>OZ038503.1:29244653-29334653 GCA_964036315.1 Acanthosepion esculentum | reverse complement strand
CCAGGACGCGGATGTAGTTCATCGTCTTACCCAGGACGCGGATGTAGTTCATCGTCTTACCCAGGTCGCGGATGTAGTTCATCGTCATACCCAGGACGCGGATGTAGTTCATCATCTTACCCAGGACTCGGATGTAGTTTATCGTCTTACACAGGACGCGGATGTAGTTTATCGTCATACCCAGGACGCAGATGTAGTTCATCGTCTTACCCAGGACGCAGATGTAGTTCATCGTCTTACCCAGGACGCGGATGAAGTTTATCGTCTTACCCAGGACGCGGATGTAGTTTATCGTCTTACCCAGGACGCTGATGTAGTTCATCGTCTTACCCAGGACGCGGATGTGGTTCATCGTCTTACCCAGGACGCGGATGTAGTTTATCGTCTTACCCAGGACGCGGATGTAGTTTATCGTCTTACCCAGGACGCTGATGTAGTTCATCGTCCTACCCAGGACGCGGATGTGGTTTATCGTCTTACCCAGGACGCGGATGTAGTTTATCGTCTTACCCAGGACGCTGATGTAGTTCATCGTCTTACTCAGGACGCGGATGTAGTTCATCGTCTTACCCAGGACGCGGATGTAGTTCATCGTCTTACCCAGGACGCGGATGTAGTTTATCGTCTTACCCAGGACGCTGATGTAGTTCATCGTCTTACCCAGGACGAGGATGTAGTTCATCGTCTTACCCAGGACGCGGATGTAGTTCATCGTCTTACCCAGGACGCGGATGTAGTTCATCGTCTTACCAAGGACGCGGATATAGTTTATCGTCTTACCCAGGACGTGGATGTAGTTCATCGTCTTACCCAGGACGCGGATGTAGTTTATCGTCTTACCCAGGACGTGGATGTAGTTCATCGTCTTACCCAGGACGCGGATGTTGTTTATCGTCTCACCCAGGATGCGGATGTAGTTTATCGTCATACCCAGGACGCGGATGTAGTTCATCGTCTTACCCAGGTCGCGGATGTAGTTTATCGTCATACCCAGGACGCGGATGTAGTTTATCGTCTTACCCAGGACGCTGATGTAGTTCATCGTCCTACCCAGGACGCTGATGTAGTTCATCGTCCTACCCAGGACGCTGATGTAGTTCATCGTCTTACCCAGGACGCTGATGTAGTTCATCGTCTTACCCAGGACGCTGATGTAGTTCATCGTCTTACCCAGGACGCGGATGTAGTTTATCGTCTTACCCAGGACGCGGATGTAGTTCATCGTCTTACCCAGGACGCGGATGTAGTTTATCGTCATACCCAGAACGGAACTAATTTAATGAAAATAAAATTGCATTTAACCACTGAATTATGTGGGCCACTTATGTACATTAGTACACATATAGGTCCTCCGATTGGATGGCTTTGCCGGAAATGGCTCCTGGGACAGAACAAGTGAATACCGTTAATACATTCTCTACATTTAATCCTTATATAATTTATATATTAATTTTATGATTAATATTCTATTTTTAATATTTTATATTAATTAATTATTTTATATTAATGTTTCCTTTTATTAATATATAAATCAATATTATTATTTATTATTAATATATTAAATTAATTTATATACGAAATAATTACCTTTATATAATTTCCCTTTATATATATATATATATATATATATATATATATATATATATATATATATATATATATATAATCCTTCCTTTATATATCTTTTTCAGTTTCTATTCAACTTTTACAATCAAAATATCCGGTAGATAAAAGGCGCGCTATAACTTAGTTTTCTGCTAGTTTTAGAGCTGTTTTTCTATTTTTAATATGGCATAGATTACTATAGAAATTCCAATTCTCAGTTGTAACAACGGTTCCGAATTGAAATTGACCATTAAATGTTACCGTGGACCGCCTGTTTGCTATTTTTTGTATGGACACCCACTAATGTTACACGACCCCACCCCACCAGGGAGTATATGAGAATCACTGTTCTAGGGCAAGATTTTCTATTACGGTAATGTGATTATGGAACCCAACACAGATTGGTATGTCAGTAAATTAACGAATGTAATCGATCGACGTCCTCTTCAGAATCAAGGAAGAAAAGATATATAATATATATATATATATATATATATATATATATATATATATATATATATATAGATAGATAGATAGATAGATAGATAGATGGAGAGAGAGTAATATTGAAGATAGAAAAGAAAATTACAGAGAATGAATAAGAAAGAAGATGGAAATTAACAAAAATCTGTAAGAGACAGAGAAAAAAAATCTGTAAGAGATAGAAAAGAAAAAGCAAGGAAGAAAACGAATTATTATGGAATAAATACGTTACTAAATACATTAAGAAAGAAAGAAAGAAAGAAAGAAAGAAAAATAAAAAAACAATTAGAAACTAAAAACGAAATACTTAGAAAGAAAAAATAGACACAAGTCAGAAACTGGAAATAAAGCAACAATATTAAGAAAGAAAGAAGGCAAGAAAGAAAGAAATAAAGAAAGAAAGAAAGGATGCGGGAAAGGAAGAACGAAGGAAAGAAAGAAAAAGAAAAAGAATAAATAGAAGCTATAAACGGAATATTGAGAAAAAAATAGGGAAAAAGATATAAATAGAAACAGAATTAAAATGAGTAAGGACGACGAAGAAAGAAAGGAATAAGATATAGAAGCTATAAAAGAAAATTAAAAAAGAAAAAACCAGAGATAAAGAAAGGAAAGAGATAACTAGAGAAACGAATAAAAGGAAAAATAAGAAAGAAAGCAAATCGAAATATAACGATAGAAAAAAAAAAGAAACAGACTAAAAAAGAACGAATGAAAGAAATAGAAGAAAAGACAATAGTTAAAGGAAGAAAAAAGAAAGAAAGAAAGAATGGAAGAAAGAAAATGAAAGAAGAAGAAAGAAAGATACTAAAAACTGAATATTAAGAAAAAACTAAAGTAAGAAAAACAAATAATTAAAATGAAGATAAAATTAACGAAAATATTAAGAAGGCCTAGAAGTATGAAAATAAAATTACTGAAAGAAAGTAAAGAGTAAAACAAAAAAAAATTAAAATAGGGCAAAATGAAAGACTGAAAAGAAGAAGAAAATAAGGGAAAAAAAAAGAAAGAAAGGCGTCGATTAAATATTGAAAAAGAGAATGAGATGAAAAAAGAAAGAGAAAGAATGAATGAAATAAAAAAAGAATAAAAAAAATGTCGGACCGTAAGATCAAAAACCGATTCAAAAGGCAAAGCAACCAGTGGGCATCTTAATGTAATTTTTGACATGGCCGCTTGAATTTTCAAAAAGTTACCATCATTGTCATAGGAATGATTCCCAAGCACCACACGTGTAACATGAACGAACAGCAAACAGAGCTTGGCCTTTTACATCAGTCTTGTCAATGGTAAACCAAAGTCATCATCTTTTTAAAGAATTACTCTTGGCCTTATTGTTTCAAGAGTCCATATCATATGTGGATTTTATTGTTTTTGAAATTTAATTCAAATCTATTTATCTGTTTCTATCTATCTATCTATCTATCTATCTATCTATCTATCTATCTATCTATCTATCTTTTCTTTCCTCACACACACACATACAGACAAATATTTATATATCTATATATATAGTACAGACAATAGATCCGTTGGTATATAAACCAGGTGGATCCTAATAATATAAAATATTAAAACTGATCCACAAAGAGAGCTCAATGTATTTATAATAACAGAGCAAATAAATTACACATTTCACTCACTGGGGTTGAATAAAACCAACGTACTTACTTGAAAAAAATTTATAACCATAGGATGTAATTTTGGATTTTTTTTGCTGTGTAATATATATATATATATATATATATATATATATATATATATATATATATATATATATATATATATATATATATATTAGGGATGTAACAGCAAACTTGGCCAAATCGTGTAAAAGCAAAATTGCCCAGAATTCTCCAAAGTTTTTTTATAAGACTACTGGACTCTACTTTGTGCAATAAGAATGTATAATTACTCTCCAAAGTTAACAGAAGAATCGTGATGAATGCGATTATAAACGAAAATGACATGTTCATCATTAATTAATCGTAGCTAAGGCTCGGAAGCTCATAAAGGTTTGAAATAAAGCTCAAATATATATATATATATATATATATATATATATATATATATTATTGTCATCCACAGAGACATTGTTTCGCTGTATCACAGCTCATCAGTGTGGCTAGACGTCCGGTTGCCTCGAGCTAGGATCGAAACCCGACTGAATTGGCGTCAGTCGGAAATTCTACCACTAAGCCGTCGTTTAGCTTATTTATTTTTAGAATTAGATAAACACACAGTGACTGACAGTGACTCAATTCTGCCGAAGAGTCTTGCTATATTAGCTTTAATAGTCACTGTTTACAAACACACGCTTCACTCTTCCACAGAGCTCAACCGAAATTAATTTTTCAGGAGCCAATATTCCAGGATCATTTTCTAACTTATTCAAGATGATCTTCGCCCTCTCTAACCTTCTAACTTTCTGTTCTGGAGTAACAAGTTGTCTGACATGTTTCACGTACGATTTCATTTTCAGTTTTTTTTTCACTGCTCTTTGGACTGTCATTGCTGAAACTCCTCTCTCACGTGCCAAATGTCATATTAATTGAGTTGAATCTTTTTGTAATTGATCTATTTAGCTCAACGTTGATATGATGATCCCTGTTGCTGTTGTCATTTCCTGATCCAGTTTTCCTCTCTACTGTTCCCACTTTTTTAAAAAACTTATTCACCGTTTTGCTGATGGTTCTTGAATGAACTTTGATGGAAGCCTGAGTATGAATACAGGTACTATTACTGAAGTCCTGAAGGATCTTTTTCCTCTCACCATTGCTCATTTGGGAAGACAGTGGAGCTGACACAAAATGATCTTAACTTGTCTTCTTTCTAAAGAAATTTTCAGTGATTCTTAGGACAAATGGTGGCAAGTTGCCTAAACATCAAATCTGAAAACCTGGGAAAAAGAAACTCATTTAGTTTAGTGGATATTTAGATATTAAACATTTTGTGGGCTAGACAATTTTTAGACGTTGTGTTGACCGATTAAATAGGTCAATATTTGATCCTTACCCCCTCCTCCTTAGTATTAAGTATTGCAATAAAAATAAATTTTAAAACTACCCCTTCCCTCTCTAAACTCGACACAATTCCTCACCACCCTCTATGTCAACTTATATAAGCCTCATACTGCCCGTCAAAAGTGTAAATTTTCAATTCATTTTTCGTTTCACCTTTGAAAGTTAAGTCTGAAAATCCAGAGAAAAATAAAATTCTCTGGTGAAATAAATTATAACAAATGGAGCCTTAAAGTGGTCTGTTTTGCTTTAAATTATATATTATTGTTTTTCTTTTAAATTATATATATACACGTTTTGTGTGTGTGTAAGAATTGAGGGGCAGTATGAAAAATAACGATGCCTTGCTAACTTGGTCCCCTTGACACATACTGATATCGCTAACGAAGAGGGTTCGTATATATAATACGCCACACATATCTTCATGAATGCTTTGTTCTTTTTTAGACATTAATTTTAAACTTTAAAAATTATAATAAAAAAAAGAAAGGGGATACAAAAAAATAAAAGAAGAATATCTGATGATATGTTGCTCTAAGTAGGACGAGAAATAAGCAGACACTGAAATTACAGATTGAATCTACGGTCTGTAAAGGTTTACTTAGATCTTTCAAAGTTTACACAAAAAATATTGCACTTTGGGAAACTTTTGCAGTAAACATCATTTTTATTGTAGAAATGTAACATTTATGAGGATAATATACGGATATCTTTCCTTAGGTGTTTATAAATTGTAAATTGTTCAATTATTAACGTTGACGATTAACTATTTTAAATTACAAAATTGTACTTGGATTAAGCGAAAATTACTTACATAATACATATATTACTTATAATACATTCCTTCTTGCCGTCAATTTTGATAGCACGGGTACACTAGTTAATGAAATAATTCACAATAGTCCGTTTAATTAGATTTTCTTAAAACTTTATTGAATTATTTAAACAAGTGAAAAAATAATAAGTTTACTGAATTATTTTATTTTTATTATTGAAATAAATATGAGAAAATTATTCAAATGTTTTGCCCACAGTCAGTTCAGTGTAGCTATGTGCAGATGAGGACTGAATTATTAATCTGTATTTTTATGGCTTATCAGCACATATGTTATTTAAAGCGTAAAAATAATCATGTACGGGTTTACTTGGACTCAGTATATTAACAAAAAAAAATTAGAAAATTTTTTTTTTTAATCAATTCAACCTAAGGAAGGCGACAAGGCCACTAAGACGCAAGGGACTACTGGGAGTGAAAGCGAATGAAAAGACTTTAGAAGGAACTAGAAACCCAGGTCTAAACAGGAAACAAAGAGATAGACCGCTACTATTGTTCAGAAGAGCGGGGGGGGTAGTGAGAAACAGACGATAGGTGAACCTATTTACTCGTACTGAGGAAAAATAAATTAATAAATGGTAAATAAAATTGGAGAGTTTAAGCGCAGATGATAGAATTTTAGCGTTGATGTCGAATTTAGAAGGAGCTGGAAACCCAATCCTAAACAGGAAACAAGGGATAAAACTTTACACGTGTTCAAAAGACCGGGGAAGGGTGCAAATCAGACGATAGGCAAACGTATTGTTAAAAATGCGGTTTATCGAAAGATTTTACGGAGATACGAGAATTTTAAGGACAACTATTTTTTTTTCCTCGATTCGTAGAACGTTTATTTGAGTTGTAAAGAAAATGCGCCTAATCTTACATTTTTATAAACATTTATACTTCAGGTTAAAAAGTGATTACTTTTTCCCGTAAATTACATTTTTTTTTTATTTCTTCGAGAGAAAAGTTTCTTTAATTATTTGAAATTACAATCCCGCTCGTGTAACTCTTAAGTATCGTCGGTGTGTCCAGCATCCGTTTTCATTGGCACCTTCCTGGGAAAGGTCGTTGGAAGTAGGGTGTGGCTGGTGAGGGTCGGGGGGGGGGGGGGTTAAAGGATCGGTTGTAAAAGAAGTTTGAAAAGAATTTTGAAAAGGCGGGAAGGGAGAGTAACGAACGGCTAAGCCATTTTTTTTTTTTTTTTTTACTTAAAGGCGATCCTACTGTTGACGTCATTAATAATGAAACGGTCGGTTAAGTTCATGAGTAGGACGACATGAGTGCTGTGTACACACGCCTATACATCCGCGCGTGCGCACCCAAACGCTTGCGTACTCACAGGCACACATCATATTTCCCGCCTTATAAGGAGCACTTTTTTCCCCAAAGAAACCTCCTCCAAAAATGCCGTTGATAATGTAAATCTTTACTCGCGCTGTCTTCGCCTAAGCCCTTCAGTGGGACATATTAGTCCACTTGTGACTACATGAAATATGACAGAATGAAATATATAGCATTGTAATTGAATAAATTATTGCAAATGAAAATAATACAGATATATATGTATGTTTTCAAGAAATGGTACAGTGTAGAAGAGATTCCCGAAGGGATGCTTCACCATATCGCAGCAATTTTAACATCTTCAAGCCTACGGTCAACGTTATCGTTCCTGCATATGTTCATAATCTGAATTTCTTACCTCCTCCTCTTACGATCATTCAACGGCGACAATCAGTGACCTTCTACCTGGAGTGGTTTTTGGGCCTTGTCTTGGGTGAACTATCACATATATATATATATATATATATATATATATATATATATATATATATATATATATATATATATATATATATATATACAGTTTATGATTGTTGAAGCGAAATCTAAAATTATTTCCAGATTTACCAATATATCCACTATTGGGACATATTGTGCAGAATAAATAGTAGATTATGTTATGGCTATCACAGGTCAGGCGAGGTGGGTGTATCTTGATATTGGTGTTGGGTACAGAAAATACACTATCGGTTATTAAGTGTTTGCAAAGTTAAACAAAAAGATCAAAGACATTTTCGCTAAGCCACCCATTAATGCAAAGAAACAATCACCTAACCTATGAGCTATCCTCACCTCTACCAAATATCTAAACAATACAAACCAATCAGGAAATTAAAAATGTAACAAAACTCGTTAATTAGTTTAGAAAGATCGGGGCGGATCTGAAATATCAAATATATATATAAAAAATATAAATAAATACTTTCACAAAAAAAACATTCAATTTTTTTAAAATTTGCAACTTTTCAGTTGTTTTCTTATATATATATATATATATATATATATATATATATATATATATATATATATATATATATATATATATATATATATATATATATATATAATCGACTCTCCCGTCGAATTCGACGTATGAGGGTCAAGCAGATCAGTTCCTAGAAACTGAGAGCCCGACGTCGGCACATGAGATTTGATTATAGTGGTGAAGGTTTCGTGCAGGACCATCGACACTTTTTGAAGGGAAAAATACAGAGGCCCCCAAACGGTTTTGAAATCAGAGTTGTTCTTCTCTTAGACCAGTTGCCATCCAAGGCTATAGAACACTCCTGGAGGGACAAGAAGAGAATTCACACCTTAGTAAGTGAATGTAATGGATTCGACTGGAATTCGAACTCGGCTCTCCGATTCCTCAATCCAAGCCGTTATCCATCATTCCACCGCCCACCTCTCTCCCTCTCTCTCCCTCTCTCTCTCTCCATCTATCTATATGTATATGTTATATATATATATATATATATATATATATATATATATATATATATATATATATATGTGTGTATGTATGTATGTATTTAAAGAGAAAAGAGAAGTTGCAAACGTTTTTGAATATAATGTGGATGTTTAAATAGGTTATACTTTATTTTCTATATATGGAAAATAATATTTATTATATTATACTATTATACTTTATTATACTAAATTATACTTTATTTTCTATATACGGAAATATATTTTCTATATATATATTTTCTATACATATATAATATATATTTTAAAAATACACATTATAAACAAAAACGTTTAAGGCTTCTCTTTAAAATATACACGTTTCTCTTGTTGGTACTTCTCCCTAATATATATATATATATATATATATATATATATATATATATATATATATATATATATAAACTATTAGTAAATCATATAAAATTTGATATGATTCTCTGTTTAATTTTAACTTCATCAGAAAATCTTTCGTGAGTGAGGGAATGAGGAAAAGGCACCAATATTTCGAGAGAAACATTCTATTTTCATTCGATGGACAGTTGTCACTATCTTCCAGCATAGATTGAACCACAAAGGAGGACACAGGTTCGATCATTGCCGGAAGAACATATTTTCTTAAATAATTTTTTCTCCAATGCCCAGTCGGAGAGACGAAATTTACACGGTTCAATAAAAAAAAAATGGGGTGTTTACTTCAAATAAGATATCTTCATTATAATAATGCTTATATATATACATACATATATATATATATAAATATATACAAATATATATAATTATATATATATAATTATATATAATTTATTCGAAAATTATAATATAAGTATGTTAAAAAATCACTACAAAAAAGCCATTTTGTTTCAACACTTCTGGTGATTGTGTTGAATGTAGAATAAAGGTATTAAAAGGTTAAAATCGACAAAACACCCCTCGATAGGGGAAACGCTCTTAAATAAGCTGCAATAGCCAATCAAAGTACAAGTATATGAGAATTCAAAAAACTTGACAACGAACCTTGGTTATAATAATTAATGCTTTAATGTTAGGGTTAGACTAAAATAGAAATCACTCTAACTAATTAATATTAAATTTTACTATAAAATTAAAAATTACAAATTTTAAATTTAATCTATATTAAGTTTAAAAATTATAAAATTATTTAAAGAAGAAACTGAGGAAAAAATATGTTTTGTTATTTGTTTTGTTTTTATTGAATGGCCAAAAATTCAGTTGGAATAAATGTTAAAATCTAATGTTGCTCTAAGATTCGTTACAACTTAGATACATTTGAAGTGATGATATGGGAAGGGGAGAGTGGTGGAATAGTTCATACCTACCTTTCACCCATCCGTGATAATGCACTTTACACCAATAATCACCTATTAACCAATCAGCATCTAAGTTTCAGCAAACTAGACTTTTCATTGGCTCAGACCTCTAAAACTGTAGCAAGTTTAAGCGAAAATATCTTTTCGCGCCTAACGTTTTTGTTGCCGATTTTTAAGACCCAAAACTCAATAAATAGAAGCGTCCGAATTCATTCGAACCAGTCAGAAATTCACCCTGGAGAGACGCTAAACTAATCCATGCTAGTCAAAACTTTGACCAACTACACTTTTCCTGCTCATACTTCTCTGACTCAACAAATAGCATTGCGCGCTCCCATGAACAATTGCTTACAATACTAAAGAAAGTGAAATAACACACTACTAAATAAGTATTCGTAAACATTCAATCAAACAACAAAACAACTAAAGGTACACAAATCTTACCAACTTTGGACATTAATTTAAACAAACATACGCATAAACACTATTGACTGAACTCTCACAATAGACACTTTTGTACACGACCAAACACTTTGTTTAATTTCACACACAAATCTAACAGTTTCACACACACTAACACTTGGCATAAACACACTACATATTTCATTTAAACCATTCACACTTGTCCAACAATATCTGACATAATTGTGTATGTTAATTTTATATAAATCAATGATATTGTTAAACTTTTAATTATGTTGTTTTCACTTTGATTTTTCTTGAATGATTTGCCTTCAATATTCCTGTTTCATAATTTGTTGTGGATGAATGTCTAAGAAAACCAACACCACTAACCCTTCTGATAACCTAACCTTCTGATATCTTAAAATACATTTGCCAGTCTGCAACGAGAGGGAAATCTTGCAAAAGACAATACATACACAATCAGATTATAATGCACAAACAAGTAGACATATTTAGATATATAAACACGCAAAAAAGCGACGAAACAGGAAATAGGTGTCCACGAACCTTAAAAATAAAAACCGACAATATATATATATACAATGAAAGCGATTATACACACATACATTGATAAAGACACGCACATAAAAACACAAAGAAAATATATATACAATACAATATAAGCGATTATACACACATACATTGATAAAGACACGCACATAAAAACACAAAGAAATATTCAAATTTAAAAGTGTCAGTAAACGAATTGAAACATTCTATTAAAATATAACTTACACAGGAAAAGATATAAACATAAAAATGCTTCAATAGATAAAAATTAATATGGGTAGAAAAGAAAGAAGAATTCGTCAATGAACACCGTAATGAAAAAAAAAACTAAAATATATAGAAATGGATAGAAAAATAAGTATGTACCCATACACACACATACGAAAACATCAAATTCAAATGACGGGGCAAAATGTAACACAAGAATGAGATTATTATTAACCAGAACTACGAACGTAATAACATGATTAACTCAAGAAGAAGATTATTATTAACCAGAAGTACGAAAGAAACAAAATGATTAACTTAAGAATATGATTTTTATTAAGCAGGTCTACGAACGTAATAAGATGTTTAACTCAAGAATAATATTATTATTAACCAGAACTACGAACGTAATATGGTGATTAACTCAAGAAAATGATTATTATTAACCAGAAGTACGAACGTATTAAGATGATATACTCCAAAATATGATTATTATTAACCAGGACTACGAACGTAATAAGATAATTGTTATGGTCCAATATCCTCGCACCACTGTCATGGCCCAAGGTTAGGACCAAGGAAGAACAACATGAACACAAGAGTAGAAATAACAAAGATATATTACACAGAATAATAATACAAGATTTTGAAGGTGTTAGTATGACTGTCAGTCTGGTTTGGAGTGAAGTACTATTGGCTCGACTCGTTTCCGTCTCGACTCGTTCTCTCTAGACTCGTTCACGTCTCTCTTCAGAGGCCCAGTATTTATAGTTTCAGGAAGAGTTCACTCTGTTATTATAGGTAAGATCCCATAACACCCCCTCCCAAATCTTTTACCTCGCAGGGATCTTTAATATTTTTTCCTCTTCGGATTAATCATCAAATCCTCTGTAAATTTTCTTTTTCTGCTTGATTTCCGCGGTTCTGAAAATGCTTGAGGCATTTGCATATCCAATGTGTCTAATATTGTGTCCATCACTCCCTCCTCTTCCTGAGGTGGACCGTTAGAATCCTCTAACAGCCTCTTTCAGATTTGATTTAAGTGACTTTTATGCGAGAACTTCGGACCCTGAATTATGTAAACGACGTTCCCGATTCGTTTCTCTATTCTACCTTGCTCCCAGTAGGCTGTATTGTTTTTGTACATTTAAAAAAAACTTTCTCCCCTGGGTTAAATTTTCTTTTTGGTACGAACGAGGTTGGTGATTCCTTTGTCTGTTTTGGTAGTAATGTGTCGAATACCAATCTAATTTTTCGGGCGAACATTACTTCCGCCGGCGATAATGCCGATGGCGTAGTACTGTTCGGTGTAATTCTATATACTTGCAAGAATTGTTGTAAAGCCTTTTCTGTTGGTACGTCATAAGCTTTCCTTAGTGCTCTTTTTAATGTATCTACAAACCTCTCCGCTTGCCCGTTTGATCTTGTGTGATATCGCGAGGATTTGATGTGTTTCACCTGAAAAGATTCACAAAATTCTTGAAAATCCGCAGTTGTAAATTGTGTCCCATTATCGTTGACTATACAATCAACCAATCCGAAACGAGCAAACAGCTTGTGAAGGCAATTTATTGTAGTCTCAGAAGTAGGTTTTCTAGAACGAAATACTTCTGGCCATTTCCTGTAACTGTCTACTACAATCAAATATTAAAAACCCTCTAATGAACCTGCGAAATCTACATGGATTCTGGACCACGGTTGATCTCTCTCCGGCCATGGCTTATGTATGATTGGTGGTGCTTTGGCTGCTAAGGAACAGCCCTTGCATTTGTTCACCATTTTTATAATATTTTGATCCATGTTTGGCCAACATACGTAACTTCGCATTAAGGATTTCATTCTGTTCTTTCCTGGATGGCCCATGTGGAAGTCCTTGAGAATTCGCCTTTGTAGCGTTTTCGGGATTACAACTCTTTCATTATATAGTAGAACATTATCACATAACGAAAAACTGTCTGATATATGCTTATTTTTTTCTGCAATTTTTGTTTCCGCTTCCTTTATAAATTTGTCATTCACTGCTTCATTTCTTATTTCCTGTAATGTGACGGGGAGGTTTCGTATTGTACTACATAATGATGTTCTAATATCTTCCTCATGTCGTAGAGCTGCAATTACCCAATATTCTAATGGCTACGTTTTTTTCGAAAGACCATCTGCATGCCCGATTTTGTTTGATGGAAGATACTCCAATTTAAAGATATAGTTTAATAAAATTGTACCCCATCTTAGCAATCTATTTGCAGTATAGACAGGTAGAACTTTCTTTGATCCAAATATTGTCAATAACGGCTTGTGGTCCGTCTGTAAGTTGAAAAATCTACCGTAAATATATCTGTAGAATCTCGTAACGGCAAAAATAATCCCCCCGCCTTCTTTTTCGATTTGCGAGTAATTTTGTTCGGCGAGTACAAAGTTCTTGACGCATGCCCGATGGGTTTTAGCGTCGCATCCGGCATTTTATGAAGTATACATGCCCCAACACCATAGGCACTTGCGTTACTCGCAACTATTATTTCCAATTTTGGGTCATAATGCGCTAAAAATAAATCTGCTGTTAGAGTCTTAATGATTTTGTCGAAAGTTTTCTGACATTCATATGACCATTCCCAAACTTTTCCTTCTTCAACAGTTCATTTAGGCGTGCGCGTAATTGTTGCATGTTAGGAATAAATTATTGGTAATAATTTACTAAACCGAAGAAGCTTTGTAATTCGGCTACATTTTTTGCAGCCGGCATTTTTTTTTATTGCCGTAGCACTTTCTGGGTCTGGTCTTCTTCCTTCTTCGTTAATAATATGGCCCAGATATTTTATCTCCTTTATAAAGATGTCATATTTATTTTCCTTTACCTTAAAACTGTAGTTTTATATTCGATTAATAACTGAAGAATATGACTATTATTAAACAGGACTACGAATGTAATAAGATGTTTCTCAAGAATATGATTGTTACTAACCAGATCTACGAATGTAATCAACTGATTAAGTCAAGAATAACATTATTATTAACCAGGACTACGAACGTAATAAGATGATTAACTAAAAATACTACTATTATTAACCAGAAGTACGAACGTAATAAGATGATTAACACAAGAATATGATTATTATTAACCAGGACTACGAATGTAATGAGATGTTTCTCAAGAATATGATTATTACTAACCATAACTACAAACGTAATAAGATGATTAACTCAAGGAATATGATTGTTATTAACCAGAACGAAGAACGTATGAATATGATGAACGGCAGAATTAGATTATTTAACCAGAACAACGAACGTTATAAATTATTAACTCAAGAATAAAATTATTATTAACCAGAACTTGGAATGTAAATAGACGATTAACTCAAGAATATGATTATAATTAACCAGAACTACGAATGTAATAAGATGAGTAACTGAAGAATAAGATTATTATTAACCAGAACTACGAACGAATTAAGATGATTAACTCAAGAATAAGATTATTATTAACCAGAACTATGAACGTAATAATATGATTAACTGTAGAATATGATTATTATTAACCAGAACTACGAGCGTAATATGAAAATTAACTCAAGAATATGATCATTATTAACCAGAACTATGAACGAAATAAGATGATTATCTCAAGAATAAGATTATTTTGAATGAGGACTACGAAAGTAATAAGATGATTAACTCAAGTATATTATTATTAATAACCGTAACTACGAACGAAATAAGATGATAAGCTCAAGAATATGATTATTATTAACCAGGACTATGAACGGAATAAGACAATTAACTTAAGAATATGATTATTATTAACCAGTACTACGAACATAATAATATTATTAACTCAAGAATATGATTATTATTATTAACCAGGACTACGAACGTAATAAGATGATTAACTCAATAATAATATTATTATTAACCAGAACTACGAGCCTAATAAGATGATTAACTCAAGATAGAGATTCTTATTAACTAGAACTACGAATGTAATAAGATGATTAACTCATGAATATGAATATTATTAACCAGATGTACTTCTTCGCGCGGACCATCCGACTTCGAACCCTGTGGACAATCACTACAGAATCACAACCAAATAATTGTACCATATCAGAAAAAACACATCACTTGTAGCTCTTTCACCACCAGTAACAACTAAAAGGTATAGCATATGAGGTTCATCCCTTTTTCCTGTTTAGGATTGTCTTATTTTTTAGTTATATTATCGTTTTTATTTGGGGTGAATTGATTTAAAAAATGGAACTCGGAGAGAAAATAATGGTATGATCAAGATTTTCATTTTCCACACTACTTCATGTAAAAAGTTAGAAAGTAACCTCCCACCGATACTGGAAAGAGTGATAACCGTTAGTGAATTTGAGAATGCGATTAAGACGCAAGGGTATGGTTGGGGGTGGAAGAGAATGAGAAGGAACCAGAAAGCCGATCCTAAATAGGAATCAAGGGATAAACCTCTACTCCCTTTCAAATGATAAGGGAAGAGTGTGAACCGAGAGACATGCGAACCTATCTACTTCAGTTTATTTATCTATTGATCACTCTTAATCAAGTAAGGCGAAAAATCCACCAAGACGGAAGGGATTACTGAGAGTGAAAGTATTTGAGAAAATTCTTTTGAAGATAAATTACAATATAAAGAACACGATTCAGGAAGACAGAAGATGACGAGTGCCGTTGGATTTGAATTTTTGAAGATCGGACGGAAAAGCAAGAAGCGGGAAGAGAGCACTGCATGCGAAAAAAACTGTTAGCATAGAGCTTACTGTTAAATCTAGCAATTTCCAGAGTAAAATCTCGCAATGTCTAGTGTAAAATGGTGAAATCTTCCAGTCAATCTCGTACTGCGCTTAAATTCGTAATGTCGAGGTACTAAAATAGCAAACTTGTCAGATCAATTATCATGAAAATATTTATAGAAATTCTGACCAACTTTCCTCTCTGGTACCTAGACTTTATGCATTTAAGCGCAGTACTGGATTGGCGGCAAGGGTTCATCATTTTAGTGTTGAAATGGCAAAATGTAACCTTAAGTTCTATGCTAGTAGGATCTTCTATCACACTTCTCGCTTGTGGGGCTCTCTTCCACCTTATTGCTTCCTTGTCAAATTTGAGCTGCAAAGTTAAATGTAATGTCAATCGTTATCGTCTGTCTTGTTAATTCCTGTTCTTTATTGTTCTCTCCTTAAGAATGTTTTCCTTTTCTCATATTCTTTCACATTCAGTAACCTTTTATGTCTTAGTGGCTTTATCGCCGTGATTGGGATGAAATGATTAAAAGAAAAGAAAAGTCACTAACATTTTTCATCACCTATCGCCCGGTTCACACTGATCCATAGACTTTTGAACGCTATTTAAGTGTTTATCCCTTTTTTTTCCTCTTTAGGATTTTCTTACTTTTTAGTGATATTATCGTTTTGCTTTGGAGCGAATTGATTATAAAAAAAAGGACATGATTAACATTTTTATTTTCCACACTGCTTCAAATAAAAGGTTTGAAAGTAACCCCCCATCAATACTGGAAAGAGTGATAGCCGTCAGCGAAATTGAGAAACCTATTTACCCGAAGAATAGTTTTACTAGAAACGTTTTAGAAATTTCAACCAAAAGTAGCACTGGCTGCAAAGTCAATGAATGACAAATTCTTCATTCTGACGAAATTCTTAATCACACCAATACAATTAATTAACATTTGGCATCTTTGTCCATGTTTTGTCACACAAAATCAATTAGTAGGTCATTGGCTAATTCTCCTAACTTTGCTAGCTTTCAATATGTTTTATGAGTGTTAAATTCTCTGAGCCCTCTATCCTTATTATGGTACCAAAAAGTAATTACCACATTTGAAACCGAAAAATGGAAAAAAAGCAAAATCAGTTAAAAAACATATTTTTATTAACTGTTGTAACCTAGGGAAGATTACTGAATAATCACACAAAGGTTGGTAATGAACGATAATACTTAGGACAAGAACAACACACATAAGATTAACCAGCGTCGCGTAGAAGAAGTAGTTAAATGCTAGAAGAGAGTCAAGTGAATTCCGCAATGAATCTCCAACTGCAGGATATCTACCAACCTCCCAATGCGGTCAGATGTCAGATGTCACACAAGGCCGAATTAAATGTGGGATATCCGAGCCCGTAAACTCGGCTAAAATTTCCCCGTATAAAACGGGGTCGGGTAGCGGTTTCCCGAGACGAGTCTCTGCCCTTCGAAACTGCCTCGTCTGGGAATCCTCTATGCACGGAAGCAGAGAGTTTAATCAGCACAGCTGGAGACGAATCTCCAATTGCAGAATATCTACCAGCCGCCTCACGCGGTCAGATGTGGCACAAGTCTGAATTTAACGTGAGGTATCCGAGCCCGTAGGCTCGGCCAAATATTCGCTGTAGACCCCGTATAAAACGGGGTTGGTTAGCTGTTTCCCGTGACTAGACTCTTCCCTTCGACATAGCCTTGTCTGGGAATTCTCTCTGCCCGGAGGCAGAGAGTTTGACCAGCAAAGCTGGAGACGAATCTAATTGCAGACCAACATACAGAATTTACTACTATATTTATGTGAATGGGGACATACACATTATCGTCCGTAGGTATGTTACAACATTAACAGATCAGTCTATTTGTAACGTTTCTGTTTCACAGCAGATGAGTCGGCATTTTCGATACAAATTTGCCATCTTTCATGAAAAATATGAATAGAATTTTGAAACATTTAAATGATATCGAATTTGCCTCATCAATAACATTTTTAAATCATAAAGTGTTTCGGGCTTCCTGTTGACAACTAAATTCTTAATATAGCCGCCAAACAAAAAAAAATCTAAAGGTCTGATATCATGGGAAGTTGTACTGTTTATTTGAAGTATTTTATCATTAAGATGGCGTGACACTTCAGAAAAAAATACCATAAAAAACGCGTTACTCATTAGCTCTACATCGTTTAAAACGAAAACATTTGCATATGAAATAGTTCTTTGAATTCAACGTTTTATTTTTTAATCAATTCCTCCCGTACACGTAAGGCGATAATACTGCTAAGACGCAATAGTGTGACTGGAGTGAAAGAGAATGCAACCAGAAATCCAATCCTAAACAGGAATCAAGGGATAAACATCTACGCCCTTTCAAAAAGACCAGGGAGGTATGTGAACCGGGTAATAGGCGAACCTATCTACTTCTGTTTATTTATTTATCACTCTTAATCAATTAAGGCGAAAAAGAGGGGAGGGATTACTGAGAGTGAAAGAAATAGAGAAAAACTTTGCTAAGATTAGGGACAATATAAAGAACACGATTCAAGAAGACAGAAGATGACGAGTGCCGTTGCATTTGGATTTTTGAAGGTCGTACCTAAAAGCAAGAAGCTGGAAGACGGTGGGTTCCCCAAAAAGATTCCGAATAAAGATTTTTTCGATTCTACAGGTAGGTAGACGTAGATTTACATTGTTTAAAAATGGGATAGCTGCTCAAATAAATATAAATAAGTAAATATAAAGTATACAGTAATAAGAATTCCTGTCGGAATTTAAAATAGAATCCATTATTACAGCCATATATGGTCTGGAGCCCCTTCTGTTTGCCTCGGGGATCGTGATAAGATCCAGAGACGGATATGCAATGTAATTGGCCCTGATCTGGCATCTCGTCTACAGTCGCCTCTCTCTGGCTTTTTTACAAATACTTTCGAGGTAATTGCTCTGATGACTTGCTTTCGCTGGTTCCCAGACTCCATGAATTCAAGCGTCCTACGAGGCTGGCATCTCGCTCTTACCCTTTCACTGTTGAAACTGTTAAATGTAGCCATCTCTTCCACTCCAATAGCTTCATATCTCGCACCTCTCGTCTGTGGAAATCCCTTCCTTATTCCTGTTTCCCTGACAACTATAATCTCCAAATATTCAAATGTAATGTCAATCGACATCTCCAGTTGCCTTGATCTATCCACTATCCTTCTCCACATCCTTTCCTCTAACACTCCTATTTGCTCTCGCTCCAAATCTTCTGTAACCCATTGCGTGCTAGTGGCTTCCCGCCTTGCTTGGGGTGAAATGCTTAAAAAATTTATTAGAAGGCTTAAGCAGTTTGAGATAGATAGATAGATATGGACTAAAATAGATAGATAGATAGATAGATAGATAGATAGATAGATAGATAGATAGATAGATATGAACAAACTGAGATAGATAGATAGATAATGAACAAAGTGGGATGCCAGATATATACTCGTTGTGTTTTTGCCTCGCTAATTTACCCAGGCAAGATAGATAGACAGATAGACAGATAGACCGACAAACGGAGTAAAGGGCCAATGAAATATAGCAGAACCTATTCTGGCGCCTCTTCAAGTGGCAGCTGCTAATCGGCCGCTTGTAAGGATGTATTGAAGAAAAAGCTTTACCAAATTTAATAGGTTTAATCGTCGATTCTAATCCTCTTAAGGCGAATCTTTGCGTTGTCAAAGCGTGGAAGGAGTTACGGGATCGAACATTTGGAATAGGGAGACCGCTTTAACTGTGTAAATACAACAACAACAATAATAATAATAATAATAATAATAATAATAATAATAATAATAATGATGATATGACCCAAGCCCGCACACCGTTGATCGGATGAAGCGACAGGGCTGCTTTATTGTGAATATGCTCGGGAAAGACGTGCGCGCATTTAGCGAGATTAAGGTAGCAGCTGGGGACATAGAGTGAGAAGGCGACAGTGTGAGCTTAAGGGGCAACAATGGCGGATTTTGATAGTAGCAGGTGGAGGGTCATTGTGACAGGGACGGGTTCAGAGACTGTGATAGAAACACGGTATTTAGGAGAAAGATGTATTTTAACAAGGTTAAATAGATCAAAGCGAACACACACACACACACACACACACACACACACTTATATACATATATATGTGAATGACAGTATATATGTATATATATATATATATATATATATATATATATATATATAATTATGTAAAAGTGGACACTGATGTCAACACCAAGCGACTGTTTATGTAATGAACGCAATATATATATATATATATATATATATATATATATATATATAGATATATATAAATATAAAAGTGAACATAGAAGTCAACACTTAGAGGCGACAGTCTGTTTCATGCTAGATACAATCGTCAGGCCACGAGTGCTGTTATTTTTCTCTGCTATTTATATATACGGGTCAGTGGTGAATTGTGGGTAGTCTATTTTGGTGGTTATTTTACCGGAAGTCGTTTATTTGTTTATTTATTTATTTGCGTCAAATTATTTTGCTTGTTTTTATTTATTTTTATTTTTTATTTCTTATCTTATATATTTATTTATTTTTATTTTGATCGGTGTTTTTATTAACATAATAAAAATTTGTTTATATAGCTTATTTAATAGTTTTGTTTTTGTTTGGGAAGATAAAGCTATTTGTTCAAATTTGGGGTTGATTGTTGTAGTTTGTTCTAACTATTATTTTGGCGGGAAGAGTTTTTAATTTATTTATTTGGATTGATTATCTTTTTTGTTTTTTCTAAACGGCTAGTTTATGGGTATCGGTTGTTACTTTATTTATATATTTGGATGTATTTAGATCAATTTAATTTACTTCTTGTTCATTTGTTACGCTGTATATTTTCTCCTTTTGGTTTTCGATTTTTAGGTAACGCAGTATATTATTTTTTATTCATTTTTAAAAAATCTTTACATAACAGTTATAGCTATTTTTCGTCCGACTTTTTGTTTTGATTTTTATAGTCTAATATTTTGGTCATGATATATATATATAAATATAAAAGTGAACATATTTAATATCTGTCTGTATCACTGAGATAAGGTATTATGATTACTTACATTATTATAAAGGATACATGGCCCAGTGGATAGAGACGTTGGTTAGATCCAGTGACTAGACACAAAGAGTTGTGAGTTCAATACCAGGCCACAGCAGTGGTGAACCAAAACTTTGAGAGTTGAGTTAAAGGGAAATAACTGAGACATCCGGAAGAGGCATGACACGTGGCACTGTAACTGGAACAAAATACTCCCGCAATAAAGGTTCCGGTTCGAAATTCCAATCACCTGAAGAAGGCCGGAGCGTACAAGGCTGAAACGTTGTGAATATAGCAATGAATTTCAGTTATTAAGTTTAAAGTAAGTTTACCGTAAATGGCGCTGTGTTGCTATGTAGACTAGGTTATATTTGTCATTCGTATACATTAGTGGCTAGTCTCTCTTAAACGATTAACGTATGCAGTAGTGAGTTTACTGAGAAATGATCCGTTCAACAATTGTAGGATATTCATATCGTGAGGAGGCAGATATGATTTTTACATACGGCCGCGCGAATCGTAATGGACGCCAGGCTGCACGGCTGTATCAGATTGCGTTTCCAGATCGAAGGCAGTCGAGTCATTCAACCTTTGCTACTGTGACAGGATCCGTGGCACTACAAACTATGGATCGAGGAAGACCGTGATCCGCTGATACGTTTAACCACAGTGAACGCATTCTACAGGCTGTCGGTGACGATCCAGGTATCAAGAGACGTCAAGTGGCCCTAGCATGTCGGACATCTCATAGATTGAGCTTAACCTTAGCAAGTTCCAGCCTGTTCTCTTCCAACTTGTTACAACCTTGATGAACTGTTGTTCTTCACGAAGCTCGATATTCAGCCTCCAGTTCCTAGGTACCAACTGATATCCTGGTTTTGATGCAATCTTTAAAGTGCTTTCTAGGTTTGTCTCTTGAAAGGAGCCAGAAATCAATCCTTGTCTCTTCTTGTACACTCTGCCATAAAGTATGCAAGTCAGTTTCTGAATTAACAAGACACATGAAATTTTCACGTTGATGCCGTTCCTGTTGGGCTTGCAGATTTCCCTTTCAGGTGCAACATTTGCGCAAAAGCTTCTAAAATTAAAGCTGGTTTAAAAAGTAATCGCATAGAAAAACATGCAGCGTATTTCAAGAGCACTTACTGAATCCATATCATTTGCAACGTGTGCAGGGTCTTTCGCCTTCTGATCGATCACCAATTGAGAACTTTTGACAATGGATTATTGCACAAACTGCTGATCCATTGTTTGTTTCTTCAGTCTTGTTTACGGATGAGGCAACAGTTGGACGAGATGGAATAAGAAATTTATACAACCAACCTTTGTGGGCGTATCAGAATCCCCATGGTACAATACAGTCTAAACATAAGCATCAGTTTCCGATTAATGTATGGGCAGGAATTGTAGGTGACTGTCTGATATGCTCATATGTTCTCCCAGTATGTCTTACAGGAGCTGTTAAAAGGGACTTTATTTCGAACATTCTTACAGACCTGCTAGAGGATGTATCCCTGCTAATACGAAGTCACATGTGGTTCATGGATGATGGACCATTTCAGCACATTTTAGCCACATTGCTTGCGCTGCAGCGGCTGATATCTCCCATGACAGATGGATTAGTAGGGGAGGACCGGATACATGGCCTGCACGTTCCCCCGCCTTCAATCCTTTGGATTTTTACATGTGGGGCCACATAAAATTATTGGTTTAGTTAGAAGACATTAATAATACAGCAATGCTTTATCAGTATCTCATGGGGGCCTACAGAACCATTCGACACCGTGTGGGAGTATTTGAGAGGGTGCGTCAGTCAATGATCCGCCGGGTGCATGTGTGTGGAATCAAGCGGAAGCCATATTGAACACTGTTTTGCTGTGTTGAAGTACCCCGAAGGCCGTTTGCACATATGTTTATGCGGACATTTTACCTTATTTAGGTATCAAGAACTCGTCCCCAAAATTTGGAAAAGTATTTTTGACACACCATATATATATATATATATATATATATATATATATATATATATATATATATATAAATATGGATGACAATATATATGCTCCTGAAAAGTTTATTTCGGTTGAGATCTCTGGAGAGGATGTGTGGGTTTGTAAACAGTGACTATTACAGCCAATAATGCATGACTCTTCGGTAAATCGAATCGATTTCTCACAGTCACTGTGTGTTTATCTAAAATTAAATACGCTTAAATTAACCTTCATCCCTACCGTGCGCCAAAGGCTTAATGGTAGAATCCCCGACTGACATCAATTCAGTCAGGTTTCAATCCTAGCTAGAGGCAACCGGACGTCTAGCCACACTGATGAGTTGTGATACAGCGAAACAGTCTGTCTGTGGATGACAATATATATATATATATATATATATATATATATATATATATAGAGAGAGAGAGAGAGAGAGAGAGAGAGAGAATTATTTATTCAAAAATTATAACATGAATATGTTATAAAATCACTACAAAAATAGCCATTTTGTTTCAATACTTAGGTTTCGCAGATCTTTTGGGGTAAAGAAAAAAGGGATATTATATACCGCGTGTAACATCAAAATTGTCCAAATCTTGTTAAACCACAATTGTCCATCCCACAAAATGTTTAATATCTTAAAAAAAAACTCAATAAAACCCCACTAAATTGAGTTTCTTTTTCCAGGTTTTCAGATAAGATGTTTAGCCATCTTGATACCATTTGCGGTAAGATTAACAGAAAAAAAAACTTTTAGTTATTCAGCTAGAAAGGGAACAGATTAAAATCCTTTTGTGTCAGCCCCATTGTCTTCGCAACTGAGCAATGGTGAGAGGAAAAATTATTCAGTAATGGTAGCAACTTTCACACTCTGACTTCCATTTTCAAAGTCCATTCAAGAACCATCAACAGAACGTTGAATAAGTTTTTAAAAAGAGGAAACAGTAGAAAGGAAAACTGGATCACAAGGTCACAAAAGGAAGAAGGATCATCATTTCAACTTAGAGCTGAATAGATCAATTAGAAAAGATCCAACTCAATCCATAAGACGTTTGACACGTGAAAAAGAAGTTTCAGCTATGGCAGTTCAAAGAGCAGAGAAAAAAGACTTGAAAATGAAATCTTACGTGAAACATGTGAGGCAACTTGTTATTCCAGCAAAGAAAGAAGGTTAAGGAGGGCGAGGATCGTCTTGAATAAGTTGGAAAATGATCCTGGAATATTATATATATATATATATATATATATATATATATATATATATATATATATATATATATATATATATATATATATATATATAAGCAATTGTTTGTCAGGTGAAACTTAATTTTATATATTTATTTTACAAAAAACATTCATTTTAATTAAGGAAGAAACTGATATATACATTTTATTAGAGAAAAAGACAATAAAAGTATAATTATTTACCCGTTGCCCCACGCAGCAAGATGTGGGAAAAGGTAGACTTTAAAGTGGGGTATTCGAACCCGTAGGCTCGGGCAAAAATTACCTATAGACTACGTAAAAACGGAGCCAGTTTCCCGAGACGAGACTCTGCCCTTCGGCAGAGCCTCGTCTGTGGGATGCCCACTGATATATGCCAGATGCGTTTATTCTTCATTTGGGATAAATAATTATTATCACCCAAATTTTCTGTGTCCTGGGTATGGTGATAAACTACATCCGCGCCCTGGGCCAGACGATAAATAATGTCCAGCAGCAAGGCTTCTTATCAGGAGTGTTTGAGGAGCGTGGAACAGCCTCTTAATTGCTGGTGTTCCCAGCCCAGGGCCACCATAACGCGGGTGGTAGTACCGGTTGGGGTCCCAGCTATGGGCAAATAGTTAACCCTGAAACTGGGGTCAAAACACTATGAAAGTGTGCCAGAAAATACCAGCAATAAATTTTTGAAGAAATATAATACCAATAACACATTTTTGAAAAGAAAAAAATTAACATGAATACGTCTTTGAAAAACAAATTACCAATAATACATTTTTGAAAAAAAAAAATTACCAATAGTACGATTTTGAAAAAATAAAAATTACCAATAATACATTTCTGAAAAAAATATTACCAACAATACGTTTTTGAAGGAAAAAAATATTACCAGAAATAGATTTTTGACAAAGCAAAATATTATCAGCAATAAAATCGTTGTCAGCATTAAATAACCCATTGAGGTTGATATGCCGTAAAACAAAATAAACCAAACCAATCTAAACTAAAGAATACATATTCTATTCATATGAATCTATCCTAAAAATGTTGTCAGCATTAAATAACCCATTGAGGTTGATATGCCGTAAAACAAAATAAACCAAACCAATCTAAACTAAAGAATACATATTCTATTCATATGAATCTATCCTAAAAATGTTGTCAGCATTAAATAACCTATTGAGGTTGATATGCGGTAAAACAAAATAAACCAAACCAATCTAAACCAAAGAATACATATTCTATTCATATGAATCTATCCTAAAAATGTTGTCGCCATTAAATAACCCACTGAGGTTGATATACCGTAAAACAAAATAAACCAAACCAATCTAAACCAAAGAATACATATTCTATTCATACGAATCTATCCTAAAAATGTTGTCGGCATTAAATTACCGATAGAGGTTGATATGCCGTAAAACAAAATAAACCAAACCATACCAAGTTTTGTGTTTGTGCTTCCAAATAATCCTCAAGTCAAGATAACTCTCTAAAATGTGACGAATCTATGATTTTCTTTATTTGGACTATGAAAAGAACCGCACTTCTAAATCGATGAAAAATCAATATATTTTTTTAAAAATTCTGATAAATGCCGAGACATAAGGAAAATCTAACAAATGCTTATCTTCAAAACCTATTCCTCGAAAGTGTTTCCCTATTTTTGACAAATGAATCAGTCTATTCACGTAGTGTCCTTTATACCGAATAAAATATTTATTTTAAATGTTTGATGATTTAAATAAATTTTAATATTTCTAAAAAATTAATGGTCTTATTATCAATCTGATATTTTCACCACTTAGAACGTTATTATAACGGACACTCATATTTGAAATAGGCGTCCAGTTTTTATTTGTTATGACGGCTACCGGTTTGTACATTCGAGAAATCCCAATAAAAAAAAAATTGAGTTCACCTCCAGGTATCGAAACTGCGTCGCCCTTTGTAAGGGAAACTACCGTTTGATCCGTTGTGCCACTTATTCGCGAAGTACGTCTCAGGTAAACAAGGTTATATTTCCCCTTTCTAAAGAAAGTACATCCTCTTTATTCAAATTATTTTTTATCGAAAATCTAACAGCTTCTTCTCTGGCACTTTCCTCTTACTTGCTTCTTTGATAGCTATAATCTTCAAATATTCAAATGTAATGTCTATCGACATTTCTGGTGCCTTGATCCCGATCCCCGTCCTTCTCTATATCCTTTACTCAAACAAGACTCTAACTCTCTTTAAAACCTTGGGTGCTAGTGGCACTCCTGCGTTGCTTGGTATGAAATGCTTTAAAAATATATATATATATATGTCGAAACGAAATGGCTATTTTTGTAGTGATTTTATAACATATTTATGTTATAATATTTAAATAAATGATTATATCTGCTCTACTCTGTATTGAGCACTTTTTAAAGAATAATAATTGTTGGTTATTGGAATTTATTCCGTATATACCAATCCCACACTTGGGTATATATATATATATATATATATATATATATATATATATATATATATATATATATATATATATATATATATATGTTCAGTTTCGTATCCGAAGCGTTAACAAAGCAATTTCTTAAGAATCCATGGATTTATTTTCAATTCGAAATAGTATCTACTTAAAAATTTAATATATTGGACACTCGTATTTGAAATAGACGTCCAATTTATACATATTATACAGTGTGTATTACGTCTTTCGACCTTGCACATCGGAAACCGTGGTTTCCCCTACAAAAAGTCGAAAATATTTTCTTTATTAGTATTTCTAGAATGTATAGTCTAATAGACGTAATACATACAATTTAAAATAAAATAGGGCGTCTATTTCAAATAATTCATCACCCACATGGTCGTGTAAACGAATCTGAACTCTGTTAAGGCTGGAAATTTAGGATTCAGATGTAGCAGCAATACGCAAGTTTCTTACACTTCTTTCCTTACGATGTACCCCAGAAATACCAATGGTGTAATTTTCATTGTTATCAGCAGTTTCTTTTTATAGTCGCTATTCTCTGTAATATTGTCTCGTTACCCAAATATTCTGTCCGTGACATTCCCAGGGTTCATCAGCAGAACCACATCTCTATTGGAACAAGTTTCTTCTCCATCCGTGTGAAGGTTGTTCGACATTCTTTCGACTTCAGTCACTCTCTCACCGCCATGTCGTGGCCTCACTCTGTCTTTTCTCAAAATATTTTCATAGCAATTGTTCTAATGAGCTCACTTTCTTGGTACCTCGATTGCATGAATTTAAACGCTCTACTAGATTGGCTCTCTGGCCTCATTCTGATTACTGTTTAAATATCTAAATGAAACCGTCAGTTCTATTCAGATAGTTCCTTCTCTCGCCTGTAGAATTCTCTTCCGGTTTCTTACTTCCCTGCCACCTACGATCTCCAAAGATTTACCGTAATTTCTCGAAGAGAATACGCATCTTTTTACTTTAAATTACAGGAGATAGTAGGGGTGCGTATTATAAATAGGTGTAAGCAAAAATATTTTTTCGTTATTGACTTATAATAATAAATACGTAGTTGTTGTTTTAAAATAAGAAAGATATTGGATGAATGTCTGGGTATTATAAACCTAATGTCTTCAGCAACTATTTTTTAACAGTGCTCATATTCCATTTTTTTTTTTTGTTATTATCGCTTTTTTCTGGCATTCCTTATTACTTTATTTTACCTTATATTGTATTCAATATGGGAACCAGTAACAGGAACAATAATAAAGAGTGCGAGAGAAAAGCGATAATAACAACAAAAAATTGCAATATGAACACTGGTAAAAAAATGGTTTCTGAAGACATTAGGTTTACATTACCCGGAAATTCATACACAGGTGTCCTCAAGAGAGAGGAATTAACAGGAGATAACTGTCACCTGACATCGATTAAACATGGCACGTGGAACTAGAAAAGTCTACCCCAGTGAGCGAAATAAAGGGTTCAGTTCGACATTCCAATCACCTGAAGAAGGTCGGAGCGTACAACGGCCGAAACGTTGTATGGCGACAAAGATGAGGATAACAGTCCGAATAATGTAAATAATGCTAATAATCATGATACCTCATCTCAGAGATATAGACAGAATAGAGATTTATATCTTAATACCTGTTTAGGATTGTATTTTTGGTTCTTTTTAGTCTTTTAATTGTCTTTCACTTCCAGTAGTAGCTTATTGCGTTTTAGCGGCATTATCTCCATGATTGGGGAGGGGGATTTCATGGATTTAATTTTACGTATGAAATGTGTAAGGATTTTTTTTTTGACACGTACTGCATTATTAATCAGTTATAACTAACAATTAACAGATATATATTAATAAGTCTAAACATCTTAATCTAAATTTACTTGTACAGAAAATCTAGCTTAAATAAAAGCTGATGAATTACCTCCCTTTAATTAGGAGCAGATGTATCAGTGGCTTCTCTAGTTGGACATGTGTTAGGGAATATGAAAGAAACTGGTAGAAGGAGAGAAATAGCACGAGAGAAAAAGAAATGAATACTTGAAGGTGGACGACATTGTTGTCGACTGAAAGTGGCAGCAGATTGCAACGGAATACACGATTTTTTAAAATGAAATAAAGAGAAAGAAGACAGAGATAAAAAGAAAAATGTAGTAGGGGGAGGAAAGTTACAAATAATAATAATGATGGTGATGATGTTGATGATGATGATGACGACGATGATGATGATGAGTAAATAAATAAAGAAGTACAAAGATATATGTGTATATACGTGTTTGTGTGAGTGTGTATATAAGGTCAGCATAAATTTCCAGTGAGGTTTCACGCGTTTCCCAAATTTCAACTCCATTTTTCAAAAAATGAATTATAATATCCTTCGCAAATATCCCTTATATATATATATATATATATATATATATATATATATATATATATATATATATATATATATATATATATATATATATAAACGGACGATACCTGTAGGGGAACATTCAGAAAATTTGTCTGGCATTTCGTTTAGTAGCGTTTTTTGATCAGGCTGAGAGTTTTTCACCACCACTCTTGTGTGTGTATATATATATATATATATATATATATATATATATATATATATATATATATATATATATATATATGTGTGTGTGTGTGTGTGTGTGTGTGTGTGTGTGTGTGTGTGTGCATGTGTGTGTGTGCGTGTGTATATATATTAGAATGGGCTATTATTCATCCGACAGATTTTAATCACATTAAAGGTTGAGCCGGTAGACGAAAATGAAAAAAAATTGTTTAATTAATAAACGGGTCGCCTGCTCAAATACCAGTATCTACTAAACACACACACACGCACACACACACACACACACACACACACACACACACACACACACACACACACATATATATATATATATATATATATATACACACACATATATATATATATATATATGTAAATATATATATATATGACGTTTAAAATGACGTATCAAATAACGTTTAAAATAAAATAACGTATAAAATAACGTTTAATGTGATAAAATAACGTTTAAAATAACGGACAAAACAACGCTTAAAATAACGTACAAAACAACGTTTAAAATAACGTACAAAACAACGTTTAAAACAACGTTTACAATAACGTTTAAAATAATGTTTAATGTGATAAAATAACGTTTAAAATAACGTACAAAACAACGTTTGAAATAACGTACAAAGCAACGTTTAAAATAACGTTTAAAATAACGTTAAAATAACGTTTGCAGTGTTAAAATAACGTTTAAAATAAAGTATAAAATAACGTTTAAAGTGATAATATATATGTATGTGCGTGGGTGTATAGGCATGTCGATGAGATAACGGCAGATGTATTCCCTCCCAGTTCATGGAAATAGATAAAGAACGTAAGAATATTTAAGTGAATGAATTAAAATAAAAATCATGACAGGAAATGAAAGAACGTAAGACAAAAAAAAAAAGAAAGGAAAAAAAGAAAGTTGAATAAGGATTGAAAAATGAAGAAAAAAAAAAATGAAAAAAATACGAGACGGAAAAAAGATAATAGAAATGACAAAACAATAGGGAAGAGTTGGCACCGCAATGAATAGCGGTTCGGATTGTGGAAAAGGAGAGCCGAGTTCGAATTTAATTGGAGTTCATTATATTCACTTACATGCTTATACTCTTGTGGAAGGTATGAATATATCTCTTCCCACCCATCAGCTATGGGTAAATAGCAGGTCAGCTTTCGTTCTATAACCTTGGTTGGCAGACAGGTCAGGAGAAGTAAAACTCTGAATTCAATTCAACTTGGAGAGGTGGCCGTGCAGGAAATGTAGTTACGGGATTCGATTTGATTGAGGGCATTGCCTGTAATTGTTGGAATGACTGATTTATTTATTCAACGGCACATCAACTCATTATGGGTCATTTGATGCCGATATTTAATTTTCTTGGGTCCTTTGAAGTAATAAAAATATGAAAAAATATACATGTCATTCTGCTTTTCCAGTTGAATACATGGTATATTGGTTTGTTGGTTATGATTTCTTGATCTGGCATCTCGTCTACAGTCCTTTTCTCACAGCTGTGCTGTGGCTTCCCTCTGTCTTTTCTACAAATATTTCCATGGCAACTGCTCTGATGAGCTACTTTCGCTGATACCCCAACTGCATAAATTTAAGAGTGCTAGTAGGTAGTCATCTAGGTCCCACCCTTTCACTGTCGAAGCTGTTACATGTAACCGCCTCTTCTACTCCAACAGCTTCTCCTCTCGCACTTCCCACAAATGAGACTCCATTCCTCTTACTTGCTTCTCTGATCGATATAATCTTCAAATATTCTAATGTGATGTCAATCGTCATCTTCTAATGCCTTGATCTTGACCGCCATCCTTCTCTTTATCCTTTTTTCAGACACCCCTCTTTACTCTTGCCCTCACTCTTTGTAAACCCTTGAGTGCTAGTGGTACTCCCGCCTTGCCCGTGGGGTGGGGGAATGCTTAATATTTTTATTTTTTATATATATTTTTTTTATATCAACGTAATACTACTCGTCAAAAATGTATAAAAAATCTATGTAAATTTAAATTCATTTTTTCGCCCTTGGAAGTGTGGTCTGATAAGCCAGGGAAAAAGAAATTCCCTGGGGAAATAAATTATAACCAATGGTCCCTTAAAGTTGTCTGTCTTCATATATATATATATATATATATATATATATATATATATATATATATATATATATATATATATATATATATATATATCAACACCTCTATGAGTTATTTAATTTCAAAATCTAAATATTTTAAACATAATTTTATGGCTTAAATTAAATATATTTTGAACGCAACTGTACCCCTTCAACTACAGATAAATTGTATTATTTATCATTTTGCTATAAAAAGTGTTGTAGGTCATTTTGCTATAAAATCTATTGTTGGTAATTCTAATATAAGTAGCTATTGCTGGTATTTTTTTATATAAAAATATAATCTTGGTATTTTTTATATGAAAGTATTTTTATATTTTCATAGTGTTAAGTTGTTGTTTTGGGGTTCACTATTATCCCATAGTTAGGGCCTTAACAGGTACTACCAACCCGGGTGAGGGTGGGACTGGGAACAACAGCAATTAATAGGTGGTTCCACGCTCTTAGAATGCTACAAGATCCCGATCAGATGTCTTGCTGGCGGATAATAGTTTATCCTTGAAATACTTGGATATATCTGGAAGCCTTTTCAAAGCGATTACCACTTTTATGCAAATTGATAAAGGAAGGGAAATGGCGAAACTTTTATACTGTTATTAATAACATTAACACAGACATGACTGGGTCGTAAGTGATATTTACTAGGAACTCTGCAAGAGCCATTGTTTTAGTTACACAAATAATTGCTATAAGCTCAAACCGAACATTGGCCTTGAAAAAGAAGAAAAATCACTCGAAAACAAACTGCTCTCTATGAATCGTCTTAAAGGGTCTTTTTTCCCTTCCATCATCTTGGCTGATGCTGACTTTAAGGGGAGCAACTCACTGTGCCTTTTTTCTTGCATGTTTTCCACTGAAAGGAAGTGGGAAGATTATATTGAATCAACCCCTAAATCCGCTGCTAGGAAAGTCGGTTTTGTCGTGATAGACAATTTCTTTTACCAGAATGTATCTGGCTCATTTATAAGTCTACCATCCGTCCGTGCCACGAATATTGCTGCCATATCTGGAGCGGTGCCTTTGGGGTTTTTTTTTTGGTTTTTTTTTCATCTTCTGTTTCTCGACAAATCCAAAAAAGAATCTGCAACGTTATCAGTCCTGACCTGGCATCTCTGCTTCAGTCACTTTCGCAACATCGTGACGCTGATTCACTTTGCCACATCTATAAATATTTTCACTTTAATTCTTCTGATGGGCTTTCCGATTTCCGATGGGGTCTAGTTAGTATTTTCATAGAGACACTGAGGTATTATGGTGGTTGTTGTAAGAAAGGTACGTATGAATGTGTTGTTTTGGTGTAAGGAATATTGTTCGTACGATTGGGTCACTGTTTGCGGCCAGCTAAGTTATATTTAAGACAGAAGAAGAACGTCCTTTCCCTAATCCCCCCTTCGGGCTTGTGCCACATTTCTGTAATTTATACAGAATAAATTTCACTTTCCGATTTCCGATTTCAAAGATTTAAGCGCAATACTAGATTGTCAGTTAGGTCTTATCATGTTACAGTTGAAAATCGATAGTTGTAGCAATAAGTTCTATTATAATAGTTTCAGATTTCACGCTTACGAAAATCTCTTCCAGCTTCCTGATTTATATTAACAACGATCTTTAAAATTGTAACTTCATTGTCTGTCGCCATCTTGTGCCTCCTTGAAACCAGTTTCTTTATTGCCCTTCTCTGTTTCTTTCTCTCTCATTAACCCGTCACATCCTATTGGCTTCATTGCCTTGAATGGGGTGAAATGATTAAAAAATTATTGAGACATTCACACAATCTAAACCAAAAAATCAAGTACAAAGAAGGAGAGGTACTAAATCAGACGCTATAAGTGGGATGTTACATTATTCTTCTATGTGAAGTTAGCGATCATGGCTCTCCACACTTTCCTTTCCTTTGTAGTTCTTAATAACTTTTGTTTTCTGCCATCTTTCCCAAGCCCTGCTTAGCCATCCATTCACACAAACTCGCCAGGTACGTTGAGCGTTGCTTTCCTCTGTCCCTCTTGCCTTCACTCTGCCTTGTGAGTATCAAATTTTCCAAGCCCCTCTTTCTCATTATGCACTCTAGATATTTTAAGTGCCTCTTCCCGATGTATGAGTATCCTTTATGTTTCCATTGTATGTTAAGTCCATAATATTCTCTGTATGCTTCTATAGAATGAGATTTCTATTGCTTCACGTCTCTTCTACATTTGTGAGAAGATTGTCCAGAATTCACAGCTATATAGGAAGACTGATACTACATAACAGTTCAGTAACCCGTTTCTTTGTATCTCACAATATTTTTCTGTTTTTTTATACTAAATACCCAGGCTTCTTTCGTTATTATGTATGTATGTTGCGGCATTCACCCTGGATCGGTTAAGTCGGCTCCTTCCAAGGAATTCACCGCGTCCGGAACGAAGGCCGACCAAGCACGGCGATCCGTCGCCAATGCTGAAACGAGCGACATCCATTCCCGATTCCAACGGCGGCGAATTCTTGAAACGGAGTAACACCTCGCGTGCTATCCCAGTGGAGGGAGGAATATGCTCTTACTTGCCGCAGATTTTCCACAGACGCAGAGGCAGGAGTAACAAAGGTGCCGCCGGATGCCGGTGCAGACGCCGAATGGTTTTGAATTCAGAGTTGACCTTCGCCTAGACCAGTTGCCATCCAAGGCTATAGAACCCAGTCTGTCCTGCTATTTACCCATAGTTGGAGGGAGAAGAAGAGGATTCACACCTTTCCCAAGGGTGTTAGCACGTAATTCGGAATTCGAACTCGGCTCTACGATTCCTCAATCCGAGCCGTTATCCATTACTCCACCGTGCCTCCTAGTTTGCGAAACACAGAAAAATTGCAAAAAATTCTTTCGTTATTACAATATCAGATATTAAATATTCTATAATATTTTATTTATCATAAAACGGGCGTTTGTTTTTAGATTTTTATTTTATTTTATTTTAGCGATCATGGCTCTCCATACTCATGGCTCATACAAAATACACATGTTTTGGGGCTTTTCGCCCGTACTTATTCCGTGAAAAGAAACCTTTGCAATATTTTCGCATATAAGAATACTATAAGCCATTTAGAAGCTAATATTTCTGGAAAAAAATAGCCTTAAGGCCACATCACGTTGAAAGACCGGTTACTGAACCGTTGAAAGACTGGATCAGGTGCTTTGTTTCTGAAAGACCCAGGGTACTGTATATAGTTTTAAATAGATTTTCTGGGGTATCATCTTGTTTCAGATTGTCGTATTTGTTATTAGGCTTGGACATTAGTTTTCTGTTCGTATTTATACTCTGCTGTGGTTGTTGTTATTTTTTGTTGGTTTAATTTGGTCTGCTATGCTGTTTACTCTCACTTTCTATGTTAAACTGCAAATGCAATTTTCTGTGTTTCGCAAACTGGGACAGTAATAATAAATAATTCAATTTTGAACAAAGACGTCCCAACAAAAGAAAACAACAAAAGTTATAATCATAATAATGTATTAATGTAGAGAAATAACCTGGATAAAACGCACAACGAAAGAAAAAGAAGCAAGAAGAAGAAAAGGAAGGAGTAGAAGGAGGATGTGTTGGAGGAGAAGTGGGAGAGGAATGGGGAGGAGGCGGAGTAAGTGAATAAGAAGAAGAAAGAGAAGGAGGAGGAGGAGAATAAGAGAAAGGAGGACGGGGAGATGGAAGAAGAAGAAGAAGAAGAAGAAGAAGAAGAAGAAGAAGAAGAAGAAGAAGAAGAAGAAGAAGAAGAAGAAGAAGAAGAAGAAGAAGAACGTAGGGAGAGAAACATACTGAAATAAATCAAAGATGAAGAAGGAGGAGAAGGAGAAGAAGAAGAAAAAGAAGGAGAAGGAGGTAGGAAGAAGAAGAAGAAGAAGAAGAAGAAGAAGAAGAAGAAGAAGAAGAAGAAGAAGAAGAAGAAGAAGAAGAAGAAGAGGAGGAGGAGAAAAAATGAGTAGAGAGAGAAATATACTGAAAAGAATAAAAAAAGAAGAAGCGGTCAGAGTTCCTCTCGAAACAAAAGAGAAAGCTGCAAAGCGGGGAGGGGAAATTGAAAAAAAAGAGAGGATACGACTAGGCCTTTTCGTCGACGTAAGGTAAGTACCCACGCTGTGTAGGGACGGTGGTGGTGAGGGACGAGTCGGTATTCACTCTATGGTGGCACGCGCCCGATTACAATAGGGAGAGAAACACGCTGCACTGGTCCCGGTAGACAGGTGCCACGGCCATCCACTATCCCCAAATGTAAAATGAACCCTTCAAATCCATTTTATTTTTCATCTACTAAAAACGGATAAAAATGGCGTCGGAGCAGGCCCCTCGTTCAATTGCTGCTAACTGGAAAAGGGACGGCTCGGTTGGACGCATTAAAAAACAAGAAAAAACGTATATATAGCTATTTATTGAGTTTAGTTTTTTTCAAGGGGTGTTTTTACCATACTAAATGACTAGCAAGCTCACTATGAAATAGTAATTTTCTACGAGAATAGCTCAATATTAAAACTACATTCTTATATATATATATATATATATATATATATATATATATATATATATATATATATGTAAGAGGACAGTTTTAATATTGAGGTAATCTTATATATATATATATATATATATATATATATAATTATTTATTTGAATATTATAACATAAATATGTTATAAAATCACGACAAAAATAGCCATTTTGTTTCAACAATTCTGGTGTCTTGTCAAGTGATGATATAGAATATAGAATAAATGGTTTTAAAAGTTTCAAATTAATTAACGATCCTTAGCTAGGAGTAAACGATGTTACATATGCTAGAATGACCAATCAAAATACAAGTATAGGATGATTCGAAAAATTTGACAACTAAGCAAGGTTATCATAGATATTAAAAGATTTATAAAATTTGAAATTAAAATTAAAAGTAAAAAATTAAAAATTACCTATTTAGAAATTGGTTATTGGAATTCACTCCGTATATACCAATCCTAAACTTGGATATATATATATATATATATATATATATATATATATATATATATAAACGGAAAGAACAGTTAGGTTCAAAATTTACCGTTCCTTAGTATTTTTTTTTTAAAAGAGCCAATGCAATGTAGATCAAAATATATTTTAATAATATTTTTATTTGAAAAATATTTATATTGCTACACAAAAGCTTTGAGGTCGGAACTGAAATTTGTTCCAATTTATCAGGCGATGTTTGGTACTTATGATCCAAGTAACTTATGATCTAAGTAACTTATGATATGACTTATCAGACATCGCCTGATGAATTCGAACAATTTTCAGTTCAGAAACATGAAAGCCTTTGTTAGCGATATAAATATTTTTAGATATATAAATATTTTATATTTTTTACCAAAGATATATATATATATATATATATATATATATATATATATATATATATATATATTTTTTTTTTTTTTTTAAGCGTATCACCCCAAGCAAGGCCGGTAGCCACTATCACGCATGGGGTTACAGAAGGGTTGGAGGAAGAGCAGATAGGAGTGGTAAAGGAAGGGATGTGGAGAAAGAGAAGGACGGAGGGTCGATCGAGGCAGGGAGGTTACGGGAGATATAGAGCGAGAGCAGATAGGAATGAAAGATGTCAGGAAGTGGATAGATCAAGGCAGTTGGAGATGACGATTGACGCTACACTTAAACCGTTGGAGATTGTATTTGTCAGGGAAACAGTAATAGGGAAGGGAGTTCCATAGGCGAGATGTATATATATATATATATATATATATATATATATATATATATATATATATATATTATGTGTTGTTATAATTTAAACATTGTTTGGATTGTTTTGTGTAGTGGATGATATGGAGTTAGTATGTTGTATTATGTATCTGTTTTATCTAGTTTATTTTTAGTAAAATATTGTTATATTTTACGGTAGTATATTCTGTATGCCTTTCTCTTAGTATTACGGATGAAATAATAAGGATATTGGAGGTTTTTGAAAGTGTTTTCTGTGTATATTTCTTCTTTCGGTAAATATTGAGGGATGCCTATTCTTAGTGATCTTAAATGCAATCCCGATTATTATTCCCGATTTGATCTTTGTTACGATGGTGGTGGTGAAAATTGATCAGTAAAACCCACACTGAAGTTCGTTATTATTTCTGTGCAGCATGCTATCTAGGAAGGGTAAAGTGATGTTAGACTTAGAGTCAAAGATAAAGTCTACTGTGTGTCCAACCTTATTTAGTTTGCTGATGAGATTGGGTAAAATTATGTCTAGTAGATATATTACTATAGAATCATCTCTGTAGCTCAAATAAGACGAATTGTTTGATAAAATATTTTCAACGCACCACTTTCCAGAAATTTCAAAATACACAGACACAGACACAGACACACACAGACCCTTACCACACACACATATATATATATATATATACATATATATAAATGTCTTTAAATAAATTGTCGGATTATGTCCAATTCTAAAAATATATATATATATATAATATCTGGATTAAATGTTGTTTAAAAGGTTTTTTGACCATATCTCAAGAAATATTTTTAACTGTTGAACTATTTATGTATATTTAAAATATCCACGTGTTTGTTTACCCCTACATAAATATTTCAACAGTTAAAAATATTTCTTGAGATATGGTCAAAAAACCTTTTAAACAACATTTAATATAAATATAAATATATCCAAGTTATAGATATATGTCAATTAATAAATTTCATTCTTACACATAACTTTAAATTCAACAACAAACACTATTTACAAATTAGTGGCACAGCAATGGGCACGAAAATGGCACCTAGCTATGCTATTATCTTTATGCACATTCTAGAAAGGAAAATACTAGACAATTCAGAATTTAAACCATTACACTACTTTAGATATATTGACGACATTTTCTTGCTATGGACTCATGAATCAGAAAAACTAAAAAAATTTTTCACTTTCTGCAACAACTTCCACAACACAATCAAATTTACCATGGAACATTCATACACATCCGTCTCTTTCTTAGACGTTGTGATAAAATTAAACAAACACACACTTTCCACCAGTTTATACAACAAACCCACAAACCATCACAAATTCCTTCACTTCAAAAGCTGTCATCCTCTTAAATTAAAAAAATCTATCGTATACAGCTCATTTCTAAGAATCAAACGCATATGCTCAGACCATCTAGATTTTCTACACAACATTAATAACTTAACAGAACAATTCCTAAAATGTAAATACCCAATAAATATAATAAAAGAAGCACTTAATAAAACTATCCACATAAACCGTAACACACTTCTCACATACAAAAAAAGTAAAAACAACAGTCGGATTCCCATGGTTTTTAACCACAATCAATATTCCCACACACTTACTCACAAATTAAAAAATGACTACAAGATCCTCCAATTAAACAAAAATATCAAACACATTTTCGCCAAACCACCCATCAACGCAAAAAAACAAACACCTAACTTATCAGCTATCCTCACCTCCACCAAATATCTAAATAATACAAACCAAACAGGTAATTACAAATGTAACAAAACTCGTTGTCTAATTTGCAAACACATAATAGCAGACAGTGAATTTCTCGCACCCAACTCCAAAATCACAATATATCCACCCCGCCTCACTTGTGATAGCAATAATATAATTTACTACCTATTCTGCACAATATGTCCTAATAGTGGATATATTGGCGAATCTGGAACTAACTTTAGGCTTCGTTTCAACAACCATAAATGTTGAGTCTTGACTCATTGTTGAATCTCGCCTATTGCATGGAATAATAATGCAACACAAAATGTACTTAGAACAAGAATGTATTATAACAAGAAAGTGTACACAATAAGTACATATAGTATTTCTGTATATTTCTGGGAAGACGTTCCTGGAGAATGTGTTGACTAGTCGCAGTCGATCAGAGTCTCTAGTTGGATCTCGTGATTGCCTCTCCCTCGTCTTCCGGTACCAACCATTATTTATATAGTTGGTAGTCACCTATGCAGATTAGGTGGATCCTACCACAACAACCCCCTCCCAAGCCTTGGAATCCTTTTGGATTTCAAACTGGCTTCTATATGGGATGATGATTATCGTTATTTCTTTGTAGATCCCCTTTGCATAGTTCATATGTATATCTGTTTTTTTTTTTTCAATATATTTTTCGTTTTGGATTCACGTCCAATGGGTCCGTGAACTTTCGTTTCCTACCGGATCTTCTCGGTTCAGAAGCACTCTGCGGAGGTTCTACTTGAAACGTATCATACATTACATCAATGGGATCTTCCTCCTCATCCGGTATACTCTCTTCATGCTCTAGCACGTAGCATTTTTTGAGTTGGTTCTGGTGCCTTTTATGAGTATTCTTCGGCCCTTTTATTATGTAAATCAGGTCACCGATTCTCTTGTCCACTATGCCTCGCTCCCAGAACTCAATGTTGTTTCTATAGCACTTGAAAAAGACCTTCTCTCCGGGGGTGTATCTTTTTCTAGCTGTATACATAGTGTTCTTTATTCTATTTCTTCCTGGCAAAAGCTTGTCAAACACTGACTTAACTTTCCTAGCGAACATTAGTTCAGCTGGTGCCATGTTTGATGGTGTTCTCTGGTTAGGCGTGATTCTGTATACTTGTAGGAATTGCTGAAGCGCCTTTTCCGTTGGAACTCCTGAGGCTTTCTTCAGAGCGCGCTTTAACGTATCTACAAATCTTTCTGCGAGTCCATTGGATCTTGGATGATACGGCGGCGTCGTTATGTGGTTAATTTGATATAACTCACAAAATTCCTTAAATTCGTCAGAAGTGAATTGTGTACCATTGTCACTCACAATACACTCTGGCACACCGAACCGTGCAAATAGTTCATGCAAAAAAGTTGTTGTGGTATTGGACGTAGGCTTTTTGCAGCGTAGTACTTCCGGCCATTTTGTAAAGCTATCTACCACTATTAAGTAGTAATAATCTTCTACTGGACCAGCGAAATCAATGTGTAATCTTTCCCACGGATGATCCGTCTTTGGCCATGGTTTGTGTACTATAGGTGGTGCCTTAGCTGCTAACGCACACCCTTTACATCGATGAACCATGTTTTCGATATCCACATCCATTCCTTTCCAATATACAAAGCTTCGCATTAAGCTTTTTGTTCTATTAATCCCCGGGTGACCCATATGAAAGTCCCGTAGGATTCTTTTCTGCAACTTTTTGGTACTACTACTTTCTCTACACTTGCGAAAGGCACGTTACGTTTCTTTTTAAATATAGGCATAGTATTTTCTTTTAATTCAAATTTAGCTTCAAACTTGTTACATCTTCCAAGACCAGGTGTAAAGGTTTCCGGAAACTTTTTCTTTTATTCAACTTTAATGTCCTGTCTTGTTTGCGTATTACTTTCTACTTTTCTGCAGAAAGAGTTTAACGGTTTATCCCACAATTCGAATGTTTCAATAAAATCTGTACCCAACAAGTTTTCTCCATTTCTCAGAATGAAAACTTTTATTTTTTTAACGATCCCATTCAATTTCATTGGAAGTACAACCTCGCCTTCGAAGTTAATTTGCTTTCCAGTTACCGTTCGAGCGAGTTTCGTTGACTTCATTATTGTAGGCCTTTTTAAAATTTTCCATGTTTTATCGTTCATTATTGTTAAATCTGACCCCGAATCGAGTTGAAATTTGATATTCTTTTTGAATATTTCAGTCGTCACATATTTCCTCAAATCTCTATCTGATTTGATATTCGAATTTGTTTGTCTAATTCGGCTCTTGAATTTTTTCGTTTTACAACACGATCCTTTGTGACCATTCTTTTGGCACACGAAACATTTCTTATTTCTATATGGGCAATTTACCTCCCAATGTCTTTCGTTACAACGTCTGCAATTATATGGTGGGACCTTTTTATTTTCTTTTTCTTGTCTATTATTACAATACGCCGAATTTTTTCTCCAATTTTTCTCTAATGGGTACTTTGACTGCTTTTTTATTTTTTTAATATAAGCACTGCCGGCTTCTTCGATTTTTTGCGACTCTTTCTTTAAACTTACGGCCCGTTGACACTCCTCTGCTAACTTTTGCAGGGTAAGGCCTTGTTCAGATTCGAGTTTAGACAAAACTCTACGTCTTATTTCGGCACTCTTACTGGATACCAGTCCTTGAGCAAAAATTAAGCACTTGAATTCTTCAACTGTAATCTCTGCCAATCTGAAATTGTCACAATGTCTATTCACTATAGATGCATATGTTAAGTAATCCTGATCGTCGGATTTAGAGACATTCATGCATAACCATCGCTTATGCCAAAGCGACATATTTGCTCCAAACAGCTCTTTTAGCAATTTCACTGTTTCCGAGAATTCCAATTCAGTTGTTTTTCTCGGTAATATAAAATCTACAAATTTGCTATGTTCTGCTGTACCTAGCTTTCTTAGTAATAGACTGACTTTTCTTGAATTCGACCAGTTTTCACAGTCTGTGTAGAAAATATCTTCATATCGTTTAAAGTACGCTTCAAACGTTTTTTCTTCGTCTGGCACATAGTTGAAAATTTCCAGCGAATTAAATATGGTGTTATTAGAATATGAAGAATTTCCCTCATTTGCCTGATAGTTGTTTAATTTCTCCAGTGTTAACTTTTGAATTTCCAAAAGTCTTTCAACTTGTTTTTCTTGATATTTTTGTTGTCTTTCATCTTGACGTTCTTGATATTTTTGCATTGCTATCAGTTGTTCTTGCTGTGCTATCTGTTGGGATTTGAATAATTCGGATATGACTTTGGATAGTTCATCCATCTTTAGCTGATAGTGTTCATGCAACAAAGGAATATACTTTTAATTTGTGTATCCACGAATATCATATAAGCTGACCAAAAAAATCGAAACAACGTACGACTTTTAATTTTTATGACTTGCTTTTACATTCACGCCCGTGCTAATCAACTTTGGTATTTTTTTTTCGTGAACAGAGAGCGTCGGACTTTTTTTTCCGTTTTCTACTTCTGTAAGAGGTAATTCGTCACTATATTGTTGAACAAATAATTAAAAAAAAAAAAAATTTTAAATGTTTGTTACCTTTCAAAGTCGACACGGTGTATTTGTGCTTCTTTTAATCCATGCATGTTTTTGTAGTCGGTCAATTTTTCTTTTTAGAGGGTGTCTCGTTGTAGATAATTTTTTAATTTAAAATTACCGTTATTCCTTTAACGACACCTTTCAATTTTTATGAGTGAACGTTCCTTTATGCTTAGTCGTCTTTTAACGAGTTCTACATATCCAGAAGTTCAGAATCCTTCGTCGTTACGTTAACGTTGGACTTTGAATTAATAGTTTCTTTTTTTTCAGCCTGGGTTCTTCAATGACTTGTCCCAATTGTTGAAAACTCTCACTATTAATTCTTTCTTCTTTCCTTATGGTTCGTTCTACTTCTTTGCCATTGTTGAAACTTGGCGTATGGTTCGTTCTACTTCGTGGCCATTGTTGAAACTTGGCGTATGGTTCGTTCTACTTCGTCGCCATTGTTGAAACTTGGCGTATGGTTCGTTCTACTTCGTCGCCATTGTTGAGTCTTGACTCATTGTTGAATCTCGCCTATTGCATGGAATAATAATGCAACACAAAATGTACTTAGAACAAGAATGTATTATAACAAGAAAGTGTACACAATAAGTACATATAGTATTTCTGTATATTTCTGGGAAGACGTTCCTGGAGAATGTGTTGACTAGTCGCAGTCGATCAGAGTCTCTAGTTGGATCTCGTGATTCCCTCTCCCTCGTCTTCCGGTACCAACCATTATTTATATAGTTGGTAGTCACCTATGCAGATTAGGTGGATACTACCACAACAATAAACAAGACATACGACAAAATAATTCATATTCCCCAGTAGCAGAACACTTCAATAGACCACGACATTCGATAGATAATTGCAAATGTATATTGATAGACTCAAATTTTAGCACTACATACATACGAAGAAAAAAAGAGAAATACTGGATTTTAAAATTAAACACATATAAACTAGGGTTAAACAAAGACTTGGGTATTCTAAATCTGTATAAATATTTCAATAGTTAAAATATTTCTTCAAAAAATTTCTTTAGAAATGGTAATAAATCCTTTTTAAACAATAACCAAAACACCAGTTGTCCGTTAAAGAATCAAACACAATCGCGTTCCACACCACGTGTCGTCCGAGTCTAGACACATATAAACTAGGGGTAAACAAACACGTGGATATTTTAAATCTACATAAATATTTCAACAGTTAAAAATATTTCTTAAAATATTTCTTGAGTTATGGTCAAAAAACCTTTTAAACAACATTTAAGACACTATCATCAGTCTTCCGCCCAAAATTCAAACAAAGTCGCATTACACATCACGTGACATGCACACTTCACGACAAACGCTGTAAACAAACGCTGTAAACAAACACACAAACACAGTATCTCATTTGATTTCTGAGGAAAGACCTAGGTGGTCTGAAATATTAAATAAATAAATATATACAAAAACACAGAAATAAATACTTTCATAAAAAAAACACCCAATTTTGTTTCATTTATTTTATCCAGATATTATATATATATATATATATATATATATATATATATATATATATATATATATATATATATATATGATGTGACGAATCCTTTTTCGTCTAAATTATGTAAAAATGAAAACAACATTGACAGTCAATTTTAACAGATATTTTTACCAAAATTACACAGAAATATCTTGAAATACGAAAGAGTAAATTTATTCAATAAAATCGCCATTGGCTTCAACCATGGTCGCCAGAAGACTTCGGAATCCCTTGTAACACTTCTGGACGGTCTCCTTGATTAAGTTAGTGAATGCTGCCTTATTTGTTGCCTTCAGTTTATCATTGGTGTTACTAGGAGTTTTTTTGTGGTCCTTCGCTTTATCAACTGACCTCTTAACGCTTTTTATTTAAAAAAAGAAAAAAAAACGTAAGAATGATACATAATTATTGTAACGTTATTCAGTTTAAAAATTGCTTAAGATGTCAGCTGATAAAAATCGCCTGAGGATACCATAAGGTTGAAATCAATGTATCGAATTGAACTGAACCTCTGATTTTTTAAGAGTATATATATATATATATATATATATATATATATATATATATATATATATATATATAATACAAACATATACAAATGAGAGTGTTACAGCAAGAATGTTCGGTTCGCCTGTCAGAGCTGACTGCTGGAAACTTCCCTATCCAAAAAAAGCAGAACCTGATCATATTTATAGCTGGGAGAGTCCATGCGTGCGTGGGTAAATAACCATAACAATATATATATATATATACATATATATATATATATATATATATATATATATATATATATATATATATATATTTATGAATATCAAACACATAAAATACAATAGGTAATAATCATTATTTTCTGAAAGTTATTAAAATAGCCTTCAATCTTTCAGACCAAATATAAACGGAAAATATTTACTCCAGGTTAAATTCAAGAGATATAAATATGGTATTGAGAGAGAGAAAAAAAGAGAAAAGATTTAAAACATTTTTCTTTCCTTCTCTTTTTTTTTCTCTTTCACTCTCTTCCTCAATCACTCCAAGAAAATTACTTAGATGCTAGGGGTTACTGAGTCTTCGTGCATATGATAAAAAGAAAACATTAAGGTGAGAGAGCAATAAAGGAATAGGATTTAGGAAAGCAAAAGATAACGATTGACATTGCAATTTAATTTTTTGAAGTTCAAACTTTACTGGAATGTAATAAACCGGAAGAGACTTCCAAAAGCAAGATGGAACTATTAGCATAGAACATACGGTTACAATTGGCCACTTCAACAGTAAAATGATGAAGCCATGCCAGCAATCTAATACTGCACTTAAATTCGTAAAGTCTATGTATCACAGACGAAAGTTCCTCAGAATATTTGGCATGAAAGTATTTATAGAAAAGGCACAGAGATGCTACATTACGGCGGTAGGAAAAAGATTGGAAGCGGAGATGCCAGTGTCCTTGCAGATTCTTGTTTGGATATTATCAAAGATTTATCAATATATAACAGGGGCAGCAGTATTTGGCAGCAGTATTGTAAGCATAGACGAATGGTAAACATATAAATGTGTAAGAGATTCCGGAGAGAAAAGGTTTCACTTCATGTGAGTATATATATATATATATATATATATATATATATATATATATATATATATATATATATATATGGAGAGTGGACAGTATTGGGGATAAAGAGTTTTGCATATAAAGAATAAACAGATAAATCAACACTTCATGATGCCTAACAGTTTCACATTTCCCGCTTTTGATATGGCCTAATGATCGCTTTTGGAGTTAAAATGATAGACACCAGGAAGTATTGAATTCTTTGACTACACACACGCACACATTAATATATATATATATATATATATATATATATATATATATATATATATATCAGTGAACATTGAAATCAACACTCAGAGGCGATTCACTGTTCCATGCTCGACGCAATCATCAAATCATCAAGCGTAATCTTTATATATATATATATATATATATATATATATATATATATATATATATATATATATATATATATATAAAAGGCTCAAACACTAATATTCCATGGTTATAATTAATTACATTGGAATCGTAATCACGATCCAATTCACCAGACATACTTATTCATGAATTGGATCGTGATTACGATTCCAGTGTAATAAATTATAACCATGGAATATTAGTGTTTGAGCCTTTTATATTATATTCTTACTCTGTCCTGTCCATTGAGTTCTACCTGGATTCTAGCCGCTTGGGAATTTATATATATATATATATATATATATATATATATATATAATTGTTTATTTAAAAATTATAACATAAATATGTTATAAAATCACTACAAAAGTAGCCATTTTGTTTGGATAACATTGTGTAGGTACACAATACACATTCATATCGACAGGCTGACCATCAGGTTATAAAAGTAATAATCTATTAAACATACAGTGACATATCCTTATCATTCAAAGTATACGACCCCTATAATAAGTTAAATTTATAACGGTGTTTACAATTAACTGTTAGTTCATATCTTTGATTTAAGAGATCAGTCTTATTTTTAAATCTAATTATTTCAAATTTTTCATTAAGACATAAGTAACACAGGGCATTTAGGGAGTTGCATATCCGTGCTTTCTTAATACATTTCCATTTAACCGTAGGTGTTTTATTCTTTTCATATATATATATATATATATAAATATATATATATATATATATATATATATATATATATATATATATATATATAGATTGACTACTAATATTACCAATATATATCTATCTACCTATCCCAGTATGTTCGTATCTATCTATCCCAGTCTTCTCGTATCTATCTATCCCAGTCTGCTCGTATCTATCTATCTATCTATCTATCTATCTATCTATCTATCTATCTATCTATCTATCTATCTATCTATCTATCTATCCCAGTCTGTTCGTATCTATCTATCTATCTATCTATCTATCTATCTATCTATCTATCTATCTATACCAGTCTGTTGGTATCTATCAATCTATCTATCCCAGTCTGCTCGTATCTATCTATCTATCTATCTATCTATCTATCTATCTATCTATCTATCTATCTATCTATCTATCTATCTCAGTCTGTTCCTTTCTATCTATTTCAGTCTAATCATTGTCTATCTATCTATCTATCTATCTATCTATCTATCTATCTATCTATCTATCTATCTATCTATCTGTCTATTTTAGTCCATATCTATCTGTCTGGAGAAAAGAAGCAAGAATATGGAGTTCGAGAAAAAAAATTCTAGTAAAATTACTTTTGTGTTGCTTGGTTTTTATTGGTTAAACAGACTTCACATGCATTTGATTGTTAAGTAACATCCCTCGACCGAGGCAACACTCAGGCACGGACAGACACGAACACGTTTAACGACTTTTGTAGTTTTTAATCATGTTTATCTGACCTTTCTCCATAAACACATCACGTTTGAAACCACCAGTATCATCCACGTTAGCACCTATGACAGTCAGAGAAAGAGTAAATGAATAAACACAAAGAGAGACAGAATAAAGGAATAATAAAAAAAGATAAAAGATAAAAGGAATATTCACAAATATAGAGGGAATGAAAGAACAATCACAAACACATAGAGAGTAAAGGAAAATCACAAACGTATCGAGAGCAAAAAAATAATTGCGAACAAAGTGGGAAGTAAAGAAATAATCTCAAAGACCGAGATAGTGAAGACGTAATCAAAAACGCATATAAAATAAAGAATTAATGACAAACAAATAGGGAAATCATAAAGATAATGAAAGAATAATCACAAACACAGAGAGAATGAAATAATAATGACAAACACATACAGAATAATGGATTAATTAGAATCACAGAGAGAATGAAAGAATAATGACAAACACATACAGAATAATGGAATAATTAGAATCACAGAGAGAATGAAAGAATAATGACAAACACGTACAGGGTAAAGGAATAATCACAAACACACAAAGAATGAAAGAATAATGACAAACACATAAAGAGGAAAGGAATAATTACAATTACACCGAGAATGAAAGAATAATCACAAAAACATAAAGCGTAATGGAATAATCAAACAGAGGGAACGAAAGAATAATCACAAACACATGAAGAGTAAAGGAATAAACACAAACACACATATAATGAAAGAATAATCACAAACACTTACCGAGTAAAGGAATAATCACCAACAAATGGAGAATAAAGGAATAATCATAAACACACAGCGAATGAAAAAATAATCACAAACACATACAACGTAACAGATAATGACAAAAAAAAAAAAATACAGCGAAAGGCAAATCAGGCATTACATGTAACCTTTGTCTTGAAGTACCACCAGCAACACAAGCACGCGGCATGACGACGGAACTATATAAGTATTTGCATGCCCACGTCATACAAAACTGTTTTCTGCAATAATTTTCCCTCTATAGAAGATCCAAGAGCCCCTCGTTTTGGAGGGTTATAGAATAAGAGGCTCTGTTTATGCGTATATGTGGAGAAGAAAACTGTTGTCGGTAGTCTTGAATAGCTTAACCTTGCAGTAACCGCGGAATCCTTCACTTGGGAGTCGGTTACACAAAGCAGCGGCTCACGGGAAGAAGCTGCTGGATTGGAACTTATATTTTACAATTGGAATACGAAGGAAATGTGGGTGGTTCGCTATAATGTGTGTGGCAGTTGGGTCTTAGGTCGTGAAGTTTAGAACTGGTGGAATAAAGGAAGGTAGTCCTTCTGAACACTATCCTTGAAAATAGCGATAGAGTAGCGAGAGAGGATTTTAGCGGGGAAAATAATTTGTCATTCACAAGGACGTGTAGACGCTTTTGGACTCTATCGAGAGTGGAAAGTGCAAACTGGACAGGTCTTACTCATATATGGCAAGGATACTCCATTTTCAGTCTGACTGTTTTGGTTTGTTTTGTTTTACCGTATTTCAACCTCTGTTGGGTTATTTAATGCCGACATGTTTATTGCGGGTAATATTTTTCCAAAAATGTATTGCTGGTAATATTTTTTTCCAAGAATGTATTGCTGGTATTTTTTTCCCAAGAATGTATTTCTGGTATTTTTTTCCAAGAATGTATTGCTGGTAATAATTTTTTTAATAAAAAATTATTGCTGGTATTAAAACATATTTTTACACTTTCATAGTTTTTTTTTATTCCAGTTTAGGAGTTAGCAATTTACCCATAGCTAGGGCCCTAACAGTAGCTACCACTCCAGGTCAGGGTGGACCTGGGAACACCAGCAATTAAGAGATAGTTCCACGCTCCTCAAAACCTCCTGTTGGGCGTAGTTTATCATCTTACCTATGACGCGGATGTTGTTTATTTTCGTACGCAGGACGGTTTCGGCCTAATCTGGCTCTTGTAAAGGTAGAGGACTGTAAGAGGAATCAAGTACTTACTGATGCGGTACATAGGTACCGGCTATTTTCCCAGCAACTTTAGTTTGGGATCTTGTATGTACGGTTGCTACGGGACGTCCAGGTTGAGTTTAAATCTCGAAAGGCATTCAAGGGCAATTCTTTGTGATTACTGAATGTTCTGGGATCGATGGAATAACACTAGTTTGGTTTGCAAGGCATTAAATGTGACCAACCAGTTTTTGTCCCCCACAGAGCTGTTAGAGCTAATTCAGAGGTAAGATCAGTTGCCAAGGAGATTTGCTGCTAAGACAGTTGATTCACTGTGTTGGCTTAGACACATTTCTTTTCTAGAATCTATCTTACATATGTATGTCATCCATTTGTCCATACTTTGAATATTGCTGCTGTTTATGGTCCGGTGCTTCTGCTATATATTTAGAGATTCGCGATAAACTCCAAAGAAGAATCAGCAATATTATAAATGTACTTAAATTTCAAGCTGCTTGTCAAAGCACCAAAAGTTACAATTTCAATGCATAATATCAATTCAGAGAAAAAAAAATGAGATCGAGTCACATCAAACCAGTTTGGCAACAGAACAATTAAAACCATGCAATATACTGTTTTTAATTTGTCCCAGATTCTATTTGGTTACTGGAGTAGAAATAGACAAATTCTAGATGTTTGAGTACAATTAAAGTCAGTAATCAAAGAGGCAAGCAATTTGGAAATTTTACTTCTGTCTTTTCTTTCAAACTTAGGGAAGAAAAGTGCCAAATTGCTTCTTGATGTAGGGTTCAGTGAACAAAAAAGAAAGGGCTAAATTATAAATACTTAATAACCCCAGTATATTTTGCACTATTTCAAGAATGTTTTAGCATGCTAAATTTTTGATTAACAAAGCAATATGAGTAGCTGTCTATATTTCTGAGATGAGATACTATGCACACTATTTACATTATTCGGACTATTGTCCTCATCTTTGTCGCCATACTTATTACAACGTTTCGGCCGTTGTACACTCCGGCCTTCTTCAGGTGCTTGGAATGTCAGACTGAACCCTTTATTTCGCCTTCTTCAGGGGGTTGGAATATCGAACTGAACCCTTTATTTCGCTCACTTTTGCCATGTTTTTAATGGTTGTCAGTTATCAGTTATCTCCTGTTAATTCCCCTCTCCAAGTTCTCCACTGCCTTAATTGGGTATGGAACTCACACTGTTTGGGTCCTGTCATTGGATCTAACCAACGCCTTTATCCACTGTGTCTTTGAGGAAATCTGTGTATGAATTTCTGGGCAGTATGTCTTCAGCAACTTTTTTACCAGTGCTCATATTGTAACTTTTGTTGTTATCATTCATGTTTTTACCAGAGCTCAGATTGCAACTTTTTTGTTGTTGTTATCGCTTTTCTCTGGCACTCCTTATTACTGGTTCCCATATTGTATTCATTTCTATGCTTGGTCGGCACAGGAGATTTTTGTGGCCTAGCATATGTGCTGATTTCTTAAGTTTACGAATTTTCCAGTGGTGTTCTTTGTCTATGATCTCAACCTGATCCCACAGAGGGCGGTGATCTCCCTTTTCTCTCCATAAATGGTTCACTTCGACATTCCAACCACCTGAAGAAGACCGGAACGTACAACAGCCGCAACGTTGTAATAATTATGGCGACAAAGATGAAGACAATAGTCCGAATAATGTAAATAGTGTAAAAAAATATCAAGCATATCTTTCCAAATTTTTGTGTGTGTGTTATGGCTTCAGTCACCTTCTCAGCGCCGTTATGTTGCTTCCCTGTGCCTTTTCTGTAAATACTTTCATGGTAATTGTTTTGAGGAACTTTAGTCTATGGTACTTAGAGGTTATGAATTTAGGCGTAGTACTAGATTGGTGGCATGGTTTCAGTTGAAATGGCTAGATGTAACCGTTAGTTCTTTGCTGACAGTTTCTTTTCTCGTACATCTCGCTTGTGGAACTCTCTTCCAGTTCCAAACTTCGATCTTCTTGATTACTCTTCTATTTTTCTCGCTCCTTAATTTCTTCTATTTCTTCACACTCAGTAACCCATTGAGTCTTAGTGGCTTTAATGCCTTCCATGGGTTGAAATGATTTTTAAAAAAAGCTCTGGTCATCTCGTGGCTTGGAGTTGTACCCCTATACTGACGTATCATCAGAAAAATATGTACAAATGATCGGAGTGTATTCTGTGACACAAGGTCAAGTTTAATGTGGGATTTCGTAAGCCACTTAAAAAATTGCTCAGGCCACCTCGGGACTTACCATTTTGGATGAACAAGAGCAATAAGAAACATCATCGTCTTTTAGAAACATATATTAAACTCAAATTAAACTTATATTGCACACAATGATCCCACACTGATCCCCCACCCCAACACTACGAATTATTCACGCGAAATCCAAGTAGTGGAAAAGAGGTACCGTTTCATGTAAGTGGTATATCTATATTAAAAGGCATTGTAAATTATTTTAAAAGAGGAATTTCTGGCAAATACTTTTATATCATGGAATTCATTGCAACGATTTTAATATAGTAAATATATAAAATATTTGTAAATGATTTTACGAGAGGGAAACATTGCAATGTTTTTATTATAAGAATGCATTGCAATGTTTTTATTATAAGAATGCATTGCAATGTTTTTATTATAAGAATGCATTGCAATGTTTTTATTGTAAGAATGTATTGTAAATGATTTTACTATGAGAATGCATTGTAAATGATTTTACTATAAGAATGCATTGTAAATGATTTTACTATAAGAATGCATTGTAAATGATTTTATTATAAAATGCATTGTAAATGATTTTATTGTAAGAATGTATTGTAAATGATTTTACTATGAGAAAACATTGTAAATGATTTTATTATAAAAATTCATTGTAAATGATTTTATTGTAAGAAGCATTGCAATGATTTTATAAGAATGCATTGTAAATGATTTTACTATGAGAATGTATTGTAAATGATTTTACTATGAGAATGCATTCTAAATGATTTTACTATAAGAGAGCATTGTAAATGATTTTACTATAAGAATGCATTGTAAATGATTTTACTATAGAAATGGACTGCACATGGTTATCATATCTGAATGCATTGTAAAGTGTGTTTTACAATGGAAATACATAGAAATGATTTTACTTGAGGAATGAAATAGAAATGGTTTTTTCTATTGAAGTACATTAGAACTGATTTTAATATAAGTGTCCATTACAAATAGTTTTACAATAGTAATGAATTGAAAATAATGTATCTTTACAAATGCGTCGTAAAATCATTTCAGTGATTCATCACTACTTATAAACTCTGTAAAATCAAAAAATCAACAACGACCTATGATCACTTTTTGGTCTTGACTGGATCGCAATTGTTTCAGATCAGAAAATCTAACCAGTACTGATTTAACATGATGTACCCCGATTTTGCCTTTATTAACTGATGTCAAAAGTAGTCAGATCCCTGAAGAAGTCAAAGAAAATACCTCATGGTCTCCCGTTGCCGCTAATTGGTCAAAGAGTTATTTTTGGAAGTCTCTACTGAACCTATCTTACCTATCTATATGTCTAACATTCGTCTGTGCTTAGAAAATGTCTGCTACATATGGTCCGGTGCCCCTGTTATTTACCTTCAGATCCTTGATAAGATCTAAAGAAGAATCAGCAATATTATCGGTCATGACCTGGCGGCTCGGCTCCAGTCCCTTTCCCACCGCCGTAAAGTTACATCTATTAACCTTTTCTATACTTTCATGGTAATTTGTTGCATGAGCTCTTCGCTGTGGTACCTAGAATTTTTTAATTTAAGCGCAGTAGTAGACTGGCGTCGAGATCTCATCAATTTGAAGTTAAACTATCACAATGTAGCCGGAAGTTCTATGCTAAGAGTTTCTTTCCTCGCACTTCTTGCTTGTGTATCTCACGTTTCGGCTCCATGCTTTCCAGCCAAATTTAATCTGCAAAAATTGAATTGCTATGTCAAACGTTATCTACTGTCCTCCCGAATACTCTTGTCTCTTCCCGCTCATTTGTAATATGTGTTTTCCTAATTCTTCCTTGTGTTTTACTGGTATTACTGCCTTGCATGGAGGTGTTGCCGATTAATATATATATATATATATATATATATATATATATATATATATATATATATATATATATATATATATTTGTCATCCACAGACAGACTGTTTCGCTGTTTCACAGCTCATCAGTGTTGCTAGACGTCCGGTTGCCTCCAGCTAGGATCGAAACCCGACTGAATTTGCGTCAGTCGGAACTTCTCCCACTAAGCCAGAGGCGCACGGCAGGGATGAAGGTGAATTTTAGCGTGTTTATTTTTAGATTTAGATAAACACACAGTGACTGACAGTGACTCAAGAGTCGTGCAATATTAGCTTAAATAGTCACTGTTTACAAATTCACACCATTGTGTATTTAGGCAGCAATCCTTCATTTATACATGTTTCATGTTGCAGAGATCGGATTTTCACTAATAGTTCCATCTACAAACAGGATTCTCACCAGCCTCAAGAACAACTGTTGGTGAGTCTCCACCGTCTTTCTGTTTATGTCTCTATCCACCGATGAATGGCACAGGCGTGTCCGAAAATTTCTAACTTGGAACTTTAATCTTCGTGCTTCATTTCTGTCATGTGGTTAATATAAATAAATGTTTTTCGTACTGATCCCATCGGTACCCTTTATTTTGACTTTGATTTATTAACCAACTTATCTACTCTATTTTATGAACTATATGAAGCAGACGTGGATTCTTTCTTTAATTACATATATATATATATATATATATATATATATATATATATATATATATATATATTTGTGTGTGTGTTTGTTTGTGTGTGTGTTTGTATATATATTGTTGTGGTAGAATCCACCTAATTTGCATAGTGGAGTACCGACTATATAAATATGGTTGGTACCGGGAAGACATGGGAGGCGAATCAAGAGATTCAACTAGAGACTCTGCCTGACTGCGACTTAGTCAACACATTCTCCAGGAACGGTCTTCCCAGAAATATACAAAAGACTATATGTAAATATTGCTTACACTTTCTTGTTTTAATACATTTTGTTCTAAGTACATTTTGTATTGCATTATTATTCCATGCATTAGTCAAGTTTCAACATATATATATATATATATATATATATATATATATATATATATATATATATATATACATATATATATATATATATATATATATATATATATATAAGGAAGGGTTTATAGTATATTACCAGAATATAATCAAATAATCGGGGCGCGGTTGACTAGTAGGCGCACTAAGACCCAACTGTATCCCTATATATATTAATACTAATAAAAAAAAATTAAATCTTACATTGGTCGCATATACACCACACTATCTAGTTGGTTGACTTGTCACTTGTCGTGTACATATTGATCATCACCTCACAAGCAAACAGAATGCAACTGTTAACTTAAAATGAATATTTGTAGATAATACGAAAATATTAAACTGGACTCCAAAGAAATACTTAAAATACTTAAAGAAATACTTAAAATACTTAAATAAATACTTAAAATTCTTGAATCCATTGTAATATAAAAGAAACGACGCACATTAAATAAAAGAATCTTCCACCGCGGAAGATGACATATTGATGGTTGTATAAATGCATCTAATAGGCACACAAAATATTTAATACACACGTAAGAATATTGGATACAAGCTTTTGAGTTTGACCGTCATATATGACGTTTGTTTAAATGATTTGGATTCTAATTCTGGTGAAACTAAAAAAGCTCGGATTTAGTCAGAAAATACGGTCTACCATATTGACAACACCCAGTTCTTCAAAATGACTGAGATATTCGAAAATACTTAAACAAAAGAAGAAAAAACCTTGAACTTTGGTTAGTTTATTCATAATTTTTATCCCGTATCCAACATCACACTCAAAAATTTAAAAAAAAATATATATAATAAAAAATAAATAAAATTAAATAATATTACAAAAAAAATAAAAATTAAATTATAAATAAACAGACCTTGTCATTTGAATTTAACAACATTTGTATGCATTCATTATTTATGGTTATAATACACTTTATATATATATATATATATATATATATATATATATATATATATATATATATATATATATATATATATATATATATATATATATATTTGTCTGGATTTATTATTTATGTCTATAATGCACCTAATATATATTATTTCAAGTGTTATTTTAGTGGATTACATTTGAAGTAATAAAAATGTTAGATTAAGAATAAATCGATTAATTCTTTAGAAATATATGTATATATATATATATATATATATATATATATATATATATATATATATATATATATATATATGAATGTGTGTGTGTGTTTGTGTGTGTATTGCCATTGAGTTTAAGTTTTATATTATACGAATAATGTTTATTTTAATTATCTTGAATGTTAGATTCAACGAAATTTCACCAATTTGGCAATAAAATAACGCAGGCTGCTACGACAGCTGGCAGAATACAATCAAAAACACATTTTTAATGTTTTCAGTTTTACCAAAACACTCCTCTTCACGTTTGACGAACTTTTTACCATGGGAAAAACGATATAAATTTTTTAATATCAGTTCAATTTTAGGAAAATTTATGACTAAGTGGAAAACATTTTTCATGTCAGCCGTTTTGTCCTTTAAGTTTATATTTGAAAACGGATTTTTACGACAATATAAATAGATATGCACGAAGGAGATTTGGCTCTGAAATTTTTAACATTTAAATTTAATTTAAAAAAAAACATATGTTTAGGTATTTACATATTATATACTTATATACAGCTGCGGCCAAAATGTTCAGAATGGCATTGTTTTCGTCAGAAAGTAGGTATAAGTTTTTATCAAAGTTGTTTTATATTTATATTATTTTCACAGTCAATAAATACGATATTAATTGTTATTTTATGAGATTTTGGTGTAATTTGAGAGGATAATACAAAAGTTATGGATGATTTAGTGATTTACTGCAAAACCCATGGCGGCCAAAATGGTCAGAACGGTTGCTTTTACTCCGTGTTTTAGTGTATTTAACCGGCGAACTCTATTTTTTTAATTTGTTTACGTGACGGTTCGTTTACTAAACATTAGTAAGTATATCTGCAGTGTACTTGGTTAATATAATGCCACTTACTCCATTACCAATTCATCAGCAGATTATTAAGCTTCGAAAGAAGGATAATTTAAGTATTGGGTCTATTGCAGAGATTGTTAACAAGTCAAAAAGTGTTGTTCACGGTATTCTTCAGGTCTACGATGATTGTTGTTCGTGTGAAGCAAGAAAGTCTACAGGTAGGCCAAGAAAAACGTCCAAGAGAGAAGATCGTGCTATGGTAAAGTTGGTTAAAAAGGACAGATTTAAAACTGCTGCTGCTGTTTCTCGGGAAATGAGCATTGTATTGAAAAAAGCTTTATCTCGATAAACTGTCTCGTCGTTTAGTTGAACATGACCTACAAGCAAGAGTACCTGCAGTGAAGCCACTGATCAGCTCCAAGAATAAAAAGTGTCGTCTTACCTTTGCAACCGAACATGTGTTGTGGTCTCAAGAAAAATGGCAATGGGTGTATTTCAGTGATGAATCTACGTTTATGTTATTTGGTTCAGATGGGAAAAGGTACGTTCGTCGAAAATAGGTGAAAGATTGTCGCCTAAATGTCTTAAGATTAGTGTTAAATTCGGCGGGGGAAGTGTCATAGTTTGGGGGGATGATATCTGGAGATGGTGTGGGCCCTTTGGTGCGATTATATGGAAAGGTAAATGCAGGAGTTTATGAACAACTTGTAAAAGATCATGTCTTGCCTGTGCCGAGAAATTCAACTAAGTGACCACCCATATTCATGCAGGACAATGCCCCATGTCACAAGGCTAAGGTGGTCATGAACTTCCTCAAGGCTGAAAAGGTTATTGTTATGGATTGGCCTGTTCAAAGCCTAGATCTCAATCCTATTGAAAATGTGTGGAATATTCTAGGAGAACGTTCGAAAGCCAGAAATCCTAAAACAACCGAGCAATTATGGAATGTCCTTCAGGAAGAATGGAATAAGATCACCCAGCAAGAAATTGAAAATTTAATTTCCTCATGATGTCAAAGTGTGATTGAAGCTAAAGGGCTTCACACTAAATATTAAATAATTCCAGTATTCTCTGTCATTTTTTATTATTTTGTTATTTTTTCAACCGTTCTGATCATTTTGGCCGCCATGGGTTTTGCAGTAAATCACTAAATCATCCATAACTTTTGTATTATCCTCTGAAATTACACCAAAATCTCAGACAATAACAATTAATATCGTATTTATTGTCTGTGAAAATTATAGAATATAAAACATCAGTGATAAAAACTCATACCTACTTTTCTGACGAAAACAATGCCGTTCTGAACATTTTGGCCGCAACTGTATATTATATATTCTGCCTCAGTCAGAGCCGTTATCCCCTCCTCTGTTTAGGTATATACACTTGCCTATTTCTTTTTCTTTTTGTTCATTTTTTTATCGTTTTTGCTATTAAGTATCCAACAGTGTAATAATAGAAAGTCTGCATGTTATCTAGCGAACAAAGAACATACTAACAATTTCGTTTGTCTAAATATCTTTCTCTTTTAATTAATGTAAAGCGGGATTTCTAAATCAAAATTCTGGTTACAGTGAGCAAATAATAAACTTCGTGTGCGGTTTTGTGAAAGGCACATTTTGTATATAATATTTTATTTTAGTTTGAGTGTTCACTGTGACAAGACAGGGTGATAGGGCAGATTCCTTTTTTTTTTTAGAATAAGGTTCTTCGTGTAAAAGGCCCAAGAGCCACTTGAGGTAGGGGATTACAGCGTAAGCGGTACAGATTATGGAAATATCTATGGATGACATCAATTAATATTAGACTTAAATAGTTTAAGATTTTAGTGATCAGGGAAGCATCCTCTTGGGAGTTGTTTCCTCAAAGCAGCGGCTGTATGTTACGACGTTACTGCAACATTGCAATCAACTATTTTCCTGACAGCCAATTGACCGCCCATTCTCAACGTTGTCCCGAACTCATGGCAACATTGTAAAATATTGTAACTGAAAAATCACGAACTGGTCAATTAAGTGGGTGGCCTGAAAAGTTCATAGGATGACTATGAAGTGATACAAGAGATGTGAAATCGTGCATGCATTAATTTGAAATCTTCTTCTTATAAACTGAAATCTTCTTATTATAAACTGCATTGTTTCATTACAGGTCCGAGGATGGGCTGAAAAGTTCATAGGCTGACTATGAAGGAGTGTAAAATCTTGCATGCATTAAATTCAGCTCTTCTTATTAAGAACTGCGTTGTTTCTTTCCAGTTAAACTAACCTCTGTCTGTTTGGAAAATAACAAGTAGCGACGCCACTTGAAAATGGAAAAAAAATCACATCATGGTGTTATCAAGTATCTGCAGAAAAAGGGGTTTAAGTTCCAAGTCTATTCAAATTGATATGGTTGTTACATTAGAAATGACGCTCCAGCTTTACAATTAGTGCAAAAGAGAGAAGCTGAATTTAGGAGGGGAAGGAAGAGAATTGAAGATGACCCCAAGGCCCGACATCTTGCAACTGCCACCAATGAAGAAAACGTTGATTGCGTTCAACACATGATGATAGATGACAGGCGATTGACTATAAATCAAATAGCCAATGCGATTAGCATACCCTGTGAGGGAGTTGTGAATATTCTGCACAATGAACTTGGTATGACGAAGGTTTTTGTTCGGTGGGTGTCACGTCTTTTGACACTTGATTAAAAGCGCACCAGGCTGTTCACATCACAGGAAAACCTTTTAAAGACAGGTTCAGCTGGTTTCCTTGAACCTTTCCTAAACCGGAATGACTGTTGGGTTCATCACTTTAAGCCAGAAACAAAGAGAGATCCATACAGTGGAAACAGCCCTCCTCACCTGCCCCAAAGATGGCCAACGTTGTTTTATTTGAAGAGAAGGTGATGGCCTCATTTTGTAGAGATGCAAACGGCATTGTGTTCATTACCTATCTTCAAAAGAGCTACACCATCAATGGAACGTTCTATGCAAACTTGCTGGGGCAGTTGTAAAAGGCTATCAAGACCAGGAACACTGACGAAACGGGTCTTATTTCATCGGGATAATAATCCAGTATACAAGTCCTTGATTCCAATGCTGGATGTGCGTGAGTTTACAGATCTAGCATCAACCTTTTATAGTCAGCCTTTGAATTTTCAGCCCACCTTTGTATGTCAGAATATTTTCTTCCATTAACAATATGTATGAAATATATAGAATTTATGTCCCTATTTTTATTTTGAGAATGAATAATTCAGTTGATGGATTCATATTCTAAAATCTTCCTGGAATTCATTATCCATTTTCTGTTACTGTGGCGTTACAAAACTACGTATTTATAACGTTACGTTGATTTTTTTTTATGGACTGATTCATTTTTTACGGCTTATCAACCATTGCACGTTATTTAAAGCCAGAAAATACTTTTAGATTGTAAGAATCTGTTTTTGAGATAATAATGATTTGGTGGAGTAATGGATAGTGGCTCGGATTGAAGAATCAGAGAGCCGAGTTCGGATTCCATTCGAATCCATTACATTCACTTATGTGATAATATTCATGGGAATGATATAAATCCTCTTCTCCCCCCCACCACCGTCTATGAGTAGAACAGACCGGGTTCTATAGCCTTGGATGACAACTGGTCTACCGCAGAAAGAAATGACAACCTACTGCCCGAAAAAAATCTGCCTCGTCAGTCATGTATCGAATGTTACATGATCGCATAATTGTGTATCACGCATAGCACATACTTATTGAATGATTTAGAGATACTACACTTAATACTTAAACCATAGCAAGGGGAGAATAGGTGGATTCATACTTTTCCTGTATGGAAGTGAATATAACGAACCCAACTGGAATTAGAACTCCGCTCTCCAATTAAGAATTCCGAGTCATTATCCATTAACCGACCGCACAGTCGAGATTACAGCCCCTGATATTCCCAAGTCGTCTCTTATATCGGTATTGATCAGGCTTGACATTGCTTATCTTCGCTGATCGTATGGGGACCGAGGTTTCAACGTGATGTAGTCATAAACATGGTTACAAGGTAACGTTGCGGACCCGTTACAAGATAACGCTGCGGGTAGGTTACAAGATAATGGCCCGGACACGTTTCAAGGTAAATTTGAGGGAACACTACAAGTTATTATTGTTGACACGTTATAAAGTAACGCGAGGAGAACGTTACACGTTTCGAATGTATTTGCAAGGTGTCGTTACCTGCATGTTACAAGGTAAACATTACAAGTTAACCTTGAGTGCACGATGTGGAGACTCTACAAAAAACGTGTTGAGGTGGGAAAAATCTCCTGGCCAAGCATAGAAATGAATACAATATGGCCGTATCCGGAACATTCACCATAAAAAATTTTGCCGTAGGAAAACTCGCTTCATGAATTTTCGCCGTAGGAAACTTCAATGTATTGGATTTCGTCGGATTTTTTCCGATACACTTGAACGTCCGTTTTGGAGTAATGTTCCCTTTAATATGCGAAGTACCTTGTTATCAAGTATATGTGGATGTCTTTTTTACAGGGTTAAACATCAGAAAAGAAATTAAAAAGTAAACATTTATTTTTAAAAATAAGACACTAAAAATATATCAATTTAACAAAGAAATAATTTAAAATCTGTGCAAATTCCAAACAATGCTTTGTAAATTATGTGTTTTTTGTGTTGGACTGTAATGAAGCATTTTTCGTTGAAGTTTTGATTTGATATCAATATATATATATATATATATATATATATATATATATATATATATATATATATATATATATATATTTTCTTCATTTGTACTGCATCTCCTCGATCTAAATCAGACTTTTTTTTTTTGCTAATGTCTCTTCTTTTTCAAGTACGCAATTAATTTAGTCAAATTTGGTGCATGTTAGTATAACTTCGCTTATTAAAATGTTTTATTCGAAGTAACAATAGTGTGAGTCAGATATACTTGATAAGGTAATTGCATATTTTAAAAATGCGACGAAAAAAATCCTATACAGCAAAGTTTTCAACGTTAAAATTCCTGAGGCGAATTTTCGTATGACAAAAATGATTTTGGCGAATGTTCCTAGAACCCAATATGGGATCCAGTAATAGGGAGTGCTGGAGAAAAATAATAATAAAAAATTGTAATAGGAGATCTGGAAAAAAACGGTTACTGAGAAACTTGGTATATAAGTTCTCAAAATTCATACACTGAGGGTCCGATGGATAAAAACGTTGGTTGAATCCATTGGCATGACCCAAAGAGTTGTGAGTTCAAACCAGCAGAGGAGAGCAAAAACAAGGTGAATTAAAGGGAGATAACTGGTATAAGATATCCGGAAGTGACATGGGACGTGGAACTAGAACACTGTACCACAGTGGACGACATTAAATGGCTCAGTTCCAAATTCCAAACACCTGATGAAGGCCGAAGCAAACAACGGACGAAACGTCATGAATATGAGAACGAAGATGAAGACAACACTCCGGACAATGTAAATAGTGTAAATAATTATAATACCTCATTTAAAAAATATAGACAGATCCTTTAAGAAGGCCGAGCGTACATCAGCCGAAATGTTGTGAACATGGCAACAAAGATGAGGAAAAGAGTCCGAACAATTTAAATCGTGCAAACAATTAGAATAATTCATCCCATAAATATAGACAGATACTCCTGGAGTATATTTAAAAAAAAAAAGAGACGTAGTAGAGTAAACGGGTAACTTACTTAAAGAATCACCGAAAGGGGATGACAGAACAAGGTAATGGTAGCGTTAGCTCTTAACTTATCAGGAAACATTTGGCATTCATTGACAAAGAAACCAATGTTTCCTTCCAATATTTTGTTCAAAGTAGTGTGGAATGTCAAAATCTTGGTTATGTCCTTATTTATTCTTCGTGTTAAAAGTGATATCTATTTTAATTCTTGCTGTTGTTGATAGACTAGAAAGTTATGTGATTTCTGTTATTTGGTACGGTTCGTTGTCTTTTTATTCTGCAGCGCCAGTCCAGGAGGATCGAAGAAGAATGGTCCTCTCAAAGACAGTTGGTAAAAAAAGGTACTAGAGTTAAATAGGGCAACAAAAGACGAGGAGATATGATCGCCAAGGTTCTGAAAAGACAGGAAACAAAAAAGAACAACAACAACAAAATCAACAACAAAGTAGAAGAAGAAAAAGATGAAGAAGTATGCATTTTATGTTTGTAGAAGAAGAAAAGAAAAAAAAAACACCAATAAAAACAAAATAGAAGAAGAAAAAGAAGAGGAAAACGGAGTATGCATAACCCATTTTGGTTTGTAGAAGAAGAAAAGAAAAAAACACAAACAACAAAATAGAAGAAGAAAAAGAAGGGGACGATGTATGCATAACCCAGTTTGGTTTGTAGAAGAAGAAAAGAAAAAAACACAAACAACAAAATAGAAGAAGAAAAAGAAGGGGACGATGTATGCATAACCCAGTTTGGTTTGTAGAAGAAGAAAAGAAAAAAACACGAACAACAAAATAGAAGAAGAAAAAGAAGGGGACGATGTATGCATAACCCAGTTTGGTTTGTAGAAGAAGAAAAGAAAAAAACACGAACAACAAAATAGAAGAAGAAAAAGAAGGGGACGATGTATGCATAAACCATTTTGGTTTGTAGAAGAAGAAAAGAAAAAAACACAAACAACAAAATAGAAAAAGAAAAAGAAGGGGACGATGTATGCATAAACCATTTTGGTTTGTAGAAGAAGAAAAGAAAAAAAAACAAACAACAAAATAGAAGAAGAAAAAGAAGGGGACGATGTATGCATAAACCATTTTGGTTTGTAGAAGAAGAAAAGAAAAAAACACAAACAACAAAATAGACGAAGAAAAAGAAGGGGACGATGTATGCATAAACCATTTTGGTTTGTAGAAGAAGAAAAGAAAAAAACACAAACAACAAAATAGACGAAGAAAAAGAAGGGGACGATGTATGCATAAACCATTTTGGTTTGTAGAAGAAGAAAAGAAAAAAACACACAAACAACAAAATAGAAGAAGAAAAAGAAGGGGACGATGTATGCATAACCCAGTTTGGTTTGTAGAAGAAGAAAAGAAAAAAACACAAACAACAAAATAGACGAAGAAAAAGAAGGGGACGATGTATGCATAAACCATTTTGGTTTGTAGAAGAAGAAAAGAAAAAAACACAAACAACAAAATAGAAGAAGAAAAAGAAGGGGATGATGTATGCATAAACCATTTTGGTTTGTAGAAGAAGAAAAGAAAAAAACACAAACAACAAAATAGAAGAAGAAAAAGAAGGGGACGATGTATGCATAAACCATTTTGGTTTGTAGAAGAAGAAAAGAAAAAAACACAAACAACAAAATAGACGAAGAAAAAGAAGGGGACGATGTATGCATAAACCATTTTGGTTTGTAGAAGAAGAAAAGAAAAAAACACACAAACAACAAAATAGAAGAAGAAAAAGAAGGGGACGATGTATGCATAAACCATTTTGGTTTGTAGAAGAAAAAAAAACACCAACCACAAAATAAAAAAAGAAAATGGAGAAGATGCAGATGTATGCATAACCCATTTATGTTTGTAGGAGAAAATAAGAAAAAACAACAACAACAACAAAATAGAAAAAAAGAAGATGATGGTGTATGCATAACCAATTTATCTTTGTAGAAGAAGAAAAGAAAAATACAACAACAGAAAATAGAAGAAGAAAAAGATGATGACGATGCATGAATAACACATTTATCTTTGTAGAAGAAGAAAAGAGTAATGAACAACAACAACAAAATAGAGGAAGATAAAGAAGAAATTAACTTTATATGAATAACCCATTTATGTTTGTACAAGGAAAGAAAAACAAAAACAAAAACAACAAAATAGAAGGAGATGACAATATATGCATAAGCCATTTATGTTTGAAGAATAAGAAATGAAAAAACAACCACCACACCAAAATAGAAGAAAAGAAGATGATGATATATTCATAACCCATTGATGTTTTGGTGAGAAGAAAAGAAAAAAACAACAAAAACAACAAAATAGTAAAAGAAAAATAAGATGACGATGTATGCATAACCCATTTATGTTTGTAGAAGAAGGAAAGAACAAACAACTACAACAACAAAATGGAAGAAAAGAAGATGATGATATGCATTAGCCATTTATGTTTGTAGAAGAAAAGAAAAACAACAACAAGAAGAAAATACCAAGACAAAAGAACAAATCAAAGAATTGACCACAAGTTTTAGTCCAGCCCCCCCCCCCCCCCCAATGTTTCCCATATCACTCTGCGAGGTTACTTTTCCGTTTCTTCCCATTTTGCCTTGTGCAATAAGCTTAACACGAGAAGAAAAAGGATTCGGATGCATGATTTTTATCTGAATGCAAATATATTTATCATGTATTTACGTACAGATGCCCGTAATAATGTCATTTTCCAGCCTAGAATTGTAAAATGTATTACCATATTGACGTGTATATATATCTATATGTGTGTGTGTGTGTGTGTGTGTGTGTTTATATCTTATTGTTTGTCTCCTAAGCCATTTAATTCGGACTCCCATTGGGTTTTATGCTCGGCTTAACAGAACACCACATTTGGGTTGCCCCTCTATGTAAATCATTATTGCCAACCGAGTGGTCATTTAAGGTCAAAGAAAAGAAAGGCATCTGATCAACAATGCATCAATGATACCCTTATAGGTAACCACAGCACGTTGTTGCCATGACAATTGAGCATAAGGATGAAAGTTCGGTAAAAAAAGGCGTTTTTCTTGATGAAACAATGAATCAACTAACCGCAGCTGTAGAGGCGATTTTTCTGACCAATCAACGCAGGCGATTTTCCAAAACAAAACAAATAAATAAGCTTCTGCTTGTCTTAACCCTTTTTTTTTTTTCATATTTGGTACTATCCCAAAAAAATTATTGACATGTCCGTGCAATTTTTCCTTTGATTTAGATTTAAGCTTAAATTTTTTTTTTTAATTTTACTTACCTCTAATACTTTTACAGATACCATAAACAATACAGATAGTTATTCATCTTAACTTAGCCTGGCACAAGTTTATAATAGAGGAGCACCAATATATATATATATGAAAAAAAAACGAATTCACATATCTGCGAGAACAATTTAATGGTCCCGATATTAAAACGATTCCGACATTAATTTACTAGACACAGTTTCTATCTAATCATTTCAGCCAAGAAAGGCAATAAAGCCACTAAGATCTAAGTGTTATTGAAAGTGAAAGAAATAGAAATAACAATAAAATAACAGAATTTCAAGAGGCGGAAGATGACGATTGACATTGAATTTAGATCGTAATTAGCAAGAAAGTGGGAAGTTGAAACAGAGTTCCAGAATTGTGAAGTGCGAAACTATTAGTACAGAACTTATGCTTAAAACTAGCAAATTCAACAATGAAATTATGAGACCTAACTACCAATCTAGTACGGCACTTAAATTCGTGAAATCGAAGTAATATAGAGGACAACTCATTGAAAGAGTTACTGAGGAAATATTTAAAGTAAAACCACTGGGAAGCTACGGTGGTAGGAATGCGAGTAAAGCCGAATTGTCAGTTCAAGGCCGTTAATGTTGCAGATTCTTCCTTGGATTTTATCAAGAATATCTAGATATATAACAAAATCCCCAAACCAGATGTGGCAGCAATATTCAATACATGAGTGATTGGTAGACTTATAAATGTGCAAGATAGATTCTGGTGAGAAAAATTGATTTGCACGTCATAGTGTACAGACATTCCTAGTAGCAGACTTAGCTTTTAGTTCAATATACTCATTCCAGTTCATGTCAGTGGAAAACGTAAGACCAAGAAGGCGTAATAATAGCTGGCCACCCGTATTCGAATATATCCATCTACTAGGGCGGCTAGCCAATCCCTATTGCAGACGCTCGCTCAAGCACGTTTGTGTTTGCTCAACACCCACAGAGCCCACCTGTGGTATATACTGCAGCTATTTCTAGAAGACAGCGTGTTATCTACCGTGGTCAAATTTTGAACAAGGCCAGCACAGTCAAACCCTCGGTCACAATGACTTGTGAATTCTTGCTAACACAGATACATACGGGCCCCAATTGTTCCGTCTACCGAATTTCACTCAGAAGGCTTGGGTTAACACACGTTATGGTTTTCGGACACTTTCCAAAAGGGCCACACGCTGGTATCGCTCTCCTCCAGACCGATATCAAGAAGTCTCCTTCCTAACAAATCAACCGTGATGAGATTCGAACCCGCGTCTCGTGGTCAGAAAGCGAACGTTCTAACCACTCAGACACACGCCCATATATATATATATATATATATATATATATATATATATATATATATATATATATATATATATATATATATATATATATATATATATATATATATATATATATATATATATATATATATATAATTAAACAATTATAATTATAATTAAACAATTATATATATATATATATATATATATAATTGTTTAATTATAATTATAATTGTTTAATTATAATTATAATTATCTCAAATCCTCCTTAATTTCTATTTTATATATATATATATATATATATATATATATATATATATATATATATATATATATATATATATATAAGGAGGATTTGAGATAATTATAATTAAACAATTCATCGAGTCTAAAAGAAACCTCAACAGAATGCAGAAAGCACTGGACGGGCGTTTCGTCCTATATTTGGGACTCATCAGCAGTGCGCATCCAGTGCGTCACCGAGGCCCGTTGGTACAGTTGTTATGACGTTTGCCTCATATTGTAACTGTCCGGGTTTCAATTCTCGGTAGTGAATGCGCACTGCTGATGAGTCCCAATTATAGGACGAAACGGCCGTCCAGTGCGTTCTGCATTCTGTTGAGGTTTCTTCTCGACTCGATGAATTACTTAATTATAATTATCTCAAATGCTCCTTAATTTCTATCATTTGTATATCCTTGCTTGAACCTGGCTTCTAATGCTCTGGATGGAGCGGCTTGGGGATAGTAGTCGTGGCTCTCGGGTGCACGGTCTTATGGGTAAGGGAAATGTGGATAAGTTCCACCACCACGCAATATCGAGTCTAATTCGTTACCTCTCGTCACCAAACATGGTACGTGGAACTAGAACAGTCTACCCCAGTGAGCGAAATAAAGGATTCAGTTCGAGATTAAAACCACCTGAAGAAGGCTGTAATAAATATGGCGACTAATATGAGGACAATAGTCCGAATAATGTAAATAGTGTTAACCCCTACTTCTTTAATTTTTTTAAACTTCGAGAAATTCATTTTTGATCTTTTGATTTTTTAATCTTTGTCGCCATATTTATTACAAAGTTTCGGCCGTTGTTATTCAGGTGGTTGGAATGTCGAATTGAACTCTTTATTTCACTCACTGGGGAAGCGTGTTCTAGTTCCATGTGCCATGTTTAATGGATGTCAGTTATCCTAGTTCTCCACTGCCTTAACCAGGTATTTAACTCACACTTTGGGTCCTGTCACTGGATCTAACTAATGCCTTTATCCACTGCGCCATGTGTTCTTGCGGACATCTATGTATGAATTTATAAACCTAATGTCTTCAGCATCATTTTTTACCAGTGCTCATATGGTTTCTGATAACATTAGGTTTATAATACCCAGAAATTCATACACAGATGTCCTCAAGGACACATGGCGCAGTGGATAAAGGCGTTGGTTAGATCCAGTGACAGGAGAGTGTGTTCGATACCTGGTTAGGACAGTGGAGAACATGGACATGGGAATTAACAAGAGATAACTGATAACTTGGCAACTAGAACAGTCTACCCCAGTGAGCGAAATAAAGGGTTCAGTTCGACATTCCAAGAAGAATGTCGGAGCGTAGAACGCCCGATATATGGCGACAAAAGTGAGGACAATAGTCCGAATAATGTAAATAGTGCACATAATACCGTATCTCAGAAATATAGACAGCTACTATAGGAAGAAGCATCAAGAAGACAATAGTTGACGTTGCCTTTAAATTTTTGAAGATCAAAATACGCAAGTAAGAAAGTTCCACATTGGAGCAAGAAAGGGTGAGTGGAGATACGTGTTTTTTTGTTTAATGGTTTTCTAGTATTTCTTTCCATTGTTTTTCCATAAGGTGATTTGTTCTGAGGAGAAAATGAAAAAGGCCGCGAACATAATTATCACTATCTGTCGTCAATGGCAATATAAACAGGTCATAACGTGTCTGAGACTAGAAGGTAATGTGGCCTCAGGGTTTCCCCACCCCGGAAATACATGCATGGACACCAACCTATGCGCGACATGGCACGACAATCACCCCGATATTATGCGAGTGTTGATAAGAGCAACCTCTCTAAGTGCAACCAATGAGTTCGGGCTCCTTACTACCAGCAGTGGACACCGAACAGCCAACCTGGTACCCGGTATAAAGGAAAGTCGCAGCCACTGATTAGTAGGATCACCAAAAAGTTTAGTTAAAATATTTGGGGCTTAAAAGAAAGAAAGAAAAAAAGAAAGAAAGAAAGAAAGAACCGGTGAAGCCTATCCTAAACAGGGAACAAGGTATACTTTCTCTTCTTCTGTTTAATAAACATAGCAGGAGTGTGAGCCGGTTTATGTAAAAGTCTGGTAAACAAGTACCACGAAGACAAATAGGGCTCATATCGACGCAAATGTTACGGAAATCAACCAAATACAGGAAGTTTTGAAGAGCTATAATCGACACGGCCTGAAGGGCCATGACAGAAGAATAGACTACAAAAATACGTTTCGTTTTCAGTTAAAAGTTTCCTTTTGCTTCTTTTTTTGGGGGGCAAATTTGACACACATTTATCTGTTCCGTACTGGGAATCAGGGATAAAGAAAAGTGTGTCATTGAAATGTATTTTTTTTTTTTGTATAATGTAATTGAATTGGCAATGATTTAAACAAAGGAATGCAGTAAACACCAGAAAACAAAAGACTTACTAGTCATCAGAAAATAGTTCGCGCTTTTCTAGCATTAATTATATACAATACAATTGTTTTACTAATGATTTTACGTGAGAAATCACTGCAATCTATTTTACAGAAGAATTTATTCGCCAGTGATTTTTGTAAAGAAATGTATTACAACTTACGACATAATTTTATTGTAACTGACGTATTTAACGGCATATAAAGCGCACATTTTTTTTTACTAAATATTTCTTTTAAAATTCCCTTGCGTCTTCTATGACATATATAGCTTTACTAATTTTACTAATTACTAATATTTTCTTGATTTGACCTGCTGAAATTGGGGTGCGTTTTATACACCTAAGCGTCTTATATGCCGTCAAATACGGTTAATTAAAAATGAATATTAAGTTTTTATGAATTAATGCAAGAGTTACTGATATGAGTTTCTTTTATGTACCGTGCCATTTCAGGATGTAGGTGATCATGGCTCTCCACAAGTTCCTGTCTCTTGTTGTTCTACATAATTTTAACACTTTACCACCTTTTTTGTCACCGCTCTGCTATCCACTTACTCCAGCGTATTGGCTCAGATCCTTGTTTTTTTGTCCCTCTTGCCTTCAATATGCCCTGTGTGTGATAAAATTTCCAATCCTTCTCTCCTCATAAAATTATCGCAGATATTTCAACTGGCTCTTCCTGATTTTACGTATGTGTCCTTGTTGACAATTCTTCACTATGGTGCTTACGGACGAACCACGTTGAAACATCAGTTCCCATACGATCACCGAAGTTAAGCAACGGGAGTTTGGTCAGTACCTAGATGGGTCACCGCTCGGGTATACCAAGTGCTGTAAGTTTGGATGTGCGTATCCTCTACGGGTTCGGAATTACTAATCGGAGTTCCAATTCCGTTTGGGTTCGTTATATTCAATTACACGCAAATAACCCTGGGAAAGATATGAATCAAACATTTCTCCCCCATTTATGGGTTAATTAGTAAGACGTGTATCACTGCAGCTATTAACATCTCCAACAGAATTTTTGGAATCGTGCAGCACCCTTCCTGGTCGTGCAAGACTTCCAACACCGCGGCTGGTCACTGAAGTGGCCGCTTCAATTCCGAGCTAGCCTTATCCCACGTTGTGATTTAAGGTTGATCATAAGGCAGCCAAGATAGAATCGTCACAGATGTCTTCGTGTTGGGGGAGTCCAAGCAGGGCGAAGACGTACGGGAAAAAATAACACCCGAATAAGTACAACAAAAAGTAAATACTGTTTTATATCAGTTCTTCGTACAATAATTGTTTTATATCAGAGCTCGGATACAATTAATTATCAGCCCAACCCGCATCTAAATGGGAAGTGATATTATCGTTGACCTGGCAAAATCTGGTTTGCTTTCTTGTTAAAGTTTTGCTCAAAGCTGAAGTCGGAGGCTTTCAGCGGCAGATAATCACGTGGGCCTCTCTCCTGTTTCTGGTCTCGTCTCCGTCTCTTCTGCATCTTTTCTACGAATCGTCTCGCGCATTCGTATTTATGGACATTCGCCTAAATTGGCATGAGGGGGTAAGGCGACGTAGGAGCATTTCGGTGAATCCCCTCCGGTTTACGTCATAATTTTGGGGAATTCCCTCTCTCCATCCTCTCTTTTACTATCCTCACAGTATATCTCCTCAGTGAACGTGAGTGGCTTATCCACCCCCTCGTGGTATTCCAACTCAACTTTCGACCAGGGGAATCAGCTCTAAATTCGTTGTTTACGAAAAATGAATTTTTCGCTTTACAGCTTGCATTTGCAGCTGTATGACAATCAACATTGCCCCCTAAGTTTGAGTTATTTTTCCGTTGTTCAAACTGCTCGGCTTACAATTCAAGTCGTTTATGTGTGAATTGAATCATCAATTCTTCCCGTGGGTTTTTGGTATTAACCCTTCTCGTTTCAATGTCTCTCAGCACATAACACTTTCTATGGATAAGAAAACTTTCTTAAGTTTTATTTTACCGCGGTAACAACACATAATATTACATTTTTACAATTATACAAATATTTTTTGGCTTTAAATAACCAGGAAAATGTTGATAAGCCGTAGAAAACGAATCAATCATTCAATTATTCTTTACTTATTCGGTTCATATCGTTCACATCAGCGTCTTTTCTCTGTTGCTTAGTTTCTTCAAGATCACTTTCGCTATTCAAAGGTGCCTTTAGGTCCCTGTGTCATATTTTCCGCATTCTCTTACTATATCTGCTCGCTGCCTTTCATAAGTATGGCTGATGCTAGCCCCCAGAAAAGGGATTCGTTGCGCCTTCTCAGGCTAACATTTAGGCTAAAGTGGACAGACTATATTAAAACCATTTGTAGGTCACCTGATAAAAATGTCGGTTTACCGTGTCCAGAATCTATCTTACATATCTATAAATTTCCTATTCATCCATGCTTAAAATATTGCGGCCACATGTGATCTGGTGCCCCTGCTATTCACCTTCAGCTCTTTGATAAGTTCCAAAAAAGAATAAGCGATAGTATCGGTCCTGATCTGGCAGTTCGGCTTCAGTCGCTTTCCCACCGCTGTAGGGTTGCCTCTCTATCTTTTCTATAAATACTTACATGGTAATTGTATTATGCAATGAACATAAACTGGCAGTTTATTTCAGCATACCATTCATTCTAAGTAATTTTAACACAAAAATACAATTCAATTTTTTTTTAATCATTTCACCCCAAGCAAGCCAATATACAAACGAAAACTGATGTCAAAGAATAACTATTGATACTGCATTTGTCTTACGGTCACATCACGTTGAAATACCGGTTACCATACGATCATCGAAGTTAATCAACGTCGGTCCTAGCCAGTACTAGATGGGTGACTGCTTGGGAATACTTGTTCCCGCAAGCTTGGATGTGCGGGTGATATAATGTATAATGTCACGGAGTTGTTAATCGGAGAGCCGAGTTCCAATTCCAGTTGGGTTCGTTATCTTCACTTACGCACAAATAACGTTGGGAAAGATATGAATCAAACTCTTCTCTCCCCAGCTATAGGTTAATTCGTAAAACTTGTGTCACTAAACCATTATTATTTCTAAAAATAAAATAAAATTGTGTACAAAATATTTATCTTTCGGCATCAAATAACCTGTAAATTGTTGATATGCTGCGAAACAAAACCAAACAAAAAAAACAATATTGCATTTAAATTTTAGAAAATCAAAGTTAACTGGAAAACCTGGAGCCAGAAGAGAATCCCACAACCGAGAAGTGCGGGAAAAGAAACTGTTAGCATAGAACTTACGGCTACATCTCGCCAGATCTAATTTTAGCTCATCTTTATTTATTTCACAATTTTCTTCCAACTCAAAACAGGGAGACAGTTGTTAAAAACAAAGGAAATATTTGACTAATAAACGTTCTTTGGGGGAGTATGTAAAATTTTGTTTTTAAGTTTCTAATCGTGTAAGAACTATACAATGATCTAATGTATCCCTACTTTTGAAATCATTTCACCCCATGCAAGGCAGTAAAGCCACTACGACGCAAAAGGTTATTGTGTGTGAAAAAATAAGAAACAAGAGAAACATTAAGGAGCGAGAACAATAGAAAAGCAATCAAGAAGACATAACGATTGACATTACATTTAAATATTTTGGAGATCAAAGTTGATTCTAATGTACAGAGCCGGAAGAGAGTTTCACAAGCGAGAAATACAAGAAAGGGAACTGGAAGAAGAGAGGTTATGCTTACATCTAGCCAATTCAGCTGTAAAATGATGGGACCTAACTGCCAATCCAGTACTCTCCTTAAGTTCTTAAAGTTGCGTGCAACAGAGGAAAGCTTGTCAGAACAATTATCATGAACATTTTTATAGAAATGTACAAGAGAAGATAGGATACGGTGGTGAGAAAGTGACTGTAGCTGAGGTACCAGGTGAGGACCGATAAACTTGCAGATTCTTTGGGTTTTATGGGGAATCTCTAAATACATAGTAGAAACACTATTACAATAGCTGTAATTATAATACATTTGTAATGAATATACTATAAGAATAAATTGGATAGGATTTAAAATAAAACAATATATTACAAATTATTTTATTATAATAAAATATTCCAAATGTCTCAACAATAAGTCATTTTAATTTTGAAAAGTACACGAAATGATTTGAACATGAGAATGTGTTATGAAAATGCATTGTAAATGATATTTATATAAGAATGCATAGTAAATGATTTTAAATTTCAAAATACATTCTAAATTGCTTTATTATAAGGATTCACTATAAAGGCTTATGCAAATGTGATGTAAACGGTGTACTATAATAAATCATTTCAAATTATTTTATCATAGTAATATATTCTAAATGAATTATTTTATGATACAAATACATTCATGATATTATTAGACAACTGATTTTATAAAAGAATGCAGTGGAAATGTTTTTATTATAAGAAAGCATGGGAAAAGATTTTCATAGGAATGTATTGTAAATGATTTTATTATAATAATACATTGGGAATGTATTTATTATAAGAATATATTGTAAATGATTTTACTATGAGAATGCATTGTAAATGATTTTATTATAATAATAGTTTGGGAATGTTTTTATTATAAGAATGTATTGTAAATGATTACTATGAGAATGCATTGTAAATGATTTTATTATAATAATAGATTGGGAATGTTTTTATTATAAGAATGTATTGTAAATGATTACTATGAGAATGCATTGTAAATGATTTTATTATAAGAATGTATTGTAAATGATTTTATTATAAGAATGCATTGTAAATGATTTTATTATAAGAATGTATTGTAAATGATTTTATTATAAGAATGTGTTGTAAATGATTTTATTATAAGAATGCATTGTAAATGATTTTATTATAAGAATGTATTGTAAATGATTTTATTATAAGAATGCATTGTAAATGATTTTATTATAAGAATGCATTGTAAATGATTTCATTATAAGAATGCATTGGAAATGATTTCATTATAAGAATGTATTGTAAATGATTTCATTATAAGAATTCATTGGAAATAATTTTATTATAAGAATGTATTGTAAATGATTTCATTATAAGAATGCATTGGAAATGATTTTATAAGAATGTATTGTAAATGATTTTATTATGAGAATGTATTGTAAATAATTACTATGAGAATGCATTGTAAATGATTTTATTATAAGAATGTATTGTAAATGATTTTATTATAAGAATGTATTGTAAATGATTTTATAAGAATGCATTGAAAATGATTTTATTATAAATATATATTGTAAAGGATTTTATAATAATACATTGTAAATTATTTTAATATAAAAATGCATTGGAAATTATTTTACTATGAAAATGCATTGCAAATGCTTTTGGTATAAAAATACATTGCAAATGTCTTTATTCTAGAATCGCACTCTAAATGCATATAACAGTGCTTTATAAACGGTTTTATTCATGTTATATTATTTTATCAATAATGTATGAATATTTTGAAATGCGTTTATTGTAAAAAAAGTGCAATGATGATATATTAAAATATATTGAATTTATGAAAATACATTGGAAATTATTTTCCTATATGAATGCATTAAAAAGATTCTTTTTATTATAAAAATGATTTCTAAATAATTCTACTCTATTAATACACTGCACATGTCTTTATTATAAAAAGCTTTTAAAATTATTTTAGTATAAGGATGCACTGGAAATGACGTTACTATAAGAATATATTATAAATGTTTTGTTTTTTATAGGAATTCATTGTAAATAATTTTACTATTAGAATGCATTTGAAATGATTTTGCTATAAAAAGCAGAGAATTACTTGTCAAACTATTAAACTCTCTTATTGATGCATAAAATAGATTCTCAGTAATCAGAAAGCTACGTTTCACTGCAAGAACTGGCTATTTGAACCAGTGAGATTTGAACACGTTCAAGGCATATGATGTCTATATTCTCTGTTGTCCTTGAAATATCCAAACTTCATCGAATTTTCCTGAGCGTTTCCGAGTTTTTCCGATGTGCTAAACCTGAAAAACGACTTTATATTCTATATTTAGAATCATTTTCTCTGTTTCCATATTTTGAATTCTCTGTTCTAAAATAAAATAAAATGAAATAAAATAAAATATACCTTCATTTTATAATGAAAATATATATTAGGTACCTCCCCGAATTGGCTAATGAAAAACAAATCTGTCCCAAACTTAAAACAAAGTTTTGTTGTCAAAATCTTCATGTTATTTTTAAGAGGAAAGACCAAATGATTTTTGATTATTAAATTATATTGTATGATCCTTTTTAGAATGTTCAAAATTTTGGTTAATTAATTTTATTTGAAACAAATATTATTTACTTTTAGTTTAAAATGTCGCAGAAAGGCATTTTTAACACGAAGATAAGTGCTTATTTACGGTGTTGATCGGTTGAAAGAGTGGCTGATGGACAGAATTTATCTAATCTTTTTGTACGGTGGACTTATCTGTGAAAATTACCTAAAGAATATAAAGTGAGCGTCTTTTTATATAATTTTTAACTACCTAGTAATCTTTAAAAAATAGAAAAAATATTATCCGTAATATTTTGTTTTTCTTGCGTCAGCCTAGCGGACCAAAGATTAATATAGGTAATTTTAGCTTCATTTTGTGATGAAAATCATATGGAAATTCTTGCAAAAATCAAATAATAATCAATTTTTAATGAAATTTTCAGGACTTAAAATCACAAAGGAGTTAAATTATTTGAGAAATATTTCCTTATTAGAATGTCTTGTTGAAAACATTTTTTGCAAAACTGTTAACCCCTATCTGTCTATATTTCTGGGATGAGGGATTATGTACATTATTTACATTATTCAGACTATTGTCCTCATCTTTGTCACCATATTTATTACAACGTTTCGAATGTCGAACTGAAATATTTATTTCGCTCACTGGAGTAGACTGTTCCACGTGCCACGTTTAATGGATATCAGTTATCTCCTGTTAATTCCCCTCTCCAAGTTCTCCACCGCCTTAACCAGGTATTGAACTCACACTCTTTGGGTTCTGTCACTGGGTCTAACCAACGCCTTTATCCACTGTGTCATGTGTCCTTGATAACTGATAACTGATATCCATTAAACATGGCACGTGGAACTAGAACAGTCTACCTCAGTTAACGAAATAAAGGGTTCAGTTCGAGATTAAAACCACCTGAAGAAGGCTGTAATAAATATGGCGACTAATATGAGGACAATAGTCCGAATAATGTAAATAGTGTTAATCCCTACTTATTTAATTTTTTTAAACTTCGAAAAATTCATTTTTGTACCGCTTAATGTTTATACGCAGAATTCCTTGGAGAATTTAAATCATTACTACGTTTTTGTCAAACAGTGTACCCAGTTACAGAAAATCTGCTCTGAATCCTAAAATTTAAAAAAATGTAGTAAAACTAAGACATTATTTAATTAGAAAGCTTATAATTGCTTTTATAAATAAAATATATTATGAACAATATTGTTTTAGGAAATAAAATTCGATGAATAACTAATTTTACACGAATTATTTTCACTTGGTTTTTAAAATTTTAATTAAAATAATTTATAAAGATTTGAATCTTTTAAATTTATCTATTAATTTATACCTGTTAAGTGATATTGCTATTAAGTAAAAACTATATTTACTAATCAGAAATGGAAAAGATTACTACAATTCATAGACCCCAATATTTTTAAAAGAATTTTGATTTGAGCGTGAGTTTCTGTGTGTAAACGTGCCAATTTTTGTAAATACAGATATCCATACATCATAGTATCAGAAATTATGAACGATAACTATAGTAAATTTCAAGACAAGTACCACAAATTCAATAAAACATTAGATTACGGATTATATTTTTCTACTTTTTTTTAAAGATTACTAGGTAGTTAAAAATTATATAAAAAGACGCTCACTTTATATTCTTTAAATTATTTTCTCAGATATGTCCACCGTACAAAAAATTAGATAAATTCCGTCTATCAGTCAGTCTTGCAATCTGTCAACACCGGAAATAAACAACTATCTCCGTGTTAAAAAATGCCTTTCTGCGATATTTTGAACTAAAAGTAAATAATATTTGTTTCAAATCAGATTAATTAAACTTTAAATCAGCTAATATTCCTCAAATAAAGTCTCAAAAAAGTATATTTTATTTTTGATTTTGTTTTCAATAAAGTGAATTACATTGTGATGACAGATGGTTAAAATGGCGCTAAATTTACCGGTTTTTGGTGGTTTCAAAACTAAGCCTCTTTCCAATCAATTAAAATTTATTTTGAAATACAGCAAAGTATTTTGGTTATTGGAAATATTAAATTTAATCAATTAGTTTGAAATTAAAACTAAAATAAAAGTTTCAAGCAAGAATTTTGATTTTTAAAAATTAATTTTAATCCTTACGTATCAATTTATTTTATGTAAGTCCCTAGTCGAAATTAACGCAAAACATTATTCCACTTCTCACAGCTGACTTCTAAGTCATGTTGATTATTTCGATAAAGAATCCAACCTCTAACAAACCTATCAGATCCGTGCAATATAATTATATAGTCTTCACTAAAATATAACTGTTGATAAATCAATATTCATAAATTTCTTCGCCCAATTTAAATGTTTATCTTTGTTGTTTACTTAAATGTGGTACTTGTGTTGATTGTGTTTACTTTCACAAATTTAAACTAAAATAAAAAATTCAAGAAAGATTTTTCGTTTTTTTTTTTTAATTAATTTTAAAGCGAATCTGTGGAGATACCTCATATATATATATATATATTTAATTTTGAGGCCCTAATAGTGGGCCAGGAGGAGTGAAGGTTAATTTGTTTATTGCATAGCTTGGTTGTTATCCACTCTATGGCGGACTGTAGAGGTTAGCGTATTTTACTTTCTATTTTTATTTTTTTCGTTGTCGTTGCTTTCCATAACCTGTATGTCTTTGTGCTCAACAGACCATCCCTACCCTGACTGCACGTCTCTGCTATTGTGTACGAGTCGAAAGAAGGAATCGACATCCCCGTTATTGAAACAGATGGAGCAGGTGTCTTTTGCTGTTAACAACGTCATATTATTCCGTTTAATCGTCTTAACTTTAGGTCACCCCGAGTTCGACTAATGTTCTTCTCCTGGGTGCTACCAGTCGACCCTGCTATTCGCATACACAGACGGCCGCCTTTTGTCCTTCTTATACGCACGTACACACAAAATATGCAAATGCAGGAACGTACTTTGTTTCGAAGCTTGCCTACAAAAGAGAACTATAATATTGGCATGTCGGTATACAGCCTCAAATGTTGCACAATGTGCGTATAAAGCCATTCAAAATATTATCTCACAATCTGGATGTGCTTTTCTTTTCTGCATTTAAGGGGTGAGAGAAAGGTGAATGTCGTTATCACGTGAAAGAAATGATTTTATTTTAAAAGTGTATTGAAAATGATTTATTATAAATAAAAAGGTATTGTAAATGATATTATAATAAGAATGCTATGGAAACTATTTTATTATAAGAATGCACTGAAAATGATTTTATTACGAGAAAGCATCATAAAGGATTTTATTATAAAAATGCATTATAAAAAATTTATTATAAAAAAAAGAACTGCATATAATTTTATAATAAGAATGCTCTGTAAAGGATTTTATTATACAAATACATTATAAATATTTTTATTATAAGAATGCATAAGAAAAGGCTTTACTATAAGAATGCATTGGAAATTATTTTATTAGAATGCATTGGAAATGGTTTTCTCGTCGGAATACATTGGAAAGTGTTTTGTTATAAGAATACAACAGAAATGATTATACTATAAAATGCATTGGTGATGATTTTATTGTTAGAATACATTAGAAATGATTTTACTATAAGAATGCATTGAAAGTGATCGTATCATTGTAAGTGATCTTAAATCATTGGAATTGATTTTATTATTAGAATGCATTGGAAATTATTTTACTCTAGGAATAAATTGAAAATGATTTTATAATAAGAATGCATAGTAATTTTTTTTCAACAATGTCTTGTAAAAGATTTTCCTAAAATCCCAACTCTATTCAACCGCTTTCTATGGTTAAAATATCATCGATAGAATGCAATATACAGATCTTAGCGTGGACCACCATTTTCCAAAACTCGTGGCCTAACCCGACAGAATTATAATCAAAGAACAGTACCAAATAACAGAAACGAACTCACTTTCAACAGCATCAAAAAATCAATTGGATGGCATACATAACACGAAAAGGTAATGCAATAATCAAGGTTCTGACTTTCCACGCAACTTCAAGCAAAATTCTAAGAAGGCAAACGACATAAGTACTGGAACGAGTGATAACAGTTATTTGCCATGAAAAAACGAATTATCTGACAGATTTTTTCATAGAAGTATTTTATAAATTTCACCTTACCATAGTACTGGATGCTTGGTCAGTGAATGCCGAATGTTTCCTTATAAGGAAACGACTGACATTATCATCATTGCAAATGATTTTATTATAAGAATGCATGGTGAATAAGTTTATTATAAGAATGCATTGTAATTTATTTATTATAAGAATGCATTGTAAATGATTTTATTATGAGAATACATTGTCAATGATTTTATTATAAGAATGCATTGGAAATGATTTTATTATAAGAATGCATTGTAAATAAGTTTATTATAAGAATGCATTGTAATTTATTTATTATAAAAATGCATTGTAAATGATTTTATTATAAGAATGCAATGTAAATGATTTTATTATAAGAATGCATTGTAATTTATTTATTATAAGAATGCATTGTAAATGATTTTATTATAAGAATGAATCGAAAATGATTTTGTTATAAGAATGCATTGGAAATGATTTTACTATAAGAATGCATTGGAAATGATTTTATTATAAGAATGCATTGTAAATGATTTTATTATAGGAATGCATTGTAAATAAGTTTATTATAAGAATGCATTGTAAATGATTTTATTATGAGAATGAATTGTAAATGATTTTATTATAAGAATGCATTGTGAATGATTTTATTATAAGAATGCATTGTAAATAATTTTATTATAAGAATGCATTGTAATTTATTTATTATAAGAAAGCATTGTAAATGATTTTATTATAAGAATGAATCGAAAATGATTTTGTTATAAGAATGCATTGGAAATGATTTTACTATAAAAATGCATTGGAAATGATTTTATTATAAGAATGCATTGTAAATGATTTTATTATAGGAATGCATTGTAAATAAGTTTATTATAAGAATGCATTGTAAATGATTTTATTATGAGAATGCATTGTAAATGATTTTATTATAAGAATGCATTGTAAATAGTTTTATTATAAGAGTGCATTAAAAATGATTTTATTATAAGAATTCATTGAAAATAAGTTTATTATAAGAATGCATTGTATTTTATATATTATAAGAATGCACTGCAAATGATTTTATTCTAAAAATTAATTGTTAGTGATTTTATTATAAAAACGCATTGTAAATGATTTCATTATAAAAAAGCACTGTGAATGATTTTATTATAATAATACATAGTAAATTATTTTATTATGAAAACGCAATGTAAATGATTTTATTTTAAGAATGCTTTGTAAATGATTTCATTACAAGAATGTATCGTAAATTATTTTATTATAAGAATATATTAGCAATGATATAATTATAAGAATGAACTGTAAATTATTTTTCACAAGAATCCATTGTAATTGATTTTTGATTTCATTGCAAGAATGCATTGCAAAAGTCCATGTGCTGTCTGTATGTATCTAGAGTTATCGTGATGTTTTACAAAGAACGAGCATTATTTTCGAGTTCAAATGCCCCCTCAGGAAATGTGTTCTTAATCAAACCGAACTCATAAATAATTACATCGTTTACACTACTACATGATATCCAGACGATTTACGTTACACCTATCCAATAACATCTCCACCAGATCACATTTAAACACACACACAAACTTACCAGATGCCACCCGAAACATAATAGTAGAAAATACAAGCATAATAAACTCATCCCCATGTAAAAAAGATTCAATTAATGGAAGCCTTAATAATAAAAAAGGAAAAGATCAACACTCAGTAACTACGAACACGGCCACAAAGTTCCGACCGTGTTCGGAAATAAAAACATCGCTATAACTCTACACACAACCCATACATCCAGTTAAAAAGTAAAAATAAAATCATCCTTGATCATGGCTAAAAGTATAGCCGAAAGCGCTCGGAATTATATAACATTTGGAAAGTTTCTACATACTCTGTGTCCAAAAACAAAATACTTTTTCGAACACAAGAAGAATTAAATAAAAAGCTTAATCGCATTACCTTGTCTGTCTTCTTTAATGAAGCATATATAAATCATATATATATATATATATATATATATATATATATATATATATATATATATATATATATATATATATATAAAGAAATATACTCTTAAAGTGTGCTATATTTATGGGATAAAGTGCTCAATATCAGAAATAGAGCGTGTGTAAATATAAAAGTGAACATAGAAGTCAACATTTAGAGGCGATAGTCTGTTTCATGCTAGATGCAATCGTCAGGTCACATTTTTCTCGGATATTTATATATACGGGTCAGTGGTGCATTGTGGGTAGTCTATTTTGACAGATATTTTACCGGAAGTCGTTTATTTGTTTATTTATGTCAAATTATTTTGCTTGTTTTTATTTAATTTTATTTTTGTTTTTTATCCTTTATATTTATTTTATTTTTATTTTTTATTTTGATCGGTGTTTTTATTAACGTAGTGAAAATTTGTTTATATAGCTTATTGTGGGTAGTCTATTATGGCGGCTATTTTACCGGAAGTCGTTTATTTGTTTATTTATTTAGGTCAGATTATTTTGCTTGTTTTTATTTATTTTTATTTTTTATCTTATATATTTATTTATTTATTATTTTTATTTTGATCGGTGTTTTTATTAACGTAATAAAAATTTGTTCATATAGCTTATTTAATAGTTTTAATATATATATATATATATATATATATATATATATATATATATATATATATATATATATATATATATTATCAGACGTAGCCGGTAATTCCCGGGAAAGAGGATGTTATCCCCAGTTCCCGTTTTCCCATTTCCCATATGTTGGACTCGGGTGTCCATGTCAATTAATACCTAATGTAAATGGCGTCATTGAACGTGACAATTTCCGCTATGGTTTCCCTTTGAATCCTTTTTTGAATGTCCCCTACCATGCTGGGTTTGTGGGTCGGCCAAATCTTGAGAGGCTCACCCAAGCCACATGTCATCAACATGATGGAAAATAGCTGGCGCAGTTAACTTGGAACTCTTCCGACTGCTGCCACCTCCAGTGTCTGGTGCCAGTCGGCATCGTTCTCCAGTAGTCCATGTTTGGCGCAGACTTCTCCATTATATCATCGTTGGCATGTGACTAAATGTAGGACTTCTGACAATGTGCGACAGCAGACTCTGAAAGAAGCACTCCTGCTGATTCGGGGGAGCAGTCTACACCTGCCCGATGGTTTCGTTTCTGAAGAAAAATATTTTCTTCCCAGTCCTCAACTTGTGCTCCTTGCTAGGGCTTGTTATTAAAGAGTAGACTTATTCAATAAAATCGCCTTTAGCTTCAACCACGGCCTCCAGATGACTTTGGAATCTCCGGCAAATCTTCTGGACGGTCTCCTTGTTTAAGTTGTGGAATGCTGCCATAATACTTGCCTTCAATTCCTTTCGTTGGTCGCTCGCTCAACTGCGCCCCACACAGAAAAATCAATGTGGTTGCGGTCTAGGTTAGGTGGCCAGATGTAAGGGGTGATGTACTCGCAGAAATTATCTGATAGTCACGACTGGTGTTGGGGATGTGTGAAGATGTTAAAAGATATCAGAAGGTTTGAATGGTCAGAAGGCTTAAAATCGTGTGTGTTCAATGATCTTTCATCCACAACAATTAAGACAAGACAAAAATAATGATTTAAAACATAACAATTGAATTTATTAGTGTTTCATGTACATGCATATAAACTGAAAGGTTTGACTGAGTTATGTCTCTTAGATTAGGAAATATTTGTACCTGAGCTCATAATGATTAGATTAACTATTAAACTGTAGTTTATAAGAATGAGTATGTGTTGAATGTTTGGAATTGTGTATTGGACAAGTTGGTAAGAGTTCAGAATTGTACTTGCGTGATTGTTGTAAAGTTCTTTTACGTCTGACTGCGTTAGTCAAGACGGGTGTTCTTTAAGGGTCACATTTTGTCAGCGGAGATGAGACGTACGAGTGACGAAGAGAGCGAGAATTACTAGTGTTTGGTTTTTACAGTATGTTGTATCACGTGACAGACTCAACTTTAGTTTAGTTTTAAAACAGGCTTGTCGCGTGAAGGCGCTTTGATTGGTCGAAACTGACCAATCAGCGAGCTAGATTGGATGAGATTAACCAATGAATGCTCGTTGTATAATTTGTATGTATGATGGTGACGGTAATCCCAACATGAAGAGTGCACTTCCCAGCGGGGGTAACTGGCAGACGTGGAAGATTCCACACTGTTTTCTCCTGCTTGTTTGGCGTGGTGCAGAGTCCTGTTACCAGAGATAGGGTCTTCTATCAGCTACCCTCTTGACCCCGGGTAGCACGACCTCCTCAAGTCACTAAACAAATTCGGGAGTTCTTTTCCCATCAGAACGTTCAAAGTGAGTTTTCCAAGCTGCCGCACCATCTTAATCACCATTAGACTCATTCAACTTTTTCCGAATCCTCTGCCCTCTCCTCGGGTTGACACCACAAAATTCTGAAATGTTCGTATTGGAGCTTCCGGCGCGAATGCCTAGGAATCCAGCATGTCGTTTCCAAATTTTGGGCGAAGTGAATTGTGTCATTGTGCTCTTTTTCTCACAGGTGTTCAACTGACCCTACTATACTGTGCAGTCGACATAATCAAACACAAACGACACGCATGCGCGAAAATAAAAATATAAAATGGCGACAATCTACCAATCGCACACTATATATAAAGCAACCGTTAGTCTTCCAAGAGGATAATATTATGAAAGAACTAAATTCAAATTCTGTCATAGGATAAATCATTGTCTTAGTGATAACTTTTGGCCTTTGAAACAACAGTATCCATTTTCGTATATGTGAGCAGTTTAAACAGCGCAAACGTTCATTTAAGCTCCCCTTTCTATTCGACATTAATGAGAGGAGATAAGGAATACTTTAACGATTATTCAAACAGATGACGGAATTGATGATGTGTAGCGGATATCGGAACGGAAAAATTAATTAAAGAAGACTGGAGAAGCCCATCGGTTTCCGGAATAAACGGAGGGGGTCAGACTAGCGCAGCGGTCATCCGGACAGAAAACGGAAGGAGCCTGGCGTAAAGGTTGTTGGAAAAGAAAGTAAACTCTGGAATGGGGCGGTTTGGCGTAGCGATCCTCCCAACACAAAGCAGAACTGGTGATTTGTGGTATTTGTGTAGCAGTTGGGACAGAGGAAGAAAAAAAAGTAGGAGAGCTGCAGAGTGACATAGTTGTTAACGGAACGGAATCAGGGAAGTGGGTGCAGCGTAGCGGTTACCCAGACGGAAGGTGGAATCGGGGTGGTTTGTCTTAGCGTAGTGTTTTTGTTTTGTTTTGTTTTTTTAGATAATAATCGTTTAATGATACAAATCTTACTAATTAATTAGCTTGGGGAAATAGGTGGATTCCTACCTTTCCAAGGGTATTGGTGTGTTAGTGAATATAACAAACCCAACGGTAATGGGAACTCCCTAGTAACCTGGCTACATATATTTAAGCGTGCAACTAGATTGGCACTGAGGTCCCTCCCTTTTACTGTTGACGCAACTAAATGAAACCGTCACTTCTACTCCAACGAGTATTTTTTTCGCCTTTCCCATCTGTGGAACGTCTTTCTGTTCCTTTGCTTCCCTAATAACTACAATCTTCAAAATTTAAATGCATCGTCAATCACCATATTCTGTTTTCTTAAATCCCCTTCATCTTTTGTCCTTTTCTCAATCCTTCCTATTTTCAGTCTTCTCTTTCACTTCAATTCCCTGTAACTGGCGGACATATTTTAAAAAAATACCCAGGGAGTTCAGCTTATATCTAATATAAACAGTAAAGGATTAATTTCATAAAGACAGAAACGTTTCTAGAATAATTTAATTCATCTGTGAATAATTCCTGAAAGTTTCATTAGAATTCAACGATTATTTGAGTTTTGCAAGAACTTCCAAATCACAGTGGTTTTAACCACAAAAAGTCGCTAAAATTTGCTATACTAATCTTTGGTCCTCACACTGATGAATGAAAAACAAGAATTATTAGGTTGGTGCAAAAATAATGTCGTTTTTTGTCATGATCTTGAACGTCAAAAAACGACATTATTTTTGCACCAACCTAATATAACCAAATTTCAAACGTTTTAAAAAGGATGAAAAATATAATTTAATAATAAAAAATTATTTTGTCTTTCTTCTTAATAATAACATAAAGAGTTTGCCGAAGAACCATCGTTTTATTAAGTTTGGATGCCTATTTTCATCGTAGTATGGTAATCTTTTAAGCGAATCTGTAGAGGTACCTATATATATATATATATATATATATATATGGAGGCACGTTGGATAGCGGCTCGAATTGAGGAATCGGAGTACCGAGTTCGAATTCCAGTTGAATCTATTATATTCACTTACGTGCGAATAATATGCGAAAGGTATTAATCCTCTTCTTCTGCCCCAAGCTATGGATAAATGGTAAGATAGACGGGTTTCTATAGCCTTGGATGGCAACTGGTCTAGGAGATGACAACTCTGAATTCAAAACCTGCGGATGGTCGTTTGGGGAACTTGTGGCACGTAGTACACCAGGTCTCTATATCCGGCCCTTCAAAAAGTGTGGTTGGTTCTTCACAAAGCCTTCACCACTATAATCAAATCAGATGTGCTGGTGTCTGGCTGTTGGTTCCTAGGAACTGAGCTGCTTGACCCTCATACGTCGAATACGACGGGAGAGTCCACCGTATATATATATATATATATATGTATATATATATATATATACAGTGTAACCCGGATATAAGAGAGTTGTCGGAACCGGAGAAGAAGTCTCTTATATCCGAGTTTCTCTTATATCCGGGTTTCTCTTATATCCGGGTTTGGTCTATTTTGTTTTATTCACACAGGCTCTAATTTGGGACCAGAGAAAATATATCTTATATCCGGGTTTATCTTATATCCGTGTCTCTTATATTACACTATATATATATATATATATATATATATATAATTATTTATTTGAATATTACAACATAAATATGTTATAAAATCACGACAAAAGTAGCCATTTAGTTTCAACACTTCTAGTGTCTTATCAAGTGACGATGTATGATTCTACATCGTCACTTGATAAGACACTAGAAGTGTTGAAACAAAATGGCTACTTTTGTCGTGATTTTATAACATATTTATGTTGTAATATTCAAATAAATAATTATATCTGCTCTACTCGGTATTGAGCACTCTTTAAAGAATAGTAATTGTTGGTTATTGGATTTCACTCCGTATATACCAATCCTAAACTTGGGTATATATATATATATGTATATATGGGTAAATAGCAGGACAGACTGGGTTCTATAGTATTGGATGGCAACTGGTCTAGGAGAAGAACTCTGAATTCAAAACCTGCAGATGGGCGTTTGTGGACGTTGTGGCACGTAGTGCATCAGGTCTCTATATTCAGCCCTTCAAAAAGTGTGGTTGGTTTTTCACAAAGCCTTCACCACTATAATCATATGATAAGTGCTGGTGTCTGGGCTGGCGGTTCTTAGAAACTGACCCGCTTGACAATCATACGTTAAATACGACAGGAGACACCGCACACATACACGCACAGACACTCAAACACACACACATACATATGTGTGTGTGTGTGTGTGTATTTAGGCAGCCTATCTTCGTTCAAACATTTCATTGGATAATTTAGATATATTGTGTCTATTTATTTTTAAACTGATTCATTCTAATTCTCTGATCAGAGGAAATTTATCAAGGTGCCGTATTTTTTTTCTAACACAAGTACTTTTTATCTTTTCAAAGATTATCTTCAGAGTAAATTACGTGTGCGTGCGTGCGTGCGTGTGTGTGTGTGTGTGTGTGTGTGTGCGCGCGTGCGCCCGCGTGTGTGTTGTTGTTGTTATTGTTGATGTTGTTGTTTTCATTGGTTCAGAATGTTTCTTACTATGACGAGCCACTTGGTGTAATAAGTACGCTGGGAGATGATGGCGCCCACCTTCTGTCGCCTGTCGCCACATTCAACCGTGTTTCTGCTTTGTCAGCCCTCTCTTTAACCCGTATGTCGAAGTGCCTTTATCAAACTACACTGAGGATATGAAAATAATGGATGAAGAGCAGGTAGATGGAAAGGGCGGGAACAAAAGTTCAGAAAGGGAGAAGAGACAGCGAGGAGGAGGAGGGGAGGATGAGGAGGAGGAGGAGAAGGAGGGGAGGAGGAGGGGAGGAGGAGGAGGAGGAATGGAAAAATAAAGAAAAGAAAAAGAGGAAACTCAGCAAGTTCAGCGGAATAGAGACGAATAAAAGCAATAATACGAACAAAGAAAAGGATGAGGTAGGAAAGTGACGAAGAAGAAGAAAAAGAAGAAGAAGAAGAAGAAGAAAAAAAGAAGAAGAAAAAGAAGAAGTAGAAGAAGTAGAAGAAGAAAAAAAAGAAGAAGTAGAAGAAGAAGTAGTAGTAGAAAAAGAAGAAGAAAAAGAAGAAGAAGACGAAGAAAAAGAAGAAAAATAGAAGAAGAAAAAGAAGTAGAAGTCAAAGAAGAAAAAAAGAAGTAGAAGAAGAAGAAGAAGTAGAAGAAGAAGAAGAAAAAGAAGAAGAAAAATAGAAGAAAAAGAAGAAGTAGAAGAAGTAGAAGAAGAAGAAAAAAGAAGAAGTAGAAGAAGAAGTAGAAGAAGAAGAAGAAAAAGAAGAAGAAAAAGAAAAATAGAAGAAGAAAAAGAAGAAGTAGAAGAAGGAGAAAAAAAGAAGTAGAAGAAAAAGAAGAAAAAGAAGAAGTAGAAGAAGAAGAAGAAGAAAAAGAAGTAGAAGAAGAAGCAGAAAAAGAAGTAGAAGAAGAAGAAGAAAAAGAAGAAAGGTCTCCTTATAAAGAAAGAATTAGAAAGATGAAGAAGAGCGAGAATTATAAAAATACTACTCATAAATCAAGAAAAAGAAGAAGATGAAAAAGACGAAGAAGAAAACGAAGAAGAACAACAAGAAGAGGAAGGAGAAGGAAAAGAGGAGAAAGGTCCCGTATTAAAGAAAGAATTAGAAAGATGAAGAAGAACAAGAATTATAAAAAAGTTTACTCATAAATCTAGAAAAAGAAAAGGAAGAAGAAAAAGATAAAGAAGAAGACGAAGAAGAAGAAACATTTGGAAGTCATACGAAGTAACTCTAGTAGTAGAACATGTAGTTACAAAGAGGGGGAAAATGAATAGATCGAGAAAAAGCAGAACAAAAAATAGCAAGAAAAGAAAAGAAAAGAAAAGCAAAGAAAAGAAAAGAAAAGAAAAGAAAAGGAAAGGAAAGGAAAGGAAAGGAAAAATGACCATGTCGAATGTGGCAAGAATAACATATATTTATATATTTACTATAATTCCCATATTATTAATTACTGGGGGAAGTTGCTAAGAATAAAACATTTAGAAAAAGAAATAATTATATACAAGTTTTGAATAATAAAAAAAAATAATTAAAATCCCTTGAAAATTAAAAGCATTTGTTATTCGTTCAACAACCTTCTTTCAAATCGACACCTGACTACCATACGAAAGGGCTCGTGCCTTGCCTCCTTCACACACCTACGCTGCCGCCACCCGTGTCTACGTTTTTATCTCTCCCCATGCAACCTGCTACACCTGTCGACGTCTCAACCGCCACATTTTGGCTAGCCGACCCCTTTCTCTTTGCTTGTCACCTGCTGTCAGCCATATTTTGCTTACGTTTCCCTTGCGTATTTTGGAGTAAATAAATGAGTTCAGCAGATATACAAAAATAGAAAGGGGTCTACGACAAGGATGTGTCGTCTCACCAGACCTATTCAACCTAGACACCGAGGCGATTATGGGTAAATTAGAATTATTGCCGGCCACAATCTTAACAACATAAGATATGCAGATGACACAGTGTTGATAGCAGACACAGAAAAAAAAAACTACAAAAGCGAAAAAAAAAAAGGATTAACTGCAAAAAGAGACAACGTATTGTTGTTAGCAAAAGTATGAGCTAAAAATTTAAATTACAAACCGGAGATACCAAAATGAAACAAATACAAAAATTTAAATACCTAGGCACTGAAATCCGAAGGCGCATTGGGATAGCGAAAGATGCCTTCCAA
>OZ038503.1:29174653-29239653 GCA_964036315.1 Acanthosepion esculentum | reverse complement strand
CATAGGGATCAACTCCAAATGGCAACAGTTTGATTGCCTTCAAGCATGAAACATAGCCACTCTATTTTGGCTTCAGTGTTTATAGTAGACATCAATCATCTCGTCTGCAGCCGCGCTCTCAAAGACGTGCCGTTGCCTACCTGTGTCTTTTGTACAAATACTTTCACGGTAACTGCTCCGATGAGCTGCTTTCGCAGGTTCCTAGACTTCATGAATTTAAGCGTTCAACTAGGCTGGCATCTCGCTCCCACCCTTTCACTGTCGAAACTGTTAAAGATAGCCGTCTCTTCTGCTCCAATAGCTTCATGTCTCGCACTTCTCACCTGTGGAACTCCCTCCTCTTGTTTTCCTGATAGCTATAATCTCCAATTATTCAAATGTAATGTCAATCGACGTCTCCAGATGCCCGGATCTATCCCCTAACCTTCTCTTCATCCTTTCCTCTATCACTCCTCTTTGTTCTCGCTCATACTCTCTGTAACCCCTTGCGTGTTAGTGGCTTACCGCCTTAATTGTGGTTGAATGCTTAAGAAAAAAAAAATTTTAAACACACATTACGTTAAACAAGACCGACAACATACTTTGGTATTTTTGTTGGTTCTGTGCGCATTCGGATGAAATGTTAACTCTTTTCAAGGATTACTATACTAATATAAAAACGTTTGTGTAATCTGCTATGTGATAGGTCATGATCTGGCATCTCGTCTACAGTCACTTTCTCGCAGACGTGATGTGGCTTCACTCTGTCTTTTCTACAAATATTTTCATGGCAACTGCTCCGACGAGCTACTTTCACTGGTACCCAAAACTGCATGAATTTAAGCGTGCTACTAGGATGGCATCTCGGTCCCACCCTTTCACTGTCGAAACGGTTAAATGTAGCCATATATTCTACTCTAACAGTTTCGTATCTTGCATTTCCCTACAGTGGAACTCCCTTCGTCCTACTTGCTTCCCTGATAGCTATAATCTTCAAATATTCAAATGTAATGTCAATCGACATCTGATGCCATGATCTTGATCCCCGTCCTTCTCTTTATCCTTTCCTCAAACAACCCTCTTTACTCTTGCTCTCACCCCTCTTTAGTCTTGCTCTCACCCCTCTTTAGTCTTGCTCTCACCCCTCTTTAGTCTTACTCTCACCCCTCTTTAGTCTTACTCTCACCCCTCTTTAGTCTTACTCTCACCCCTCTTTACACTTGCTCTCACCCCTCTTTAGTCTTGCTCACACCCCTTTTATTCTTGCTCTCACCCCTCTTTACTCTTGCTCTCACCCCTCTTTACTCTTGCTCTCACCCCTCTTTAATCTTGCTCTCACCCCTCTTTAGTCTTGCTCTCACTCCTCTTTAGTCTTGCTCTCACCCCTCTTTAGTCTTACTCTCACCCCTCTTTAGTCTTACTCTTACCCCTCTTTACACTTGCTCTCACCCCTCTTTAGTCTTGCTCACACCCCTTTTACTCTTGCTCTCACCCCTCTTTACTCTTGCTCTCACCCCTCTTTACTCTTGCTCTCACCCCTCTTTACTCTTGCTCTCACCCCTTTTTAATCTTGCTCTCACTCCTCTTTAGTCTTGCTCTCACTCCTCTTTAGTCTTGCTCTCACCCCTCTTTAGTCTTACTCTTACCCCTCTTTACACTTGCTCTTACCCCTCTTTAGTCTTGCTCTCACCCCTCTTTAGTCTTGCTCTCACCCCTCTTTAGTCTTGCTCTCACCCCTCTTTAGTCTTGCTCTCACCCCTCTTTAGTCTTGCTCTCACCCCTCTTTACACTTGCTCTCACCCCTCTTTAGTCTTGCTCTCACCCCTCTTTAGTCTTACTCTCACCCCTCTTTAGTCTTGCTCTCACCCCTCTTTAGTCTTACTCTCACCCCTCTTTACTCTTGCTCTCACCCCTATTTAGTCTTACTCTCACCCCTCTTTACACTTGCTCTCACCCCTCTTTACTCTTGCTCTCACCCCTCTTTAGTCTTGCTCTCACCCCTCTTTACTCTTGCTCTCACCCCTCTTTACACTTGCTCTCACCCCCTCTTTAGTCTTGCTCTCACCCCTCTTTAGTCTTGCTCTCACCCCTCGTTAGTCTTGCTCTCACCACTCTTTACTCTTGCTCTCACCCCTCTTTAGTCTTGCTCTCACCCCTCTTTACTCTTGCTCTCACCCCTCATTAGTCTTACTCTCACCCCTCTTTAGTCTTGCTCTCACCCCTCTTTACTCTTTCTCTCACCCCTCTTTAGTCTTGCTCTCACCCCTCTTAGTCTTACTCTCACCCCTCTTTAGTCTTGCTCTCACCCCTCTTTAGTCTTGCTCTCACCCCTCATTATTCTTACTCTCACCCCCTAAAACACTTGTGCCTTGCTTCGGATGAAATGTATAAAAATATACCTCCCAAAATAACCTTGTATCAGGTTTTCGTTACGATCGACAGTACTACAATGTTTACTTAACGACTTTTTTTATACAAAGATAACGTTAAACAACGTTGAGTCTAGTCATAACCTAGATGGGTAACCGCATGGGAATAGCAGGTGACGTAAGCTTGCATGTGCGGGTGGTGTAATGGATAGCAGCTCGGAATCGGAAATCAGAGAGCAGTTTTAGTGCACCCACTGAAGACAACAGTCAACGGTTAAATGCAGCCGTCGTTTTTACTCTAACAGCTTCTTATCATGCATCTCCTGTCAGGGGAACTCCTTTCCTCTTACTTGCTTCCCTGATAGCTATAATCTTCAAATATTCAAATGTAATGTCAATCGACATCTGATGCTGCCTTGATCTTGATCGCCGTCCGTTTTTTTTTATCCTTTCCTCGAACACTCCTCTTTAAACTTGCACTCACTCTCTGTAACTCCTCGCATGCTTGTGACACTCTCGCCTTGCTTGAGGTGATATGCTTAAAGAAAGTTCTATTGTAGATTGTAATAGATGATTGGAAACTGGAGTCAATAGATATGTGATTCTAGAAAATGATACTAAGAAAACCAGGCTCGGATCAAGTCAGCAAAGGGAAAGTCTTAAAAATATTAGGTTGGTGCAAAAATAATGTCGTTTTTCTCACATAAGTTGAACGTCAAAAAACGACATTATTTTTGCGCCAACCTAATAATACTTATACTCAGATTCAGAAAGATATATCTGACATTTCTAGGTGACATAATTAAAAAGATGGCTTGGAGAATTTGACACTCACAGGGCGTACTGAAGATAAACGTGACAGTTGGAGGCAGCGAGCAACCGACCTGATGAGCCTGTGTGAATGGAGGGCGGAACGGTGGCAGGAGGCTTGAGACAAATTTCGTGATGGCTACTAGTAATAAGAGGTTGTGGAGAGCCGTGGTCGTTGTAATTGCGTCATGCTGTTCTCTGAAATGAATAAAATACGAATTTAGGCAAAAAGATTCAAATGCCTTGCGTAGAAAAGAAGAAGGCGTCGATTTAAATCGACACCACGAAGATACGGGCGAAAGAGCAGGATTCGCTTGTTAATTTTATATCTCTGCTTTAACGTGTCAGAAGTTACAAGCAGATGAACAAAGAAATACATAAGAAAGGCACACTGTTTATTATTATAAAAACGGAAAAAGGATGTAAATATTTAATCGGCTTAACTTCATTCAACTCATTGTTACATAGACTGAATGGGTGAATGTATTACTTCAGTCTTCCTGGCGGAGTTTGGTGTACCTGCTTTAAATAAATCTGTTCACATATATACGCAAGCTTATCTATCTATATATATATATATATATATATAAAGACATTTTTATGTTTAACATTCTTTTTATAGATACAAGTATTTAAGTAAATGCTCTGTTTATAATAAACAGTATTAAACAACATTTACCGGCCTGAATGTCCGAGAAATTTTCATAGAAAATATTCGTCCTCCGACAGGATTCGAACCTGTATCCTATACGGAACCGTTATATCGGCCACAGGGGATCGTTCGGTTGGCAAGGTCGAATTTACTGCTTATAAACTTCAATCTTCCATGAATCTATGAATTTATAACGGTTCCGTATAGGATACAGGTTCGAATCCTGTCGGAGGACGAATATTTTCTATGAAAAATTTCTCGGACCTTCAGGCCGGTAAATGTTGTTTAATACTGTTTATTATAAAACAGAGCATTTACTTAAATATTTGTATCTATAAAAAGAATGTTAAACATAAAAATGTCTTAAAATAATTGTCGGACTTTGTCCATTTCATAATATATATGTATGTATAAATACACAACACCAGTTGACAATAGCCAAAAAATTAGATTCTTTATTTATTACAAAAATTTAAAACCTAAAACCTGATAGTTAAAACTAATAATTCACCTCTAAGAACAAAATTAAATAGGGCAAACATTATTTACGGATTTACATGTCCATTAAGGAATTGTATTCCTGATCAATCAAAATTCGTAAATAATTATATAGGCCATACTACAACATGTTTGACACGAAGACGCACTCTACACCTTTCTGAACATAAGTCAATTCTATCTCATTTAAATACTCATGGAGACCTACCCTATTCGGAATGAGGAATCGGAGAGCCGAGTTCGAATTTCAGTCGAATCCATTTCATTCCCTTACGTGCTAATACTCTTGCGAAATATATTAATCCACTTCTTCTCCCTATGGATAAATAGCAGGACAGACTGGGTTCTATAGCCTTGGAGGACAACTCTGATTTCAAAACCTGCGGACCAGGTCTCTGTATTCGGCCCTTTAAAAAGTGTGGTTGGTTCTGCCTTTCACCACTATAATCAAATCACATGTGCTGCTGTCTGATCTGTCGATAGGAACTGAGCTGTCTGACCCTCATACGTCGAATACAAAGGTAGATTCCACTCCATATATATATATATATATATATATATATATGTGTAATTTGGCAGCAACTTTTCTTTCAAACATGTAGTGTTGAATGTTAAAGACAACATAGTCTTACATATTTTCTTTTGAATTTTCTCATATTCTCTAATGAGACTTTTTATTTGAAAATAGTTCCGAAATATGTATTTTCCATACGATGACCTAGCGCTTTCGAACATCATTGTTCATCTTCAGGGTCAATATTTTAGTCAAATTTTTTTTTTTTTTTACCCGGCTCTCCAGAAGATTGACTCTGCATTTAAATAATACTAGCTCCATTAAACAACATATTAAGTCACATACTGTTTCCCTTACGCAATCTGATATACGTAAAATACTTGTAGAAAATACTAAAATTATAGATAAACATACAGACATTAGACGCCTTAAAATCTTAGAGGCATTACATATTAAAAGAAAAAGACCTCTTATTAATCGTATAGATTATAATATATCTGGTAATATATTGCAATGTTTATAATATATTTAAATTTTGTAGCGTATTCTTCGATCTTTTGGCTTGTGTATTGGAAATCTTTTTCACGGTGTCACATGATAAAAGTCTACGCCATGCACGTGATATAACATCATCGCGTCTTTTGAATTTAAAAGGAATTTAACGTTTTTAGTTTGTAAAAAAGTAGCAACATGATTACGCTACAAGATAATTGGCAAATGTTTGTTTAAAAAAAAAAAAAAAAAAAAAAAAAACTTTGACTAAAATATTGACCCTGAAGATGAACAATGATGTTCGAAAGTGCTAGGTCATCGTATGGAAAATACATATTTCGGAACTATTTTCAAATAAAAAGTCTCATTAGAGAATATGAGAAAATTCAAAAGAAAATATGTAAGACTATGTTGTCTTTAACATATATATATATATATATATATATATATATATATATATATATATATATACATATATATATATATATAACCGCCATAAACAGACAAAAATTAATTTTATTATTACCAATCATGATGAAAAAGTAAAAATGATAAAAAGTAAAAATGAAAAACGGGCAGCAACCGGTTTCGAACCCCGCTCAACAGAACTAAATCGAGGTTAATAAACTTAATTATTTATTTTTCTTCAAGCGAAAATGAAACAGGACTAGGGACTTTAATTTATTTCTATAATTGAATTTGAAGTATTTAGTTTCTGTTTTTGAAACATGGTAATTCCTGTGTAACGATTGAACCATATCTTTAAATTAGTAAATTCATAATATTAATGCTCTGTAGATTTGCATTGAGCACTGTTTTGTAAAAAAAAATAATTAATAAGAACATTGGATTATATATTTACTGTTCTTTCTCTTTATTATAATACATACATATATATATATATATATATATATATATATATATATATATATATATATATATATATATATATATGGTATAAAATGACAATTGGAAAAAAATCTTAGTTTTTTGCCGACGCGTTTCGTCTTCCGATTTTTCAAGGCAAAAATGAAATCGAAATTTCTTTGTTGTTATAGTTACATTAAAAAATCGAAATTTAAAAAGACAGACGCTTACATTAACCAGAAAAAGGCTTAGACAATTTGTCTTGTCCCCAGAATTGATCTGGGAATTTAAATGTTTTGTCGACATGAAAAAAAAACTCTTACTATAAAGGAAATTCACATTAACCAGAAAAGGGCTTAGACAGAAGCGTCTATCTTTTCAAATTTGGATTTTTTAATGTAACTATAACAACAAATACATTTCGATTTCATTTTTGCCTTGAAAAAGTCGGAAGACGAAACGCGTCGACAAAAAACTAAGATTTTTTTCCAATTGTCATTTTATACCAATTTGTCTTGTCCACTGAATTGATCTGGGAATTTAACTATATATATATATATATATATATATATATATATATATATATATATATATATATATATATATATATATAATGTTAAGGAGGGCTTTGAAGTACCATAAGGTTCGTTTGATGGAACTGAGGTTTCAGAGTTCATAGCCCTACATATTTTATATGAAATCAACAAAATTGTACACATAAACAACCATGGCCTGTATAGGGATGACGGGCTGATGATAGTGTCAGACAACAGAAGAGTAAATGACAATATAAGATAAATGCTTTTCAAACTCTTCAAAAAATAGAAGTCGATATAAGAACATTTTCATATTCTTGGATGTAGAATTAAATCTACAATCTGGCAGTGTCTTCCCATTCATGAAACCCATCACAAAATTAAAATACGTGAATTTTAGACCCAACCACCCTGCGAGTATAATAAAACAAGTCCCCAAAGGAATAGGGTCCAGGTTATCTAGAAACTCTTCTCCTAAAATAATTTTCGAAAATAAAAAGAAAGAATATGAAGAGATTTTAAAAGAGAGGCATAAAACCAAACTTGAATTTAAACCTCAAATAAAATAACAAATGAAGACCAATTCGAGGAAAAGAAAAAAATGTTATTTGGTTTAACTCCCCTTTTAACTTAAAGGTCAAGTGTAAAATAAGGGAAATGTTTTTCAAATTACTTAATAAACACTTTCCCCAAAATTCCGAATTATATCAAATATTTAATAAAAACACAGTTACATTAAGCTAAATTGCTACTAGTAATATAGTAATTTAGTAATTTAGAAATCACAATAAAAAGACAAACCGCCAGAAATTTCAAAACTAACGTGCAGCAAAATTCTGTTAATAGCGAAATATGTAATTGTAGAAATAAAAATAGATGTCCATTAGATGGAAGTTGCAAAATTGAAGCAGTAATTTACAAAGCAGAAGTAATAGATACAAATGACCAGAAAAATATACATAGGGTGTGCTTAAGATAACTTCAAGAAGAGGTGGTATAATCACAAGTCATCTTTTAAGCTAGAAAGCCTGAAGAATTTTAGACTAACCAAACATGTGTGAAAATTTAAGAAAAAAAAAAGATCTGATTGTAAACTGGGAAATTTTTAAAAAAAGCACATCCTACAACTATCATAGTAATATCCGCAACATTTTAGCTATAATAACATTTCCGGGCCCAAAAAGGCATTTAATTGAGAGATCGGAAATTATGACCCGTTTTATGCACACTAAAAAGTTCCTTTTGTGTTCGTATGAACTGGGATGAAGGGAAAGTATGTATATTTCATGTAAAACCCACCGATACATTTCTAATACACTTGCTTTCCTCCTCGCCTCCTACCACACCTCACATCGTGCGCTTATTTATTTATTTATTTATTTTGAAATAATATAGCGTTATTAATTTTGTTAACGTTAGGAAATCAATTGAACGAAATCGCCGGAAGATGCCGAAAGATTGAAACCAAGATGGCGGGAATCGGATGATCTAATTTTTTTATACTTAAAAGCACTACCTGTTAAATTTTATTTTTTCTATGTGTATTGAGGACTTTTTAATACGACTGATTCCTGGTCTAATTCCTCTCTGATCATTAACTTCATTATTATTACTACGAGAAAACAGTATATATATATATATATATATATATATATATATATATATATATATATATATATATATATATATATTCATTTTATGGTGTGTAAGGTTCGTGTGTGTTTGTCTGTGTTCGTGTTGTCCATCTAGTGTGTTTGTTTTTGCCAATATGTGTGTATATATTCGTTCTCTATACCTATATATTATATTATTATAAAGAAATCTATACAGTAACTACGTGAATTTTGTATGGTGTGTGTCTGTTTGAGTGCACGTGTGTGTATGCGCTTGTGTGTGTGTGTGTGGTTCGACTAGCGTTTTGCCACTATATGTATATGGTGCGGATTTATGCGTGTAGGGTTATGATTTGTTTAGTGCTGGTTTAAATTTGTCTCTGAAGTTCTTTTTTCTTGTATTTCGAGGTAAGATTAATCGTCTGTTTGTTATATTGGCATAATTTTAAAGTTAACCATTGTTGCATTTGTGCAATTTTCTGTTGTCTGTTAATTTAATGTTGCTTTTTTGCGAGAAAACTCTGTTGTTTAGTTCATGAATGATATCTATATAAGATTTGCTGCATTTTGTGCATCGGAGTGCATAAATTACATTTTCGGAGTTACAGTTTAAGTTTTTCTTTATTGTGAATGTTGTTGTGGGGTTTCATTCTATAATTATATCACAAACCTCACATTTTTTTCTTGGTGCATGTTGTGACCCCTAGTATTGTGTGTTGACTAAAATTTGGCTGAATAATTCTCTGTAATATAAATTAAACTACATCACATATTTCATTTAAAAGAACTGATCCGACGTACAAATTTTCGAGAAAACAACTGAGATATTGCTCTACTTATTGAACTATTTAGTTCATGCATCGTTAACTGATAAACTCTTAAAAACAAAAAGTAGCTCTCTCTCTCTCTCTCTCTCACCCCCCATATATATATATATATATATATATATATATATATATATATATATATATATATATATATATATATCGTATTTAGGCAGCAATCCTTCTTTAATTCAAGTTTCTTTAAATATGACAGACAAGGTGTTTTGATTAAGTTTCCTTTATATATTTTTCATGTGATCTTACATTTTTTTTAATATTCACTAGATAAAATATATAAAAACTGTCCAAATATTGTTTTTTTCGATCGCTTTCGGCTATACATTTAGTCATTTTCAAGGTTGAAATATATTAACTGTTAACAAGATATAAATTGTCGTATCCATGTATTTATATAATGTTTCATTTTCAAAATGCGGTCAAGATATTGTGTCTATGTTCATAGTTGATATTATTGAGTGTTGTTTTTTGTTTTATTAATAGGGCTTCCATTATTTTTAGCATTTATTTACATGTATTGTATGCTATTATATTTGTGTTATCAGTAATAATGCTACGAATAGGGTCCAGTAGGTATACTCATCCACACTTTGATGTGACGACTGACACATATATATATATATATAAAAGAAAACACATACTTAGTTAAGAATAAAGAAATATATAAATGGCTCTGAATAATGGGGAAAAAAACAGCCGAAAGAGCTCGGATATGCAGAAATTTTGGACAGTTTTTAACACTTGGAGTCCAGAAACGAAAAGACTTGTACGAACACTAGAAAAATTAAATAAAAATCCTAATCGCAGTAATTTATCGGTTGTCTCTTACCAAACATGTATAAAAGAGGGATTGCTGTCTAAATACACTATATATATATATATATATATATATATATATATATATATATATATATATATATATATATATTTCACATTGAATTTATTGTATTCTCAAGGAAGAAGATTGCGTTGAATTGTAAATATTTGTTATGTAAGTTAAATCCCTTTTACCATCAATCTGTGCACATATTGATTTAAGAACACGCTTACATATATGCGTGTGTGTGAGAGAGAGATAGAGTAAGAGAGAGAGGGAGAGAGAGAAAGGGAGACAGATAGAGAATTTAGAGAGAAAGAGGAAAAAATAAATTCTCTGTTCAATTTTACCTGTCACCCTTTGGCTATCTCTTATTGTTATCTCTCTGCCTTCCCTGCCCCCACATGCCTTATACTCAAAATAGACTTAGTGCATCAGGAATACACCCACCACCTTCTTCCACTTTCTCTACTCTAGCTCACCTTACCCAGTTACACCTGGAGCGTATCCTGTCCACGCGCACCCTCCCACCTGCTGCAGTCCGCCACGCGTAAGCTGGGGCCAGTCCACCTGTCGTTTGCTACTTGGTTTTCCCATCCCCCCTCCAACGTACACCTGAGTACACTGTACGCGTGCCTTACACATACAGGCACACATGGCCGTGTACACACACGTACACGCATGGACACGACCTAAAATATCCACTCTGTATCGTTACCGCTTACAGACACCGACTCGTAGGTGGTTGTCTGTGGGGACACCTGTTCCGCAGCCGCTGTTTTTTTTTTGTTCGTGTGTTAGCGAGGCATTGTTCGCGTGTCCATGTGGTTTTCATGTCGCGTGTTGCAGTTTTACGTGGGACAAATTGAGAAATGTAAGAGAAACCGATTAGGTGGAGATTCTTCTCAACGCATTCATTTTTCAGTTTCATAATTTCATAGTCTCTCTTTCTCTCTTTTATATATATATATATATATATATATATATATATATATATATATATATATATATGCAGTGTATATATACACTGGTGAACTGAGTCTATTTTGAGCAGAAGGCATGTATAGCAAAGAGATAACGGTAAGAGATAGACAAAGGGTGATAGGTAAAATTGAACAGAATTTTCCCCCCTCTTTCTCTCTCGCTCTCTCTTTCTATTACTGTCTCTCCTTCACGCACACACACCCTCACAGACACTCACATAAACACACATATGTATGCGTTTTCTTAAATCAATATGTACGCAGATTGATGGTAAAAGGGATTTAACTTACATAACTAATATTTGCAATTCAACACAAGAGCCGACCTTAAGAATGCATTACATTCGATGAAGAACACACACATATATATTCTCATACACATAAACACACACACACTAACACGCACACACACATATATGTGTGTGTGTGTTTTTCATAGGAAGTATAATAGTATCCTTAGCTAAAGTGTAGAAGATATGAAAAAGGGGACAAGTTTATAAAAGACACAAGTCGCCGACGTCTGTCTGGTCCGACATCATCAGTTCGGAATAAAAGACAAAACTGTGTCTAAGAAAAATGTGATGGTATTTCTTAGACAGACATCAATGGATCTAATATATATATATATATATATATATATATATATATATATATATATATATATATATATATATATATGTATGTGTGTGTGTGTGTGTGTGTGTGTATAAACATATATATATGTGTGTGTTTGTGTGTGTGTATAAACATATATATATATATATATATATATAAACAACTGAAAAGTTGCAAATTAAAAAAAATTGAATTTTTTTGTGAAAGTATTTATTTCTATTTTATTATATATATATATATATATATATATATATATATATATATATTTGATATTTCAGATCGACCCCGATCTTTCATCAGAAATAACTGTTTTCAGAAGTTTGTTTACAAGTAGCATATATATATATATATATATATATATATATATATATATATTGGAACTACACACACACACACAAACACATACACACACACGTATGTGTTTGTGTGTGTGTGTATGGATAAATGTATGTTATTTTAGAAACGTTCATTTTTTAGAAAATCTTCGTAAAATTATTTCTTTTACATCTGTTACATCTCTTAGATCTGTTAACCCCAGCACCGCTTCTTATTTAATCCTTTAAAACTTTGAGAAATTCATTTTTGTAGTGCTTAATGTTTATATTAATTATACGCACACGTACGTTCTTGACGAATTAAAATCATCATTTTTTTGTTTGTAAAGCAGAACCCTTAGACATTATTTAAGTAGAAAAGCTTTTAACTGCTTTTATGAATAAGATATGTTATGAATACTATTGTCTTAAAAAGCAATTTTAGATCAATAATAAATTTTCATAGGACTTAAAAAAGTATTTTTAAAAGATTTAATTAGAATTATTTTAAAATTTCTAATTTTTATTAAGTGAAAATTAAATTTGTAATCATAAATGACAAAGCTTACTACAATTCAACGACTTCCAATATTTAAAAAATAATTTTGAATTTTCCTTGTGTGTGTATAAACGTGCTGAATTTGTAAATACAGTCGTCTATATATGACATTATCAAAAAATAAGAGCGATAACTACAGTAACTTTAAAGTCAAAGCACCGAAAATTCAATAAAACCTTAAATTAGAATATTTTCCTAATTTTTAAAGTTTACTGGGTAGTTAAAAAATATATAAAATCGGCACTTACATTATATTCGTCAAGTAATTTTTTACAATTATGACCTCTAAGAAAAAAAATTAAAACATAAGTCTATCGAGATAGTCATGAATATTTTACCATATACCTACCAACTTATTAAAAAAAAGTTTTCTGCGATTTCTTAAATTAAAACGATTATTTCAAATGGATTAAACTTTAAATCAATCAAATAATGTTTCAGAATAGTACATTTTATTTTTGAAAGATTATTTAATAAGTAGGATTACGTTGTCCTGAGAGATTTGTAAATATGTCTAAAACCACTCATTTTTAAGGATTAAAAAAGAAAACTCATTCCAATCTATTTAGATTCGTTTTGAACCACAACAGTGTATATTCGTATTTGCAATATTAAATTTAATCAATAAAATTGAAATTAAAACTAAAATAAAAACATGAAGATTTTTTCATCGGGTACCGCTTTTCTTAGGAGATACCTATATATAAATATATAGAGAGTGAGTCTTCCTATATATATATATAGATTGATAATATTAGTGGTCAATATATATATATATATATATATATATATATATATATATAAATTCCCAAGAGGATAGAATCCAGGTAGAACTCATTGTCCAGGACAGAGTAAGAATATAATATAAAAGGCTCGAACACTAATATTCCATGGTTATAATTTATTACATTGGAATCGTAATCACGATCACACATATGTGTGTGTGTATATATGTGTGTATGTATATATATATATATATATATATATATATATATATATATATATATATATATATATATATAGTCATCAACAGACAGGCTGATTCGCTGTATCAAAGCTCAAAAGTGTGACTCTCTCTGGCTTTCTGAAGTTAGGATGAAAGAAAAACAAAGCTGAATTAAAATCTCTGCTCACAAGCTTTGAATCAAATTACCTTATCAGCGCTTTTACCCTTACATCCAGTTTTGTCTTTCATTCATTCAAACCGCTGCAAATGACAGACGTAACGATCTTCTGTAATTTATTATAACAATAGGGATTAGGACAGATATCAAAAAGACAAAAGTTAATAAGCGCTACCAAGAACAGGAAGTTACGGAGAGCCATTATCACTCACGTCCTGAAGGGACACGACACATTAAAGAAGAAGAAAAAGAAGAACAAGAAGCGTTTTCAGTATCGGTATAAAGAGAGAAAGAAAGATGAAGCAAGAGTAAAGGAGAAGGAAAGAAAAAACGAGAACGAAAGAGAAAAAGGAGAAGGAATGAAAAAGGGACAACGAAAGAGTAAAGGAGAAGAAACGAAGAAGCGACAACGAAAGAGAAAAGGAGAATGAAAGAAAAAGAAAGAACGTAAGAGTAAAAGAGAAGGAAAGAAAAAGCGAGAACGAAAGAGAAAGAGAGAAGGAAAGAAAAACCAAGAAGGAAAGAGAAGAAAAAGAAATGCGAAAGAAAGTGAAGACGAACGAAGAAGAAAAGAGAAGACGAGAGAAAATCATCTTTCACATGTGCAACCATTAAAGGAAAGAGAGAAAGAGATGGAAAAAAATGAAAAGACATTATCAACACCGTAGAAGGCAGGTAGGTCGGCTAAGAGATCAAAGTAGCGGAAAAAGAGATATCAGGCAGGTGAAAAAAAAAAAATCTAACGAGCGATTTGGCCTGGCACGTGTCACCTTCCAAAAATTGCGTGTTGGGGTGGGGGTGGGCAGGTAATATTTAAAGACTGACCGAGCGTAATAAAAGGATGAAAGGTTTTGCTATTTGGGAAAGAAAAAAGCAATTAATCACTTGCTGAGGAGAGGAAAAGGCAGGGTCGACTATGGGCTTCCTTGGGGTCAATTGTGTGAAGGCGCAAACAAAGGTTAGAGAAAGATGATTTGGAAAAGAGACAATAAAAAGGACGCAGATAAATTTCAAGCAAAGGCAGGTAGTTGGGATAAATAACAGTATTTTAATATTTTAAGAAAGCATCTACACTAAATACTGTATAAGAGGGTATAAAAAACACTTTTCTATTTCAGTAGAGCATATCCAGGATTTTTAAAAAAATGTATTTAAGCATGTAAATTATGAGTATATTAAACGTATTAATATATTTAAGCACTTTAAAAAAGCACTTTAGCGACAGTAGAAAACGTTACTGTATATAAAAAGCCAGGAATGCAGTTGTAAATAAAGTAATAAATTACTATAGCAAAACTATCTTCCATGATTCTTTTCTTTTTATGTGATATATCCTTTCAGGACGTAGGCGATCATGGCTCTCCACTTCTCTCTATGCAGCTCTCAAGAAGTTCCTTCCCTCTGCTTCCTCCCCCGGACCACTTGCTTAAGTCCACCAGGTATGTCACGCGTTGTTTTCCTTTGTCTCTCTTTCCCTCTATTCGACCCGTGAATATCAGATTCTACAGACCCTCCTTCCTCATTATGTGTCCCAGAAACTTCAGCTGCATCTTTCTGATATTAACTATAAGCCTCCTCCTTGTTTGCAACCTCTCTAAGATCTCATCGTTGCTCACACACTCGGATCAATGCGAACGATTCATTCCTTAGCAGGGTGCCCGAAAAATTTGGTAACGGAAAATTCGGTAACGCAAAATTTAGTAAGGGAAAATTCGGTAACGGAAAATTTGGTAACGTAAAATTTGGTAACGGGAAATTTGGTAACGGAATATTTGGTAACGGAAAATTCAGTAACGGAAAATTCGGTAACGGAATATTTGGTAACGGAAAATTTGGTAAGGGAAAATTCAGTAACGGAAAATTCGGTAACGGAAAATTCGGTAACGGAAAATTCGGTAACGGAATATTTGGTAACGGAAAATTCAGTAACGGAAAATTCGGTAACGGAATATTTGGTAACGGAATATTTGGTAAGGGAAAATTCAGTAACGGAAAATTCGGTAACGGAAAATTCGGTAACGGAATATTTGGTAACGGAAAATTCAGTAACGGAAAATTCGGTAACGGAATATTTGGTAACGGAATATTTGGTAACGGAAAATTCGGTAACGGAATATTTGGCAACGGAAAATTCAGTAACGGAAAATTCGGTAACGGAATATTTGGTAACGGAAAATTCAGTAACGGAAAATTCGGTAACGGAATATTTGGTAACGGGAAATTTGGTAACGGAATATTTGGTAACGGAAAATTCAGTAACGGAAAATTCGGTAACGGAATATTTGGTAACGGGAAATTTGGTAACGGAATATTTGGTAACGGAAAATTCAGTAACGGAAAATTCGGTAACGGAATATTTGGTAACGGAAAATTTGGTAACGGAAAATTCGGTAACGGAATATTTGGCAACGGAAAATTCAGTAACGGAAAATTCGGTAACGGAATATTTGGTAACGGAAAATTTGGTAACGGAATATTTGGTAACGGAAAATTCGGTAACGGAATATTTGGTAACGGAAAATTTGGTAACGGAATATTTGGTAACGGAAAATTCGGTAACGGAATATTTGGCAACGGAAAATTTGGTAATTTTGATAAGGTAGGAAAATTCGGTAACTATGGAATTCGATTGAATATTAATTTTAAGGCCGTTCTGGAATGAGGATTTGGGGGCTAAGACCCCCTCCCCTTTATTTTTCAAATAGAAATGAGGCTATATATATTTTGCTTCTTTAAAAAGAAATAACTATCTAAAATTAAATTTGTGTACTACTTTTCTACTAAAATAACAATTTGAAAAGAAAATACAAGAATTTAATTTTTACTTAGATAAATCAATTTTATTTCCTTGAAAACAACAGTGTATAGTAATTAAATACTTATTTAAAAATTATTTATTTAAAAATATTGAAAGTGGGGTTAGATCCTAAACCCCCACCCAGAAAGTACGGCCCTGATATTGTTGCAGTGGAATTTTATCTAGACTGGAACCCATGATTTTTTTTTTTAGTTAATACACATTTAAATGTATGGGTGAGGCTAGCCCCCTCCAGTATGAACGGCCCTAGTATTTCTGTAGTGGGGTTTTATTTGAACCCCCACAATTTTTAGTTATTTAAAAATATAGGAGAATAGAGTGTTTAGTCCTTAAATCCCTACTCCAGTAGGCCCCTAAAATCAATTTTCAATCAACTTTTATTCCATAGTTATCGAATTTTCCTACCCTGTCAAAATTACCGAATATTCCGTTACCGATTTTCCTAAATTCCCTTGGCTGCATAGTAAGTGCTTCATCAGGGATAAATACAATTTTGAATTTAGATTTTTCGTTCTCCTAGACTGGTTGACACTCAAGGCTATAGAACTCTGTCTGTCCTACTATTTACCCATAGCTGGAGTGTTGTATTCGTACTTTTTCCCAAGGATATTTTCAGGTAACAGTTGAACATCAAACAAAACAGAATTTAAGATTTACCTGTATTTCTTATCAGTTACGTGTCCTTTGCTGTTTTGAGCTGATTAACGATAGCAGTCTAAGGCATATTTAGATTAAAATAGCGGACCATAAGTTACCGGAAAATCGATTGTTCGCTTGTATCTTAATGAAATAACGTATTTGACAGTATAAATCTTATTTCTCTTTTTGGTTAATGTTTAATCATTTCACCCCAACCAAAGCAATAAAGCCACTAAGATACAAGAGGTTTCTGGGTATTAGAGAATATGAGAAGGAAAGAAACACTATTAAGGAGAGAGAACAATAAAAGAACAGGAATTAACAAGACAGAAGATAACGATTGACATTGTATTTAAACTTTTGAAGCTCGAAGATGACTGGGAAAGCAAGAAGTCGGAATAGAGTTCGACAAATGGGAAGTGCGAGAGAAGAGCCTTTTAGCATAGAACTTGCCATCTAGCCATTTCAACTGTCAAATCATCGGAACTTGCCGCCAATCTATTATTACGCTTAAATTCATAAAGTCTAGATACCATAGAGGAAGGTTCATTAGAACAATGACCATGAATATATTTATAGAAAAGGTACAAGGAAGCTTCGTTATGGCGGTGGGAAAGTGGATGAAGTTGAAATGCCAGGTCAGAATCAATAACATTCAATAATCAATAACAATTCTTTGGTTAGTACATTATTTACATTATTCGGACTATTATCCTCATCTTTGTCGCCATATTTATTACAACGTTTCGGCCGTTGTACGCTCCGGCCTTCTTCAGGTGGTTGGAATGTCTTCTGAAAGTTCTCCACTGCCTTAACCAAGGACACATGGCACAGTGGATAATGGTGTTAGTTAGATCCGATGTAAGGACCCAAAGAATGTGAGTTCAATACCCGGTAAAGGAAGTGAAGAACTTTCAGAGGGAAATTAACAGGAGATAACTGATAACCGACATCCATTAAACATGGCACGTGGAACTAGAACAGTCTACCCCAGTGAGCGAAATATAGGGTTCAGTTCGATATTCCAACCATCTGAAGAAATCCGGAGCGTACTACGTTGTGATAATTATGGCGACAAAGATGAGGACAATGGTCCAAATAATTTAAATAATGTACATTTGACCTAATCTCAGAAATATAGACAGATCCTTGGTTAGTGTCTTACCATTATTGGCATTTCCTTTTAGATACGCTACTTCTTTTTCAGGTTTCAGGCTGGTCCATTAGAAGAGTTTGTCGAAGCATATTTAGATTAAAAAAGGTGCCGGACCATCAGTTACCGGAAAATTGGAGAGGAATGTCTATCGTAATAAAATAATGTAGTTGACAGTGTAAAAAGCGAGAAGGTATGAGAAAAGGAGAAGGAAAGAGAAAAGGAGAAGGAAAGGAAAGGAAAGGCGAGAACGAAAGAGAAAAGTGAAGGAAAGAAAAAGCGAGAACGAAAGAGAAAAGGAGAAGGAAAGAAAAGGCGAGAACGAAAGAGAAAAGAAGAAAAGAAAAAGCGAGGACGAAAGAGAAAAGGAGAAGGAAAGAAAAGGCGAGAACGAAAGAGAAAAGAAGAAAAGAAAAAGCGAGGACGAAAGAGAAAAGGAGAAGGAAAGAAATAGCGAGAACGAAAGAGAAAAGTAAAAGAAAAGAAAAAGCGAGAACGAAAGAGAAAAATGAAGGAAAGAAACAGCGAGAACGAAAGAGTATCCACAAAATGCTCCTGATGAATAGAGAGTATATCACACGGTTGATGTCCTCGATTCCAGAATAAGCAGCCCAGCCATCTGAAACAATATGGCTTCCAGGCTGAATATACCACACAATCAACTTTTTCAGTCTCTGCTCGCCGATTTGGCACCTCAGCTAAGAAACACTTTCCGAAACCCGCTCGATGCCACCGAATATCTAATTTACAGGGCGCCACTGGCTACAGCGATATTTACGATGAAAAAAAAACACTGGCAGATATAAAAATGATAGTTTACTTTACGCCGCTTAAGTAAAGCAGAACTTCGACATTATTTAACGTAGCTTATGTAAAAGATTTCCATATGTTCTACAGAGGTATAACATTGAAAATATCTAGATTAAGCAGCTGACTATTCGAGGAAGGCATATCTTTCTATCAATTAAATTTAATTCGCTGAAAGACAGATATACAGCAATATATATATATATATATATATATATATATATATATATATATATATATATATATATATATAATTAAAACAAAACAGTGAAACCTCTATCCAACATCAACATTCCTCGGAAGAGTAAGTACCACGTGTTATTTATTCCTCGTCTCGGTGAAAAAGGACACAGGCGTATCCGAAAATTCCGAGTTTAAGATCGTTCTCTTGGTACTTCAATTTAGTCAAAAGGCTAATTTAACTGGCCTATTAAATCTCTCTTTCTCTCTCTCTGTCTCTCTCCATATATATATATATATATATATATATATATATATATATATATATATATATATATATATATATATATATGATATACATATATATATATACATATATATATACTATACATATATATATATATATATATAGAGAGAGAGAGACAGAGAGAGAGAGGGAGAGGGAGAGAAATAGAGAAGTAAACTGAGAAAGTTGAATAACCTGTATTGTTAATTAGGTAGTTCTCTTTACCATTACTAGTGAATTGGCCCTCACTGAGGGCTCTATAATCATGGCATTAAGTTAAGCAACTTTAGCAAATTGAAGAAATTTTCAATATTAATTTATGGGAAGACGCTTATAGAGAAAGTCGAGAATTTAAATATATACCAACATGATAGCTCCCATCACAACAGGCGCTCTTTTGTATCCGCCCGTATTAACTGTAAACGTGTCCTCATTGGAGTTAAGTCGTTCCTCGCCGACAGAATCAGGCACCGTACAACGTCTAATAATTTTGGCCCTCTTGTCTACTCTCGGCTCTGTAATATTCTGTTCAATAAGAGTAAGTCATCTATCCTCCTATCTTCACTCAATTTGAGTTGTTATTATCTTCTGCTGATAAAGCAGAATATTTTGCTCGTAAATTATTTTCCATTTCTACTCTTGACGGATCTGGACTATCTTTGCCTGCCTTCCTCCCTAGAAATAAGTCCCTGTTGAGTGATATGCATATAACTTCGTCTACGGTTTCTCTAAACTGGATGCTCACAAAACATGTGCAGGTCCACATGGTATCCCGGCAATAGTCTTTAAGAATTCATGATCTGGCTCATGTCCTCTCTACGATCTTTAATAAATGCCTTGCGGCTTCTTGCTTCCCTGCTTGTTGGACATCCTCTTCTGCAGTTCCAGCTTTAAGAACCCAGTCGGACCAACTGATCCATTTATCTGTCTATTAATGTTCAACCACTTTTTGACTAAGTACTAGAGGCTGCAATCCACACCAAAATTTTTTAAGCATCTCACCTAGCAGAATCTTTTTTCAAACAAGCAATATGACTTTCGCTTCTCTATGTCAATTGCTGATGTTTTAAAAGTTGGTGTTTGAAACGTATATTAAGCTATAGAAAAGAATGATGAATCTGTTGCTTTGGATATCGCGAAAGCGTTTGTCAGGATTTAGCATGCTGGTTCTTTTCACAAGTTGAAGATTATGGTATTTCTGAACGAATGTTTTTATCTGTTTCAATCTTCTTATCGAATCGCAAAATGAAAGTTATCCTGAACGGCCACTCTTCTAGATCTTTTTGCGTTAATACCGATGTCTTCCAGGACTCTATCCTTAGGCCTACATTATTGCCTATTTTCGTCATCGATCGTCTACATGCTATCAGGTATCAAATCGGTATCTCTGCTGATGACACAACTATTTACTCCTGTATGAAAATGGTCACTCTTTTTACATTTCATCTGCATGGCGACTCATACGTCTTCTCATGCTAACTTTTTTTTCCTGATATGAAGTGGATAGGTTATATTGAATCCATTGCTAGGTCTGCAGCTAGGAAAGTTGGTTCACTGTGTCGTGCTAAACAATTCTTCTCACTATCTGTCTATAGCTCTGAGATGAGGTATTATGATTAGTTAAATTATTTACATTATCCAGACTGTTATCCTCATCTTCATTGCCATATTCACAACGTTTCGGCCGTTGTACGCTCCGACCTTCTTCAGGTGATTGGTACTTCGAACCGAACCCTTTATTTCGTCCACCGGGTTAGACTGTTCTAGTTCCACGTACCATGTCTCTTCCGGATATCTCTATCCACTGGGCCAGTGGATAAAGATGTTGGTCAGTTCCAGTGACTAGATTCAAAGAGTTGTGAGTTCAATACCAGGCTACAACAGCGGTGAACCAAAAAACGTGGAGAGTTGAGTTAAAGGGAAATGACTGAGACACCCGGAAGAAGCATGACACGTGGAACTACCTGTCAATTTTAAAGCTGACACATGGAAACCCTGTCAATTTTAAAGCTTTTCATTTGTACCCTTTCCTGTAAAAACCCTGTCAATTTTAAAGCTTTTCATTTGTACCCTTTCCTGTAAAAACCTTGTCAATTTTAAAGCTTTTCATGTAAAACCCTGTCAATTTTAAAGCTTTTCATTCGTACCCTTTCCTGTAAAAACCCTGTCAATTTTAAAGCTTTTCATTCGTACCCTTTCCTGTAAAAACCCTGTCAATTTTAAAGCTTTTCATTCGTACCCTTTCCTGTAAAAACCCTGTCAATTTTAAAGCTTTTCATTCGTACCCTTTCCTGTAAAACCCTGTCAATTTTAAAGCTTTTCATTCGTATCCTTTCCTGTAAAAACCCTGTCAATTTTAAAGCTTTTCATTCGTACCCTTTCCTGTAAAAACCCTGTCAATTTTAAAGCTTTTCATTCGTACCCTTTCCTGTAAAACCCTGTCAATTTTAAAGCTTTTCATTCGTATCCTTTCCTGTAAAAACCCTGTCAATTTTAAAGCTTTTCATTCGTACCCTTTCCTGTAAAAACCCTGTCAATTTTAAAGCTTTTCATTCGTACCCTTTCCTGTAAAAACCCTGTCAATTTTAAAGCTTTTCATTCGTACCCTTTCCTGTAAAAACCCTGTCAATTTTAAAGCTTTTCATTCGTACCCTTTCCTGTAAAAACGAAGTGAATATGGTAATGAAGATGAGGATAACAGTTCGATTAATATAAATAATTCTTCACCCAGTCGCACATTTAAAATTCTATCATATGCCCATGCATTGAATATTGCTGTCATATCTGACGTGGTGCTCCTGCTCTATATTTAGAGATTCTTGATAAAATTCGAATGGAAATGCTATCGATTCTTCTCACTGTCGTATTGTAGTATCTTTGTGATTTTCTATAATTATTTGCATGCTAATTGTTCTAATGAACTTTCCTCTATGGTACCTGACGATTGACATACGTATGGAACTCAGAGTTGTATCAAATAAAGACGAACGTAATGTATATGAGTGAAATGATTTCTGTTTCTACGCTTGTCAGTCGATTGTTTACCATTTTAGTTGAAGACAATTATTCTCGCCAGAGAAACATTTTAAACATTTATAAGTCTATCGTTCATTCATTTATTGAATATTACTGCCACATGTAGTCTGGTATTTCTGCTATGTATTTAAAGATTCTTGATGAAATCCAAAGAAGAATCTGCAATATTATTGGTCCTGACTTGGCATCTCGGCGTTAGACACATTCCCACCACCGTATCGTAGCTTTTCTGTATCTTTTCTATAAATATTTTCGTGGTAATTGTTCTGATGTAATTTCCTCTTTGCTACCTTAACTATATGAATTTAAGTACGAGATCATCGGCAAGGTCTCATCATTTTACAGTTGAAATCGCTACATGTAACCTTTCTTGTATTTCTCGCTTGTGGCATTTTTCTTCCGACTTCATGCTTTCTTCAAAAATTTAAATGTAATATTAATCGTTAATTAATTCCCGTTCTTCTATTGTTCTCTCCCCTTAGTAATGTTTTTTTTCTTTTTTTCTCATATTTTTTTCACACTCAGTAACCCTTTGCATCATAGTGGCTTTATTTATATGCTTGGGATGAAATGCTTAAAAACGTTCTAGAAATAAATAAATATTGAATTCAAATAGAGAGGGACGAAAAGACGGAACGAAAAGACGGAGAGAAACCATTTTTGGATGAAGATAGGGTGAGAGAAAAGCAAATGCCTAAATGAAAAGAAAAAGAAACGTTGACTGAATGAGAAGTGAGGGGCAGAGAGAAAGATAGAGCGAAAGAAGCATTGACTGAATGAAAAGAGAAACAGAGATAAATATTGACCGAATGAAAAGAGAGAAAGAACACTGAATGAAGAGAGAGAGAGAAAGAATTGTATAAAAAGACGACCGACCTTCTCTACCCTAATTGTTAAACATGGACTCGTCCATCCATTATAAATAGAACGTCTGCTCAGAGAAACGGTCGTCGCCAAGTGGGCGGCCCCACAGACTTTATTGTACACCCACAGACTTTATTGTACATATGGGGTTATTTAGGATTTTCATAGAGACAATGAGGTATTTTGGTGGTTGTTGAAAGAATGGTACGTATGAATGTGGTGTTTTGGTGAAAGGAATATTGTTTTGTATGCTTGGGTCAGTGCTTGCGACTAGCTAAGTTTAAATTTAAGACAATTGATGACCTCCCTATCCCAACCCCCATTTTTGGCCTTGTGCCACATTTACTGTCATTTTTTACAGTAATAAATATTGTCGCCAAGTGGGCGGCAAGGCGTAACGTTTGAGTCGTACGCCTTGTCGCACTGAACTACGCGACCATTAGGGGCAGTAGATGTGTTGTTTAGGCCGGTTTGAATTCAGAGTTGTCCTTCTCCGAGACCGGTTGTCACCAAAGTCAATCTTGCTATTTACAAGGGTAGTAAGGGAATGTAATGGATCCAACTGGAATTCGAAATCGGCTCTTCGATTCCTCAATCCGAGCCGCTATCCATTACGCCACCGTACCTCCATTACTGTATCATTAATCCATGTTTCCCATGTGATTAAACCAGTTCTTCAATCAACTATTTGTTCCAGTGTTTCCTTACAGTGTTATTAACCAGAGCTCCGAGCATTCTACGCACTTTATAACAGAAAGAAAGAAAGAAAGAAAGGCGGAATAATAATATGAAAAGAAAGAAAGAAAAAAGAAAGAAAGAAAAAGAAAATAATCTGAAAAGAAAGATGCAGAGAATAATAATAAAAATAATAGAAAATAATATGAAAAGATAGATAGATAGATAGATAAATAGATGCAGGGAAGAATATGAAAAGATAAAGATAGAAAGAAAAAAGAGGGAAGAAAGACGCAGAGAAGAATATGAAAAGACAGAAATAAAAAGAAAAGAAAGACGCAGAGAAGAATATGAAAAGAAAGAAAGAAAGGAAAAGAAAAAAAAGATGCAGAAAATAATCTGTAAAGAAAGAAAGTTTTGTGTAGAAAGACGAGCGATCTTCTCTAACTGTTGAACATGGACTCGTCCATCCGCTATGAGTAGAACGTCTGCCCATAGGAAAGATAGTCGCAAAGTAGGTCGCAAGGCGTAGTTTTTGAGTCATACAAATTCCCGCGATGAATTACGGTATATTTTATTGCTGTATTATTAATTCATATTTCTCATGTGATTAAACCTGTTCTTCACTCAACTTTTTTTTGGCGTGTTTCCTTACAATTTTATTAACCAGAATTGCAAGCGTTATTCGAAATTTATATCAGAAAGAAACATGGACTGAACGAAAAGAGAGAGAGAGAGAAAAGCATTGAATGAATGAAATAAAAGAAAGAAACATTTATTAAATGAAATGAAAGAAAGAAACATTGACTGAATGAAAAGAGATAAATAAACCCTGATTGAATCTAAAGACAAAGAGATAAAACATTGACTGAATAAAATGAAAGAAAGAAATATTGACTGAATGAAAAGAGAGAAATAAACTTTGACTGAATTAAAAGAGAAAAAGATAGGAACATGGACTGAATGAAAAGAGAGAGAGAGAAAAAAAACATTGAATGAATAAAATGAAAAAAAGAAACATTTATTGAATTAAATGAAAGAAAGAAACATTAACTGAATGAAAAGAGAGAGAGAGAGAAAAACATTGAATGAATGAAATGAAAGAAAGAAACATTTATTGAATTAAATGAAAGAATGAAACATTGACTGAAGGAAAAGAGATAAATAAAGTTTGATTGAATCTAAAGACAAAGAGAAAGCATTGACTGAATGAAATGAAAGAAAGAAATATTGAATGAATGAAAAGAGAAATAAACATTGACCGAATGAAAAGAGAGGGAAATAAACTTTCAACGAAGAGAGAGAGAGAGAGAGAGAGAGAGAGAAACATTGACTTGATGAAAAGATAGAGAAAGAGAGAAAGAAAAATTGACTGAATGAAAAGAAAAAAATCTTTGTCTGAATGAAAAGAGAGAGAAAGAAAGAAAGAACCCTCTCGAAAAGAGAGTGAAAGAGAAATAATCTTTGACTGAATGAAGAGAGGGAGAGAGATAATCCTTGAAGGAAAAGAGAGAAATGAAAAAGGTCTGAATGAAGAAAGAGAGAGAGAGAGAGAATGTAAGAAAATAAACATTGGCTGAAGGAAAAAAAAGAAAGAAACATTGATTAAAAAAATAAAAGAAACAATACAGAAAAAGCGAAACGTTAATGAATGAAAAAGGAGACATTGAGAATGATTAAAGAGAAAAAAATGCTGATTGAATGAAAACTGAAAGAGCTATTTTTAGTATTGATTGGAGTTTCCTCCCTAACCTTTTGTTCGAAGTAGTGTGAAACATAAACGTCATAATTTCCTCATTATGTTTTCTTCGCGTTACACGTGACATCAAACGTCCTACGTAAGACGACAAACTACATCCAACAGCAAGGCCTCTGATCGGAAGGTTTTGAGGAGCATGGAACCACCTCTTAATTGCTGGTGTTCAGAGGTCCACCTCAATCCGGGTTGGTAGCACCTGTTAGGATCCCAGCTATGGGCAAATAGTTGAAAATTGGGGTCAAAACACTATGAAAGTGTAAAAATCGGTTTTGATACCAGCAATACATTTTTGTAAAAAATTACTATTTAAAGGAAAAATTATTACCAGCAATGCATCTACAAAAAATACCAGCAATACATTTTTGAAAAAAAAAATAGTTTCAAGACTTATTGCTCAATGCCATTGAACTGTATTCATAAATGGTAATTATTAACAGCAATAAAAATCTTGTCGGCATTAAATAACCCATTGAGGTTGATATGCCGTAAAGCAAAGCAAAGCAAACCAAACGAACTATTGAATGATTTTGCTTTATAGACATATGAGGAAGAGGTAAGAATTGTACATTATAGATATAGGATTGATTAGTGTTGACCCTCGAAGCATCCTCGAGAGTGACTGTTCCATAAAGATGCTGTCTGAATGGAATTTCCTTCGTAATAAAAGAATACAAAAGAAATGAAGATGGTTCACTCTGTATGCATGCAGATCTTTGCTGTAAAGTTCTGAATTGGTAGATGTAGAAAATATAGCTGATCAGAACATTTTTATTATTATTACCAGCAATATATTTTTTAAAAAATATTACCAGCAATGCATTTTACCAGCAATATTTTACCAGCAATATATTTTTGAAAAAAAAAATATTACCAGCAATGCATTTTACCAGCAATATTTTACCAACAATATATTTTTGAAAAAAAAATATTACCAGCAATGCATTTTACCAGCAATATTTTATCAGCAATATATTTTTGAAAAAAAAAATATTACCAGCAGTGAATTTTACCAGCAATATTTTACCAACAATATATTTTTGAGAAAAAATATTACTAGCAATGCATTTTACCAGCAATATTTTACCAACAATATATTTTTGAAAAAAAATATTACCAGCAATGCATTTTACCAGCAATATTTTACCAACAATATATTTTTGAAAAAAAAATATTACCAGCAATGAATTTTACCAGCAATATTTTACCAACAATATATTTTTGAAAAAAAAAATATTACCAGCAATGCATTTTACCAGCAATATTTTACCAACAATATATTTTTGAAAAAAAAAATATTACCAGCAATGCATTTTTGAAGAAAAAAATATAACCTGCAATACATTTTTGAAAAATTATTAGCAGCAATAAAAATCTTGTCGGCATTAAATAACCCATTGAGGTTGATATGCTGTAAAACAAAAACAAAAAACCCAAACCAAACTGTGATATCCATTTTAATTGTTGCTTTTGTTGAAACTCATAAAGTGATATCTTTTCCGTTATTTGAAACAGATCTTGTTGGTGATTCCATAGCGTCAGTTCACAAGGTTTGATGAATGATGGTCTTTGCCAAGACTCTCAGACTTCACTTGCTCAAAATCATTTTTAGCCATCAATTCTAGGTAGGGTTTGTATACATCAGACAGTTTAGATACATTTTCAAGCTTTTGGCACCATCCATGATATGCAAATGAAAGTCTCGTTCTGAAGAGGTTATTTACGTACATGTTTATATTTTGGTTTTGTAGAAATTTGCTGTATTGGGCGAAACTATCTCTTTCGTAGCCTATTCTTTGTCCAGCTTTCTTATCTCCTGCGATAAATTTGATAGAACTGATCAATACATGGAGGTATTTGAAATTTTTGGTATTTACTGATTCTATCTTCTGAATATTTATGATAATTTAGTTTATGTAGCATCATTGCTTTCATTCCAATTCCAGATAATAGATAGAGTAGAGATATTCTCCCGGTTCACACTCCTCCACACTCTTTCGAGCAGAAGTAGAGGTTTATCCCTTGTTTCCTGTTTAGGATTGGGTTTTCGGTTCTATCTTAAGTCTACTCCAACTCTGTACCCCTAGGCTTGTTCTTTCTTAAATTAATACAATTCCATAGGGAGTTATCTAACTAGATTGGTTCTTGCACTCTGATTACGTGTACATTACTAACAGAAAAAAAATTCATAGTTTCTGATTTTAAAAGATTTTTCTGGACTACAATTTCTTTGAACACTTGATAGACAATTTTCTGTTCTACATTATTTTTTTAACCAAATAGTAATACCTATGTCATCATCATATTTTCCCTAATCATCAGTATATTGGCCTTGAGATGTAAAGCAGGATCACTGTCTTCCATTATTAAATTCGTTTGTGATGTAATAGCAGTCGGAGCTTATCTCTTTACATCTGTATTTTTTTTTGTTACAGTGAGGTTCATCCTGTATAATGCCCGGGGGCCACTCGAGATAGAGGGTTACAGTAAGCGGCAATTTATGCGGATAGGAGGGGAAGATAGCGGGTAATCCTAGACTTGAAGACTTTAAGATTGTAGTAATCGGAGAAACATCCTCTTGAGAGTCGGTTCCATAAAGCAGTGGTTTGTGAGAAGAAACTGCTCGTGTGGTACTTCTCACGAATGGAATGTGGGTGGTTTGCTACAATGTGAGTGGTATGGCAGATCCTGGCCTTTAAGGTTTAGAGCTGGCGAATGAAGGAATACAGTTCGTTTGAGCACTTTCTCTGGAAGTAGCGATAGAGCAGTGAGAGTCTTACCACTTTTCGTCTGTGAAAGAGAGCAAGAGAGAGGGGGGAGAGAGTTTTGAAGATGGAAAATAATTTGTCACCTATAAGGACTGAGGATCTTTTGAACTCTATCGAGACGGGAAAGTGAGGACTGGGAAGCTCCCGCCCAAATATGACAACAGTCGTCCTTTTTAGGACTACTCTCGCTTTTATAAAGATAGAGGATAGCACCAGGAGTTAGGTACTTGCTGGAATATGCAGAGCATAGTTGGGGAAAAGGTTAAATAGACTGGAGTTCTCATTTCCTCTTTGCCGTACTCCCGATGAGATTCAAAACGTTTCCGTATTGGGTTCCTTGCCAGACATGTAAGATTTTGTGAACCGACGAAGTTCCTATATTTGATCGATGCATTCCGTGGATTCGGTTGGTTGATTGTGTTTAGCGGCATATCAGCATCTCTATGAGTTATTTAATGCCGAAATCTAAATATTTTGAACGAAATTGTATGCCTTCAACTTCACATAAAATCCTTTATTCATTTTGCTATAAAATTGTATTGTTAATTCTATATAAATAGGTATTGTTGGTAATATTTTTATATAAAAATATATTGCTGGTATTTTTACTATAAAAATGTATTTTTATACATTCATAGTCTTTTGTTTTTGCCTGGGATTTACTATTTGCCCATAGCTGAGACCCTAACAGGTGCGACTGTTGACCATGTTCACCATAGTCTATGAATATAGAATACAGCACAGTACGTAATCTGTTCAATGAAACAACGTTAAACATTACCACTCACGGGTCAGACACTCTACTGAAACTTACTATATCGCCAATACCACCACCAGCTGCTCCGTAATTCTTCAGTCTTCAATATCAAAGGCTGGCAGTGCATATTCGGGAAAAACATGGCCGCCTTTATACACGTCATATTGAATATTTTGAGCCTTCTGATTGGTTAACAACCTCTATTGGTGAACTCTAAAATGAGTCAGCTCATTTTGCACCAGGATACCCAAAAACTCAAACAGCGACCACCTCGTTTCAGGGTGGACCTGGGAACAACAGCAATAAAGAGGTAGTTCTACGCTCCTCAAAATCTCCAGTCTTCCGAACTGCTTTACTGCCAGCTGAGGTTTATTGTCATGTTTAGGATTCGTGGATTCGGAGCTTGTAATGTTGAGATGATGATTGAGAAAAGAATGACTCTATTTATATGAATATAATCTAAATTAAATCATTGACGAAATAAAAGATTTAAAATTGAAAAAAGAAGAAAAGAAAGATAAAAACGAAACCGAACATAAAAAAAGGAAAAAAGGAAAGTATAAAGGAATAAGACAAAGAAAAAAAAGGAAAAAAGAAATGGAATTATAGGAATAAAAGGAACAAAGAAAGAAAAAGATCATTATAATTCAGTTTGTTCCTTCCTTCTTTAGTTAGTACGCACGTTACGGCCTGCCAATATCTCATGCTCGTTTTGAACTTGAAGAAAGACAGAAAAGACATATCCGAGACGCTGTTCAGTTTCAGTGAGGAAAAAAAAATAATGAAGGAAAAAAAGAAAGTTATCTGTTTAACGTCTGCTTCAGTGAAAGGGTAAAAGTGAGAAAAAGAAATAAATAATGAAGGAAAAAAGAAAGAAAATTTGATAACACTCATCTGGTTAACGTCTGCTTCAGTGAAAGGGTAAACCCTGTCAATTTTAAAGCTTTTCATTTGTACCCTTTCCTGTAAAAACCCTGTCAATTTTAAAGCTTTTCATTCGTACCCTTTCCTGTAAAAACCCTGTCAATTTTAAAGCTTTTCATTTGTACCCTTTCCTGTAAAAACCTTGTCAATTTTAAAGCTTTTCATTTGTACCCTTTCCTGTAAAAACCCTGTCAATTTTAAAGCTTTTCATTTGTACCCTTTCCTGTAAAAACCTTGTCAATTTTAAAGCTTTTCATTTGTACCCTTTCCTGTAAAAACCCTGTCAATTTTAAAGCTTTTCATTTGTACCCTTTCCTGTAAAAACCTTGTCAATTTTAAAGCTTTTCATTTGTACCCTTTCCTGTAAAAACCTTGTCAATTTTAAAGCTTTTCATTTGTACCCTTTCCTGTAAAAACCTTGTCAATTTTAAAGCTTTTCATTTGTACCCTTTCCTGTAAAAACCTTGTCAATTTTAAAGCTTTTCATTTGTACCCTTTCCTGTAAAAACCCTGTCAATTTTAAAGCTTTTCATTTGTACCCTTTCCTGTAAAAACCTTGTCAATTTTAAAGCTTTTCATTTGTACCCTTTCCTGTAAAAACCCTGTCAATTTTAAAGCTTTTCATTTGTACCCTTTCCTGTAAAAACCTTGTCAATTTTAAAGCTTTTCATTTGTACCCTTTCCTGTAAAAACCCTGTCAATTTTAAAGCTTTTCATTCGTACCCTTTCCTGTAAAAACCCTGTCAATTTTAAAGCTTTTCATTTGTACCCTTTCCTGTAAAAACCCTGTCAATTTTAAAGCTTTTCATTTGTACCCTTTCCTGTAAAAACCTTGTCAATTTTAAAGCTTTTCATTTGTACCCTTTCCTGTAAAAACCCTGTCAATTTTAAAGCTTTTCATTTGTACCCTTTCCTGTAAAAACCTTGTCAATTTTAAAGCTTTTCATGTAAAACCCTGTCAATTTTAAAGCTTTTCATTCGTACCCTTTCCTGTAAAAACCTTGTCAATTTTAAAGCTTTTCATTCGTACCCTTTCCTGTAAAAACCCTGTCAATTTTAAAGCTTTTCATTTGTACCCTTTCCTGTAAAAACCTTGTCAATTTTAAAGCTTTTCATTTGTACCCTTTCCTGTAAAAACCCTGTCAATTTTAAAGCTTTTCATTTGTACCCTTTCCTGTAAAAACCTTGTCAATTTTAAAGCTTTTCATTCGTACCCTTTCCTGTAAAAAGTAGAAAGATAAAATTAAAGCAAGGCAGGAAATAAATCCATATTAAAATGTTTCGATTTTTGTTTGTTGGTGTTTGCTTATAACCGCAGAAGCGGCACATCGCAGTAAGAATTCTGTAAGAGCAATACCGTTAAAATTACTATAGCTGGGAAAATGAATCAATTTTCAGTTCAATTTGTGACTACAAAATAATAATAATAACGTGGTATCGTCTCGCATGCTGAACCCAATAAAAACGAAATGATTAGCTTATATTAAGATATATAGTGATAACCTTAAAATAACAGTTTTTATTTCAATCAACCCACCCCAAGCAAGGCGATAATGCCACTAAGACGCAAGAGTCGTTTCGTTCCAGTTTTGTTTTGTTTTGTTTTAAGGCATATCAACTTCAATGGGTCATTTAATACCGATAATTTTTTATTGGTGGAAATATTTTTGTTCCAAAAATGTATTGCTTTTAATATTTTTTTCTTCAAAAATCTATTGCTGCTAATATTTCTTCAAAAAATGTATAGCTGGTAAATTAAAAAAAAAACAAAGTATTGATGGTAATAATTTATTTCTGTTAATATCTTTTTATACAAAAAAGTATTTCTGCTACTAAAAACTACTTTTACGCTATTATAGTGTTTTGAACCCAGTTTAGAAGTTGACTATTTTCCCATAGCTGAAACCCTAACAGATGCTACCACCGCGGGTCAGGGTGGACAAGGGAACACCGGCAATTAAGACGTGGTTCCACGGTCCTCAAAACCTCCTGATTAGAAGCCTTGCTGTCGGACGCAGTTTATCGTCATACCCAGGACGCGCAAGGGTCTACTGTGAGAGAAAGAGAATGAAAAAACTTTAGACGGAACCGGAAATACTATCCTAAACAGAAAACAAGGGATAAACCTTTCTACTCCTGACCGGAGAGAACTGTATATTTATTTTGTTAGACATACGAACGACGAAGAGGACCAGACAAAGCACCACTAACCCTAAAGACGCCAACGGTAGAACGGATGAGAATTACAACAGATCTCAACGGTTGAACCAACGGATGAAGAGGGCTACGCATGAAGGACATGCTACAGAAGACGCCACTCGAATATATAACAGTCAGTGGCAGTCCGTTGCAGTAAAAGAAGTGGATTCAGCATGCCTCATTCCATATGTGCCGCAGATGATGGTCGTGTGAGGTTCACGTCCCAGAAAGTTGATGTTCCCCTTAAACAAATTCACGCCATCAGGAGTTTCTTCTACTCTGAGTGCGTTTCACCTCCAACCATATATTGAATGGTGAGCGGGAACAGGCTTTGGGGAAACTGGAAGATCCTAGTCCTGAACCTACACGTTAAAAGCGAATGTAGTCATTAACGTCATCATCATAAAGGATGCGATCGGTAAAGGAAGAATTACATTCTTGGATACGAGATAAAGCTGACGACGAGATACATACATAAATACACATACACACGCACGCACACGCACACACACACACATTATACACTACAATTCAAAAGGTTGAAGTGACCCTCAGAATTAGCATGAGATGAACTTGATCGAAGAGCGAAAAAAATTGAAAAAAATCTCAAAAAAAAAAAAGAGTCATTGAAAAAAGTATGGAATCAGTTATCAAATTTTGAGAAACGTTTGCAACGAATGCCAAAATTTTGTGCTGCAGTAATCGAGGCTAAAGGAGGCCATTTTGACGAGAGAAAAATTTAATCATAAAATGTTGTTTTCCTTTTGTCATAATATTACTAATAAAAATCATGTCTCGATCTTTTTTGTAACCAGGTATAATAATTTTCCCTTATTTAATGTACACAACAAATACTTTTGGGGCCAATTTAAAAAATTACCAGGGTGGCCTCAAACGTTTAAACTCGAATAATATATATATATATATATATATATATATATATATATATATATATATATATATATATATTGAGAGTGAGAGAGAGTATATTCTATGAATAAATATATATATATTGAGAGAGAGAAAAACAGAGAGAGAGTACATTCTATAAATAATATATATATATATATATATATATATATATATATATATATATTGAGAGAGAGTAGATTCTATAAATAGTATATATATATATATATATTGAAAGAGAGACAGACGGAGGGAGAGAGAGAGAGTAGATTCTATAAATAATATATATATATTGAAAGAGAGATAGAGAGGTGGAGGGAGAGAGAGACAGTAGATTCTATAAATAAAATATATATATATATATATTGAGAGAAGAACAGAAAGAGGGAGGGAGAGAGTAGATTCTGTAAATGAAAAATGATTTAAGATCGATCTTCGTCAAGCTTCATTGGGGCACGTAAGAGAATGGTAAAAGAATGAATTAACTGAACAAAAACAGATGGAATGAAAGAAAAAAGACTAAATTATAAAAATAACAGAATCAAATAAAAGGGGACAAGTGAAAAATAATACAAGAATGAAAAAAAGAAAAGGAAATTAATCCAACGAACAAAGAACGAAAAAATAATAAAGACAGAGAAAAAGGATGATAATTGAAAATATAATAAAAAACGACAAAATTAAAACAACAATGAAAAAGACCAAAACGGACGCATGAATGAAATAGGGAAAAGAATGAAAAAAAAAAAGAATTAGAGATTGCAAAGGAGAAAGAGAAAGAGAAAGAGAGAAACTTAAGCGAACGAAGAGAGAATGAATATTTTTTAAAAGAATTTTTTGAAAAAGAAAAACTAATCCCAAAAATCTATTCGAAAATTAGGAAAAAACAAGAGAATAAAAATTAAAGAAAGAAAAAGAATAAAAAAAGAAAAATCTAAGGAAACAGAAAAAATGAAAAAAAATAAGAAGGAAAACTGACGGAATGTAAAATGAGAAAAACCGTATGAATGAAAAGAAAGAAAAAACTGGATGAATTTAAGAGAAAATTGAATGAATAAAAAAAAGAAACAAAAACTGAAAAGATAGAAAGAAAGTAAGAACGAATGAAGAAAAAAAATATGAATTAAAAAAAAAGATTGAATAAATGAAATGAAAGAAAAATTTAATGATGAAAAAAGAAAAAAGAAATAAATAAAAAGAAAAAATAAGAAAGTGTGGACGAAATGGAAAAGAAATAAAGCAAATATGAAAGAAGCCTTAAAGGAATAATAACGTGGTATCGTCTCACATGCGGAACCTGATAAAAACGAAATGATTAGCTTATATTAAGATATATAGTGATAACCTTAAAATAACAGGTTTTTGTTCAATCAATCCACCCCAAACAAGCCGATAGTGCCACTAAGACGCAAGAGTCGTTTCGTTTCCGTTTTGTTTTAAGGCATATCAACTTCAATGGGTCATTTAATACCGATATTTTTTTAATGGTGGAAATATTTTTGTTCCAAAAATCTATTGCTGCTAATATTTCTTTAAAAAAATGTATAGCTGGTAATATTTAAAAAAAAAAAAGTATTGATGGTAAATTAAAAAAAAAACAGTATTGATGGTAATAATGTATTCCTGTTAATATTTTTTTATACAAATAAAATATACATTTTAAAAGAAACTAAAAAAAGAGCCAGATCTGACCGAAGATGGAATACTGTTGCCATATTTGAAAAGGAGCTTCACTTTTCAGTCTTGAAACTGTTCAAAAGCGTCTTTTGTTGCAGAAGAATTATTTTCCATCCTCCAACCTCTCTCTCACAGGCGGGGTGTGGCGAGTCTCTCACGTCTGTGTCGCTACAACCATGGAAAGTGCTACATTTCTTGGTTCCACCAGGTCTACCCTCCACGGCTAGAACCCGCCATGCTACTTACACAGTAGCACACCACTCACATTCCCCCCCCCCGTATTTCACCGTCGCGAAGTAAGTTCCACCAAAAAAGCTTCTTCCCGCGAAGCATTGCTCTGTGGAACAGACTCCCAAGAGGTTGTTTTTTCCGATCCCTACCATCTTAACCTGTTCAAGTCTAGAGTCAACCGATGTCTTACTCTCCTAGCAATATAAACTACGCCGAAACGTAAACCTCCGGGCTTTCCTTTAAGGTAATCCTCTACCTTGAGTAGCTCCCGGGTCTTTTACAGGGTGAACCTAACAGCAAAAAAAAAAAAAAGAAAATGATAGAAGGCAAGACTGCGAAAAGTAAGCTAAAATAACTAATCAATTTTAAGAAAAAAACAGGTGAAAAGAAAGAACGAATGAAAAAAAAAAAGTCACAATTTTTTTAAAAAGACAGGATGAAAGTAAAAGCAAGGAGAACGAATGAAGAAATAAAGAAAGAACACAAAGAAAAACAAAGAAAGGAACAATCGAAAGCGAGACAGTGACATGTGTCGCGTGTCCAGTGTCTCTGTTGCTGTTGGCGTGTCAGGCGGAGTTACGACAGTGTCGTCGGTGGCAACTCATTCACCTGGGAGTTAACAAACAACCCACCTGTATTCGAGATGCTCTTTTTTAAAACTCAACCAAGCAAAGTGTTTAAAACAACAATATAAACGTGTGCCTATGATGATGGTGGTGGTGGTGGTGGTGGGATTCTGTTGTAAAAGGTGGACTGTCGAGGGCGAGAAACAGAAGCAATGAGAGTGGCGAGTGTAAAACCAGCCGGCAAGATGGTGGGTGGGCATTGACGCGCGTGCGCACACACACACAAGCGTTTACATTCAGGCAAGGGAGAAAGTCTGTTAGGAAGTATTGTTTTTCTTTCGCTAAACACGGTCAAACCGTTCCTCACTGCAATCAAGGCGATACTACAACGCTACTCATTGTGCAACTACGAACCAAAATTGTAGGCCTATTCCGAAATGTTTTAAGTTAAGAATATTTTGGAGAAAAGTTAAGTTAATCAACGGTTTTAATAAATGACATTTTCATTCATTTTGTAGTATAAAAGTATTTGATTCTATTCTATCTTTTTTATTGGTAAACCAAACTAAAATTCAAAAAAATACCTTTTTATAACATCAATAATATTGATTAAGATTATGATTATGATGGTTGTAAGCACTTCCGGTCGCACTACGGAATGCTTGGGAGCAAAACGGATCGCGCGGCAGTTTGAATAAGATAGCTATTAAGTTTACCACGTCTTGTGTCATTTTTATGTTGATTCAAATTTTCATCGTCCAGTCTCATATAAGTTATCTTTCTATCATAATACCAGAGGAACCTATTGTCAGGGAGGCATTTTTTTGTAAAATAAGAAAATTATTTTCCAGTAAAAGATCAGGACTCAGTTCTAAAAGAAAAAAATATTCAAAAAAATTAACTACACCAGAACTTTTTGCCTTTACGAATCCGAGAAATTGGCAGAAATGGTCGTAGAGAAAATTCAGCGCTTTCGAGAAGCATCGAAATTCTGGCTAAGAAGATAGCAAAACTCAAGTCAATACATTAATATATATTACATGGGAAGCAAAGCCGAAAATATATTCTGGACATTTTCTTTCTCACGACGAGAAGACATTAATGAGTAAGACTCATTTTGAGAAAAAAAAAATCAATGTCTACTTTATGCTTAAAAGAAATATAATTCATGAGATGGCAAAACTTTATCTTGGATTTCAGTTCCCATGAGAATGGCATCTATATAAATAAAGCATAGTGCACGTTTGTCCGTCCGTCCGTTTTTCGATTTCGGCAAATCATAAACAACCTGAAGTAAAAGGTGATAACTACTGTAGTTATACGCGATTAAAAATTAAATAAATAACTCATTTAAAGTTAAATAATAAATATCGAACAGAGTGAAAGGTCTAAAAACAATTCTTTGTTAAAAGTTTAACTTTAATTTTGCTTTTTGTCGCAATTGATATCGTCTAATTAAGCCGCAATTAAAAATTAAGCAGGGCACGGTACGTTGCTCATGAGGGTTTTCTTTTTCTTTTTCTAGCATGCGTACTGTGACGAATTCGAAGTATTACATATTTAGGATTCTCTAATGTCTTTTAAGAAGGATTTTATTTGAAGAGATCCTAAAGAATAGTGATTTTAAAAGAGAATAAAAATTGCACGCAAAATAAATGTAAACAAACTACGGAAATCGGTTGCGTATACGAAGAAAGATTATGCCGAATTAAGGTGTCGAATAAAGATAAAATAATTTTATTATTTCTAAATTCTTATAACTTTTACGTACATAGGACGTTGAAGGTAAAAGGCGGAAAGAACAAAAAGCCACCGCAGAAGTTAGCCTAAGGGCGGTTTCTCGGCTAGTTTTAAAATAAATTTTGTCGCGTGAAAACAGAATCTAGAAAAAATGTCCTCGGAAGAAGAGGCTTTGTTAAGCGTAACATTTGTAAGAAGAAATGGAAAATATCAGATTAATAAATTGTTTCTTTAAATCAGGTAAAATCACGTATTTTCCGTTAGAGCATACTGCCTTGTCTATATATTCATATTTTCTTTCTTTAATTTTACGATGTAAAAATTACAGGGTCTATCAGATGATTGACCGTAGGAGGCAGCAAAGAATAATAATTAACTCCTTCCCCCCACTTGGACGAAATATGACACAAGGTCTTTTTTAAGTGGGGACCCTGGCCCGTACGCCCGCGACAAGGACAAAAATTGCCCTCAGCACCAGCAACCGTCGGTTGCGCTGGCCTCGGTGCGAGCACCGAACCCTCCCTCTAGTGCAATGGGAGGGCGCGGCATCAGGCAGCTGTTCCTCAGAGCTGGGCACCTCTTAGTATAATTTTCCTCAGTTGCCCCTCTCTCCTTTGACAGAGAAGACCCTGAGAGCACTCTGTCCAAAGACAGAGACGCAACTGAGAGATGATAAGCCATGCGAAATCCTTCCATGGAGGGATTTATGCGCTAATACTTCGCCTACGCGGTATATCCTCTGCCTCCTCACTTGGATGAGATGTGACACTAGGTCTATTATTAGGTGGGGACTCGAGATAGTACGTCCGGAAAAGGAAAAAAAAATCCCCTCAGCCTCCGCAACCGTCTTTGACAGAGAAGCCCCTGTGCGCACTCTGTCCAAAGACAGAGATGCAACTGAGAGATGATAAGCCATGCGAAATCCTTCCAAGGAGGGATTTATGCGCTAACACTGCGTCTACTCTCCCAACCGACTCTTCAAGTTAGTATTTATGAGTGGAGGAAGATTCCATTCTACTGTAGGAGGGTTTACCACAACACAAAGCTGCAGCCCGGGCTTCACCGTTCTTATATAGAGTATGATATAAACTCTTTCCGCAATTATCATCGGCACGCCTTCTATGGCTGATGCTAACCTCCAGGAAAGTAACTCGTTGCGCCTTCTCGAGCTAACATTCTCAGCTGACACGAAACTCCTTGATAAAATCCAAAGAAGAATCTGTTAATTTCTAGCCAACAGACAATTTGATTTAAACGGTGTTTGTTCTATTGTGCAATCTTTGTGGAATGTTTGGTAATATTGTCTGTTATTGGGTGTGTTTTAATATACTAAGCATGTGTATATGTAATTGTGTTTGAAATAGAGTTTATTTCCAATAAACTCGCGTTAATTAAACTAAATTTATTCAAAATGTATAAGCAGAAATTTCTTTAAATTTCACCGACGTGACGCGGCTACCCTCTGTCTATTCGACAAATGTTTTCATGGCAACTTCTCTGACGTGCTTTTTCCCTGAGGCCTCGAATTTAAGCGTGATACCAGATTGGCATCTAGGCTCCACTCTTTTACTGCTAAAATAGCTAAATTCTCTTCTATTCCAAGAGTTTCTTTTCTCGCAATTCCCGCCCGTGGAACTCCCTTCCGTTTAATTACTTCCCTGATAACTACAATCTTCAAAAAATTAAATGCAACGTCGATCGCTATCTACTGTTTTATCTTTTGTCCTTTCCTCAAGGTTGGTTGAAAAGAGAAATTTCCCCCTCACCTCCGCGCGGGATGGCAGCCCAAAGCCTAAGTTGAAAAGAGATTATTTATTTCAGTACTTTAACAGAAAATGTGGCACAAGGCCGAAGTTGGGAATGGGGAATAGGTAGGTCTTCTGTCTTAACTTCTAAACTTAGCTAGCCACAAACGCTGACCCAGTCATCCTAACAATATTTCTTGCACCAAAACAACACATTCTTACCACACCCACCATAATACCTCAATGACTATGAAAATACTAACTAGACCCCATATGTACAATGTATCGTTTGTGGGGAGAGGGGAATAAAATAACAATTAAAAATTTTAAAAATTAACCCCAATGAGTAATTACAATATGAGACAAATAACTATTTACAAGAAACTAAACAAAATCGTGTTAGTAATAAAACCCCCACAATCACTAAATGTAGCAGAAACATCAGTTAACCGGACGAAATTAATGCTGGACTATAAAAATTAAAAACATTCATTCATTCAAAGCACTCACACAGACATGCACTCATTCAGACACAAAAAATTCTCAGTTTTCTCTTTCGCTTTTACTCTCTGTAATCCACTGAGTACCAGTGGCATTCGCGCCTTGCTTGAGGGGAAATGATTTAAAAAAACTGCACATATTTCAAAACAACCGTATTAAAAAAAAGAAACAGCGCTCTTTTTAAACAGCATTAGAACAATAAAACAAAATTAATCTAAGTTTGTTATATTGATATCATTTCCGTTTATGAAACTATTCAGAATTTATAACACCTAGAATATTAAAATCATTTCCTTATACGAATTTCTAAGATTTAACCCTTTCAAGTCCACATTCAAGTAATTGATCGATACATATTAATTAATATATAATTGATGTAAACATATTATTGGTTTCAGAAGATATATCCAAATAACTTTGACTTCGAAAAATAATATTATTGAATGTATTATAAATATAGCAATAGGAAATAATGTAGGCTTTATTCCTTATCAATGCATTTTGGGGACAATTATGTCCTGCAGTATGTGTTGAAAACATCTGAGGGACACATATGTCTCAGGGGACTCGAAAGGGCTAAACATTCTAAAATAAATCAAAGATATCCATTTAAACACAAATCAATGCATTTTGGGGACAATTATGTCCTGCGGGACGTGTTGAAAACATCTGAGGGGCACATATGTCTCAGGGGACTCGAAAGGGTTAAACATTCTGAACTAAAATCAGACATATCTACTTGAAACACAAATCAATGCGTTTTGGAGACAATTATGTCCTTCAGGATGTGTTGAAAACATCTGAGGTGCACATATGTCTTAGGGGACTTGAAAGAGTTAAACATTCTGAACTAAAATCCAGCATATCTACTTGAAACATATCAATGCGTTTTGGAATCAATTATGTCGTGCAGGATGTGTTGAAAACGTCTATGGGACGCATATATGTCTCAGGGGACTCGAAAGGGTTAAACATTCTGAACTAAAATCCAGCATATCTACTTGAAACATATCAATGCGTTTTGGAATCAATTATGTCGTGCAGGATGTGTTGAAAACGTCTATGGGACGCATATGTCTCAGGGGACTCGAAAGGGTTAAACATTCTGAACTAAAATCAAACATATCTACTTGAAACACAATGATACAAACTCAACCATTCTTCGACGTGCTTTCCTTTCTTAAAAGTCAAATAAGTCAGTTTGTCATATTGATATCATTTCAGTTTATGAAATTATATAGAAAATTAAAATCATTCCTGTAGGGGCCCAAAACTGCAACCTATACTCTCCTAAAGGATAATTCGTCCCTGACCAGGAGCCTGTCGGATCTTTAATTCGACAGGCAAACCAATTGAAATATATCAGATGACAGATCGCTTCCTGGTTAAATGCAACATAGCAGGAATAGTTTACGGCTGCTGTGGAAACATTCACAACCCGTCATTCTCCCGAGAATCAGTCAGGCGTGCCACAGGTGACTATAACCTGACCGCCACAGTGCCATCATCAAAGGGTGTCCTGAATTCTTGAGGTTTGTCCTGCAACCGGGTTTTTGCAACACAAAGGTATATAAATCAGTCTCACTTGGTGAGAATCGAATTCATCAACAACGGCCTTCTGCATTAATGCGTTGATTCACGAATAATATTCTTTAACGGCATATTAACTCTTTATGGGTCATTTGATGCCAAAATTTAATTTTCTTGAAAGCTTTGAATAAAAAAAATATTAGGTTGGTACATAATTATCAGGCGATTTGCGAGTTATTTGTTAATAAAAATTGCTGTTTTATTTACTTTTTAAATAAAAATATTATTTTATTTTCAGGTTATAAAATTACGTATCGATAATCATACGCTCCGGAATAATCATTTAAAAATGTTATTGTTGAATCGTTATGTTTCTATTTTTCTTAATAAATATTGTTTAAGAAACGCTTGACAATTATGCATCAATCCAATAATACAGAATGTTTAAAGATTTAAAAATTTGTACATTCTAATTATTATTTATCATAACTAATATCGGGTTGGTGCATAATTATCAAGCGTTTTTGTAGGCGAGTTATTTGTTAATAAAAATTGCTGTATTGTTTACTTTTTTTTAATAAAAATATTATTTTATTTTCAGGTTATAAAATTACATATCTATAATCATAAATAATCATTTAAAAATGTTATTGTTGAATTGTTATGTTTCTTTTTCACAATTCTTATTATTTGAAAAACGCCTGATAATTATGCACCAATATATATATGTTATTCTGATTTCACTATTGAATCCATGACAGATGATACTCAGTTTTTGAGAATTTGTGTGGACATGATAACTAGAGGCGATGATATTATTTTGTAGTTTTGTTGAAGTTATATTTTGGTTTTGTTGATTAATTTTGTTTAGCGGCATATCAACAGCTCTATGGGTTATTTAATACCGAAATCTAAATATTTTGAACGCAATTGGTTGCCTTCAACTAGTTAAAATGTATTGTTGGTAACTTTACTATAAATACCGTAATTCCCCATGTATAATCCGCCTTCATCCATAATACGCACCCCGAAAATTGTGCTGAAAGTGTGGGGAAAATGCTTCTACTTTTGCATAATACGCACCCTTGTTTGGTAATCAAACCTTATAAATTGTACCTCTCTAATTTCATTACAGCCAGCGTTTGCTATTCTTATTTTAAAAAATTGTTTTAAACATAGAATAATATATTCTAATTTAGTTTTATGATAATTCTTATTTTATTTGACGGCAATTTTTTAAAGATATTTTGTAGCTGTACATAATACGCACCCCTGATTTTGCTTATTATTTTTAGAAGAAAAGCGTATTATATATGGGGAATTAAGATAGTTATTGTTAGTAATTTCTCTACAAATTTGTATTGTTGGTCATTTTTTTATATAAAATTTATTACTGGTATTTCTTTTTTACTATATTTGTACTTTCGTGGTGTTTAGGGGTTCACTGTTTGTCCCTAGCTGGGACTCTAACAAGTCCTTCTCAAAATCTTCATTCTCCCAATCAGAGATTTTGCTGCCGGATATAGTTTATCATCATACCAAGAACAAGGTGGCATAATGATTGTGAGTTCAATCTCTAGGTTGGGCAGTGTGTACTTGAACTCAGTGAAAACGGGCGAGAAATAATTATATTATATATGGTTAGATATAGGCAGTGGAATGAGAAAAGTCTACCCACGTAGATGAAATAAAGGGATCAGTACAGAATTCCTTGCAGATCGATATACACTTAAAGAAATAATATAAATAGTGATAAATCCTCATTCCACAAATTCAGCCAGAAACGTTTTCTGAGTTTAGACCCTTTTTTTTTTTTTAAAGTCAAGTTCACACCAAGCAAGGCCTTAAAGTCACTGAGACACCAGGGCTTATTGGGTGCGAAAGGATTAAAACAACAGGGACACCACTGAGGAGCAAGTGCAGAAGGAGAGTAACAGTCGATAGCGAATGATAATGCATTTAAATGTTTGAAGAATAAAGATGGCTGGAGATCATGGAGCCAGAAAAGAGTTCCACCAATAAGATGTGAGAGAAAAGAAACTGTTATCATAGAACTTACAGTTACATCTAGCCAGCTCGCCTGTATATCGATGAGACCGCATTGCCAGTCTAGTACTGCGCTTATATTCATAGAGTCTAGGTACCATAGCGAAGAGCTTATCCGGGCAATGACCCATGAAAGTATTTATAGAAAAGACAGAGGGAAGCAACCCTAAGGCGGTGACGGGAAAGTGACGGAAGCCTAGACGCAAGATAAGAAGCAGTCATCTTTGCTGATTTTCCTTTGGATTTTATCAAGGAGCTCTAAATAAATAGCACGAACACCGGACCATATGTGACAGTAATATTCTACCTATGGGCGAATGTTAGGCATATATATATATATATATATATATATATATATATATATATATATATATATATATATATATATATATATATTGTGTCTATTTAGGCAGCATTTTTTCATTCATACATGTTTCATTAAATAATATAGATAAGTGTTGTCTATATATTTTATGTAAATTCTTTTCATATCGTCTGATAAGCTTAATAATATTATCATTAAACGAAGAAAGAAAATCACAATATTGATACATATTTTTAATCCAATCTAAGCTTTCGGCTTACATAAGCCATTATCAGAGATGACAATTACACAATATATTAAGCAATACACGAACAAGAAATTGATGATAGTCTGTTTTTGTTTACATGGATGATTTCCAAGCAACGATAAACACGTGCATATAAGACGCTGAAAGCGAAAATCGCACCACAGCTCATGACGTCACACATGTCCACGAGAGAGTGAATCCGATGAGTATTGAGTATGGAAAGCCGTTGGTATAAACCAATGGCTTCTGTTATTAATTATAGGCATTTAAGGATATTTGTGGAGATTTCATAGTTTATTTTGTTCAGGTTAGGTTTCAACTGTTTTATGTATATAGCTTCAAGAATTTTTAGTTTTTGTTTATTGTTTTCATGTTTAATTATAGTTGTGTTTTAGACTATGATTTTCCGGAATTGTGTATGCGGCCAGGCATGTTGTTTTAAATGCCTAAATATGTTATCATTCAAATGTAGTGTCAATCGTCGTGAAAGCGAGTTTGTGGTGTGACCAACATAGATATTATTTAGCTCGTTGGAGGTACAATCTCCCAAAGGGCACTTGAATTTGTAAACTATGTTGGTTTTTTGCAAATCGCTAACCGGGGGAGAAGAATCATTGCGAATAATTGAGTTGGATATACTAGATTTAGTGTAGTATATAATTAACTTAATTTTTTTGCTAGGATCTAATATATGTAAGATAGATCCGGAAGAGAAAAAAATGTCTAGCACGTAGCAGTAAACCAACTTTCTTAACAGTTGATTCTTCCACTTAATGTCAGCCGAGTCACTCTCGTGGAGGTTAGAATTAGCCATGCTGACAGAAAGCAAAGAGAGATATCTCGCATGATTAATGGAGAGCAGTTAAATTTTGGAGACGTTACTGGATGTGAAAGAATTAAAACAGCAGCAACACCACGAACGAGAGACTACAGAAGAAGAGTAACAGTAGATAGCGAATGATATTGCATTTAAATTTTTGAAGCATAAAGTTGGCTGGAAAGCTTGGAGCCAGAAGAGATTTCCACAAATAAGATGTGAGAGAAAAGAAACTGTTATCATAGAACTTACAGTTGCATCTAGCCAGCTGAACTGTATATCGATGAGACCGCATCGCCAGTCTAGTACTGCGCTTATATTCATAGAGTCTAGGTACCATAGTGAAGAGCGATATTTATTCTGTATAAATTACAGAAATATGCCACAAGGCCGAAGGGTGGATTGGGGAAAAGGGACGGTCTTCTTCTGTCTTAACTATAACTTAGCTAGCCGCAAACACTGACCCAATCGTACGAACAATATTCCTTACACCAAAACACCACATTCATACGTACCTTTCTTACTACAACCACCATAATACCTCACTGTCTCTATGAAAATACTAACTAGTCCCCATATTTACAATTCAAAGTCTGTGGGGAAGGGGAATAAAATAACAATTATAAAAAACTAACCCCAATGAGTATTTACAATATGAAAGCAAAATATTTACAAGAAACTAAAGAAAAATAATATTAGTAATAAAACCCCCACAATCACTAATAGCTAATCCGAACAATTACCATGGAAGTATTTATAGGAAAGACACAGGGAAGCAACTTTCTTATCAATTGATTCCTCCACTTAATGTCAGCCGAGTCACTCTCCTGGAGGTTAGAATTAGCCATGCTGATAGAAGGGAGATGATTAATGGAGAGCAGTTAAATTATGGAGACGTTAAAATTAACAAGACATTCTTTTCCCCAGTTAAAAACGGACTTGAGGTCGTTTTGGACATCAGTAGCCGATTTGACCTTATCGAGACAGGAGTAAATGGTTGTGTCATTAGCTTAGCTAACAAGTTGAGAGCTGATGTCATCGGGAAGTTAAAAACAGAGTAGGGCCAAGGATGGAGCCCTTGCGGACACCCGTGTTAGTACGAAAAGATCTAGATGAGTGTCCGTTCAGGATGACATTTAGTTCACGATTTGATAGGAAAGACTGGATAATAATTTGTCTGGCAACACCGTCACTTTTCAGCTTGTGGAGAAGCCCTATATGCCAAACACTGTCGAAAGTTTTCGAAATGTCCAAGCTACTGCCCTGGTTTCACCATTCTGATATACTCTTTCCGTGATTATCGTCACTACACCCGCAGTTGACCTGGAGAAACGAAAGCCATATTGATTGTCTGAAAAGGTGTCCTGGATTGTATGATCCATGTCCAGTTCAGCATTGATTAGGTCCTCTAGGAGTTTCCCAAAAAGTGATAGAAGGCAAAGAGAACGATAGTGGGAAAGCATTGGACAGTTCACCCAAGTTCTTAAAAATTGGAACAGATGAAGACCTCCAGCAGTATAATCAAAAATAGCTTTCAAGATGTCCATAGCTACACCGCCGGTTTCACCGTGCTTATCTAGAGCATGATAGACTCTTTCCGTAATTATTGTCAGTACATCAGCAGTTGACCTGGAAAAACGAAAGCCATATTGCTTGTCTGAAAAAAGCCCCTGTGATGTATGATCCTTAACCAGTTCCTCATTGATTAAGGTCTCTAGGGGTTTCCCAAAAAGTGGTAGAAAGCAAAGAAGCCGATAGTTGAAAAGATCGGACGGATCACCCATGTTCTTAAGAGATGAAGACTTCCAACAGGCAAGAAAACAAGAGACTGCAATGCATTTATTATACATTTTAGAGAGAACAGGAGCCAGTTCGGTTGCATACTTCTTAATGACTATTAGAGGGATAGCATCAGGACCGTATGCTGTGTTGGGGTCCAGGTTAGAGATACTAGCAGAAACCACAGAAGGGGTTATATGTACATCGCTCAGCAGAGTCTCAGTTCTAAGTGGGAAGTTAGCCAGGGATACTCCAGATTAGTCAAGAGTAGAGATGAAGGAGAATTTACAGGCAAAGCATTCCGCTTTACCAGCAGACGTTAACACCTCAAATTGATTGAAGACAGGAGGAATAGAGACCTTACACTTATTTAATACACTATTACAGAACAGCCGGTAAACACGAGAGCCAAAGTTGTTAAATGCAATACGTTGCCTCATTCTCTCGGCAAACTGATATAGCTTCTTCGAGGACTTGTTTATATTTATTACGAGCAGCGACGAATAGATGTCCGTTGTAACGGGAGCTGTCACGCTGATATTGCCGAAAACAGTGGTTCCTGTGGATTATAACGACAGAGCAAGCTGGCGTGAAGCATGGAGAAGATTAACGATTCACTTGCAATTTCCAAGAAGGAAAGGGAGAATCCATCCTGGATTTGACCCAAAAAGAAACCGCAATGGCGAAATTCTCAATATGAAGGTTAAAAGTTTCTTTCTTTGAGACGTCCAAGGGGCGTCACGAAGAAAATCACGGAGGGAATCCCAGTTAGCATGATAGTAACGGAAAGCGGTCTCATGGATAAGGTGTTCCTGATTAATGGATGGTTTGGACTGAAATATCAATAGATATCACAGAGTGGTCATTGTTACCAAGAGGGCAGTGTTGCGAAGGTCGGCAATAGAAGAGCGAAGAGAGGTGAGAAATAGATCATGTAGAGATGTGCCTGTTGCTAGGTTTTACTAAAATTTAATGTCTGAATGCCGGCAACATCAGTACTTTTTAGTATGTTTCAACCACATGTCATAGTGAGCATTAAAGTCACCAAAGATAAAAATGTTCACAGATGGATGAAGGGGAAAATGCCTTTGTCTATATCGTCAGCTATTATATCTAATACACTGCAGTCCTGGGAGGAGAGGGAGCAATAAAAGAAGAAGAGGTCGCTAACAGAGTTTAGTAATGAAGATGGAAGCACACGAAAGAGTATTCATGGCCCTTGAGAAAAAATTCTCTCGACAAACAGGGACTTGGTTCTTTCAACGACTCGCTTTCATTTATTATGAGTAGTAACAAATAGGTACCTGTTGTGACGAAAGCTGTCATTCTGGTATAGCCGGAAATAGTAGTTCCTGTGTGTTATAGCGGCCGAGAATGCTGGTGTGAACCATGGAAAGGATCAAGATTTCACCTGGTATTTCCAAAAAGGAATGAAAGTATCCATGCCGGCTTTAACCCAGGAAGAAATCTCAATGGCACAATTTTCAATTGGGATGTTAAAGATGTCAGTCCAAGGTGTGTTACGAATAAAATCACTGAGAGAATCACAGACATCATGATAGTAACGGAAAAAGGTCTCATGGATAAGATGTTACTCTTTAATAGATGATTTAGAATGACATATTAATAGATACCACAGAGTGATCCGAGTTCCCAAGCTAGCTTCTCAAGCGAAGCTAGTCAAAAACGAGGAGAAGAGGATAGTAGTAAATCAAGTAGAGAAGCCTGTTGCTCGGTTTTACTAAGGATACTAGTAGACAAATCCATGATTTGACTACAGAATTGAGAAATGAAAAATGTTAATGGCTCAATACCGTTGACATCACTACTATTAGAATGTTTAAGCCACGAAGACAAATATGTTCTCAGATGGATGGCGAGAGAGTGTTTTTTTATACTGTCAGAGATTATCTCTATCTATAAAAGGCAGGATATGTTTGTGTGTGTAACGAATGCACGGCCGCAATCTTCGACGGATTTGCACCAAAATTTACATGCACTTGCTCCAAGTTAGCGGGGCGGGCAAGACCGACTTTGCATTTCCCAACTCCCATCGATAGTGGAAATAATCGATATTTTCATGCTTCTACGTCAGTTTTCATGTAGTTTGCAGCCATTTTCTACTGGCCAGAGTGAGAGCCTATAGCTGGCTGCCACGAATAGGCAGGAAGATTCTATAGGCCAGCGTGAGAGCCAACAGCTGACTGACAGGAATGTTAACTAGAATGCTAGCATGCAAAATAAATCGATAGCTGCATTCGTCACAAGTAGGAAAAATTTAAATCTGCATGCCACTTTACTCCAATTGGCTCATTCGCTTGCTTAAACTGAACGTTGATTCTGATTCCGCAGAACTGGTTTCGGTGTGAAAAAGTATTTGTTGTTAACATTCTTTTTTCATTCGGTATTTCCAGTTACGAGTCCTTTTTTAAAGCTGATCGTTTTGTGTTCATTTTGTTTAGTTCTTTTTTCGTAATAGATTTAATGTTTAGTATAGAGCTTAGAAAAAATTCGGAGTGTGAGTGTGAGGCATGTAGCAACATCAGCAAGGCAAAGAGCACTCCTTTAAAGGCAAGGAAGGGCAAAAATATTTTAAGTCAAGTGATAGCGATTGCTGTATGAGTCGTACGATTTTTGAATCAAGCACGGGCAACGCCGGGCCATGCTGCTAGTGTCTAATATACAGCAGTTCTGAAAAGAGGGTAGGACGATAAGGGAAAAATATATAGCTAACAGGGTGTTATAGTGAAAGACGAAAGCACATGAAAGAATTGTCTGGGAACTCGAAAGACAATTTCCTTGCAATCTGAAGGTTAACATGAATGTAAACACGAAGGCCACGCATGTGAATGCTGGAATTTCTTCGGCAATAGGAAAGATAGCATGGAACAGAGAATTCATTGCCAGCAATGACAGAATTTAACTTTGTTTCGCAAAGTGCAAATATATCCGGCGACCGTTCCATGAGGAAGGATTCTATACTACTGAATTCGGATCAGATGCCAGGAACACTGGAGAAAGAACGGTTGAGCGGAGTAGGAGATTTCTTTGTTTACTACTTTATTCGTTTTTCTTTTCATGCACGCTTACATGTATTAGTGTTTGTGTGTGTGTGTGTTTGTGTGTGTGTTTGTGTGTGTGTGTGTTTGTGTGTGTGTGTGTTTGTGTGTGTGTGTGTTTGTGTGTGTGTGTTTGTCTGTGTTTGTGTGTGTGTGTGTTTGTGTGTTTGTGTGTGTGTGTGTTTGTAACGGCTTGCTACTCGTTCCCAATGTTATATATCTCTTAGGATAGTTAACTGTTCCCTGTTGCAGACGCCTTCTCAGGCACATTTCCGCTTCTTCATCACCCACAGACAACCTTTGGTTTATACCGCAACTATGGCGAGCAAAAATTGGTTACACACTAGGGAACCTGGGACAGAGCGCCACGATCTGGTGTGATTTGCAGTTGAACAAGACCAGTATGATGAAACGCTCGGTCACGATGACTTGTAATTTCGTGCTAGCACAACCATCTACATCTTCGCCAACTTTGATGTTCAAAATCTTAAATGCAATGTCAATCGTCATCTTCTGTCTTCGTACATCTTGTTCTTTCATTGTTCTCTCTCCTTAATAGTATTTTTATCATACTTTCAAACACTACATGCATCTTAGTCACTTTATTGCCTCACTTGGGGTGAAATGATTAATATATATATATATATATATATATATATATATATATATATATATATATATATAACTATGAACCTAAGGAGCCTGGTAAACCTAACTAAGTTTCACCTACGCGTATTGTCAAGGTCCTCTGGCTAAAGAGGTAAAATTGGAACAGTATATATAAACTACAACATTAAATTTTTATGTCGTAATTTATAACCCTTAGAACTGAACCCATTATTTCGCTCGCTCGGGTAGACTGTTCTAGTTCCACGTGCCATGCCTAAAGGCTGTCAGTTATCAGTTGTCTCCTGTTAATTCCCCCTCTCAAAGTTCTCCACCGCCTTAAACAGGTATTGATATCACACTCTTTGTGTCCTGTCACTGAATCTAACTAACGCCTTTATCCACTGTGCCATGTGTCCTTGAGGACATTCGAACCCTCTGAAGAAGGCCGGAGCATACAACGGCCGGAACGTTGTGATAAATATGGCGACGAAGATGAGGACAATATAATGTAAATAGTGTACATAATACCTCATCTCAGAAATATAGACAGATATTGGAGGCTCACCTTAGTCACGTATCCGTGTTAGTTGATTTCATCAGTGGAACCCCTGCCCTGGACTTTGAATTCAGTCTAGGAAACCATCCACCATGCGATGCTCTGTCTGTACAGATGCACACTTAGCTATGGGGCCCAGTCTACCCTACTGTTTTAGATAATCGTTGGCTCTCCAAGAAGGTACACGCGATTCTTTTAAGAGGTCATTTTTTTTTTTAAATAACCCTGTTTTATGTCTAGACACCCTCCTCATGACTGGTATATTCTCCGATGACCCGACCATACAGCAGGGGTACTACTGTGTTACATGGTCAAGTAGCAAACTTGGAATGACCTGGCATCCGTCATTTCTGTGCTATGCGTGATACTCGCGTAGGCGATCATGTATCTTTCGATTTTCCCCGCAGTAGGCTGCCATTTCTTTCTGCGGTAGACCACTTGCCATCCAAGGCTACAGAACTCGGTCTATCTGCTATTTACCCATAGCTGGGGGAGAGGAGGAGGATTCATTCCTTTCCTAAGGGTATTAGCATGTAAGTGAATGTAATGGATTCGACTTGAATTCGAAATCCGATTCCTCAATCCGAGCCGCTATCCATTACTCCATAAATTAGTAAAATGTGATCAGTAAATCGTAGATGCTATAAAATACTCTCTTCTTCTTTATAAATAAGAAATTTTGTAGATGTAGTTAAAACTTAATTAAAAATGAATTCAAAATAGTTTTGTAGGCAAATACTTTCACATACACACAACCTTCACCTACGCGTGCCTACACAGGCAAGAATACACACATTTATAAACAGCGGAAAAGCCTATATAGAAGCACGCGCCTGCATATTTACACACGTCCACTGGTACTTTTATACTTAAATCACCCGCATTCAGAACCTACTGGGGTCCAGGCAGGTATATATACGCGCTATCATTGTTCTATTTTTTTTTTTTTTTTTTTGGTGTACGCATAATTTGACACACGCTGTCTTACACGCTCCGTGTGGGTAGAAAAGCCAACAAGCCCTTTTTACACAAGTAAACTAGCGTGTGCGTACAGGCGCTGTGCCCAATAACAAAAGCTTTTAGAAAGAAACAAAGACCTCTACGCCCGCCTGCCCGCCTGAAAAACACGCACACACCCTTCCTCCCTGTCAGCGACAGGTACGTTATAAAGTTTCATTGTCACCTGATACTATTAAAGAAAGAAAGAAAGAGAGAAAGAAAGAAAGAAAGAAAGAGTAAGAAACAAACAAAGAAACAAAGAAAGGTGGAATAAAATAAAAACATTAGGAGACAGAAAGCAAGAGCGGATAAGGGCATTTTGAGGCCGGGTGCTTGTGTCCGGGGGGGGGGTAGGAATGTGGGTTAGAGATTAAATAAATGAAGGTTACGGGGTGGTGCTTACATGACGAAAGTTTGGGAAGAGAGACAGAGAGAGAGAGAGAGAGAGGGAGTGGGGGAAAAGACGGCGTATGTATGGGACAGTAAAACCTCAGTTTTAAAGAAAGCGAAAAAAAAAAAAGAAAAAAGAATATGGAGGTGTGTGTAGGGTGGTGCTGGCATATAAAGTGAAGGTGTTTCAACCTGCGTCGCCACTAAAAATTGGACCCGGGACATTGGACTGTACGTCGAGGAACGTTGTCGGAGAGTTTTTCCCCCTCATTCATTAATAAGAAACAAAAACAAAAACAAAAAAAGAACAAAAAAAAAAAAAACGAAACGGAAAACAAACTGAAAAAAAAGGAATATTTTCTGCTAGAAAATGAAATCTGATTGAAAAAAAAAAACAACACTAAAACTTTATATCAAAACTTCAGTCCTAATAAAGGAACACAAATATTAAAAAGATATAACATAAAAATATAATTAAAAATATAGTTCCCAGGAGTAAAGTCTAAAGGAAATATACAACCAGCTGAACGCTACACATACTCGAACGCATACAGCCACAAAGGCACACACACACATCAATACACATATATATTTATTTTACTATATTCCATATTTATATATATATATATATATATATATATGTACTTATATATATTTTACAATATAAGATTATAATATATATATATATTTATATATATATTTATATTAAACTAACAAAAGTATCTCGTTCTAAGTTTAAGACATCCAATTTTTTGTTTTTTAATTATATAATACATGACAATATAAACAAAAATTTCCCCCCGCCCAACAAAAAAAAAAAAAATTACTCCACTACGAAACAGCAGATATTTTTTAAAATACACTTCCAATTGGATTTTTTTTATTTGGGCTTAAACAACTTGAAAACTCTATTTACAGCAACTAAACAGTGGCTAAAAAAAAACAAAAAACACTCACATCAATCTTGTATAATTTGCAGCCTCGTCATCTCCTCACACATCTTGCTCATATAGATCATATATAAAATATATTTTGTCACGTCGTCCCAAAGAAACTCATACATTAATGCCAGAAAAGAACAAAAAAAAACTAATTAAATACATATGATCAGTTTTAAAAAAACATATCTATGCGATATAAAAGAAACCCCCCAAAACAATTACCTGTCTTCAAAGAGTGGATGTTGAAGTAATATTAATTAAAGAAAATTTCAAGCTTCTTACACAACATAGAATATAAATTTATACTGTTATTTAAACGTATAAATGCATACAGATTTTTGTAAATTCAAAATATATTTTTATTTTTAATATAACAGCTTGTCATTTCGGGTCTTTAAGTCCCAAACTCTCTAAAAGTTGTTTGGCAGCCCGGGTTTTCACAACCCGTGCGATCGAGTGAGCCGAGTCGATGCCTCGGTCATTCTTAATTAAAAAACGGAATATAACCACACAGGATTTGCTTCTCTCGGCCAAATTACACAATGTTCTTGAAGATGATGACTGGCGCCGGTCACCAAGATTAGACGAGGAGGAGAAACTCCGACTCGGACAGCTAAGAGCAAATGGTGAGTCCTTCCAGCAAGGTCCCTCGGGTAGAAAAAAAAATGCTGCCTGGGCTTTATTGTATTTTTATTGTTTCGTTTTCCTTGAGTTGGATTTTTTCTTCTTCCTATTTTTTCCCATAAAACAAAGAGAAAAAAGGTACTTATAACTTATTTAAAATAACATACCTAAATTAGGTGCATCAATAAATCCGTAGCGTAATGATGAAAATAAATTATTATACATCAAATATTTTTTCAACATGAACTACTTCCTTATAAATGTATTTAACTCAGTGCATACGTTACAATAAGAGAAGCATAGTAAACTTCAATCACATAGACGGAACATTATACATTGAAAATTTCCGATCAAAATTAAGCCAATGACTATTTATCAAAGGTTTGTTGACTTCTTGATATGTCCATGTATAGATATACCTATATATACTCAACGAGAAAATTCGAACTAAAAATGTTATTGACAGAGTATATCTATCTATCTATCTATCTATCTATCTATCTATATATATATATATATATATATATATATATATATATGTATATATATATATATATATAATTACATACAGACATACACATATACATGCACATATATGCATACACTTTGTCACATATATATATATATATTACTATGAACGTCATATATATATATAAATATAAATGTGTGTCTGTATGTGTGTGTCCGCGACAACTTAAGCGGTAATTGGGTAAATATAATAAAAGATCAGACATTGTAATTTGATTGAATCCCATACAAGCACACATACACACACACACATATACATACATACATATAGATAGATATGAAAGGACTTAGATAGATAGATAGATAGATAGATAGATAGATAGATAGATGTAACGGTCTGAGATAGATAGATAGATAGATAGATAGATAGATAGATAGATAGATAGATAGATAGATAGATAGATTTAGCGGTCTGATGTGGTAATACCAGCAATAAATTATTTGAGGAAAACTTATTACCAGCAGTACATTATTACCAGCAATATATTTTTGAAGGAAAAATATTACCAGCAATTAAAATAACTTGAGGTTGATATGCCGAAAAACAAACCACAACAAACCAATATATACTGAGATAGATAGATAGATAGAGAGAGAGAGAGATAGTGGATAGAGCAATCAGCACAGTGTTGTGTTTCTCAGTTTTGCACTTCTATGCGATCATTAGATTTATTGATCACATAAAAGCCTGAAATTGGCAATCATCATACAGTATTGACGTTTATGTTCAAACTGTCTAGATCTGTAAACGCTCTATTTTCGATATTGGCCACCTCTTCTACAGACGTAGCAAAAGATATATATATATATATATATATATATATATGTGTGTGTGTGTGTGTGTGTGTGTGTGTGTGTGTCTAAGCAAAAATTAAATAAGCTAAATGTTTAAGATATAAAATAAACTGAGGCCCCAATGACAAAGTCAGCAGAGTTTAAATAATAATAATAATAATGATCATGATGATAATAATAATAATAATAATAATAATAATAATAATAATAATGAGGCACATAGAAACATCAACAATCCATGTTGTAGTTGGAGCCCCAGGTTTGGTTGGAAAAGATTCCAGTAGACTAATTGAAGGGATTACTGGAAGCCCATGCCTCAAAGAAATACAAAAAATGTTCTCACAAGTACAGACCACACTTTACGAAGGGCTTTATCTATGTAAAACATTTTTTTTTTGGCAGTGGAAAGTGTCATGATGGCATTTCTAACCATAGGTCTCTGGGCGCAACATGAAGAGAAATGTGTACACGCCAGAAACCGAAGTAAATAAAAACAATAATAATAATGATAATAGTAATTTATAAATGGTATTTCATGCGTGGATTTTCATTTATTACCATCATTATATTATATATATCTATTGGGTTGGTGCATAACTATCAGGCATTTTTCAATTGAAATACTATTCAAAAACGCCGGATAATTATGCACCAAACCAATATATATATATATATATATATATATATATATATATATATATATATATATATATATATATATATATAACATACGGACAAACAAGTACTCACGACAAAGATGCATTTTTGTTTCGATGCGAATGTATCTCGACAGTTCAGGAACAAAAAATAAAAATGCATCTTTGTCGTGAGTGTTTGTCCGTATGTAACATCTTTATAATAAATAATTATTGCTCTACTCTTGGTATTGAGCCCTCTTTTAAAGTAATGTTATTAAAGAAATGAATAAGTGCAGGTGTAAGTCAACAATCCAAGGATGAAAATGTTATTTTTCGAAACCACTATATAATTTAAAACATAATCACCTTCCTTGTCAATGCTCTTAATTCAGCAGTGACCATTAATGATATAAATCGAACATTATACAGTGAAAATTTCAGATACAAATTCCGCTAATAATTACCGGTGAGACACTACAATCATGTACGCACACGCTCACACACAGGTGCCTGTGCGCGTACATATTTATATAATTTCAAACAGTTATGTAAAACATTTATGTAGTTTAAAACACCTGCTGTATTCATGGGTAACGAAGGATGGCACTTTTGTATGTATAGACGTCGTGAACATGGAATCTGTACATTACTTGAGACATGATACTAACAGTTACGCTACAGTACTAATGTGTATGCCTTCGCCTTATATATATATATATATATATATATATATATATATATATATATATATGAGGAAAAATATGAAAAAACAAAATCCGAATATGCAAGTTTACTGTTTTAATGTTTCAATGTCGACGTCAGACGAATGTTCGCCTCGGTAATTTGAACAATGCTTTGTTTGTACACATGACTAAATATGATCATAATTTCGACTTTGATTCTGTGAAGGTTTTGAGATATATTCATAATAAAAATCTTAGACGGATTTATGAGGCAGGCATAATATCTATTTCGCGCACGGTAAATACAAGACCCGGCTCCTTCAATATTTCCCCTTTTCTGGCAAGATTAATGCTGGACAAACGTACTTATAAACTTTAGTTTCAAGTAAAATTCATTCTTTTATAATAAACTCTATTTTTAGGAATGCGTTTTCACAACATCGCCCACGTGACGCCGACGTGATCGCATTGCCAAACGGAACGCTGATCTTAAAATTCAGTTATTTTGTTTTGATTATTCTTATGTCTATCGTCTTTTCATGTTGACTTGAATATCGTTTAATTATGTTTTAATAACTATGTCCTGAAGAAGGCCTACTAGACCGAAACGTCTGACGTCGACATTGAAACATTAAAACAGTAAACTTGCATATTCGGATTTTGTTTTTTCATATTTTTCCTCATACTGTCGGATCTATATCCATATATTTGCTTACATATATATATATATATATATATATATATATATATATATATATATATATATATATATATATATATATATCGGGTGTAACAGCAAAATTGTTCAAATCATGTCAATGCAAAATTGTCCATCACTTAGATTAAGGTTGGACCATTGTGATTAAAGATATCTTACTTGAATTCTTCGAAGTTTTTATAACAGAATTGTACTCTACTTTGACCAATAAGAATGTATAATTACTTTCCAGGCGTAACAGAAAGAATTATGACGATATCGATTATAAACGAAAGTGCCATGTTCATCATTAATTAATCATAGCTAAGGATCGGAAGCTCATCAAGGATTGAAATAAATTTCATATATATATATATATATATATATATATATATATATATATATATATATATATATATAAATATATATATATATATATATATAAATATATATATATATATATATATATATATATATATATATATATATATATATATATCATACCACGATCATTTTCCAACTTATTTATGATGATCTTCACCATCTCTAACCTTCTAACTTTCTTTCCTGGTTTATCTAGGTATCTCTCACGTTTCAAGTCTAATTTTCACTGCTGTTTGAAGTGTCATAGATGAAACACCTCTCTCACGCTCCAAACATCTTATGGATTTAGTTGAATCTTTTCTAATTGATCTCTTTAACTCTAAGTTGAAATGATGATCCTGCTTGCTGTTGTCACCTGATCCAGTTTTCCTATCTACTGCTACTTCATTTTAAACTTATTCACCATTCTATCGATGGTTCGTGAATGGTTTTGAAGTTGGAAGACAGAGTATGAATGCTGGTACCATTATTGAAGGCCTGAATGATCTTTTTCCTATCATCATTGCTGAATTGGGAAGATATTTCTGTTATTTTTTAGCTGAATAACTGAAAGAATTTTTCAGTGATTCTACCGAGAAATGGTATCAAAAGGGCTAAACTTATTATCTGAAAACCTGAAAAAAGAAACTCAGTTAGTTTTGTGGGGTTTTAGATATTAAACAATTTGTGGAATGGGCAATTATGCGGTTACACGATTTAGACAATAAACAAGTTATAATATAATTGTCCCTCCTATGACATAGTTTTTGCTTTGATATTAAAAACGACCCCTCAACTTGTACTATAATTTGTCAAGCGCATATATATATATATATATATATATATATATATATATATATATATATATATATATGTATATATATATATATATATATATATATATATATATATGTATATATATATATATATATATATATATATATATATATATATATATATATATATATATATATGTTATTATTTTTCTTATATAATATTTATATTATTTTTTATTGGATACCCATATTTGAGTAAAGACCTCGTTTATTATACACTGCATTAATTATGTATACCGTACTGGGTACTCGAGAGGACTTAATAAAGGGGATGAACTCTTCGACATAATGGGTTTATATATATATATATATATATATATATATATATATATATATATATATATATATATATATATATATATATATATATATGAGAAGACACACACGTACACATGCACACTCACAAACACACAGAAATATATAGATGTATGTGTCTGTGTGCGTGTGTTTATATATATATATATATATATATATATATATATATATATATATACATATATATATATATATATACATATATACATATACATATATATATATATATATATATATATATATACATATATACATATATATATATATATATATATATGTATATATATATATATATATATATATATATATATATAGTGTATTGGGGCAGCTGATCAGTATACAAACATATATTGTTAAATATGACAGACATTGAATGTCTATTATGGTTGATTATGAGCCGTTCTAAGCTTCGTAATATGGTTTTAGTTTTGATAGAAAATAAAGAAAAACTGACCAACATTTGCATATTTTTTATTATTCTGATCTTCGATATAACCAATGGCGAACATGAGTCATCATCAGAGTGGTTATATGGACATTCCAACAGAGATGTTTACCATCAAATATAATATCCTGTTATGTTTGCATAGAAAATTCCCAGCCAACGATAACAGTTAACGCATTACGAATTTACGACATGCGTCTCCTATTCCGCGACCGTTATTAATACGATAATATTAACATGCTAATAAATATCTGCGACTCAGCGACATATATATATATATATATTATATATATATATATATATATATATATATATATATATATATATATATATATATATATATAATAGAATAATCCTCAGAAGCCAAGCAAACCTTCCTAGATTTCACCTAAAAGTATCCTCAGGTTAAAAAAAGCCAGTTTTACCCTGAATATCCATTTAGGTGCAACCTAGGTAGGTTTTCCTGGCTCCTTAGGATTTATTCTAGTTTATCGTTCTGCGTAGCGTATTGAGCACTCTACGTTTAGTCTTTCTACTCGTTTGTTTGTTTTTTCTTTTGTAACGACTTGTTCTACTGCAAGTTGAGCTATCCGAGGATTTTCCAAACGAGTACTACCACACACACACACACACATACACACACATACATATATATATATATGTATATATATATGTATATATATATATATATATATATATATATATATATATATATATATATATATATATATATATATATATATATATATATATAACAAAGGACAACTCAAGTTTCACACGCGAGAAATGAGTCGGATTCCCTTTGTTGACGTTATGTAGCGTTTTTGGTCACACGAGATCATCTAGGCGTTGAGCACTTTACTGGGTAGCTAGATGATTTTTTCTTGTCTGTTGATGACACTAACATAGTGTATATATCTATATATATATATATATATATATATATATATATATATATATATATATATATATATGTGTGTGTGTGTGTGTGTGTGTATATATATGTATGTATATTTATATATATATATATATATATATATGTATAATTTTACTTTTTATGAAATGGATTAAACAAAACAAATTAATATATATATATATATATATATATATATATATATATATATATATATATATACAAAGAGTAAAATATATAGTACAGCTAAAACTTTAATATATAAAATAAATTAAGTGGTCAAAGTCAAAGTCGGTAGAGCTTAAATATGATATTTTATATGTGGTAGCACAATCGACAGGCGGATAATTTAATATACATACACACACACATATATATATATATATATATATATATATATATATATATATATATGCGGTATTTATTGGAATACGCTCAATATCAGTGATATAGCTAATATGCTTAGTTGTATGGATATGAGTTTGTAACCCTAGGAATATAGACTATAACTTTATTTTAAACGGTATTTTATTTCATCTACTGGCCTGAATATTTGAAAAAACTTATTAAAGAAACATGCTTCTCTAAAAGAATTCGGAACTGCGTCTCTCTTTGCATGAGATTCAACCAGTTTAAACCCATTCGGTAACGGAGACCGTCATTTTTTAGCAAGTTTCTATATTGTCTTTTAAGCACATCTCTCCCGTTCAGATAGCCGAAAGTTCATAACAGCTCAGTTTCTTATCCGAAACGTAAACAAAGTAATTTCTAAATAATTAATGTTTTTTTTCATTTATTAATCCTTCATATTATTCTTTAGGAAAAAGAATCCTCGAATATTCAAACTGGGAGACGAAATAACTGTTTAAATATTCAAATATTCAAATATGAGTATCCACTAAAAATACATTTAATAGTTATAAATATGTCGGGTTAATAATTAAACAAATACATTATATATATATATATATATATTTGGTGGCCAAAATTATAAAATTTCCAGGGGTGGCGTCAAAACTTGTAAATGAGTATATATATATACATATATATATATATATATATATATATATATATATATATATATATATATATATATATATATGTATAGTCTATATCTGTTTATACGTACATTGGTAGTTTTTTACATTTTTTATTATTTTCTTATTGAGTCTACTTATTTATATATTTAATTGTTTTTTATTATCTTGTTTCATTTGTTTTTAGTTTTCGATTTTTAACTAATGTAATAAAAACTTGTTGTCCTGAAAATTACGTGTGAGCATTAAACTTCAATATTCACTTTTATACATACATACATACATATATATATATATATATATATATATATGTATATATATATATATATATATGTATATATATATATATATATATATATATATATATATATATATATATATATAAATAAGCATACAGCTTAGCGAGTTTCAGGCATAAGGTGAAATTTTCCAGAATTATTCACCATATATATATATATATAGATATATATATATTGATTTTTCTCCATCAAGACATTCATTTCTGTAGTTCACTGCTACCAGCAAGCAGAAATATTTTTTCTCCTGATGATGGCCATGTTGGCCGAAACTAGTCGAGGAATCTAAATGAAATAATAATAATAAAAACGAATGAATATTAATCTACATCCCAGTGTGTTTGAAGATTTCCATTTTTTAATAATTTTTATCGTTTAAAATATAAATATATATATATATATATATATATATATATATATATATATATATATATATAGTGTATTACTGTCTTTTATTTTCGCTATTTTAATTCATGATATCCTTCATGTTACATTTCACGCAGTAAAAAAACACCAAAACCTACAGAATAATTATTTGAATGACAATTAATAACGTTGTTTACAAAATATTCCGAAAGAACTTTTATTAATTGTGAAGGCGTTAATTTTTTTCAATCAGTGACGATCTTCCCTTGAGTAAATTACAATTTTAACACATGGTTTTATTTTTTAATTTTATCTTTTCCATGACTGACAACGTATTATCGTGGTTAATAAAAATATACCGCTTAATTTTCTTCCCAACCATTTACCATCGATTCCTATGGCTCGAATCAGCGTAAAACGTACTGAATCATTTAATATATGAATATACAAACGTACAAAGCTAATTTGATTAGTTATATAGCAAGCAGATTTCGGCCACTGACACAGATTTAACTATAGATAAATAGATAGATCCATAGATAGATTGATATGACAAGACAGGAATAGATAGATAGATAGATAGATAGATAGATATGAAAAGATTCAGATTGATGCATATATATATATGAAAACTGATAGATGTGAAAAGACTATATATATATATATATATATATATATATATATATATATATAGATAGAGAGAGAGAGAGAGAGAGAGAGACAGAGAGAGAGAGAAATACATAGATAGATATGAAAAAATTGAAATTTACACTTTTATATATATATATATATATATATATATATATATATATATATTTTAATTTTTTAATGTAAGTGTAATAATACACTTATTATTCCTTAAAGATAGCACGACGTGCTATGATACCGGTGAGGAATAATATGTATACTTATTAATATATATATATATATATATATATATATATATATATATATATATATATATATATATATATATATATATATATATATATATATATATATATTATTATTATTATTATTATTATTATTATAGGAATAATGTGTATCCTAATTAATATTTATTTATCTATCTATCTATCTATCTATATATATATATATATATATATATATATATATATATATATATATATATATATATACGAGGTGATATGCAAAATATTGTGTAAGTTAAGGTGCCTGATGGCTTTTCAAATTTTCTAGAAAACGAATTTCTTTAGTTTGCGATCATGTTCGAAGCACAGGGCACGCTACGTAACCAGGCCCATGAACATATTGATCAGTTGATTTAAATTGGCTGAACTTCTGGATCGTAACAACGTATTCGCGAATATGATTCGACAATATCTTGCTTTCAATTGTGGTCTCTCTCTCTCTCTTAATACGCATGCGCGAATTTAGACGTGTGTATTTTCCCGCTAATATCAGTTTTTGTATTAGAGCACCTGCTGTTTTTTTTTATTAATAACACTTTATGCAGAAGCTTGCTGGAAAAGGAAAGGAAAGGATAGATAGATAGATAGATAGATAGATAGATAAGGAAATTCTCCTGTTCGGTCTGTTTTGAAAACTAAAGACTAAATGAATGAAATTCAATTTTTAAATTGAAAAAACAAAAGATAATTTTTAAAATATTTAATAAAGTGATATGGAAATACTGATACGGATATAGATATGAAGAGACTGATATACATGCATACATTATATATATATATATATATATATATATATATATATATATATATATAAATATATAAATAGATAGATAGGTAGATAAATAGATCTAAATTTTAAACTTTAAACCCGAAACCAGTTAAAAACAAATAAAACCCTTTAAAACTATGCACTCACTTAATAGATAGATAGTTTTAATGATAGGGATATATATATATAGCCTGATGATTGCGCTTAGTATGAAACAGTCTGTCGCCTCTGAGTGTTGACTTCATTGTTCACTTTCATATATATATCTATCTATCTGTGTGTATGTGTTTATGTGTGGTGTGTGTGGGTGTGTAAATATATAAATATATTAATTGCACATCTAATGCTGGTGTTATTGAAACAGTGGCCGATGTCAAACAACAGGGCTATGAAATATATCTATTAATAAATATATTGTCCTACACCGTCTGTACAACGCGGGGTTTCTTGCCAAGTGAAATCTTCATGTGCTGAGTGCCGACTGGTTCACAGCGCCTGAAGATTACGTTTTGCATGTAAATCCGGGTGGAGCATACGGTGCGGATCAATATATATGTGTTATCAATAACACATTTAAAAAAAACGTATTTCGATTCGCATTATATTTTTTTTTCGTTTCGGATGCTACCTGAATTTTACCAAAAACAAAATAATTTCCATGTCTGAAGATGACTGAATGTACACTCGAAAGTACTTGCGTATTAAAGAAAGAACTTATACAGCTTAAAATTTTAAAAAACAAGGATCATAACATTCATCGAGTGTTTGGTAGGTTAACGCATCTTTAAAAGTTTGTTATCGAAGTGATTTCACCATTTTATATCATTAACATTACTAATTTACTTTTTGTTTGAATGATTCATTGTATGCAATATATATATATATATATATATATATATATATATATATATATATATATATATATATATATATATATATATATATATATAATTTATTCGAAAATTATAACATAAATATGTGATAAAATCACTACAAAAATAGCCATTTTCTTTCAAAACTTCTGGTGTCTTATCAAGTGTTGTTGAATGCAGAATAAAGTGTTTTAAAAGGTCCCAATCAATCAAAACCTATATATATATATATATATATATATATATATATATATATATATATATATATATATATATATATATATATATGTATACACACACACACACACATATATATATATATATATATATATATATATATATATATATATATATATATATATATATATATATATATATATATATATATATATATATATATATATAAGCGATTGATAAACGGTGTTTCACTGGGAAATTTTTTGTAGCACATGTGTTTGGAATGTTTTTAATAAGATCCCCTACTCGCGAAAATTACATCATACTCGCACTAGTGGGGGACAGTTATAATACGATTTTATATATATATATATATATATATATATATATATATATATATATATATATATATATATATGTGTGTGTGTGTGTGTGTGTGTGTGTGTGTGTGTGTTTCTATGTGCATGCGTGTGTGTGCATGTGTGTGTATGTGTGTGTATGTGTGTGCAAGTCGGGGCTTTAGATATAAGCACTGTATTGTAACTAAGTTTTACAGACTGAGATTTTCAGAGCGAATATATGTCTGTAGTGTTTTTTTTCC
>OZ038503.1:29144653-29162153 GCA_964036315.1 Acanthosepion esculentum | reverse complement strand
ACTGCGCTTAAATTAAGTCAACATAGAGAAGAGCTCATCCGAACAATTACCATGAAAGTATTTATAGAAAAGACACAGAGAGGCAACCTTAGGGCAGTGGGAAAGTGAATGAAGCCGAGCCGCCAGATCAGGACCGATAATATTGCTGATCTCCTTTGGATTTTATCAAGGAGCTCAAGTTAAATAGCAAGTGCACGGAACCATAGGTGGCAGCAACATTCTAAGCATGGACAAAAGATAGATACATATATACATCCTTGTGCAAATTAACTGAAACAAAACGAATAATTTTTTTCGTATTTTTCCAATGAAACATGACCCAATGCACATGTTAGTACTTCGTATGTCCATTCCACGAAATCGTTCCTTGCAGATTGACCACAGATTCTCGATTAGATTTAAATCAGGAGAGTTTCCGGGCCAATCTATTTGCTCACTGCTTTAGGCTTGCCAGTGTGTTCGTGCAGCCTTACAAATTTCGTCAGCTTTCTTGGCGTAACGTCTATCGCAGGCCAGGACAACTAATCAACAATCGAGACAATAGTGTCTGTGCGTGAAAAAAATCCGATGCAATCGTGGATGACACAATATTTTTCAAGGACAAACAAATTGCATCATACACCCCGAAAATAGATTAATATTACTTCACACCACTGCAAATGACCTAATCTGTGGAAAAATAGAAATCGATTACACCCTGTCACTCCAGTGGGGCTAAAACTGACCGTAGGGTGAATGAAAGGAAACTAAAGCCGTTGTTTCAATTAATTTGCACAAGGGTGTACATAAGAGTGAGATAGATAGATAGATAGAGAGAGAGAGAGAGAGAGAGAGAGAGAGAGAATGAGTGAGTGAGAGAGAAAGACGTGGGGGAGAACGCCTTTTACAGTAAAGTTGCCGAACTTGTTGCTGGTGTCAGAAATCTGAAAGTGTAACGCTCTAGGTCAACAGTAGAAACCGTCTTCTTATACGGGCCAAGAAGTTGGACATTACAATAATCACCGACAAAATTGGTACGTACTCGATTACTGAAAGCTACTTTAAATGTCAGCTTTAAACAACATGTGTCCCATGACGAACTATATGGGAGCCTGCCAAAGATTACAGACATAATCTTTGAAAAGCGAATACAATTTAGTGGCCATAGGTGGAACAATAAGCAAGTAGTTGTACACCAGCTTATTTTGTGGGATAAAAATTATGAGAAAAGAACGAGAATTGGACCGAGGAGAAACTTCGTAGTTCAAAACTCATAGACGACACCGAAATAAATGGGTTGAGTTATAAACGAGAGAAATATTCGGAAAATAGCGGTCAGAAGCGTTCATTTGAGGACGACCGGTTAGAGAGATAGTGGTTAGCAACCAGACAGACAGATTGTAGTTAACGAAATGGCTATGCAACGTATTAATACAGTTGTAGGTTCGAACCTCATTGGCTGCAAACTTCTTAAATTCCATTTATTAGAATTTCAATTATTTGTAGTAAATAAGTAAAAAGAAAGATGTTTTATCTCTGCGCCTATCCAGGGTATTTTCGTGTGTATTGTACAAACGTTCACGTTTGCTTTCAGATTTATAATTATTGCAAGAAAACTCAACTTATTTGTCAAATAGAATGTGCTGATATATAGTGTCTTACATAATAAAAATCTGTGTGATACACAAAACGTACTAACCATATGTTATTTAGAATACGCCTTGTTCATCACATGTGATGCAAAGGTTATAATCATTTCAGTAAAGTAGAGAACTACATGTCTATCATTTGAGACTTTACATTATCAGTCAAGCGTCGTGTGGTCATATGTGATGCACAAAATATTTGATAAGGCCTTCTCTCAGTCGTCCTGCTTAAGAGTAGTCTCTTTGCATAACTGTCCATAGTTTTATCACTCTTTTAATATCATGGCTTGTGTGCACGACGTATGATGCAGCGACCTGGAAATCACATGTCCAGTTATTCGCACGTGATGCCCAGAACTGGCAAAGTGTTAACCAAGGCCAAATAGCGAACAACAAGAAAATTCCTGTAATATACCATGCATCTTACAAAGGTTTTCAATTCATTAATAAGCCTTGGTGATGTTGGGTATCTTATATGTCCGTGAGTTATATAAGTCCATAGGTCTTATATGCGCGCGGATTTCATATGTCATCAAATATGACTGATGAGAGAAAACATTCTAAGAACTCTAATACACTTCTCTATTCTGTTTCTGGTAATTCTGTCTAAACTCTTTGATTATCCAAACTTACGACCTCAAATCGTACTTACGTAAATTTAACAAATATCCTTTAACCCCGTTGAGGAAATCGTAATTTTTTCGCCGCTGGAAACAAAGATCCGTGTTCGAATCAACCAAGTTAGAAGCTTCGGATGCTGAATTTCAAGGCTTGCATCGACATCAGAGGTCGGTGTATATGTTCTTTTTATTTCTTCCTACGACCGAGTGAAAGGGTCTTTAAATTCGAACCAGATCTAGGGCCTTGAAATTCGAGCTGGATCTAGGGCCTTGAAATTCGGACTGGATTTAGGGCCTTGAAATTCGAATTAGATGTAAGGCTGTGAAATTCGGACTGGATCTAAGGCTGTGAAATTCCGACTGGATCTAGGGCCTTGAAATTCGAACTGGATCTAGGGCCTTGAAATTCGAACTGGATCTAGGGCCTTGAAATTCAAACTGGATCTAAGGCCTTAAAATTCGGACTGAATCTAGGGCCTTGAAATTCGGACTGGATCTCGGGCCTTGAAATTCAAACAAGATCTAGTTTCTTGAAATTTAAATTGGATTTAGCATCTCGAAATTTAAACTGGACCAAGGGTTTTGAAATTCGAACAGGATCTAGATTGTTGAAATTCAACCTGGATCTTGGGTCTTGAAATTCGAACTTAATATAGGGTCTTACAATTCATAGTGAATGTAGGTTTGTGAAATTCAAACTGGATCTAAGGTCTTGAAATTCTGACTGAATCTAGGGTCTTCAAATTCAAACTGAATCTAGGGTTTTCAAATTCAAAGTGAATCTTGGGTTTTCCAACTCAAACTGTATCAAGAGTATTGAAATACAAATTGGATCTTGGGTCTTCAAATTTGAATTGGAATTAGTGTCTTGAAATTTAAACTGGATCTAGGATTTTGAAATTCAACATGGTTTCAATCCAGGTTAAAGACTTCTAATAAAGCAATACTGAATTGTTTAGAATGCTGAGACAAGCGATAAGCTATTTGAAAATATAAATAAGCCTTTCACTTAATCCTCCACCCTGACTTTTTCAAGTTTATTTGAAAAAAAAATGTCAAGTATAAAAATATATAAATTTACAAAAACAATATAAGTCTTTGTACAAACGTTGCTTGTCTAAGATTTATTACAGATACAGTAATTATAGCACAAGGCCCCAAAAGGAGGAGACTGGTCAAGGTTGGTCGTCACTAGCTATCTTATACCTAGCTAATCGGATTCACGGCCCAGTCATCCATTACAATATACTCATTCACCATAAGAATTTATCCGTCACCATTCGCTCTTTCATACACTAAAATACCTCACACGCACTGCACAGCAACTAAAAAAAACATTAGTTAACAAATCTAATATGTACAATTGTATATAAATGGCTTGTCTTGTAATAAAAAATCCGGCTGTCCTGGTAATCAATGCCTCAAAATGAATTAAACTCTGCCAGCCTGAAGGCATGAAACTGAAACGTGCTTAATATGGTGGCGATCTTGTTCATCTTAGAATTTTCCGTTAGTTGATTAGTTACTAAGGGGAATTTGGGCATGTGACCGAGTGGTTAGAAGGTTTGCATTCTGACCATGAGACGCGGGTTCGAATCTCACCATGGTCGATTTGTCAGGAAGGAGACTTCCTGATGTTATCGTACTGAAGAGGTCGATCACAGGCACGGCGGAGTAAAGGACTGCAGCTCGGATTCAGGAATCGGAGAGCGAATTTGAATTCCATTCGAATCCATTACATTCACCTACGCGCTAAGAACTTTGGGGAGAGGTATGAATCCCCCCTCTACTCCTCCTCCTCCTCCAGATATGGGTAAATAGCAGTACCGACCGGGTTCTATAGCCTTGATTGGCAACTGGTCTACCACAGAATGAAATGGCAACCTAAAAAAAAAAAATCTGCCTCGTAAGTCATCTATTGAAAGATACGTGATCGTCTAAGCGTGTATCACGCATGGCAAATAACTGACTGAAATATCCTCTGACGTTTTAACGGTCGAAAGGTTTTTTTAATATTTTTTGCGAATGTAAACCTTTTCTTTTTTTTTTTTTTCTCTTAAGTGTTGAAAAATATTGAAAGTGTTACGTCAATCATTTTGTTTATTATTATCTGTGGTATCTTTCCAGAGAGTAATTTTAAGTGCCTAATTACCAAGTTCCATTCAAGCAAGGTAGATGAGTAAAAAGAAGAATGTAAGAGAGTTATCTACGCACATTTGAGACGTTCGTTTCCATGGAGAGGATTTTGCGGGTGATATGGACAGTTTCACACAAAGTAATATTTTGTAGCTCTTAGATGATGATGTGTCCTGGAATTGTACTCAAATGATTTTCGGTGCCCTTTCTTATCATACCCAATGTCCATATCACGACAGGGATAATCGTAGTTTTAAGTTTCCACATTTTTGTTAATTCGATTTGCAGATCCTTATAATTTGACAGTTTTTGGAATTCTTTTTTTTTTTATTTTTTAGAAACATTAGAATAAGTAGGTAAGTCATATCAATTAGTTGACATGGCCACCTCCAGGCGGTGTAATGGTTAGCAAGCTTGTCTGGCTAGAGAAATTACGACTGAGTAGTGAGTTCGATCCTCACTGAGTACCCCCTACTTTCGGCCTTGTGCCACATCTAAGCTACGCTTGGAAAATCACTATGGACACCTTGAGGCGGTGTAATGGTTTGCAAGCATGTATCGCTGGAGCAATTACGACTGAGTAGTGAGATCGATCCTCACTGGGTACCCCCTACTTTCGGCCTTGTGCCACATCTAAGCTACGCTTGGAAAATCACTATCAATTATTTGGCAGTTTCCTTTTTTGAAATCTTTTATTAACTAAATCTGGTCATCAATGTTATTATTATTTTTTTTTATTTCCTTTGATTTCTGGTGTGTATTCATTTATTTTCGGGTCCCGCCCAGTGACCTAAGGTCAGAAATGGCATCACGACATTTTCCACTGAGCAATTTAAAAAGAAAAGCACACATATTTCGCACATCGGAAGCCCTTTGTAAGGTTTGGGCTGCACTCGAGAGAACAATTTTTTTTGGTATTTCTTTAAGGCATGGGCTTCCAGGAATCCCTTCAATGAATCTAGTAGAATTTTTTCCAACCAATCCGAGGGATCCAAATCCAAGAGGGATCGTTGATGTCCTCATGTGCCACATTTTTGAGATTTCGATTTCAAGGTGCTTGTATTTTGATAGTTTTTTGAAGACACATTGCAGTCTGCAGGAACTGGCATATCAATAAGGAGGCACTTTTTTTAAAAAATTTTGTTATGCTAATTTACAATCGAGTCTTCTCAGTGAAATGAAGTCCGCGAAACTGAGGCTATAGACTGTCATAAATTAATTGATCACACGCACACACATATATATATTATGAAATGGACAAAGTCCGACAATTATTTTAAGATATTTTTATGTTTATACACATGTCTAAAGGTTTATAGATACAAATATTTAAGTAAATGTTCTGTTTATAATAAACAGCATTAAATAACATTTGCCGGCCTGAAAGTCCAGGAAATTTTCATAGAAAATTTTCGGCCTCCGACAGGAATCGAACCTGTTTCCTATACGGAACCCTCATATAGCCTGACGTACCTTAACCGTTTCGGCCACTAAGGATCGTTCGGTTGGCAAAGTCGAATTTACTGCTTATAAACTTCAATCTTCCATGATTCTCTCACATACATCCATATCTGCTCATGGCGTATCAAATGTAAACAAAAGACGTCACACATTATGAAATGGACAAAGGCCGACAATTATTTTAAGGCATTTTTATGTTTATACATTCATTTTATAGATACAAATATTTAAGTCAATGCTCTGTTTATCTAACTGAGGTATTTGTTTTTTGACTTTATTTTTTAACAGCTGATCAAGCAACCCATTCGAGGTTATTTAAAACCGAGACATATTTTTTGAATCGTAAGAACGAATATTTTTTTGTTGTTGTTTGCGAGTGAATATTACTTTTTTTTTTTTTAGAATAACATAAAATTCTCACAAATGTTACATCTAAATTGTCGGAGGACGCATATTTTCTATGACAATTTCTCGGACATTCAGGCCGGTAAATGTTGTTAATACTGTTTATTATAAACAGAGCATTTACTTAACTATTTGTGTCTATAAAAAAGAATGTATAAACATAAAAATGTCTTAACATATATATATATATATATATATATATATATATATATATATATATATATATATATATATATATATATATATATATAGTGAGCCCTCCGGCTGTTTACGTTTCAGCATTCACGGCTTCACACATTTGTGGCTTTTTCTTTAAAACATATATACTTCTTATTCGCGCAAAACCCGAATATTCGCGTGTTTTTCTGAAGAAGAAATGTATAAATTATTCGCTGAGAACTCCTTCGATTCGCGTATTTTTTTTCGATAGAACATATTTTAAATGTTCTTGTATTATTTTCCCGTTATTTAACTGACTTAAAACATATAACAGTCCATTTTTATGGTAAAAATTGGCAGAATTGTACCTCATCGTAAAAAACGCAAAAACAATCGTAGTGCTTGGACTTTCTTCTATGTTAGGAGCTGCGGCTGGGGTCTTCAAAGTGACTCTCTACTAAGTCTGGGGGCATCATCACAGTTCTGTTTTTAGAAAAGGTTTTAAACTTTATATTCTATGTCTTGTTACCCATATTTTATACCGTATTTTCAATAGTCTTATCGATTTATGCATAATTAAAAAAACGTAAATAGTACGTATGAATGAAAATTAACGCTAAGTGTCTAGTCAGCAATACGATATTTAAAAAACTGTCTTAAAAGGGTGTGAAATGTTTCTAAAGTATTTAGGATGTTTAAGGCATATGGAGTTTTAACAATCACAATAGGTACTTTTAACCACTTTTAGGGGGTGGGGGTTACAAGTACTTGCCGATTCTAACTATTCGCGGCCGGTTCTGCTTCCTAACGCACACGAATACGGGGGACTCTCTCTCTCTCTCTCTCTCTCTCTCTCTCTCTCTCTCTCTATATATATATATATATATATATATATATATATATATATATATATATATATTGTCTATTAAGACTTTCCAATAAACAAGCAAGTAGTCATGAATTTATATTAATTAAAGAACAGAGACGTCTACTCAAACACGTGCATCCACTAAATAAAATAATAGTAATGATAATAATAATCACACACACACACACACACATATATATATATATATATATATATATATATATATATATATATATATATATATGTACATTTGACGCAATTTCTCTTTTACACAAGTTTCGTTAAAGACGATTGACTAGGTACTGCGATTAAAATTTTTATTCAATTTTTCTTGCCGTCGTGCGAGAATTTTCTTTGTTGGACATAAAGTCTGTTCAGTTCAAATGTTCTATATATCCGATCGCTTTCGACTATTCTATTAGACGTTATCAAGGCTTTGTAAAAAAAAAAAACTGAATATGCGAATAAGTAGATATTTATATGTGTGTATCTATAGTGATGGGGTTTTAAGAGAAACTTATTTTCAAACATAATCAGCACGTTGTGGCAGTGTTTATAGTTGATACTATTGAATGCTAACTTAAAAAAGAAAAAAAGCCTAAACTTGGCAACTATGAACATAAAAAATATCCTTGACAATGGCTAACAGAATAGCCGAAAGCGCGTGGATATATAGAACATTTGAACGTCTTTATTGAAACTCGTATAAAAGGTAGTATTTATATTCTTTACACACAGAAAATACTGACGAATGCTAAATCAAATATCTATCTATCTATCTATCTATCTATCTATCTATATATATATATATATATATATATATATATATATATATATATATATATATATATATATATATGTATAAATAGAGCAGAAAAGTTGGTCAATAAAACAAAGTCAAACGAAAGGGTACCGATGTAAAACGAAAAAATAACTTTATTTGTAATAACCAGGTGACAAAAATGAAGCACGGAGATTGAGGTTCCAAGTTCGAAATTTTCGAACACGCCTGCATTCTTCATCAGTAGATGCGAGAATAAACAGATTGACGGTGGAAACTATCCAACATTAGTTCTCGAGGCTGGGTAGACTCCTGCTTGTAGGTGGTATCGTTAGAAAAATACCTTCCCTGTTTGATTTTTCGCTGTGCGAAACTTTTTGTGAAAATAAACTACTTTTGTGAAAATAACTTAATTTCTAATTATCTATCTATCTATCTATCTATCTATCTATCTATACATATATATATATATATATATATATATATATATATATATATATATAAAAGTGAACATTGAAGTCAGCACTTAAAGGCGACAGGCTGTTGTTTCATGCTAGACGCATTCGTCAGGCCACGATTGCGTCTAGCATGAAACAGCCTGTCGCTTCTAAGTGTTGACTTCAATGTTCACTTTTATATTTACACACGCTCTATCTCTGATATTGAGCACTTTATCCCATTAATATAGCACACCTTAAGAGTATATTTCTTCATATATATATATATATATATATATATATATATATATATATATATATATGTATATATATATATATTTGTATATTTAGGCAGCAATCCTTCTTTCATGCCCATTTCATGTGCTTTGATTTAGTTTTTTATACAATTTCACATGTGATCTTATACTTTTTTTCTTTTCAGATGATAAATTATATAAAACTATATATATATATATGTGTACGTGTGAGTGTGTGTGTGTGTGTGTGTGTGTGTGTGTGTGTGTGTGTGAATTTGGGAAAAGGTATGAAACCATTTTTTCTCCTCCCTTAGCTATGGGTTAAATAGCAGGACTTGCATTTGTGAGAATTTTATGTTATTCTAAAAAAAAAAAAATTAAGTAACTCGCAAACAACAACAAAAAAAATATTCGTTCTTACGATTGAAAAAATATGTCTCGGTTTTAAATAACCTCGAATGGGTTGCTTGATCAGCTGTTAACAAAAAAAGAGTCAAAAAACAAATACCTCAGTTCGAACGCAGAACAATCGCCGGAATGGTCTGTGTGATTTCGACACGCCCCGCACCCTCTGTTTATTAGCTTTCGCCGAGCTTTACTTGGAAACTTAGGGAATGCATCTCTGCCTTTCCATCGCAGCGACTACAGATAGAATGTATATATTTAGAGCATTCTGTGCACGCCAACGCTGGCATAGACAGACAGATAGACATTTTTCTCTCATTCGGTGCTGTGATGATATTTTTAAACCATTCACTGCTGAGGACGGAAATATTCCATTAAAATGGTGACACTCACAAATCCTGTTATTTGATTTTCAGTCGTTTTTTTCTTCTTCTTCATATTTTACTCAATGAATGTTTATTGATCTGCAGTAGAGATTCAAAACATTCTTTTAATAACACCCTATTTTGATTAATGAAGTATTTGGCAATTCTATCTATCTTACTTATTTTTGGAAGGACTTTTTCTTCTCCTATTTTGGACATAGGCGTTCATAGCTGTCCACAGCTTCCTTTTCTGCATAGCTGGGGAAATTCATTTCATTGTTTATTCGTTGCTTTCTCCACGGTTATAAAAACAGTATTTTTTAAAAAAATCGGTATCACCCCCGAAAGCAAGGCAGTAAAGCCACTAGTGTGCAAAGGGTTGCAGGGTGTGGTGGAATTAGGAACAGAAACATTAATAATGAGCGGGAAGGGGAAAGAACAATCAGGAGGACAGTAGATAGCGATTGACATTGCATTTAAATTCTTGCAGATAAAAGTTGGCGGAAAAGCATGGAGCCGGAAGAAATTTCGACATGGGTGAAGTTCGAGAAAAGTAACTGTTAGCATAGAACTTAGGCTACCTCTCGGCAGATCTACTGTAAATTGATGAGATCTCGACGCCAGTCTAGTACTGCGCTTAAATTCAAAAAAGTCTAGATACCATAGCGAAGAGCTCATCCGAACAATTACCATGAAAGTATTTATAGAAAAGGCACAGAGAGGCAACTTTAAGGCGGTGGGTAAATAACTGAGGCCGAGCAGCCAGACCAGGACCAATAATATTGCTGATTCTTTCTTGGATCTTATTAAAGATTTCCAGTAAAAAACAGGAGAGTCGGTCCAAATATGGCAGAAATAAACTTTCTTCTCCCTTAACTGCCAACAAAGGGAATTTACTCGGTCATAGCTCATAAGTCCAGCAGTTTAGTCGAAATGATACTTTATAACCTAACCTGGTGGATTTAGTTCGTAATCCACATGACTCATTAGATTAAACAGATAATCTGTCGTACTTCGAACCAGTTAGTTAGACTTAAATTAGTATTAAATAATAAATTACAAATTGTATACGAGTCGAAACGTGACAATTTTAGTGTTTTGGTATTTCCTCCCACCCCTACACCGTGGAAACTGTTAGATGTAGACGTCTCTTCTACTTCAATAGCTTCATGCTCTCGCACATCTCGCCTATGGAACTCCCTTCCCTATTACTGTTTCCCTGACAAATACAATCTCCAACGGTTTAAGTGTAGCGTCAATCGACATCTCCAGTTGCCTTGATCTATCCACTTCCCTTCTCCATATCCTTTCATTTTTCATTCCTATCTGCTCTCGCTCCGGATCTTTTGTGGCCCCCTTGCCTTGATCGACCCACTGTCTTTCTCTTTCTCCACATCCCCTCCCTTGCCACTCCTATCTGCTCTTCCTTCAACCCTTCTATAACCCCATGCGTGATAGTGGCCTCCGGCCTTGCTTGGGGTGATATGATTAAAAAAAAAAAAAAATAAAAAAAAATTCAATTTTTCGAGGAATCCCAGTTCTTGATAAGATGATTGAATAAACTCTCTGTGAGTTCTTCGACTATAATAGACCTTAACCTTTGCAAAATATTGCAATGTTAATTATGAATGTAGGTCATTATTGAAAGAAGTAAATGGGTGCAAATGAAAAGATTTAAAATTCACAAGACATTTCACTAAAGCAGACGTTAAATACAGCGTGCGATGGATAAATTGTCGTCTAAATGACGCGAAAATGAAAATAACACTGACATCTCATTTTAACAAATATATTTACCAAAATTACACAAAAATTTCTTGACATTCTAAAGAGTACATTTATTCAATAAAATCGCCACTGACTTCAACCACGGACTCCAGACTACGTAATCTCCTGCCTCTATCCTGGACAGTCTTCTCCTTCAAATTGATGAATACTGCCATAATCCTTGCTTTCAGTTCATCTTTGCTGTTACAAGGAGCTTTGGTGGTCTCTCGCTTAACTGCGACCCACACATAATAATCAAGGGGGTTGCATTCTGGGTAGTTAGTTGGCCAGATGTTACGGGTATTGGGGTCGCAGAAATTGTTTTACACTCATGACTAGGTTCTCCTAATTGTGTGACACAGTGCAAAGTCCTGTTGCCAGATATAGTGTCTTCCACCAGCCAATCTCTTGACCCAAGGGAGCACTACCCTCCCGAAAGCAATTAATGTAGGCCTCTGTGTTGAGTCTGAGGCCCTCGCCAATAAATTCGGTTGTTCCTTTCTTATCAGAACGATCAGAGTGAGTTTTCCGATCTACAGTAACTTCGTAATCACCATTAAACTCATCCAACTCTTTCCGAATCCTCTGCACTCTCCTCAGATTGACACCCAAACACTCTGAAATGTTGGTATTGGTGCTTCCGGTGCCAATGTCAAGTAGTACAGCATGCCGTTTCCAAATCTCTGGCGGAGTGAATTGCGTCATGATGCGCTTTTTCTTACAGACGCTGCCCGACTAACCCTACTATACTGTGCAGTCGATATAATCAAAAGCAAATGACGCGCATGCGCGAAATTAAAAATATAAAATGGCGACAATTTATCCATCAGAACTTGAACACGTCACTCCTTTGTCTCAGCCGATATCTGTTACACCCCCCCCACCGCAACTTCTGTCTCGTTAAGTCCTATACTTTTACGGTCCTTGCTCCCTAATGTTTTTCGTTTTCTGATGTTCTTTTACACGCATCAATTCTCTGCGCCTTAGTGCGTTTATTGCACACACAGATATATATATATATATATATATATATATATATATATATATATATATATATATATATATATATATATATATATATATACTCTACACCTTTCTGACCATAGCTCAATTAGCTCTCATTTAAATATTCATGAAGACCTACTTGACACTATTCGTAACATACTTCTTGATAACACACATATAATAGCATCATCTACATGCAAAAAAAAGGCTAAAAATAATGGAAGCCCTGTTAATAAAAGCAAAAAACATAACAAAAAAAAACACAATATGGACACAATATCTTGACCGTGTTTTGAAAAATGAAAGCATTATATAAATACATACATGCAACAAACTATTTCGTATTTAACTGTTGAAATATTTCATCTTTGAAAATGGCTAAATGTATAGCCGAAAGCTTTCGGGAAAAAAGAACATTCGGACAGTTTTTATATAATTTATCATCTGAATAGAAAAAAAATTATTAAATCGCATGAGAAATTGTAGAAAAAACTAAATCAAAGCATCTTGTCTATTGTGTTCAATGAAATGTGCATGAAAGAAGGATTGCTGCCTAAATACATAAATTTTACACACACACACACACACACACACACACACACACACACACACACAACATTTCTAACAGTTTCTTTTCTTGCACTTCTCACTTGTGAAACTCCCTTCTGGCTCTATCATTTCCAGCCACCTTTAATCAGCAAAAATTTAAATGCAATGTCGATATACTGTCCTGATTACTCTTTCCTCTTCCCGCTTATTATTAATGTTTCTGTTCCAAATTCTTCGCCAACCAGTTAACCCCTTGTGTCTTGCATGGGTTGAAAGAGATTAAAAAAAATAAAATTTTTAAAATGATGTAAAATTTAAATGCAATGTCAATCGCTATCTACTGTCCTCCTGATTGTTCTATTCCCTTCCCGCTCATTATTAATGAATTAGTATATTTTAGATACTACTATGCTAACATCTTTTCCCGCGCTCTTCTCGCTTCTTACAGTTTGTAACTTTCTCCCCGTTGTAAGATTCTTCCCTGAACATTAAATCCTAACCTTTTCAAGTCAAATTAATTTGTTATGGACCCTTCTTAGCCTAATAATGCCCTCTTACTTTTTAATTAAGTTTGCCTCTCTGTCTTTTATATAAATACTTTTATGGTAATTGTTCCAGCTCTTCGCTATTGTGCAATAGCCAATACACTGTACATATGGGGATTAGTTAGGATTTTCATAGAGACCAAGAGGTATTATGGTGAATGTAGTAAGAAAGGTAAGTAAGAATGTGTTGTTAGGAATATTGTCGTATGTTTGGTTCAGTTTTTGTGGCTAGCTAAGTTTTAAATTTAAGACAGAAGAAGTCCGTCCCTTTCCCCATTCCCCATTTTGGTCTTGCGAAACATTTTCTGTATTTAACCGGAAAAATATCGCTCTTCACTATTGTACCTAGATTTTTTAAAAATTTAGGCGCAGTTGAGCTGGCTAGATGTAACCGTAAATTATGTTTCTTTTCTCACTTGTGGAATTTTCTTCTGGCTTCATGCTTTCCAGCTAACTGTAAATCTGCGAAAATGTAAATGCAATGTCAAACGCTACCTACTGTTCACCTGATTGCTCTTTTTGACTCCTTGCTCATTAATGTTTCTGTTCTATGTAACCACTTGCGTTTTAGTGACTTTACTACCTTGCTGGGGAGGCGCGGTGAAATAATGGATAGCGGCTCGGATTGAGGAATCGGAGAGCCGAGTTCGAATTCCAGTCGAATCCATTACATTCACTTTCGTGCTAATATCCTCCGAATCTTCTCCCCACAGCTATGGGTAAATAGCAGGACAGACCGGATTCTATAGCCTTGGATGGCAACTGGTCCACTGCAGAAAGAAATGGCAACCTACTGAGGGAAAAATATACCTCGTCGGTCATGTATCGAAAGATACATGATCGCCTAAGCATGTATCACGCACGGCTCATAACTGACTGACTGCCTTGCTTGGAGTGATACAGATTTTTAAAAAAAGTTTATCTATCTATCTATCTATCTATCTATCTATCTATCTATCTATCTATCTATCTATCTATGTTTTTTAATCACTTCGCTCCAAGTTAAAAACAAATAACAGAGAGGACAATAGATGAACAGTATTCAATGAGACAGAAGATGACGATTGACTAACTATTGCGATGTGGGGTCTGGCAAGACACAACAATTAACTCGACAGAGTCACTAGTGATAGTAGTTATCAATACTAGACAAGTCACTGAAATAGTATTATCTTCCTCCCTCGAGAAAATTACCCAGGACTACTTATCATGAATGGATCAGGCCATTTATGACAGTAAGGCACTTACCACAACACACACTATACACTATCAACACTGCAAGATGTATATCAGTTTCATAAATTAAGCAAACATCAAACCAAGTGGTACTCCTCTTTGTGTAGGTTTTATATATATATATATATAGGTTATTGGGAGCTTATGAGTAATGAAGGGAAATCAATTTTTTCTATTTTTATTTGTTTTATTTTATTTGTCTTATTTTGTATTTTCTTTTTTACTTTGTTTTATTTATTTTATATTTTATTTTTATTTTGTGTTATTTATGTTATATTTTATTGTCTCTAATATTTTATTTACTTATTTTTGATTTTGGATATTTTATTCGATTTTGGAAGAATGGTATTGGTTTTTAAAGACAGTTTATGTGGTTTAGGTTAATAGATAATTCAGATTTGGAGTCATATGCCGATTACACTCTCTTCAACCAACTCACTGAAAAATCATATATCGTATATATGATTGGTTTGGAAAAGTAATTCTTTATGACTTATGCAAACGACTTGGTTTTGACTATGTAAACCAGTGCTATATATATATTAAAAAAAAGGATTTATCCGGGAAAATTAAGAAGCATAAAATTCCCTAAGATAAATAAACTGATCACTCAAGCTAGTCGAGAAAATGAGAACGAGTCATTGGATACATTGTTTATTGATTTGTTTTCATTTTTACGACTTATCAACCATTTACAGGTTATTAAAACCAGAAAATTGTTTTATATTGCAATTATTACTTTTAAGATAATAATGATTTTAGTGATATAAGTCCTACTAATTAATCCATAGCCGGAAGGGTAAAAGGTGGATACACACCTTTTTCCCAAGGGTGCTTCCGCGTAATTGAATATAATGAACCTGACCAGAATTTGAACTCGATCATCAGTCTCCAGTCGTTATCCATACACCACCCGCACATCCAAGCTTACAACATCTGTCATTGCCAAGTTGTCACCCATATAGGAAATGATTAGGTTCAAACTACCTGATACAGAGAATTAACTCACCAGTACTCTCCCACTAAATTCAGGAACTAATACTTTAATCCAGGATCCTGAGTAGAGAACTTGGGATCTTAAATCTAAACTACCTGAACTGCCTTCAGATAAGTGTTTCTGCTGCTTGTCACACTTGACTGCACCCACCGAAACTTCTCTTTTCTGCTGTGGCTGCTGCTGCTGTTGAAGACTCTTCCCAATAATGAGTGGGTATGTTTCCAGTGTATCTCCAGCCACAATTGCCAGATACTACTGGTTTGAAAATGCATCAACCTGAAAAATAATGCTATAAAGAAAACAGTATTTAGAATAACACTCAACTTAAACATAAGTTACAGGTGAAATTCCTGGGTCAAGTTATGAGGAAAGGCGGCTTGAAAAATTTAATACTCACAGGACGTATTAAGGGAAAGAGGGGTAGAATGAAAAAATGAGTAACTTACCTAATGAGTGTGTGAATAGTTGGCAAACCAGGGACAAGGAGGAGTAACAATGCGTTGAACGTTGCTTAGAGCTGAAAGGGGCAGGAAGGTGTGGTGAGCCATGATCACTTATGTCTTGAACGGACAAGGCACATCAATGAATAATCGAAGACAGAGAAGATTATAATTTAGGAATACTAATAATAATATGTAAATATGATATATATATATATATATATATATATATATATATATATATATATATTGAGATGGTGATATTAGTTGTTTCCTTATAAGGAAACATTCGGTATTCATTAACCCATTTATGAAATCTTTCTCTTAAAACAGTGTTTCAGCAAAATAGGTTTATCATAGCCTTTAGATGTTATGGCTCTTTCCAGTATTGATAGGGGTTTCCGTCCTAACCTTTTGTTTGAAGTAGTGCGGAATATCCACATCTATGATTATGTCACTATTTTTTCTTCGAGTTACATGTGATATCCATTTTAGTTGTTATTAGTGATGAAAGTTCATTAAAGATAAATATATATATATGTCACATCATGTGTATCACTTTATATCATGTATATCACGTGTATATCATGTATATGCATATCACATGCATATGTGCACGTATACAAGGTGTATCAAAACTGCTTTTACAAACTTTGAGGTCGGGTTCCTCAAAGCAAAACAATGACAAAATTTCACATGAACATATGTCCGCAAATCCTTCGTTTTTGAGTTATAAAGTTCACAGTTTCGGGTAGATGGCTCTGTGTTGCCATGTCGACTCGATTCATAATCTGTGGTGCCAGGGATTCTGTCTCAACAACGCAACAATAAACAGCAGCAAATGTTGGATGGCTCGACTGCCTTCGGTATGAAAACGCAATCTGATACAGCCGTGCAGCCTCGCGTCCATTACCATTCGCGCAGCCGTATTTAAAAGTCATATCTGCCTGCTCATGATATGAATATCCTGCCATTGTTAAACGGAAAAACTCTTAGTTAACTCACTACTACATGCGCTAAGCCACAAATGTATACGAATGACAAATATAACCTCGTCTACATTGGCAACACATTGCTATCTACTGTAAACTTATTTATAACTCGAAAACAAAGTATTTGCAGAGATATGTTTATGTGGGCTTTTGTTCTTGTTTAGGTGTAAGGAACCCGCCCGCAATGTTTGTAAAATATTTTTGATACATCCTCTATATGCATACACGTATACGTATATCACACACACACACACACACACACACACACACACACACACACACACACACACATATATATATATATATATATATATATATATATATATATCACGTATGTGTAGACTATATATATCAGATGTACATCAAACATACAGGTCACCATTCATGATTATATCATTATTTTCTCTTCGAGTTACATGTGATATCCATTTTAGGTACTGACCAGGCTCG
>OZ038503.1:29129653-29139653 GCA_964036315.1 Acanthosepion esculentum | reverse complement strand
AGAAAGAAGATAAGGAAAGAAAGAAAGAAAGAAAGAAGATAAGGAAAGAAAGAAAGAAAGAAAGAAGATGAGGAAAGAAAGAAGAGGAAGAAAGAAAGAAGGTAAAGAAAGAGAGGAAATAACGAAAGAGGATAAGGAGAGAAAAACAGATGAGGAAAGAAAGAAAGAAAGAAAGAAGGTAAGAAAAGAAAGAAAGCAGATAAGGAAAGAAAGGAGATAAAGAAAGAAAGAAAGAAAGAAAGAAGATGAGGAAAGAAAGAAAGAAAGAAAGAAGATGAGGAAAGAAAGAAGAGGAAGAAAGAAAGAAGGTAAAGAAAGAGAGGAAATAACGAAAGAGGATAAGGAGAGAAAAACAGATGAGGAAAGAAAGAAAGAAAGAAAGAAAGAAAGAAGGTAAGAAAAGAAAGAAAGCAGATAAGGAAAGAAAGAAGATAAAGAAAGAAAGAAAGAAAGAAGATGAGGAAAGAAAGAAGAGGAAGAAAGAAAGAAGGGAAAGAAAGAGAGGAAATAACGAAAGAGGATAAGGAGAGAAAAACAGATGAGGAAAGAAAGAAAGAAAGAAAGAAAGAAAGAAAGAAAGAAGGTAAGACAAGAAAGAAAGCAGATAAGGAAAGAAAGAAGATGAGGAAAGAAAGAAAGAAGATGAGGAGTGAAAGGAGTTAAGGAAAGAAGGTAAGCAAAGAAAAAAGATGAGAAAAGAAAGATAAGGAAAGAAAGAAGATAAGGAAAAAAGCCGGAGAAAATAAAAAAAATAAATAAAAGAATATTGGCGAATCATGATAGCGAAATTACGTTCAAAACGGATAAAAAAAACAAGAAAAGAGAAAGAAAGTGATAAAGATGGAAAAGAAAGACGTTTTTAGCAACGAAGAAAGATAATGAATTTCTAAAGTGAGAAAGATAAGGAAAAAGGCTGACAAAAAGGAAAAACGAAATAAAAGATATGGAGATAGGGAAATTATGTGAAAAACGGATAAAGGAAGGACAGAAAAAAAAAGAAAAGCGAAAGAAGGAGAGAAAGAGAGAAAAGAAAGCGGTTGCTAGTAACAAATAACGATAATGAATTTCAAAAGAGAAATAAAGAAGGAAAGAGAAAAGGCTAGGCAAAATAAGAAAATTTTAAATTAAGAATTCATTTTGAGTAATACTTCCAGCGAAATTGTCGCCCAAAATGATAACAGATGGATATAGAAAAACGATAAAGAAATGTTTATTTATCAAAGATGAAAGTGAATTCATTTAAAAAGCAAACATAAAGAAAATAAAAAATAAAAATACTAAGACAACAAAAGAAAGGGAAAAGTGAAAAAAAGTGAAAAGGAAAAACAATTTTCCAGAAGAGAAAGAAAAAACATGTAAAAATATTTAAGAAATACATATTGAAATATAAGGAAAAAAAATAAAGAACATTATAATTTATAAATTATAAAGCAAATTATAAAAAAAGCGAAAAGAAAGGAAAAAAGAAGGAATACAGGTAACTAAGTAAGTAAGCAATCTTTGACGTCATCCTTTTCGCCATCTTCAGACCCAAATTTCATGGTTGCCAACCATTTCCAACCGTGGTTTCAGATACGAAACCCAAGCATTTTCTTTCCCCGTAATTTCTGCCTTAACAAAAGTGTGCCTATTGGTTGGTCGACTCATTTTAAGCAAACCCTCATTATACGTCGCTGACACCCCTGGCAAGCCTTTGTTCGTTCAATAGCTAACCTGCCGCCCACCCCTGTTAAACCAAACGACAGTACAGTACCCGACATGTGGCGCGTGCCACCCTGTCCGGTGTTACCCGACAAAAAACAACAGGCATTGTCTCTCTGTAGGACCTGCCTTCCCGCGCCGTTTGGACATTCTAAAAAACGACGCAAAGCTGAGTGCTATTTCGATTCCTTACTCCTGACTTGAATGCGACAGAAATTAGGTTGGCTTATTTACAGAAATATTGATACATAGGCACCCACAAAACACCAAACACAGAGAGAGAGAGAGAGAGAGAGAGAGAGAGAGAGAGAGAGAGAGAGAGAGAGAGAGAGAGAGAGAGAGAGAAAAGGGGGGAAGAGAAGAGAAAAGAGTGAGATTAACGAAAATTATATATGTGTATGGCTGTGTTTGTAGGGTTTGGTTTGGTTTGTTTTGTTTTACGACATATCAACCTCAATGAGCTATCCAATGACGACAAAACTTTCATTGTTGGCAAATATTTTTTTTTTATAAAAATCTATTTTTTATGTATTACTGGCAATAACTTTTTATACAAAGTATTTCTGGTATTAAAACCTATCTTTACACTTTCATAGTATTTTGACCGCAGTTTGGGGGTTAACTATTTACCCATAACTGGAACCCCCCCCGCCAACAGGTGCTACCACCACGGGTCAGAGTGGAACTGGGACCACCGGCAATTAAGAGGTGGTTACACGCTCCTCAAAACCTCCTGATCAGAGGCCTTGCTGTTGGACGCAGTTTATCGTCTTACCCAGGACCCGGATGAAGGTTATTGTCATACTCAGGGCAGTGTCTGTATGGATAGTACGTCAACGAAAGAAATTTGTAAGATAGTGAACATAATAAGCAGTAATAACAATAACATCTATAACAACAGCAAAAACAACCACAATAATAATAATATTTTAGTAAATTATAAGGAAGTGTCCGAAAATTCCGTCTATTTGGTCCAAGGCCTAATAATAAGCAACAACACTAATAATAATATTTTACTAAATTATAAGGAAGTGTCCGAAAATTCCGTCTATTTGGTCCAAGGCCTAATAATAAGCAACAACACTAATAATAATATTTTACTAAATTATAAGGAAGTGTCCGAAAATTCCGTCTATTTGGTCCAAGGCCTAATAATAAGCAACAACACTAATAATAATATTTTACTAAATTATAAGGAAGTGTCCGAAAATTCCGTCTATTTGGTCCAAGGCCTAATAATAAGCAACAACACTAATAATAATATTTTACTAAATTATAAGGAAGTGTCCGAAAATTCCGTCTATTTGGTCCAAGGCCTAATAATAAGCAACAACACTAATAATAATATTTTACTAAATTATAAGGAAGTGTCCGAAAATTCCGTCTATTTGGTCCAAGGCCTAATAATAAGCAACAACAACAACAACAACACTAATAATAATATTTTACTAAATTATAAGGAAGTGTCCGAAAATTCCGTCTATTTGGTCCAAGGCCTAATAATAAGCAACAACAACAACAACACTAATAATAATATTTTACTAAATTATAAGGAAGTGTCCGAAAATTCCGTCTATTTGGTCCAAGGCCTAATAATAAGCAACAACAACAACAACAACACTAATAATAATATTTTACTAAATTATAAGGAAATGTCCGAAAATTCCGTCTATTTGGTCCAAGGCCTAATAATAAGCAACAGCAACAACAACAACAACAATAATAATAATTATTATGATTATTATGATTAGTATGATTATTATTATGATTATTAGTATTATGATTATTATGATTATTATTATTATTATGATTATTATTAGTGTTGTTTTTGTTATCGTTGTTGTTATTACTGCTTATCATACCCTCTCCTTCAAATTTCTTTCGTTAGCGTACTATCCCTACAAACACACCCATACACATATATAATTGAATTCGTTAATCTCTCACTCTCTCTCTCTCGTCTCTTCTCTCTTTCTCCTCTCTTTCTCTCTCTCTTTTTCTCTGTGTGTGTGTTTGGTGTTTCTGTGGGTGTCGCTGTATCAATATCAGCGAATATGAAGTGGAAATTCGATGAATCAAAGTCTATTACTAAGGAAGAAGGGACACTGTGTCGTACTAGACAACTTTTTATCGCCAAAATCTGTCTTACACATTTAGAAGTCTAGCATTCGTTCCTGCATTGGATAATGTGGTCACGTCTTGTCTGGTGCATCTGCTATATATTTAGAGATCCTTTATAAAATCTACAGAAAAATCTGCAACACGGCACCTCGGCTTCAGTCACTTTTCAACCGCCGTAACGTGGATTCCCCGTGCCTTTTCTACAAATACTTCCACAGTAATTGTTCTGATGAACATTATTCTATGATACCTCGACTATGAATTTAAGCGCAGTACTAGACTGGATTCCAGTCGAATTCTTTTAATTCCTTTTCCATGCTAATACACTTGGAAAAGGTAGGAATCCTCTTCTTCATCCTCTTAGCTGTGGGTAAATAGCAGGACAGAATGTTTTTGAGCCTTAGATGGCAACTGGTCTACCGCAGAAAGAAATGGCAACCTACTGAGGGGACAAAATCTGCCTCGTCAGTCATGTATCGAAAGATACATGATCGCCTAAGCGTGTATCATGCCTGGCACATACCTGACTAATTGACGAGACTAACAGGTCTCACAATTTTATAGTTAAAATGGCTAGATATTACTATAAGTTCTATGCTAACACTTTCTTCTCTCACTCTTGTGAAATTTTCTTCCAGCTTTTTGCTTTCTAGTCAAATTTGATCTGCCAAAATTAAATGCAATGTCAATCGTTATCTTCTGTCTTCTTAATTCCTGTTCTTTTTTTTTATTCTCTCTCCTTAATAATATTGTATTTCTTTCTCTCGTGTTCTTTCATACTCAGTAACTCCCTTTACTTTTATTTGTTTTATTGCCTTGATTAAAGTGAAATTAAGACAAAAATTAATTCACACCGAAACACCGTTCTGTTTTAGAAAAAAAGAAATGTATAATGCGTTTTTCTTTTCTGTTATTATAAATCTTATTTTGTTGTTGTTTTTTTTAATTTCAGTAACGTTGGAGTTAAACAGACTAGAACCTAACTATGGCCCAGTTGCTCAGCATGTCGTGGCACCAATCACCAAAGAGGACCTCAGTCCATGTCAACCGTGCGTTCTTGAACTTCCATGTTCAAGCCGCTCACCAAACGTGAGTCCATCGCAGGCGCCACGTCAGCTCGATCTGCCAGGATGGCCGAACCAGACGTTGATTCAGCCGGCACATACTCTCCATCCGCATCCAAGTCCGCCACCTACCTATGTCACTTCGCATTGTCCTCTGCCTACTCTACCGGCCTTAGGGTCGCATTGCGAGCCCCATTTCCCATTGCACCTTTACAAGCAGGACCCTTCAATTTATCGACGCACCCAGTTCGTGCCATGCCTACCACTTCTCCCAACGAGCGCCGTTTCCCATCATCATCCTCATCGTCACACATCTCCGTGTTTTTCACGCCTCACCCCAAGCCCTGATCGCATTTTTCCCGATCCGAAACGGATCGATCGTTACGATTTTGACGCTAAGCTCTCGCAGCAAAGACTGGATCAGCTTCTAATGAACATGTCCCCGACGTCATCTCTCGAACACTCTCCTCGAAGTGTAGATTCGGCTATTTCTGTGGGGAAGCGTAAAGTCCGGTCGGGATCAGAAGGGGAGGCCACACCAAAGTTTGTGTGCGAAGCGTGTAGTAAAAGCTACTCGACTCTCAGCGGTCTATCCCGGCACAAACAGTACCACTGCAGCACTCAGACAAAAAAGGAGTTCATTTGTAAATATTGCAATAAGACCTATCTGTCCCTTGGGGCTCTAAAAATGCATATTCGTACGCACACGCTGCCTTGCAAGTGCAAAGTATGTGGAAAGGCGTTCTCCCGGCCCTGGCTCTTACAAGGACATATTAGGACCCACACCGGAGAAAAACCGTTTAAATGTTCGCATTGTGGACGCGCTTTTGCCGATCGATCAAATCTTCGGGCTCATCTACAGACGCATTCGGATGTCAAGAAATACAGCTGTAAAGCCTGTACAAAAACCTTTTCTCGGATGTCACTTCTACTGAAACACGAAGAAACAAGCTGCCGAGGTCTGGTACGATAGAATTATATATATATATATATATATATATATATATATATATATATATATATGGCTTACGAATAAACAACGTTGAAACATCGGTTCTCATACGATCACCAAAATTATGCAACGTCGAGCCTGGTCATTAACTAGATGGGCGACCGCTTGATAATACCAAGCGGTGTAAGCTTGGATGTGCGGGTGGTGTAATGGTAATGGCTCGGAACTGCAAATCGAAGAGCCGAGTTCCAGTCAGGTTCGTTATAGTCACTTATGCGCAAATACCCTTGGGAAAGGTATGAATCCACATTTTCTCCCTCCATCTATGGGTTAATTAGTAGAACTTGTATCAGTAAAAAATATCATTATCTTTCAGAATTCTAACAATCTAAAAATGTTTTGGGGCTTTATATTACCTTTCAAAGGGTGAAAAGCCGTAAAAATCAAATCTATATATACACTTGGTGGGTGATATATATGATATATTTCCCAACATCTCCACAGGTCACGGTTCTCACACATGGTTAAAAGAAGGATGTTTAAATTATGATCTCCAAGACAGGCCGTTCTCGGATTGTAAGATTGGTACCAGACAGATGCCATTTTCTTGTTACTGTTTCTGTTCGACTCTGTGTGTCGGGCTAAAATGAGGATAGCAAATATATTTTGACGTTCTCAGAATGCAAGCATCCTTTTGCAATAGCTTTAATTACAAAAGTAAAAGCCGGTAATTTACAGCCAAGTGTAATCAAACATGCACCTTTGATTTCAGTACCATCAACGCCAATGTCCAATAAAGAACTTCCAACGTGTGTCAATAGTTTATCTCAGCTAAAATTAAACAGAACAATTTCATCGGTGAAGACTCTTCAGCTGACGTGGTATGAAAGAGATCAGCACATAGACACAGACACACACACACACACACACACACACACACACACACACACACACACATATATATATATATATATATATATATATATATATATTATTTTCAGATAAAGTGAATCTATAAAGAAACAAAATGAATAAAAAGATAAGTGGAAAAACTACTTTTAGCCGACTCATTTCGTTCTCTGAGGAAATTTATCAAGGAAAAAGTATGAATTTATTTTGTTGCACGTGTTTATATACAAGAGCAAGGATAGCAAGAATGTCATAGTTTTATCAAGGCTTTTAAATTTCAGAATGTTCATGAATATTCTTTAGGTGGTTTAAAGGTCAGACAAAACACGTGGAGGTCATAAAAGTGCCGCAATTCGAAGTCTGGTAAGACAAAAGTAATCTAGTAATATTCAATAAATATCTTTTTGTTTTCAGCCTTGATAAAACGATCGCATCCTTGCTCGTGTATATAAACACGTGCAACAAAATAAATACTTACTTTTACCTTGATTATGTCCCTGAGAGGACGAAACGCGTCGCTTAATAACGTTTTTTCTTCTTGTCGTTTTATTCGTATATATATATATATTTTTTTTTTATATTTTTATTCGTATATATATATATATATATATATATATATATATATATATATATATATATATATATATATATATATAAAAGGGAACATAGAAATCAACACTTAGAGGCGACAGTCTGTTTCATGCTAGATGCAATCATCGGGCCGGATGATTGCATCTAGCATGAAACAGACTGTCGCCTCTAAGTGTTGACTTCTATGTTCACTTTTATATTTACACACACTCTATCTCTGATATTGAGCACTTTATCCCATAAATATAGCACACTTTAAGACTATATTTCTTCATATATATATATATGTATGTATGTATGTATGTATGTTTTGATATGCTTGAAGTTAATCGGCAGGGGAGTGCTGGATGTTTGGCAGAACTTCTATTCCCTTAAATAATATACAGGCGAAAATAACTTAATATTTACTTATAAAAATCTTTGTATTTAAAAAATTCTGCACAACATCCAATACATAAAGGATGTGTCATGAAAAAATCTTTTATTTTGTAAACAAAACCAAAACGTGTCACTACCAATAATCTCAACTGATTTTACATCCGAAGACTTCTCGAAATCTAACCTAGTTTAAACTGAACTAGAAGGTTTCTAAGCAAATTCATGTTTAGCGTTTACCACTTCAAAAACTTTCGTCATTTTGTCCACGTCAACTGTTGCCGAAGAAATGCTGCTGCTCTTTTGGGCAAGTCCAAAAACGACATTTTTCAGTTCCCAACTTCATGACTGCTCCAACACTAAGCGACGGCATTGAAGCTAAGGGAATTTTGCAGATCATCTGAAAAATAACATTTTTTTATTTTTTTTATTTTATTTTTATTTTATTTGTTGTTTTTGATAAATGTCAAACTTTTCAACTCCGTACGCGGCTCCAAACACGGAACACGTGAACCGTTTCTTCTCAAATGAATCAGTCGTGAAAACAAAGCAGGTATTTTATTTTTGTGCACGACAGGCATTGCAAAGGTCAGGAAAATCGAAGACCACATGCATGGTTATCGCCTGCGGAAGTTTCCAACGAAAAAGTAGATTGCAATCAATTTGTTTGGTGTAAATAAATATATATATATATATATATATATATATATATATATCGTGATATATATTTATATATGTAGTGGTAGTTGTAAAAATTCAGGTATGACTAAAAATACATCCGTATGTAGAAAATCTGAATGAAGAGAAAAAGAAAACTTTTCTACGCCGAGGCTAATGTAAGGATTTTATTTTAGAACAAGTATTTGAAGCCAGAAGGAAAATTCGTTAGTTTTTTAGTATTTTAAAAATAAAATCCTTATATTTGCCTTGTAAAGTCCATCAGAAGACGAAACGTGTCTGCTAAGAAAAGTTGTTCTTTCTTCATATATATATATATATATATATATATATATATATATATATATATATATATAAAGGTCGAAACCAAGGTTGTGTTCGGTTATATAAAGTGTTTTGCTCCTTTATTATATCTATATCAATATCTATCTATCTATCTATCTATCTATCTATCTATCTATCTATCTATCTATACACACACACACATATATATATATAAATATATATATATATATATTTATTTATATATGTGTGTGTGTGTGTGTGTCTCTGTGTGTGCGTGTGTGTGTATGTGTGTGTGTGTGTAGATTTTATATAAGATTACCTGAAACAAAAGTGAAGATGCTAAGACAATTTTTTTTTATTATCAAAGACGTGTTTCGCAGGAGAAAGCGTATGTTGTCTTTGGCGTCGTCAGTTTGAATAAAAGACAAAACTTTGATGAATGTATATGGATGTAGGTATACCAAATAATAATAATAATAATAATAATAATAATAATAATAAGTCCCTGAATTAAATTCCTACAATACCTGTACAATATCGGCTCTAATACAGATATCGATAAATGAAACAAGCCCAGACACATTTCAGACTCACTTTAAGTCTAAAGCCAAGAAGGGAAAAGCCAGAGTAATTAAAGTGATTTCTGTCAGCCAACTCATCCTCAGAAGTCCCAAGAGACCCGTCTAACACATAGATTAGTTTTTTTTATTCAAACTGATGACACCAAAAAGAACATAAGATTTATTCGGTGAAACACGTCTTTGAAAAGCACCTATATATATATATATATATATATATATATATATATATATATATATATATATATATATAGTGTATTTAGGCAGCATTTTTTCATTCATACATGTTTCATTAAATAATATAGATAAGTGTTGTCTATATATTTTTTGTAAGTTCTTTTCATATCGTCTGATAAGCTTAATAACATTATCATTAAACAATGAAAGAAAATCACAATATTGATACATATTTTTTAATCCAATCTAAGCTTTCGGCTTACATAAGCCATTATCAAAGATGACAATTACACAATATATTTAAGCAATACACGAACAAGAAATTGATGATAGTCTGTTTTTGTTTACATGGATGATTTCCAAGCAACGATAAACACGTGCATATAAGACGCTGAAAGCGAAAATCGCACCACAGCTCATGACGTCACACATGATCACGCGAGAGTGAATCCGATGAGTATTGAGTATGGAAAGCCGTTGGTATGAACCAATGGCTTCTGTTACTAATTATAGGCATTTAAGGATATTTGTGGAGATTTCATAGTTTATTTTATTCAGGTTAGCTTTCA
>OZ038503.1:29067153-29119653 GCA_964036315.1 Acanthosepion esculentum | reverse complement strand
ATTTCATCCTTTTTTTTTGTTTTGTTTTGTTTCGCGATAATTTTTTTCCTTCTTTCATTTTGTCATTTTTTTTTAGAAATTGTTTTCAGATGCCAAAAAAAAAAAAGCAAAAAAAAAAAAATTGATCTTTCGCCTAAAAGACTCAATAACCAAAATGGCTGGTACTGTATAATATTGTTCATGAAATGTTTGAGAATTTTTTTGCTCTCGCTTGAGATCTCGTTTCATTGTTGTTTTCACATGCCGACACTACACTCAGGGTAACAATTCACAATTGTTCAACCAATGATACAAGGCCGAGATTACGATATACAACAAGTAATGATGAAACTTAAAAAAACAAAAAAACTAATTTAAAAATGAATTTTTAAAAAACTCCTGGAAAATATTAATAAAACGAATGGTCGGTTTAAAATTAGAAACTTTCACAGCATAACGAAATCAGTTTACAAAAATTACTAGATGTCACTGTATACAACCTACGTTTTTAATGCTTCTAGATTTTAAATAACAACATGTTTTGGCATCTTTAGAATCGATCGAACTTTCTTTTCGCTAAAGCAGCATGAATGTGATTTAATGTCACGAGATGCAAGAGAATTTTGACTATTTCTTTTACTCATGTGCGGGAAGGTGAAATGTGTCTTAGACAAAGAAAAATTTCGCGCGACAGAATCGAAGCATTGATAAGATATCTCGCTAACAATCGGTGACATTGTCAATATTTCTAAGATGGGATATTGTAACTATTTACATTGTACTTACTGTTGTCCTCATCTTTATTGTCATATTCACGACGTTTCGGCCGTTGTACACGCCGGCATTTTTCAGCTGATATACGTTGTAATAACGAACCAAACCCTTTGTTTAGTCAAATGGGGTAGATTGTTCTAGTTCCACGTGCCATGCCTTTTCTGGATATCTCAGTTTCAGTTATTTCCTTTTAGTAATTAACTCTCTGTGTTTTTGTTCAACTCTGCTGTGGCCAGGATTCGAACTCCCAACACTTTGAGTCAAGTCACTGGATTACTCTTATCCACTGGGTCATGGACAACAGGCATGGCACGTGGAAGTAGACCAATCTACAAGGCATAAAAAATGTCAACAATTCTTTTCAAGGATAAAGCCCCCAAAGTCTATCAATCTTCGACAATCATAAATTTAATCGTTTATAAATCTATATTAACCGCTATCTTTATTTTATTTTCAAATCCCAGCATAAAATCAAACGTCGTATAAAAAGGGCTTGTGCAATACTGAATCATCTATCTATCTATCTATCTATCTGTCTATCTATCTATCTATCTATCTATCTATCTATCTATCTATCTATCTATTTATCAATCTATCTATCTATCTATCTATCTACGCTGGCCACTGGCCGTCATACAAAGGAACTTAATTTTTGTACCTATTTGCCGTTATCTTCTTTTTTTTCTATTTTTTCTACTTGCCATGACCCTTCAGGACATTGACGATCATGGCTCTCCACAATTTTCAGCTCTTAAAAAATTTTGTCTTTTTGTTATCTCTCCTAAACCATATTCCGCCATCCGTTTACACAAGCTCACTAGGTAGGTTATGCGTTGCTTTCCTCTGTCCCTCTTGCCTTCCCTCTGTCCTGTGAGTATCGAATTTTCCAAATACTCTTTCCTCAGCATTTACCCTAGAAATGTCAACTGTACCTTCCTGATGTTAAATATAAGTGTTTTTGTTTCCATTTTCTCTATCACTTCGTCGTTGTTCACATATTCAGGCCATGTTATTCTCAGCATCCTTCTGTAGAACCACATTTCTGTTGCTTTGAATATTTTCTCCGGTATTTTTCTATTTCTTAATGCATTGCTTAGCTTTTAAAAAGCATATTTCGCTATCCCAATGCGTCTTCGGAGGTAAGATCGCCAATTAAATCACAATACATTTCTCTGTCTACCGACGTAGTATGCCAAAGATAAGACTATCATTAATTGGCGGGTAGATATGTCACAAAGAGAGGTAAATTGATCCTTTCTCAGGGGCATCATTGCGAAAAAGTTTTCCAACATCTAATCCGATCTCAGGCTTGTAACATTCAATACAGCCAAAATCAAACTAGTCACGTTCCACTCCCACCGTGCAATCCACGAATTTTACCCTATCAATGACGCACAGGTCTTCTCTCAGGGAGCGCACTTGCCTTGAATGACTACTGGGACCTAAGTTCTCCTTTGACCTCAAGTGGAACTCATATATCCGATCTATTGTTAAAGATGTTGGACGAATGATTGGTTTATTTTATCGCTTCAGTAAGCATCTGCCCCCCACTGCTATACACTATATTTACAAAAAATAGATCAAACAAAGAAATTACTATCGCATCTTGGTTGGAGTACACCTTGAGGTGGTGTAATGGTTAGCAAGATTGTCTTGCTAGAACCATTACATCTGAGTAGTGAGTTCGATCTTCACTGGGTGACCTATACTTTCTATCGTTTAGAAATGTTTTTAAGTTACTAATCATTCAAAGTAATTCGGGAGGTTACCAATTGCTAATAAGTTACTCGACGTTGCATCTTGTCACTGAGGACTGTTACGCATTGGTAACTCCTTTCTCACAGACGAAATGTTGCGAACCTCTCGTTGCTCTCTCGTTGTTTCTATAGCTTGTGTTCTGACGCATTCCATTACTTAGTCCCACCATCCCTGACCTTTACAAACTAGAGCCCACTATGCTACGTACATATGTGTGAATCATCCCCATTCCTTTCGTGTGTCATTAGTAAGTTCACTTGCCTTAAATGTCTAGGGAGACCTAAGCTCTCAAGTATAATTCATATAACCGATATGTTGTTAAAGATGCACGGCAAATTATTGGTATAATTAATCACACCAGTAAGCATCTGCCACCCTCTGCTATACGCTATCTTTACAAAAACCAGATCAGACAAAGAAATGAAATATTACTGTCATATCTGACCTGAAGCCGCCATGTTTTCACATTTCTGTCACTGTGATAGAGTTCAAAAGCGTCTACGCGGACTTGTGAGTGGTGAATTATTTTCCACTCTACATCACCTTTCCCACAGTCGAAATGTTGCTAGCCTCTCGCTGTACTAACACTGTTTCCATTGCATGCGTTCTGACGCGCTATATTTTTTTGTCCCACCGGCTCTGACCTTTAAAACTGGGACCCGCCCTGCTGCGTACACAAGGGTGAATCATCCCCATTCACTTCGTATTCCATTAGTAACGAGTAATTCCCATTTGGACACCTTCTTCACAAGAGCTGTTACTTTGTTATACAGGCCCCATCAAAGATGTTTTCCCAATCATTACAGTCTTGACCTCTTCATATCTACGGTTAACCGTTATCATTTCCCATGATCTTCACTTCTTGCCATTACTTTACGTTCATTGAACACCACACTGTAATCCGGATATTTGGTATTATCCTTATTCATAGCAGCAGCTGGCCTGCCGCTGCGGGACCTGTCATCAAGGTCAGTTTTTTCTTTCTCTCTAGGATTGTTTTTAACTTTACTTACGATACATGCTTGCATCGTTTCAGCCTTTCTTTAAGCCTTATCAAATCCCATATGAATGTGTTTCCAGAGGATTAATCATTTTGAAAAATATTAACACTACAAATGTTTTCCACAAGGCTTTTAAACAATTTATTATTTATAATTAAAAATACACACTTGTAATTCCCCTAATACTTAAAAATTAGAACAGTTTGTTTATTAACCGAAACTATATATATATATATATATATATATATATATATATATTTAGGCAGAAATCCTTCGTTTATGCATATTTCATTAAAAAACGACAGACACGGTAATATGGTTAAGTTTTTTATTTAATTTTTCTTGTGTTCGAAGAAGAGCTTTCTTTTCTGGAAAAAGGGTGTGTAAAAACTGTCCAAATGTTTTATAGTTCCGAGCGCTTTCGGCTATAACTTTAGCCATTATCAAGGATGATTCGATTTTTCAGCTTAATTGAGTGTGTGCATTATGTGTATGTTTTAGTGTGTTGTAGAGATGTTTTTAATTTCTGAATACGGTTAGCACATTGTGGCCTTGTTCGTAGTTAATATTGTTAAGAGTTGGCTTTTTCCTTTTTTATTATTAAAGCTTTCATTATTTTTCATCTTTTTTTTACAAGTGGATGAAGTTATATTTGTTTTTTCTAGTAGTATGTTTCTAATGGAGTCTGGTAAGTTTGTGTGTGTTTAAATGGGTTCTAATGGAGCTATGATCAGATAGGTGTAACGTAAGGCGTCTGGATAAGCATGTAGTTGTATTACGCACGCACACACACATACACACACACACACACACACACACACACACACACACACACATATATATATATATATATATATATATATATATAGTCTCAAGTCATCGTGACCGAGGGCTTAAGCATGCTGGCCTTGTTCAAATTGTTGATCACGCTAGATAACGTGCTCTTAAAATACAACTACTTTCTTTTTTAAGAAAACTCTAAAACAAAAAGCGTTACCTAATAACAAAAACCACATCACTTGAACACTTCTAACAACAACAACAACAAAAAATGTGGGGTGGGGGTAACACATATGACTAGAAAGGAAAATAGTCGTATACCGCATTTACTCGTGTAACGGGCGATCTCTTGTATCGTGCAATCCCCAAATTTTCACTCATAAATAAAATAAGTTTATCATGTATCTTGTGTATCATACAAGTTCCTTTTTTGATAGGCCAAATTCCAATAGACTAATCTCTCATCCTCTATCTCTTTATCGCATCTTCTAATTAAATAAGTTAAAAAAGTAAAAGAGAATGATAAAAGTATCGTTAGTAACGCTATACTCGTTGCGGAAACGTGTACAACCATAAACATCCAAACGAGAAACAGCTATTTTGGTATGATCAGGTCTCGGCCAGCTGAACGCCTTATTAAACGTAAACAATGCAAAAGGGGCATTAACGCTATGTTTGTATTTGATAATACGATACTAATATATGAATATTATATTATTATTATTGGATCCAGTTAAGTCAAACATTAGTTTTATCAAAATCAAGTTTATTTTAAATACAGCTGTACTATTTGACTATACTAAATAGATATATAGTTTGGTCAAAATACGTTAATTTTATATTTCATGTATGACGCAACCCCCTTAAAATTAGCTTCAAAATTATGTTTTCAAAAGTCGTATGATAAGCGAATATATACCGTATTTAAGAAATTGGCGTTCCACGTTACCTTAAACAAAAGATTTGCAAGGAAATCCCCATCAGTACTAGGAAGAGCGATAATTGTCGATTTGTCAAGTCTAATTTCCTGAAGAGCTGTTTAATGAAATATATTTCAGTCGACAATAACGCATAAAGTTTTCTGCGTGGAAAGGGTTAATTTCACAATTACAATTAGAATAATCAAACCTCAGCATAAAATAGACACTATGCCAGTATCTGCCTATATCTCTGAGATGAGGTATTATGATTAGTTACATTATTTACATTTTTCGGACTGTTATCCTCATCTTCAGTGACATATTCACAACGTTTCGGCCGTTGTACGCTCTGGCCTTCTTCAGGTGATTTGAATTTCGAACCGAACACTTTATTTCGCCCATCAGGATAGATTGTTCTAGTTTGACGTGCCATACCTCTTCCAGATGTCACAGTTATTTCACTTTAACTCAACTCTCCAAGTTTTGATTCTCCGCTGATTTGATCTGGTATTGAACTCACAACTCTTTGGGTCTAGTCACTGGATCTAAGCAATGTCTTTATCCACAGAGCCACGTGTTCCAATCACCCGAAGTAGGCCGAAACGTTGTGAATATGGCAATGAAGATGAGGATATCTGTCAGAATAATGTAAATAATGTAAGTAACTATGCTAGTGGCATTAACATGACAATACAGATCATATACGTGCCGTCAATTTGTCGCCGTTCTTACAGCGTGACCACAAGACGCCTTGAAGTTTTATAAAATCGTTGATCTCTGAAATTTTATTTTTAATGAATGTGCAATATTTGATTCTGTCTTTCTTCATTACGGCATTTTCTTTTAAAACATTTGGCAAAAATATGACACTTTATTCATTTTTACATTAAACCATTTGTTTTGATAACAAATATTTAAGCCTCACTGAAGTGAACAAATTCATACGTCTCTTTTTTTTCTTTTAATAAACTGACCTCACTGATCATATTTTATAGTCCCGTTGTTCTTCCATATAAAAAATAGCAACATTAAGTCAAACGTCATTATTAACAAGCTAATCCCGCGAAACGATCAAATACAGTACGGCGCTTGAACCTCCTTGGAAACACCATTACTAAAACATTTTGCTCAAGAAAGTTAATAGCTTACGCCTTCAAGGGCTGTTGTTAGTAAGTTGCTCTTACAAACCGCTGGTGAGAGCAACGATTTCATTTCTAACTGCCTTTAATAATGTGACTTCGTTTTAAAGTTAAACTAAGTAAATCATTATGGGTTTCATAATGGCGGTAAGAAAACTGTTCTCGAAGACTGCTTGAGTTAGAGAGTTCGACGCCTGTGGATTTCACACTGGTGCGGCATTGGGGTTGTCTAAACAGAAATTCATAAACGTATATTATTAACACCTATCTTTAAAATGAAAGTATATGACAGAATATAATATATTAGTTGAAAACATTGAAGATTTAACAAGACAATTTGTTTTTGTCACTGCAGGGATATGTAAATGAGTGCATATATTTAGCTAAGGCATAGACTATATAAGAGCCCAAAGAGTAAGGGCAGAAGAGCTCTCGGTATAGGAGATAAACGTCTACCGCTGCTCTAATAAAATACGGAGGAATGTACATATTATAAAAGTCGCGCTATGAAAAATCAATGGTAAAATAAATACATGTTTACAATCCAATCTTCAAAGAGTTTGAGAGTAAATGGCTTACACTGGTAGGTGTTGATTCCTTCTCGATACCTATCCATTTCTCCAAGTCTTACTAAATGTCCAAAATTTTTCAACTCTTCACATCAACACAGACCATTCTTAAAATTCTGACTGCCCCAAGCAGTTTTGTTTTCAAAGGATGTCAATTCGAGACACAATCCCAATGTACCCAATATTATTATTATTATTATTATTATTATTATTATTATTATTATTATTATTATTATTATTATTATTATTATCATTTTATTTCCTTTGATTTCTGGTTTATACTCATTTCTTTCCGATTCCCGATCAAAGTCCTATGGCCAGAAATGTCATCATGATAGTTTTCACAGAGCAGTTTTAGAAAAAAAAAATCACACATTTTATAAAGATAAAGCCCTTTGTAAGGTGTGGGCAGTACTCGGCAGAACAATTTTTTGTATTTCTTTAAGGCATGGGCTACCAGGGATCCCTTCAATGAGTCTATTGGAATCTCTTCCAAAAAATCCGGGTGCTCCAGCTACAACTGGAATTGTTGATGTTCTCATGTGCAACATATTTGAGATTTCGATTTCAAGGTCCTTGTATTTTGATAGATTATTATTATTATTATTATTATTATTAACTTTCTGGTTGTGAACTTTTCACTGCCTCTCATGTTCATTTTTTTCCTTTTTTTATAAGTCCGCAAAGAAAAAAATCCTTGTTTTGATAATAATTGAAACTATCTTTACTTATTGAAAACTGTACATCTCGGTCTCGCTGTCATTGCAAAATTAAAAAAAAACTGTCTATTCGATCTCTGAGGGCAATGCTATTTTGTTGTGAAGATTTAAATTTAAAGATTTAAATTCTGACAATGGGACCAATAAATTATTTAATTTATAAAAGAAAACTGTTTCAAGTGTTTTTATTTCAAATGTATTTATTCCTCTCTGAAGATCCGAGTGGAAATATTGTCCTTGTTCTTCATTGATGTTGTTTTGATCCGTTGTGCTAACCCTAACCCTGCCGTGGGTGCTGGACAATCTCCTCACAGATGCAGAAGAGACTTGAAGCAACAGTCGGATGCTGAGAATACCATAGACTGAACATGCGAGCAACGAAGAGCTTTTTGGGAAAATGGAAGCAAAAAACGACTTATACTTAACATTAGGAAGAGACGGTTGAAATGTCTATACGACATAATGAGAAAAGAGGGCTTGGAAAAGTTAATACACACAGTAAGCAGGAGAGAAGTAAGCAACGCATAACCTACCTAGCGAAATTGTGTAAATGGATGGTAGAACGGGGTCTAAGAGAGATAACAAAAATACAACATTTATAAAGAGTTACAAGGGGCAGGAAATTGTGGAGAGCCATGATCACCAACGTCATAAAAGGACGCTGGCGATCATGGCTCATAGAAGGGGATGCATACATTCATTTTTGCTGGAAATGGAACAGTTGTCCGCATGTAGTGGGTTGAGTTGGCCCAATTTTATAAGGAATCAGGAAATCTTCGGAGTATTAGAGCAGTCCCAAGGAGAACATTATCCTGGAAGTGTTCAGTCATAATCTTCTCCAGTCACGTCGGGAGTTCAGTATTTATGGGACCCAAAGCAACAACAATGAGTATGGCCAGCAACGTCTTCACTGAACACGACTTTTCATTTCTTATTTGGAACAGTTATAGATTCAATGCTTTTTTTTCTTTTTTGTCGACTACACTATCAGTTGTGTGTATTTATTATTATTATTATTATTATTATTATTATTATTATTATTATTATTATTATTATTTCCTTTGATTTCTGCTGTAAACACATTAACTTCCAGGTCCCAACCAGTGACCGAAGGTCAGTAATGGCTTCATCATATTTTCCACTGCTCATTTTTTGTAAAAAAAAAAGCCCACAAAACCAGTTGACTAAACAATTTACAATAATAAAGTGATGCTAATACATTTACCGAAAACAGCACACAAAATTAACTTTGCGCGTTACTGTAAAGGGTAAAGACAGAATAGCATAGAAAACAATAGCCACTAGGCTAATTATATTCTTAAAATAATGATGATAGAATAGCAGAATATAGAAAAAAATAGCCACTATGCGAGTTATATTCTTAAAATAAAGATGACAGAATAGCATAAAAAAACAATAGCCACTATGCGAATTATATTCTTAAAATAAGGGTGACAGAATAGTAGAATATAGAAAACAATAGCCACTATGCTAGATTTATTCTTAAAATAAGGATGACAGAATAGCATAGAAATCAATAGACACTATGTGAGATTTATTAAAGAATAGCATAGAAAACAATAGCCACTATGCCAGTTATATTATTAAAATAAGTATGACAGAATAGCATAGAAAACAATAGCCATTAAGCCAGTTATATTCTTAAAATAAGTATGACAGAATAGCAGAATATAGAAAACGATAACCACTATGCCAGTTATATTCTTAAAATAAGTATGACAGAATAGCAGAATATAGAAAACGATAACCACTATGCCATGCCAGTTATATTCTAAAAATAAGTATGACAGAATAGCAGAATATAGAAAACGATAACCGCTATGCCAGTTATATTCTTAAATTAAGTATGACAGAATAGCAGAATATAGAAAACGATAACCACTATGCCAGTTATATTCTTAAAATAAGTATGACAGAATAGCAGAATATAGAAAACGATAACCACTATGTGAGTAAGCGATATATAGTGGTCTGTCTGTGGTTAACGAGTGTCTTAATTTTGCAAGAAGAATTGTGTATTGTTATTTGGTCTTGCAAAAAGGTTAATGAGATTTATTTGATATTTTAAATGGGATATCTTTGAAGGGCCTACTGGATAAACCTAAAGGCGTATAGGACAAGCTAAAAATGTTTTTCAGGAACTATGCAATGTATTAAGAGATAAAAAAAATGATGTTAGAAACAAATAAATGTGTTCTAAAAAGCAAAGTAAAGTATTGAGAAACAGGAACATTTGATAAAAACAAAGAAAAGAGGGTTAAACTATTATGTAATATCAATATGGCAGTGAGTCTTGGACAATCTCCTCGCAGATGAAGAACTGTCTTGAGGCAACTGAAATGTAGTTCTATGCTAAGAATACCGTGGACAAGCCATGTGAGTAACGAGGAATTTTAAGGAAAATACAATCATAAAGAAACAGCTGACTTTTCTCGAACTCATAATGAGTAAAGAGGGCCTGGAGAATTTCATACACGCGATGACATATTGAAGGAAGGATGGACAAAGCGAGTAATCTACCTAACATTCTTGTGTAAATGGATGATAGAACAGGGATTGGTTAAGAAATCGAAAAGCCAAATTTTACTAAGCTACAATGAATGAAGAATTGAGGACAGTCATGATCGCCTACGCCTTAAAGAGACACAGCCCACAGAAGACGAAACAGGTATCTGATATTTAATTTTCTATACGGCTTAGAAGGAAGTGGAGAGCCATGATCGCCTACGTCTTAAAGGGACACAGCACACAGAAGAAGAAACTGATATGTGATATTTACTTTTCTCTACGGTATAGAAGGAAGTCAAAAGCCATGATCGCCTACTTCTTAAAGGGACACAGCACATGGAAGAAGAAACTGATATCTGATATTTAAGTTTCTATACGGTACAGAGGGAATTGGAGAGCCATGATCGCCTACGCCTTAAAGAGACACAGCACCACTGCCTCAAGGAGTCTTGTTTTCCTGACTGCTGGAAGTCCTCAACCATTGTTTCTGTCTTTAAGAACTCTGGTGACCCCTCCAACCCTTCTAATTACCGTCCTATCAGTCTCCTACCCCTCTTCGGCAAAGTCTTCGAAGTCATTATCAACACCGAAGTGATTAATCACCTGATATCCCGTGATCTGCTCTCAGACAAGCAGTATGGTTTCCGCTTTGCCCGATCTACAGCCGATGTGCTTACGGCCATCACTGAATTTGTCTACCAAGCTATTCCTAATAACGGTGAAGCTCGTGCCGTGGCCCTAGACATCTCCAAAGCGTTTGGTAGAGTTTGGCATGCCGGCCTACTTCAAAAGCTCCAGGGTTATGGTATTACAGGTCGATTGTTTGACCTAATACAATAATTCCTGTCAAACCGTGAATTGAAGGTCGTTCTCAATGGATTCATCTCCAGCTCCTATCCCACTAACGCAGGTGTTCCTCAAGGCTCCATCCTAGGCCCTACTCTGTTCCTCATATTCATAAACGACCTTCCTGACGCCATAGATTCCCAAGTCGGCATCTATGCGGACGACACCACAATTTACTCCTGTCTCAAACACAAATCTAGTGATGCTGACAAAGTTAAACTGGTAGTTCGATTAGAAAAGTACCTACAATCGGTTGTGAACTGGGGCAAGAAATGGATGGTTAACTTTAACGCCTCTAAAACAAAACTGCTCTCTATTAACCACCACAGGGATCCATCCCTGCATCCCATTAGAATGTCTGAAGACCAACTTCTCGAGAGCTCCTCTCTGCGGCTGCTCGGTCTCACGCTGTCCGCTGATCTGTGATGGAACAAATACATCGAGTCAATTGCATCACCCACCGCAAGAAAAGTTGGCTCGCTGTGCCGAGCCAGGAAATTTTTCTCCCCGGAATCGATCCTCCAAATCTATAAATCGACCATTCGCCCTTGCAGGGGGTATTGCTGCCATATATGGTCTGGATCCCCTGCTGTTTGCCTCAGGGTTCTTGATAAGATCCAGAGACGGATATGCAATATAATTGGCCCTGATCTGTCATCTCGTCTACAGTCGCTCTCTCACAGACGCGACGTTGCCTCGCTCTTCCTTTTTTACAAATACTTTCACAGTAATTGCTCCGATGAGCTGCTTTCGCTGGTTCCTAGGCCTCATGAATTTAAGGGTCCTACGAGGCTGGCATCCCGTTCCCACCCCTTCACCGTTGAAACTGTTAGATGTAGACGTCTCTTTACTCCAATAGCTTCATGTCTCGCACATCTCGCCTGTGGAACTCCCTTCCTTATTCCTGTTTCCCTGACAAATACAATCTACAACTATTTAAGTGTAACGTCAATCGACATCTCCAGTTGCCTTGATCTATCCACTTCCCTTCTCCACATCCTTTCACCTTTCATTACTATCTGTTCTCGCTCCAAATCTTCTGTAACCCCCTTGCCTTGATCGATCCACTATCTTTCTCCACATCCTCTCCTTTACCACTCCTATCTGCTCTTCCTCCAAACCTTCTGTAACCCCTTGCGTGCTAGTGGCTTCCAGCCTTGATTGGGGTGAAAAGCTTAAAAAAAAAAATTTAAACTAGGTGGTCATTTTTTACCTATTTTTTGTCTGAATTGTATTATTACCGTTGTTTTATTTAGCTTTTATAAGAACTTTCATATTGATGGTATTGCGACCAAGTAAATGGTTAAAGAAATAAAAAGTTTTACAGAAATATCGTATATTAAACAGTAAATACAACAGAAGAGTATTACACGACTAGTCAGTGTGTGTCGGTTGACGAGCGTTCAATCTATTCGACTGTTATATTTACCAACCCCCCTCACGAGGTAGGATGTTGCACAAGGCCGAATTTAATGTGGGGCAATTGGAGCCCATAGGTTCGGCCAAAAATTCCCTATAGACCCTGTATAAAACGGGGTCGGATAGCTGTTTCCCGAGACGAAACTTCGACATAGCTTCGTCTGGGGATCCTCTCTTCCGCACAAGGCCAAGTTTACCGTGGGCTCAATGAGCCCGTAGGCTCGGCCAAAAATATTCCCTTAGAATCCGCATAAACGGGTTCAGGACCTGTCTACCTCCCCAGAAGAAACTTTGCCCTTCAGCAAAGCCTCATCCGGGTTCCTATCTGCTCGAGGCAGAGATTTCGACAGTAATGAACAGTCTGGTCGACTGTTCCCCAAGGCCTCTCTCCTACTAATTTTATAGTAGTCTGAAGAGTCCAACATAGACTCGTTAGAGGGAGGACACCACAACAGATGGTAAAACAGTATATCTCTGAAATATAAAATTAACTTCAAACAGGATTTGAACTCATAACCATGTGACACTATTTATCTCTGGTAATTGGCTAACTAATTAACCATAGAAATTAAAACAGAAAATAGACATTCTTAAAGCGGAAAAAAGAGCTATAACGAAAGATAGACTGATCGACGTTAAAAGAAAGATTTTAATTTGTTTACAAAAAAAAAACCGCGGAGAGAGCCGTGTGTGAGGTCCAGTCGAGTTATCGCCGAGGGAGATAGAAAGAAAGGTAAATATGGAATTATCGGCCAAAACACGTGCCGATACAGGTAGGAAGATTCAATGTTAATTATCTTTCCAAGATATCGTTTAATTTCTTTTCTTGGATACAGGCGAAGAGAAGCAATGTGTCAATTATAAAATTTTGGCGTTGTCTCGATATAGATGAGAGGATTGTTATCATTTACTTTGCCAACAGACGCTAAGGTGTCGAATGGCAATGTGGCAATTGTAAACTTTTAGCAGTCCCCAGAAAATAGTGGAGAAGTGACATTTGACGAGATAAAAGAATTTGGTTTCTTAACAGGTCAGGGATTCCATGATAAAGCTGACTTGGAGTAAGGAAACAGATGGCAAAGTTTGACAGAGATTAATGAGACGTTAAGAGCGCTGGGTAATTGATTTTGGGTGGCCCAGGAAAAAGAGAACATGTGATAAAAGAATTTTGTAAACAAAATTTCTAGATTATAATTTTAAGGAGGCCAGCGTAGCCACACCCACACTGCCGAGAGATCATTGGTTGTATGGTAGCATGGTGATGGGCGGAGGTGAATGGACGAAAAAGGCGGAGAAGATGCTAACACCCACTGAAGGTATTGGTATGAGATATCAATGTGAGAGAGAAAGAGTCTAGGAGGATAGCTCTCCTCCGACCTTCCTTCACGAACGACGGAGATCCCCTCACCCTGAAATAGGAAGAGGTTGATTTTCCAAAAATGTGAAATAATCAATTTTCCTGTCCTGTCTTGTTACAAATAGAGATTATCGAGAACCCCAGGTAGCGTCGGGCCCACACACCGGGCTTTGGTCGGTACCCATATAAGCGAACGACGATGGGCCGTTCCACAATAGAGACGACAGTGCAGTAGAAGTTGCATTTAATTTGAGTTGAGCTGGTTTTGAACCAGGGTGTTGCCTCGCAGAAGCTGACCGAGAGATTCCATGACCTCCGACTTCGCCGATGCTACCGATAGCAAGTTATACTGATGAAAGAAGTTAAGCCAGCACTTAAAAACTAAATTGACTTACGATATCAACTTGCTTGAAATATAGAAGTGTCACATTTCGTAGGAAACAGGCTGGGAGAAAAACACGCTCCTGTATACAACGGAAGGATAAAGTTGAATTGTTATTTCTTAAGATACTTGGACCTCTTCGGTTTTTCTTTCATTTATTTTTTTCTTTGCACTTGTACAATGTCACCTTCAATTTGGGCTCAGCTGACACTACGACCCGACGCCTGATTGACATCGTCTGCCTACGATCAAAGTCACAACGTGGGTAGGTTAGACTTGAGATCAAGGCAGTTACTCCAGTAACCACAGGTTGCAAGTGAGCTGTGAACAATAAAGTTGGCATTGAATCGGTACAACTAGTGAAGCCGTTAACATCGACGACCAGAACTCGACCCTGGTGCCAGATATTGGTGCCGTAACCATTGGATTCGACCCTGGACGGCTGAGTGTCACATATTGGTATCCTGATCAGGGGATTTCGCCGAGTAGCGACGACCACCGAACGATCGGGACACAGGCTAGTGGCAGCGACAAAGAGTCAACCCCAAAACGCCGGTAGAAGAAACCTTACAGCTTCGCGCCGTGGGAGTTGACCACGGGCCGACGGCTTGGTGTCACAACCACTATCCAGGTGAGCACGGCTTCCATGGACGACGCCTTACTTAATATTGACATGGAGACCAAACAGATCGGCAAGGTTAAATCTAGTCATGTAAATGTGTCCCTTCTCTTACCAGAACTCTTCACGCCATATTTTTAAGTGATTCTTGTTGTGATAGAGGCTTACGGACACATCACGTTGAATCACAGGTTCCCGTACGATCAATGAAGTCAAGGAACATTGTACCTGGTGAGTATCTAGACGGGTGACCTCTAGGTAATACCAGGTGCTGTAAGCTTGGATATGCGGATGGTACAACGAATACTGACTCGAGTTTCAATTTAAATTAGGTTCGTTTTATTTACTTCCGCGCAAACACCTTTAGAAAAAGTACGACTCCACCGCTTCTTAATTATTAAGCCTTATATCACTAAATCATTATTATCTCAAAAAAGTTCGTATAATCTAAACAAAATATTTTCTGGCTTTAAATAACCTCTTTTTTTAGGTTTATTTACATTCTCTGCAATATAAATGTATAGAGACTACAGTGACCATAAAGTAAGGGATCAGTTTATATATTATTTATGATATAGAATTGATCCCTCGCTTTATATCCAAATTATAATTTCTTGTTTGTTTATAAAATTCTGATTAGGCATGAATCTAACTTTTCTTACACATCTATGGGTTAATTTGTTAGACTTGTATCACTAAAATATTATTATCTCTCCCCACAAAAAATTATTAGAATATGAAAATATTTCCTGGCTTTAGATAACCTCTAAAGGGTTGATAAGCTGTGGAAGACGAATCAATCATGTTGTGAGAGAATTTATAATAACCTTATTTTAGCAAATATTCTTAACTGAAGCCGATTCACTATTTAACTTTGCGTCTTTTACCTATCATGTTAGTATTATTTTTAAACCAGCCATTACATCGTCTGTAAAAAAAAAGAAGCTTTTTGGAGTAAGCTCTATCTTTGCAGGCTAACTTCTCTTACATAATGAATTCTTGTAATTCTGTTGTTGAACGGAGAACAATATTCAATTCCATTTCTATTCCTGGAGCAATCACTTGTCAGTCTTTTAATCAGCTACACACTAAATATTAAATAATAAAAATTCTACAGCGGCCATAAAGTAAGGAATCTGTTTATATATCGATTATGATATAGAATTGATCCCCCACTTTATATCCAAATGATAATTTCTTGTTTGTTTATCAAATTCTGATTAGATACGAATCTACCTCTTCTAACCCAGTTATGTGTTTATGTGTAAGACTTGTATCACTAAAACATTTTTATCTCACCCCACAAAAAAAAAAAAAATCTAAAAATATTTTCTGGCTTTAAATAACACGGAAAGGGTTGATAAGCCGTAAAAACGAATCAATCAATCAATTGATGGAGTGTCTTCAACAAGCAGTACATCGTCTGTAAAAATAAACAACCTTTTTGGAGCAAGCTCTATCTTTGCAGACTATATTCTCTTACATAATCAATTCTTGTAATTCTGTTGTTGAACGGAGAACAATATTTAATTCCATTAACTATTCCTGGAGCAATCACTTGTCAGTCTTTTAATCAGCCACACACTAAGTATTAAATAATAAAAAATTCTACAGTGGCCACAAAGTAAGGGATCTGTTTATATAATGATTAAGATATAGAATTGATCCCCCACTTTATATCCACATTATAATTTCTTATTTATTTACCAAATTCAAATTAAATATAAATCCACTTCTTCTTTCCTAGCTATCGATTAATTCGTAAGAATTGTATCAGTAAAACATTATTATCTAAAAAAAAAAATCTTAGAATCTAAAAATATTTTCTGGCTTTAAATAACCTCTAAAGGGTTGATAAGCTGTGGAAGACGAATCAATCATGTTATGACAGAATATATAATAATCTTATTTTAGCAGATATTCTTAATTGAAGCCGATTCACTATTTAACTTTGTGTCTTTTACCTATCATGTTAGTCTTATTTTTATCCCAACACACAGGTTATGTTACAATGAGCATTGGCATGGATCAGAAATAAATTAGACTTCTGTAGTGATTTTCCAATCGTAGCTTAGATGTGGCACAAGGCCGAAAGTATGGGGCACCCAGTGAGGATCCCTGAATGAACCAAAATTTGTCGAAACTTGGATCCGAGGCCGAAAAAAAAAAAGATGTGATTAACTTTATTTTTTTAATACTAATTTAATATAGTGATTTTCCAAGCGTAGCTTAGATGTGGCACAAGGCCGAAAGTATGGGGCACTCAGTGAGGACCGAACTCATTACTCAGTTATAATTGTTCTAGCGCGACTAGATTGCTAACCATTACACTGCCTCGAGGTTCCCTAAATTGGACTTCTGTATTACGATGTGGCATTCACTTTTTAGCGCCTAATGTTTCACTATTTGAATTTATTTCAGATTTCTTTTTTATTGCAGATGGGCATTCATTTTGATTATTTTAATTTCTATCGATGATAGACACAAAAAATACGAAAGTCACATCGTGTTAACATACAATGCACGCCGTATCTACTCGAGTATAGCGCGAGGTTATAGGATCAGTTTTTAATGCAAAAATATGAGATCGCACTATACATAGGCAACTCTTTTGAAGGTGCTAAAATCATGCATTTCCAATGACCGATTGCACTATACAGAGATAAATCCTTTTTTTTTCTTTTTTTGTCAGGAGGTGGTTAAAATCCATTCATTTTCATGGTACCGTAACCTACCTGTTAGACCTAGATTCCCACTGTACCTTTGGCTAACCTTAACGTTACAGGCATCATGCACAATATTTGACTACGGTAGGCCTACTATTATTGCTGAGAAGCTGGGGTCGCATTATACAAGAGCCATTCGAAAATATCATGTTTTACACGCTAGAAATTCGTGGGGGTGTACTGTTCATGAAGTAGGCTTACAAACAGGTAACATTTTACAATTATGTTCTTGCAGTAAAAGGTAACATACCTTTTTGGACTCAGGATGATCCCGGAACTGAAAATCTGCCCTTCATTGAAATCTGTATCCGGATTAGGAAGGAACCGTTAAAAATTAAAATTTTAAAATAACTGAAAAAAAATTAAAAGTTTAAAATTTATATTGAGTTTAAAGTAGTGCAAAAACTTTGTGAATTTAAAAATATTTGTTCTAAATTCAGTTTAGAATATCTCCAAATATCTATTCCCGGAACAATCACTAAATATTAAATAATAAAAATTGTACAGTGGCCATAAAGTAAGGGATCAGTTTATCTATTGATTATGATATAGAATTGATACCCCACTTTATATTCTTGTATATTTATCAAATTCCATATCAAATATCAGGTTTTGCACACTAGAAATTCGAGAGGTCATGAAGTAGGCTTATACATAAGTATATATCAATTTATACTAAATTTCGTAAAATTTTGCAATTATGTTCTTGCAGTAAAAGGTTAAAACTGTTCCGCCCCTACGAAGGAGAATGTAACTTCCTATATTCATCCGGGTCTTTAATAAATTTAGTCTTTCGACCCTCAGGTTTGTTTAAACTTTAAAAAAAAAAACCAAAACTAATATCTATATACTGATTTTAGGAAATGATTAGGGTCACGAACTTTTCAGCACTCAGGCATATATCTTCTAAATAAATAAACGGTAAATTATGTCTGTCCGTCCATGTGTCTAAAACCCCTTAAACTTGGGCCAAACTTGCTCTAAATAGACATATTATACCTTTTTGAAATCGGGATGATCCCGGCATTGCAAATCTGCCTCTCATCTGGTGCTTGAACATCCAGTCTTGGGATTTGGGACGGGATGACAGTAAAGAATTCAAATTTTAAAATAAATGAAATAAATAATGGTTTTAAAAATTTTAATATATATATATTGAGTTTAAAGTTACACAAAAAATGTGAATTTAATTTTTTTTTTGTTTTTATTAAATTCAGTTTAAATTATCTCCAAAACTTCGTGAATTGAGGAAAATCAATTTTATTTCTTCAAAATGCCAGAGCTAAAGTAAGAGGTTTCATGACGCAAGGTTTTGAAGTTGCGCAAAGTTTGTGATTTGAAGAACTCAGCTCAGTTGAAGTTCCATGGAGTTTGTGATTTGAAAAAAAAAAACAGTTTTCGGTCTAGATTGGAATTTTGACAGAAATCTGAGTTTCGGCCCAAATCGGAAGTTCGGCCCAAATCTGTCTTTTGGGCTTAAAACCCGAATCATATTTAAATTGAGGTTTTCAAATTCCATTGTGTGAATTGAGGAATTCAAAGTTATTTCGATCCAAACTATTATTGCTGCTTTCTAAGCTGGACCAGATCTCCCTTTAATATTGGGTCGGATGCCTAATTATTCCCACCACCGGAGCTAAGAGCTAACTAGCTTAAACTAACTAAACTAAATAGCTTAAAAGCTTAAACTAGCTAAAAAAAAAAAAAAAAAACGCACGGTGTACGGGTTTTTAATCTAGTTATCTTATAAAAACAGTAGCGTAAAAAAGATGGCGATATTTCAATAACTTTTCAAATGTATTGATTATATTTTCTGTATGAATAATTTAGCACTTTTATCGATGTACTTACCATATCGATACATTTAAATAATTCTTTATTTAAATTATTAAAATTAAAAAATACCCAACGGAGTGTAACACAGTCCTTATAGTCAAAAGATAACGGCTATATTTAAGTATATTTTCAATGACATTATTTATACATTCTGTATGAGTAATTTAGCACTTTTATCGATGTACTTACCATATCGATACATTTAAATAATTCTTTATTTAAATTATTAAAATTAAAAAATACCCAACGGAGTGTAACACAGTCCTTATAGTCAAAAGATAACGGCTATATTTAAGTATATTTTCAATGACATTATTTATACATTCTGTATGAGTAATTTAGCACTTTTATCGATGTACTTACCATATCGATACATTTAAATAATTCTTTATTTAAATTATTAAAATTAAAAAATACCCAACGGAGTGTAACACAGTCCTTATAGTCAAAAGATAACGGCTATATTTAAGTATATTTTCAATGACATTATTTATACATTCTGTATGAGTAATTTAGCACTTTTATCGATGTACTTACCATATCGATACATTTAAATAATTCTTTATTTAAATTATTAAAATTAAAAAATACCCAACGGAGTGTAACACAGTCCTTATAGTCAAAAGATAACGGCTATATTTAAGTATATTTTCAATGACATTATTTATACATTCTGTGTGAGAAATTTAGGATATTTTAAACGATTAACTATACGTGACAACTGTCCTCCTTTGCGGCAGCGAATGTTGGACAGTCTCCTTAAAGATGAAAAAGAGACTCTAGGTGACGGAGGTATAGTTCTACAGAAGGATGCTGAGGATATCATGAACCGAGCATGTGAACAATGATGAGGTTTTGGAGAGGATGCAAACAAGGAGGAAGCTTATACTTAACATCAGGAAGAGAAAGCTGAAATTTCTGGGACAAGTAATGAGAAAGGATGGCTTGGAGAATCTGATACTCACAGGTCGAATAGAGGGAAAGGGAGACAAGGAAAAGCAACGCATGCGAGCTTAAGCAAGTGGGTGACAGAACATGGCCCAGCGGAAGTAGCAAAGGGACAAAACTTATTGAGAGCTACAAGGGATAGGGGGAAGTGGAGAGCCATGCTCGCCTACGTCCTGAAAGAACACGGCACATAAAATGAAAGAAAAATATTCACGTACAAGAAAACTTCTCTTTGTAAATTTCTAACACCAGAACTTTCCAAAGAAAGCTATCAAAACACTTATCGAGAAAAAAATGGCGACTATATTTAAGTGTATTTAAAAAATGGCGACTATATTTAAGTGTATTTTAATGTATGCATTTTGATCTATTTTCGCTTGTAGAAAAAACTCCCTTTTTTAAATAAATAAAACCAGAAATAATCAAAGAAAACTAACACGACTCCTATCGGGAAAAATGCCGGCTATATTGAAGGGATTTTAAAAAATGTTTTCAGTGGGATTAATTTAGGGTATTTTTTGTTTTATTTTATTTATCTAATTATATAATAAATATATATGGATATAAATTCCTTAAATATATCTATACAAATTCTCTAAATTATTCCCCCAGAAAGCATAATGCAATTGTATAAATATCTTAAATATAGTTGTAAGAAAAAATATTTTTTAAATCGTTACAGTAAGAAATAATAAAATAAAACTAACATGACTCCTATCGGGAAAAATGCCGGCTATATTTGAGAGATTTTTACAGTTGCATTATGTATTCTACGGGAGTACAGAAATCTAGATGCGTGTATTTGTATGTATCCATTTGTACTTGTAAGAAAAAAATCCTTTTTTAAATAAATAATACGAGAGATAAAAAAAAAAAATCTAACTAAGCTCTATCGGGAAAAATGACGACTTTTTAAAAATGTATCTATTTATGCATATAATAAATATATATATGCATATAAATTCCCTAAATATATCTATACAAATTCTCTAAATTATTCCCCGAGAAAGCATAATGCAATTGTATAAATATCTTAAATACAGTTGTAAGAAAAAATATTTTTAAAATAATTACAGCAAAAAATAATAAAATAAAAGTAAAACTAACACGACTTCTACCGTGAAGAAATGGCGAATATATTTCAGTGATTTTGCAACGACAAAGATGTCTTCACATTTCCCGCATGCGTAATCTACGATTGTAATCTATGCACTTGTCGTAAAACTGATTTATTGAAGCAAGTCCGAATTCCGGCAGAGTCTGCTTATAAAAACTTAACTCTATTTGGATCGGGACGAATCGACATCATTTTGTCCATTCTGTCGTCAGATATTTTAAAAAGAATATCCTGTCTAAAGTATGCCACGATGGTTGATGTAGAAGAAAGAGGGTGAGCGAGCATTTGGGAAAACTCTTCACCGTCAACTACTGACCAAACAGTAATAGCCATTTATTTCTTACACCTATTGTCGGGCGGCATATAAATGTCTCCGTACGGGCATGAGTAGGGTTTCGAAATTCGTGACATGATGATAAAAGAAAGAAGAAAACGAGCGGCATTTGGAGTGAAAGGAGGAGGGAAGCAAAAAGCAAAAAAAAAAAAAAAAAAAAAAAAGAGGTGGGAAGAGGAGAGACTGAATTTGGAGGAGGTGTTTGTTGAACGCAAAGATGAAATTTCGAACGCTGATTGGTTGTTACGGCAGCTGAATTGATTGAAAAAAATGTCGTTAGTTTGAAGGAATGTTAAAGGGGGAGGAGCACTAATATGATGATGAAACCGATGGAAGGGGGGGAGAAGAGGGGGAAGAGAAGGGGAGGGAAAAGAATATTAAAGAGAGATGGAAATGAGAATTTGAAGGAGAAACAGTAGAGTGAAGAATAAAGTAATTAAATAAATTTGGAAAAAAGAAAAGAAAATATGGGGAAAAAGAAAATAGCTTGACAAAAAGAAAGATAAATACTGGAAAAAGAAAAGAGAAAAAAACTGGAAAAAATTATAAAAAAGAAAATGAAAAATTTGGAATAAAAACGAAAAGTTTGAAAAAACAAACAAATGTGAAATTTTGCCAAAAAAAAAAAGGAATCGATAAAAGATTGGGAAAAAAAAAGAAAAAATTAAAAAAACAAAAAAAAAGTTTAAAAAAAATGAAGATGAATGGAAAGAGGAAAGAAATGTAATTGGGGAAAGAAAAGAATGGAAAAAGAATGGAAAAGTGAAAAAATGATAGAAAAATGAGTTAAAAACTGGAAAACTTAAAGAACAATACATAAAAAATACATGGGAAATATGTGAAAAAAAGCGAAAAGTGCTTGGAAAAATAAAAAGACAAAGATTGGAAAATTTTGTAAAGGAAAAAAGAGATAAAACGATGAAAAACTGGAAAACGAGATAAAAAAAAAACTGGAAGTGAAAAGATAAGAAAAAAGAAATATAATTGAAATGAACGATGGTAAAATAAAGAAAAAGTTGAAAAAATGAAAAGATAGAAAAAAAAAGAAAAAAATGAGTTAAAAAGGGGAAAAAATGGAGGAGGAAAAGAAGAAATGATTGGAAAACAAGCAACAACAAATGGACAACGGGAAAAATGAAATGATGAATGTTAGGTAAAGAAACGAAAAAGTAGTGAAAAAATGCATAATATTAGAAAAGGAAAGACGAAAAGATTGGAAAAAGAATAAGAAACAAAGATTGGGAAAAGAAAAGAGGAAAACAGGAAAAAGAAATGAAAAAATGCCTTTATTTCTTTTCATTTTCCCGCCATCTTTCTTTCTTTCTTTCTTTCTTTCTTTTTACCTTATTTTTCTTTCTTTCTTCCTTCTTTTATTTTCCTCTTTCTTTTATTTCTTTTTTCTTTCCAACTTTCCTAAATTTTCCCTACGCCTTCCTCGCGTTCTTTCCTCTTTTTGAATTTTTTCCTTTTTTCCTTCTTTTCTTTTCATTTCTTCCTTTCTTCCTACGTTTCTTAAAGTTTCCCCTCACCTTTCTTTCTTTCTTTCTTTCTTTCTTTCTTTCTTTCTTTCTCTTTCTTTCTTTCTTTCTTTAGTTCTTTCTTTCTTTCTTTAGTTCTTTCTTTCTTTCTTTCTTTAGCTCTTTCTTTCTTTCTTTAGTTCTTTCTTTCTTTCTTTCTTTAGTTCTTTCTTTCTTTCTTTAGTTCTTTCTTTCTTTCTTTAGTTCTTTCTTTCTTTCTTCCTTTCTTTCTTTCTTTAGTTCTTTCTTCCTTTCTTTCTTTCTTTAGTTCTTTCTTTCTTTCTTTCTTTCATTTTTCCTATCTTGTTTCTATTTTGCATTCTTTTTTCATTTTCTTCTTTTTCAAATTTTTTCTTTTTGCCAAATTTCTTTTTTTTTCTTACAAATTTTCAATTTTTTTCTCGTTATTATTTCCAGTATTTCCCTTGTCGTTTTTTCAATGTTTTTTTTTATTTATTTAAATCTAATTTTTATTTTTTACTCTACTTTGTTTTTTACTCGATATGTCCATTTTCTTCGCAAGTTTATTTGATTTCGAAAAAGAATTTAAAAAGAAGAATATGACTGGAAAAAGTAAAAAGAAAATATTACAAAAATAAATGAAAATGAGTGGAAAAAAAATATTTTGAAAAGAAATGAAAACCAACTGGACAAAGAAAAAGAAATCTATCTGCTGATCATTATTTTTTGTTAGTTTTTTGGCAAATACGAGGTACAAGAGTCACTCAAGGTAGAAGATTAATGAATGATGTTGCGTAAGAAGAGCATTACTGAGGATATGCAAGCAAGATAACAGTTAACCCTAGACGTAGTATCGTCCCTCGAGTTTGTCCTATAAAGTAGCAGTTCTGACAGAATACGAAGGGAAGAGGAGTGATATCTATCTATCTATCTATCTATCTATCTATCTATCTATCTATCTATCTATCTATCTATCTATCTAACTCAGTCTGTCTTTCTATCTATCTAACTCAGTCTGTCTTTCTATCTATCTATCTCAGTCTGTCTTTCTATCTATCTATCTATCTATCTATCTATCTATCTCAGTCTGTCTTTCTTTCTTTCTATCTATCTATCTATCTATCTCAGTCTGTCTGTCTTTCTATCTATCTATCTATCTATCTAACTCAGTCTTTCTATCTATCTATCTCAGTCTGTCTTTCTTTTTTCTATCTATCTATCTCTCTCTATATATATATCATGTTCACATCTGTCTATGTGTGTATGTATATATGTATATATAGATATGCATATATATATACATATAAATATGTATCTCATTATGTTCATATCTCTCAATATATATCTCATTATGTTCTTATCTCACTCTCACTCTATCTATCTATCTATCTATCTATCTATCTATATATATATATATATATATATATATATATATATATATATATATATATATATCGTTATGTTCATATATATATATATATATATATATATATATATATATGCTTAAGGTTTATTTAAGTACCAAGCTTCATTAAAAAGAACCAACAGAGTCTTTTTTGTTCATATTTTAATTTTATTTTGCCAATTTTCGAATAACGTGTTGTGCACCGGGATAAAAATTATAACAGTTTATCGATGAACCTAATCATAATACGAAACAACTTATTTCAAATTTGAAAAATACAATAAAATATTAAATAACCATTACTTGTCTGTTATCGGTAATACACACACACACACACACACACACACACACACACACACACACACACACACACACACACATATATATATATATATATATATATATATATATATGGTAATACTCATTTGGAAAACCTCGGATAGCTCAACTTGTAATGGAACAAATCGGTCCCCGAAGAAAAACCTGGAAATAAAAAAAGAAAGAATCAAGAACATTACAACAAGACGAAACAATCGTCATGTCTTTAAGTTCCAAGTCCAAAGGAAAAGAAACAAACAAACAAACGAGTGGAAAGACAAAAACGTAGAATGCTCAATACGCTAAGTAGAACGATAAACTAGAATAAATCCTAAGGAGTCAGGAAAACCTACCTAGGTTTCACCTAAACGGATCTTCAGGGTAAAACTGGCTTTTTTTTTACCCTGAAGATCCGTTTAGGTGAAACCAAGGTAGGTTTGCCTGGCTCCTTAGGATTTATTCTCGTATATATATATATATATATATATATATATATATATATATATATATATATATACATATATATATATATATGATGAAAATGTGTAAAAAACAAAGCAAAATCCGAATATGTGAGTTTATTGTTTTTTATTTTGTTTTTTGTTTTAAAAAATAATAATAATAAAAATAAAAACAGTAAACTCACATATTCGGATTTTGCTTTGTCTTTTCCACATTTTCATCATACCGTCGGATCTACATCCACATATTTGCTTACACACACACACACACACACACACACACACACACACACACACATATATATATATTTGTTAAAGTATATATATATATATATGTTAAAGTATATATATATATGTTAAAGTATATATATATATATGTTAAAGTGTGTATATATATATATATGTTAAAGTGTATATATATATATGTTAAAGTGTATATATATATATATTAAAGTATATATATATATATTAAAGTGTATATATATATACATATATATATATTAATGTGTATATATATATACATATATATATATTAATGTGTATATATATATACATATATATATTAATGTGTATATCCATATATATATTAATGTGTATATATATACATATATATATTAATGTGTATATATATATACATATATATATATTAATGTGTATATATATACATATATATATTAATGTGTATATATATATATACATATATATATATATATTAAAGTGTATATATATACATACATATATATATATATTAAAGTGTATATATACATACATATATATATATTAAAGTGTATATATACATATATATATATATTAAAGTGTATATATATATATATATATATATATATATATATATATATATATATATATATATATATATATATGTATATATATTTATATGCACAGATATCTTGTAAAGGAGAGAAGTAGCTGTAAAATTAACAACAATATTAAATACCAAAAAGGGTAAAACGGAGAAGTGGAATAAAAAATTCAGATAACAAGAGAAAAAGTAAGATATGAGAAAGAAAACCTTGGAGAAAAAAAAAGAAAAGAAAATGAACGAAATCGATTATATTTTTTTAAAATAAATAAATGAAATGGAAATCAAAAATCGAAATCAGCGACAAAGAACTCTCCTCACCGCCCGAAAAAAAAACAGAAAGAAAAGAAAAGGCAAGAGATGGAAAGAGAAAAGGGAACAAATAAATATTTAGCAACGCACGAAGAAAAGAAAATAGTTACCCATAGCACAATATAACAAAGCTAAAGAAAAAATTAGCGCAAAGAAAAAAAGTGAATTAAAAGATACCAGAGAAAAAAACTTAAAGTAAAAACGAAAGAAACTGTTCGTAATTTAATAAAGTAATATAAAGGGAAATAAAAGAAAAAGATTGAAAATTTTATTCGAGGTGAAGGAAAGGTTACAACCGTAATGGAGACATTTGCATATTGAATTTGATTTATGTACATACAGTTGAATTGTTTCGCTTTGTTTTCTTTTTTTCTTCATTTTTTGCCTCGTTTCCATTTCTTTCTTTCTTTCACTTCGTCTCCATTTCTTTCTTTCGCCTCTTTTTAATTTCTTTCTTTCTTTCTTTCGCCTCGTTTTCATTTCTTTCTTTCTTTCGCCTCGTTTCCATTTCTTTCTATCTTTCGCCTCGTTTCCGTTTCTTTCTTTCTTTCGCCTCGTTTTCATTTCTTTCTTTCTTTCGCCTCGTTTTCATTTCTTTCTTTCATTTGATTACCGATTATTTAGTTGGTCGCGTATTTGGCGGACGCTATGAAAACAACAGGGAAAAATAACAATACCCGTTACTTGAAAGCTGAAAATAAGAATAACGAAAAAAAAAATGTAGGCAACAATAACGAACATAATTGTAACGAAATATCTACAATAATTACGAAATAAAGAAAGATATAAAGAGGAAAAATTATTATTATTATTATTATTATTTCATTTGGGAAAAAATCGCACATATTTTACATAGATAAAGATTTTCGTAATGTGTGGGCTCTTCTTGTGAGTACAATTTAATTTGTATTTCTTTAAGTGATGGGCTACCAGGGATTCCTTCAACGAGTTTATTGGAATCTTTTCCAATCAACCCGAGAGCTCCAACTACAACTGGGATTGTTAATAACCTCATGTGCAACATTTTTGAGAATTATATTTCAAGGTCCTTGTAATTTGATAGATTTTTTGAAGATCTTCTAAGACACATTCCAGTCTACAGGGAGTGGCGTATTAATAAAGGGGCACATTTTGTCTTTGCGGTCGCTAATCACGATGTCAGAGCGATTAGCTTTGATTTTTCTGCCTGTGTAAATTGTAAAATCCCATAAAATTATTACAAGTCCTATCACTGTAGCCGGGTCAGGGTGGTGTTCATAACAATTTCTTTCAGTTTCCTTTCCGTAAAAGTTGCAGATTTTCCACTGCAGATATTGGCCCACTCTGTCATGCCGTGATTTATATTCAGTTTATTATTATTATTATTATTGTTATTATTATTATTATTATTATTATTATTATTACAAAAATCAGGCATCATTATTATTATAAAGGTGATAATATTGTAATGGAAAAAGAGAACATTTCAAAGACTCAAGAACTTTTCCAGAGCAGAAACAATTAATTGGTATTGGAATGAAAGCAATGATGGCACTTTCCAAGAATCCATCATCAAATTTCAGGATGTGAAACTCGTAAATATTTAAAATAAGTCCGTATATGGATCAGTTATAATCGAGGAGATAGAAAATTGAACACAGAATGAGCGGCGATCGGGACAGTTTCTCACAATACTGGACGTTGCTACAAAACTAAAACACATGCCTAAAAACATGAGTTATATTTATAAATAACTCTTCAGATCGAGATATTTCCAATGGATGTCATGCTAGTGGCCTAACTTGCTCATAAATATCTAACCTGCCAGTTGTATACAATTACTTTCTCAAATCAAAGGCTAAAGCGAATGATTACGTTAGGTTTTATCGAGGACCACGCTTCTTCGAACCTCGTGGATTGGCGCTATAAAATCACAAACAAAGAACCCTACCAAATAATTGAAACAACATCACTTGACGACTATCAACATCCTCCTCAATGAAAATATGTTGCATATTTGACACGAAGTGTGAATAAGGACATAAAATGTTGGCAGTCCACAATACTTTGAACAAAAGGTTACCAAGGAAACCTCCAACAATACTTGAAAGAGCGATGACAGCTAGTGGACCTGGGAAACATATTTTCCTGAAAAATATTTTCTGACTTTAAATAGCCGGCTTGATAAGACGTAAAAAACGACTAAATCAATCAATCGAGGCAGGTACTTCAATAGCCTCATCAGAGCAATACTTGAAAGAGCGATGACAGCTAATGGACTTGAGACACATATTTTTCTGAAAAATATTTTCTGACTTTAAATAGCCGGCTTGATAAGACATAACAAACGAATAAATCAATCAATCGAGACAGGTACTTCAATAGCCTCATCAGAGCAATACTTGAAAGAGCGATGACAGCGAGTGGACTTGAGACACATATTTTCCTGACAAATATTTTCTGACTTTAAATAGCCGGCTTGATAAGACGTAAAAAACGAATAAATCAATCAATCGAGACAGGTAATTCACTAGCCTCATTAGATCGAGACTTTTATATGGATGTCATGGCTTGCGCCAAATTTGTTCGGAAATATCTATACTGTCAGCTGAATACAAAATCTAGCAAAAAACAAAACAAAACGGCAACAACAACAAAAACCATAAAAAACCGGTGATTAAAGCACGTAGATATTACTGAGGACCATGTCACTTCGAACCTCGTGGATTGGAGCTATAGAATCAAAATCAAAGATCTGTACCAAATAATTGAAACCACATTACTTGAGGACGACCAACAGCAGCAACAACGAAAACAGACATCGCTAAACTAAAACACATGCCTAAAAACATGAGTTATATTTATAAATAACTCTTTAGATTGAGATATTTCCAATAGATGTCATTCTTGAGACCCAACTCGCTCAGAAATATCTAAACTGTCAGTTGTAAGCGATTATTTTCTCAAATCAAAGGCTAAAGCGAATGATGACGTTAGGTTTTAGCGACGACCATGCTTCTTTGAACCTCGTGGATTGGCGCTACAGAATCACAAACAAAGAACCGTACGAAATAATTGAATCATCACTTGAGGACTATCAACATCCTCTCCAATGAAAGTGTTGCATATTTAACGTGAAGTGTGAATAAGGACATAATGAAAATGTTGGCAGTCCACAATACTTTTGACAAAAAGTAAGTAAGGAAATCTCCAGCAATACTTAAAAGGCGTGGCATATAAAATTGGTGAAAATATCTGGGTAAAATCCAAGAAGTTAGGCATAGGAAAATGGGAATGGAAAAGAAGGATGGCACCCGAAGGGGTCGTAAATATCAGATCACTGAAAAGGGAAATTCTACCGAAGCAAAAATAAAAATGGCTGCAGTTGGAGGGAAGATAAAAGGAGACGCTAAAGCCTGCATTCAGTTCTCCCAGAACAACTTGTTCAGAACGCACTCAAACCCAAGCACCAGATTCTGCCGAGTCAACAGAATTTTGAAGTAAAACTTATATCTCTTTCCAGTATTAATGGGGGAGCAGCTTCCTTTCTTAAATTTGTTTGGGGGTAGTATGAAACAACGACATCTTGATTATGTCATTATTCTCTCCATGGGCTATATGGGATGTATATTTTAGTTGTTGCTGCTGTTGATAGTCCTCAAGTGATGTGGTTTCAATTATTTGGTACAGATCTTTGTTTGTGATTCTGTAGCGCCAATCCACGAAGTTCGAAGTAGCATGGTCCTCGTTAATATCTACGTGATTTAATCATTTTAAACTGTTTTTTTTTGTTGCTAGATATTGTATTCAGCTGACAGTTTAGATATTTCCGAACGAATTTGGCGCAAGCCATGACATCCATATAAAAGTCTCGACCTGATGAGGTTATTGAAGTACCTGTCTCGATTGAATGATTTATTCGTTTTTTACGTCTTATCAAGCCGGCTATGTAAAGTCAGAAAATATTTGTCAGGAAAATATGTGTCTCAAGTCCACTAGCTGTCATCGCTCTTTCAAGTATTGCTGGAGATTTCCTTGCTAACCTTTTGTTCAAAGTATTGTGGGCTACCAACATTTTGATTATGTCCTTATTCACACTTCGCGTTAAATATGTAATACATTTACATTGAGGAGGATGTTGATAGTCCTCAAGTGATGTTGTTTCAATTATATGGTAGGGTTCTTTAATTTGTGATTCTGTAGCGCCAATCCACGAGGTTCGAAGTAGCATGGTCCTCGCTAAAACCTAACGTCATCATTCGCCTTAGCCTTTGATTTGAGAAAGCAATGGTATACAAATGGCGGTTTAGATATTTCTGAGCGAGTTGGGCCACAAGCATGACATCCATTGGAAATATCTCGATCTGAAGAGCTATTTATAATTATAACTCATGTTGCCTCTCTGATGGATATAATCTTCAAATATTCAAATGTAATGTCAATCGATATCTTCTGATGCCTTGATCCTGATCCCCGTCCTTCTCTATATCCTTTCCTCAAACAAGCCACTTTACTCTTACTCTCACTCTATGTAACCCTCTTGCGCGCTAGTGGCAATCCCGCCTTACTTGGGGTGAAATGCTTAAATAAAATTGAGTTCTTCTCTCAGTGTTGTAACAAGAATAATAATAATAATAATAATAATAATAATAATATGAACACCACACAGACCCGGTTACGGAGATAGAACCTGTTGCAATATTATGGAACTACACACACTCAGAACAATCAAAGCTAATCGCCCTGACATTGTAATTAGAGACCGCAAATGTGCCTCCTTATTGATATATCAGTCCCAGCAGACTGCAATGTATCTTTGAAGATCTTCAAAAAGCTATCAAAATGCAAGGACCTTGAAATCGATATCTCAAAAATGTGGCATATACAAAACATCAACAAACTCTGTTGTATGTGTAGCCCTCGGATTGGTTGGAAAAGATTCCAGTAAACTCGTTGATGGCATTCCTGGAAGCCCACGATTTAAAGAAATGCAAAAAAAAAAGAAAAAAAAGAAAAAAGTTCTTACGAGTACAGCCCACACCTTACGAAAGGCTTTACCTAGTAAAATATGTCTGTTTTTTTTTAATTGCTCAGTGGAAAATGTCATGATGCCATTTCTAACCTTAGGTCTCTGGGTGGGACCCGGAAAGAAATGAGTACACGCCAGAAATCAAAGGAAATAAAATAATGATGATGATAATAATAATAATAATAATAATAATGATAGCTGATTTTCCGAAAGTAAATGAAGCAGTTTAATTGATACCAGCCAAGAATCTCTCAGAAATAAATTATTTGCCCTTTGTTGCCGGTTATTTTACGACTGGGAAAGTTGAAGGGTGGAATGATTTAGAATCAGGATAGACCATTCTGGAAGAATTGATTTCGTTGGAGATAATAATGGTTTCGTAATACAACTCCTAATAATTAACCCATACCTGGAGGGAAAGAAGAGGTGGTTTCATACTATTCTCAAGGTAAGTGAATATAACGAAACCAACGTAACTGGAAATCGTCTCTCCTATTAATAATTCCAAACCATTATCCATCACACCACCCGTATATCCAAACTTAGAGCACCTGGTATTCCCAAGGGGTGACCCAACTACGTTCAACGTGATATGGCCATAACCCTTCTTTGGTCGGATCTGAATCTTGCAAAGTGTCAGATCCGACCAAAGGGAATAGAACCTAGTAGGGTGACCCCTTGGGAATACCAGGTGCTGTAAGTTTGGATGTACGGGTGGTGTAATGGAATTTTGAATTATTCATAGGAGAGCCGTATTTCCAGTTACATTGGGTTCGTTATAATCACTTATCTTGAGAATAGTATAAGTCCACCTCTTCTCCTCCCCGCTATGGGTTAATTATTCTATTATTCTTGGGAAAGGTATGAATCCGCCACATCTTCCCCCAGCTATGGGTTAATTAGTAGAACTTGTAAATCATTATTGTAGTATATTGCTGTTGTGCGCAAATGAGGCGACGAACACACACACACAATAAAGATATATATATATATATATATATATATATATATATATATATATCTTTATTGTTCAAATTGCGCGAATGTGTAGAGTGAGAAAGTATCATAGTAAATATGCTTATCCAAATGTAAACGAATGACGTCACACATTATCAAATGGACAAAGTTCGACAATTATTTTCAGACATTTTTATGTTTATACATTCTTTTTTATCGATAAAAATATTTAAGTAAATGCTCTGTTTATAATAAACAGTATTAAACAACATTTACCGGCCTGAATGTCCGAGAAATTGTTATAGAAAATATGCATCCTCCGACAGGAATCGAACCTGTATCCTATACGGAACCGTCATATAGCCTGAAGTGCTGTAACCGATTTCGCCACTGAGGAGCTTTCGGTTAATAAGGTCGATTTGACTGTTTTTAAACTAAAATTTTCCATGATTTTCTAACATACATTCATATCTGCTAGATGCGTATCCAAATGTAAACAAATGACGTCACAAATTATGAAATGGACAAAGTCCCACAATTATTTTAAGACATTTTTATGTTTATACATTCTTTTATATAAACAGAGCATTTACTTAAATATTTGTATCTTTAAAAAAGAACGTATAAACATAAAAATGTCTTAATATATATATAGCAGTTCCTAGAATGATTGACAAGTTGCTTCGTTTTTTGTCCTCTTCGGTTCCAGGAATAATTTCCTCCCGCCACTAAGGATCGATCGGTTGGCATGGTCGAATTTACTGCTTATAAACTTCAATCTTCCATGAATCTTTCACGTACATTCATAACCGCTCATGGCGTATCAAATGTAAACAAGTGACGTCACACATAATGAAATGGACAAAGCCCGCCAATTATTTTCAGACATTTTTATGTTTATACTTTCTTTTTTATCGATACAAATATTTAAGTAAATACTATGTTTATAATAAACAGTATTAAACAACATTTACCGGCCTGAATGTCCGAGAAATCTTCATAATATGTGACGTCATTTTTTTACATTTGGATACACATCGAGTACATATGAATGTACGAGAGAAAATCATGGAGAATTGTAGTTTAACAACAGTAAAATCGATCTTGATAACCGAAACGCTCCTCTGTGGCTAAATCGGTAAAGCACGTCAGGCTATATGACTTTTCCGTGTAGGATACAGGTTCGATTCCTGTCGGAGGACGCATATTTTCTATGAAAATTTCATGGGCATTCAGACCGGTAAATGTCGTTAATACTGTTTATTATAAACAGAGCATTTACTTAAATATTTGTTTCTATAAAAAAGAACGTATAAACATAAAAAAAGGTCTTAAAAATAATTGTCGGATGTCGGACATTTTCTATTTCATATATATATATATATATATATATATATATATATATATATATTCATAGTTGCCCTTCTCCTAGACCAGTTGCCATCCAAGGCTATAGAACCCAGTCTGTCCTGAAATTTACCCATAGCTTCAGGCAGAAGAAGAGGATTCACCCTTTTCGTAAGTGAATGTAGTAGATTCGACTGGAATTCGAACTCGGTTCTCCGATTCCTCAATCCACGTTTATATCCATTACTCCACCTTGCCTCAAAACAAACGAAGGGTCGTTTGGGGACCCTGTAGCACGTAGTGCACCAAGTCTCCGTATTCGGCCCTTCAAAAAGTGTGGATGGTTCTGCACAAAACCGTCACCACTATAATCAAATCTCATGTGATAGCGTCGGGCTGTCAGTTTCCTTGAACCTTATACGTCAGATTTGACGAGTATATATATATATATATATATATATATATATATATATATATATATATATATATATATATATATATAATATATATAATTGTTTATTTAAAAATTATAACATAAATATGTTATAAAATCACTACAAAAATAGCCATTTTGTTTCAACACCTCCGGTGTCTTATCAAGTGATATTCATATCTCCGCCACTGATAGAAACTGCATTTTCTTCTGCACCTTGCGCTGTATCAAGTAACACTGCTACATGCGCACTCACAATCATGTCAGGTAACCCACAAGTTAACTTGCATGATAGCAGAGGGATTTCTAGAAATAAGAACAAGGACGCACACCATAAAAGTTGAAAATTGAAAAATATTTAATTCATAGTAATTGAAACCTTAAAACATGCCATTTAAGAAACTATGATGGGATTTTCACTTTTTTACAATGACGTCCTGTAGATGGCGTCCTCCTGTACGAATGCATTCTTGAAATCTGCTGTTGAGATTCCTCATTGACTGCTGCAACATCTCAGCTGGGATACTGTGAATTTCATTCTCGTTACTAAAATGGCGAAATGTTTACTTGCTCAAGGTCACTGTCTCGCAGTGTTGCCACTTGCTCATGTCTGGCAATACGCACTTAAAAAATTCCCGTTTTTTGGGGTCACCCTGTATTATAAAGAGTTCTCTGTATCTAATATAATAATAAAAAAAATATCAATATATCTATTTTTCTCTTCGGACAAATCTTAGAAAAGTCTCATGAAAGCTAATCTACCAAAATAGTTCAAAAATTGTTTTCTCAATTTGTTAAGTGCGGACCATTGATAGTCAGTAGTGCCTATTTGATTAACAGATTCCTACTACTTGAATTTATTTCCATGAGGATTCGAGTTTTTGGTACCATCCACCGAGGCAGAACATCTCGCGCTGAAAAATAAACCTCTCCTTCAAGAAGGGTCTGGGTTCATTGTCCGATGACTGAGGCCTCTCCAAAAGTTGAAATGCTGAGGGGGCTTGGAAAATATTTCCACGGTATTGCCGTTAAACCCACTTTAAGCCTCAACCTTGTGTCACATTTGGTAGCGACATGGGCGCGCTGAAAAATAAACCTCTCCTTGAGGAAGGGTCTGAGTTTATTGTCCAACGACTGAGGCGTCCCCAAAAGTTGAAATGCTGAGCGGGATTGGGAAATATTTCCACGGTATTGCCGTTAAACCCAACCTTGTGTCACATTTAGTAGCGACGTGGGCGCGCTGAAAAATAAACCTCTCCTTCAGGAAGGGTCTGGGTTCATTGTTCGACGACTGAGGAGTCCCCAAAAGGTGCAATGCTGAGGGGGCTTGGGAAATATTTCCACGGTATTGCCGTTAAACCCACTTTAAGCCTCAACCTTGTGTCACATTTTGTAGCGACATGGGCGCTCTGGTAAATACCTTATTTAGTTTAGTTTGATACCTGTAATATACAGGGGTGAAGCAAAAGTTTAGGGGGTTAATGGATGAGTCGAAGAGGTCCTGTTGAGTGCCCACTGAGGTCATCAGACTTCACACCCTTAGATTTTTTTTTTCTGGGGAACCATTTGAAATCAGTTGTTTAACAGACGCTCCCAAGAAATATTTCGGAACTTACTGAAAGAATTGAATGTGAGTGCAATAAAATGACGGGGGATATTCTCCGACGTGTTAATGAATCCTGCAGGCAGAGAATTGAAATGTTTTTTGACAAAGAAGGAGGACATTTTGAACAGCACATGTAAAAATTAAATAATTACGAAATAAACATTTTAATGTGTAATTCTATTTTTAATAAATTATCCTATGATGCGATATTTTTGACTCACCGTTTATATCACTTTATTAAGTTTATTTCTTTTTTTACAAGGTTGATTTACGGTGATGATGTCAGGGGCAAGATTGCAAATCTTTGCAACACGGCAAGGCAAGACTCTTATCAAATAGATATAGGTTGATTTAAAATGAAAAGATAAACAGTTTGCTTGCTTTTATAGAGAAGGTTTAAAACATGCGCGCATATATAGATTGTCTGTCTGTTTGTCCCTCTCTCTCTCTCTCTCTCTCTCACACACACACACACTCTTTCTCTCTCCTACAAACACAGACAAGAGCAAATTGAAAAAATACAATGCAGAGAGAGAGAGAGAGAGAAGTAGCGTGAAAACGTCTCAGTGGGGAAAAAATGACGGAGCAGGTGTAAGCGTCCACCGTGAGCAAGGCAGCCGCTCGCAGCTGCATTGTGATGGGGTGGGGATAAAGGTCTTTGTTCAAACGCCACAGTCGGGTAATATAAAATGAAGGTCGGCCGACACACTGATAAGCTTAAGTCGATTAATAACGGAAAGAATATGGAGCCTGGTCTTGGAAATGATGTCGTAAATATATGCTGTTTAGGAATAAAATGATCCTATAATAATAATAATAATAATAATAATAATAATGATAATGATAATGATAATGATAATAATAATAATAATAATAATGATGATAATAATAATGATGATAATAATAATAATGATGATGATAATAATAATGATGATAATAATAATAATAATAATAATAATAATGATAATAATAATAATGATGATGATAATAATAATAATAATGATAATAATAATAATGATGATAATAATAATGATAATAATAATGATGATAATAATAATAATAATGAAGATAATAATAATAATGATGATGATAATAATAATAATAATAATCATGATAATAATAATGATAATAATAATAATGATAATAATAATAATAATAATAATGATAATAATAATAATAATAATGATGATAATAATAATGATAATAATAATAATAATAATAATGATAATAATAATGATAATAATAATAATGGTGATAATAATGATAATAATAATAATGATAATAATAATGATAATAATAATAATGATAATAATAATGATAATAATAATGATAATAATAATAATGATGATAATAATGATAATAATAATAATGATAATAATAATAATAATAATAATGATATTAATAATAATAATAATGATAATAATAATAATAATAATAATGATAATAATAATAATAATAATAATAATAATAATAATAATAATGATGATAATAATAATAATAATGATGATAATAATGATGATGATAATAATAATAATAATAATAATAATAATAATATTCGAAAAGCTGTCAAAATACAAGGACCTTGAAATAGAAATCTCAAAAATGTGGCACATGGGAACATCAACAATTCCTGTTGTAGTTGGAGCCCTTGGACTGGTTGGAAAAGATTCCAGTAGGCTGATTGAAGGGATCCCTGGAAGTCCATGCCTCAAAGAGATACAAAAGATTGTTCTGACAAGTACAGCCCACACTTTACGAAGGGCTTTATCTATGTAATTATTTTTTTTTTTTGCAGTGGAAAGTGTCATGATGCCATTTCTAACCTTAGGTCCCTGGGCGGGACCCGGAAAGAAATGTGTAAACGCCAGATATCAAAGGAAATAAAAATAATAATAATATTTTGAAAATGGCCAGACCAAAAACACTTATAAAAAGTGAATGCTGTAAACAATAGAATAGAGTAAGAATAGGAACTAGGACGGAATAGGAACAGAAACTATGATAGAATAGGAATAGGGACTAGCATAGAATAGGAACTAGGATAGAATAGGAACAGGGACTAGCATAGAATAGGAACTAGGATAGAATAGGAATAGGGACTAGCATAGAATAGGAACTATGATAGAATAGGAATAGGGACTAGCATAGAATAGGAACTAGGATAGAATAGGAACAGGAACTAGAATAGAATAGGAGTTGGAACTAGGACGTAACAGGAATAGGAAATAAGATAGAATAGGAATTGCAACTAGGACATAATAGGAATAGTAACTTGGATAGAATAGGAATAAAAACTAGGACAGAATAGGAGTAGGAACTAGAATAGAATAGTAATAGGAACTAAAAGAAAACAAGAATAGGAAATAAGATAGAATAGGAATTGCAACTAGGATAGAATAGGAATAGTAACTTAGATAGAATAGGAATAGAATGTAGGACAGATTAGGAATAGATATTAGGACAAAATACGAATAGGAACTAGGATAGAATAGGAATAGGTACCAGGACAGAATACGAATATGAATTTGGATAGAATAGGAATAGGAACTAGGACAGAATAGGAATTGAATGTGGGAACAATAATATTCGAATAAACAGATACCTATATGCAAATGTAATTATAAATTTTGAAACTATGTATTTTCAAGAGATTGGACTAAAATTCAAATTCTCTAAAATAGGTTAATAGGCGTGGGAAGGAAGAATACATGTAGATTAATATGCTTGGACTTTATTTAAATTATAAAATAGCTTTTTTAAATTAATAAAAATTGTCAAGCATCTATACAGTAACAGTGGTGTCATGGAAGAAAAACATCTTTTGACACAAAGTTTGTTTTTTACGTGTACATTCGTCAAGCTTTGCCAAAATTACGATGTAAACAAATTATAAATACATGGTTTGAATCATTTTTTTCTGTCATTCTCCCCCCTCCAAAGTTTAAACCAAATTTCATACGTTCGTGTTTTATTAAAATATTACAATAATTTGCTGCTGATGAGATGCATTTTTTTCTCCTATAAAATATCTGCGAAAACCTCACCAGTCCTATAAATCGGTGATCAATGACGGGAGGTATAAGCTGGAAGTGTGTGGGGAGCGCTTCGGTAGGATTTCAGGCTGCAATAAGTTTAGGTTTCAGCGCTATTATTATGCACTCTAACTTCTCTTCTAATTACTACATTCTAAATAGTTACCATAAATTTGGTACTTCTCCTCGAATAGAGGGATAAGTATAGTTATAATTTGATAATGGAATGAAATTGTTTTTCTCTGCTTGTATATTTGTTGCCAGTGATGTCAGTAACTCTTGGTAGGTAAGATGGCGAAGCGTAAAATCTTGTCTCTCTTGCAGTGCTCAGAAGTGGCAGCAAATCTGGGGAATTTGCGTCGTATGTACGTTGCAAAGGTCATACCTCGTAAACATGACACGTCGGAGGTAGAGACTGTCATAACCCGAGGACTTATTGTACAAAGGTACAGATATTTACTGTATTTTGTTACTTATAGGAAATAGGACAGATTAGGAATAGGAACTAGGACAGATTAGGTTTGGGAACTAGGATAGAATAGGAATAGGAACTAGGATAGAATAGAAATAGGAACTAGGATAGAATAGGAATAAGAACTAGGATAGAATAGGAATAAAAACTAGGACGGAATAGGAAAAGGAACTAGGATATAATAGGAATAGGAACTAGTATAGAATAGGAATAGGGACTAGGATATAATAGGAATAGGAACTAGGACAGAATACGAATAGGAACTGGGACAGTATAGGAATAAGAACTAGGATAGAATAGGAATAGGAACTAGGACAGAATACGAATAGGAACTAGGACAGAATACGAATAGGAACTAGGATATAAAAGAAATAGGAACGAGGACAGATTACGAATAGGAACTAGGATAGAATAGGAATAGGAACTAGGACAGAATACGAATAGGAACTAGGATATAATAGGAACTAGGACAGAATAGTAAAAGGAACTAGGACAGAATAGGAATAGGAACTAGGATAGAATAGGAATGCATTTTTTCCTATAAAACATGCCCCCAAATCTCCCTGCTTCCTATAAATCGAAGATCGGTGACGGGAGTTAAATTCTCTTGTAATTATTACATTCTAAATATTTGCCATAAATTTGGTACTTCTCAGTCTGTGAATAATTTGTCAGAATAAGTCAAGTATTCATGCTGAAATATGCTATTCAGTGGGTAAAATTGGGGATAGTAGGTCCATAAAGTACAATGACATTTTTTTGCGATTTCTTCTTTCAAAATGTGGGTGAACGTCTAATACATTGAGGAATGTGGCCTGGGGAGGCGGGGGTTGCCGATTCGTAGATTAAACTATTACCTGGCTTGTTAATGCCTTTAACATAATATATGAATAAAATAAACACATCTCTCCAAGTAGCTGCCGCTTGACAGAGATGAAGAGAGAAAATGACACTATGCTCAATGACTAAAGACACAAAAAGATCCCGCTTTGCTGTTTCGTCTAATTGTTTGTAGAGTAATTATTTTTATTCCAGCTTTCTTTAAACGAACAATATTTTAAATATTTAAAAAGTATTTTTTAAGTTAATCTGATTTACAAAATGTTTTAAGTGAATGTTGTGACCAAGTAAATGGTTAAGAAATAAAAAAAAACAAGTGTTTCAGATATATCATATATTAAACAGTAAGTACAACAGAAGAGCATTACACGACTAGTGAGTGTGTGTCGGATGACCGAGTGTTCAATGTATTCGATTGTTCCCCCAAGGCTTTCTCTCCTACTAATCTTATAGTAGGCAGAAAATTCCAACATAGACTCTTTAGAGAGAAGACACCACAACAGTGAATTAAATTAAAAAATATGAGTTGTTTATACAGTATTTGTATTTGAACTTTCTTGAAACAGTCAATTCTTTTAAATAAGATATTTTTAAGCTATAGACAGACACAAAGAGATCCCGCTTTGCCGTTTCGTCCAATTGTTTGTAGTGTAATTATTTATCTTCCAGCTTTCTTTAAACAAACAATATTTTAAATATTTAAAATATATTTTTGTCATATTTAAAGAATTAAGATTAAAAGTTTATCCCGGAAGTTCTATTCCTATTAAATGCTGTAAACAATCAGTAAACCGTTAAACATGAACTTGTAAACCAGACCAATGATGACACGAATTAATTGAAGTATTTAACAGAATCCTAATAACATTAACTTTCATTTAAATGCTGAAAGTCTGTGATTGCACGCGTGCTTGTGCAGTGTGTCCGTCCAGCGCATAATGATTTACGAGTTGTTTACACGGTAAGTATTTTTATTTTAACTTCAAACAGACATTTGTTTATAATTAAAATATTTTAAAGTTAAAGACAGAAAAAAAGAGATCCCGCTTTACTGTTTCGTCCAGTCGTTTGTACAGTAATTATTTATATTCCAGCTTTCTTTAAACAAATGATATTTTAAATATTTAAAGAATATTTGTTGGCATATTTAAAAAAGACATTTTAAAGTTAATCTGATTTAAATTTAAAGTTTCTCCCGGAAGTAAACAATCAGTAAAGCGTTAAATACGAACTTGTAAACAAAACCAATGATGACATGAACGAATTGAAATATTTAACTGAATCAAGTCCTACTTATTAACCCGTAGCTGGGAGGAAAAAAGTGGATTCATATCTTTCCTAAGGATATTTTGCCCTTAAGTGAAAATAACGAACACGACTGAGATTGGAACTCTGCTCTCCGATTTCCAACCCTGGACTGCTATCCATTACACCACCCGCACATCCAAGCTTACAGCACTTGGCCATTCCCCAGCGGTCACCCGTCTAGGTACTGACCAGGCCCGACGTTGTTTAACTTCGGTTCGGTGATTGTGCGAGAACCGGTGTTGGCAACGTGATATGACTAAGTTACGGGGGATTGTTGAATAGCACATCTCTATTTGCTAGACTAGTGTATAGGCAACGTTTCCTTATCTGATGCAAATACTCGATCAGACAGGCTTTTAAATCTAACACTCGTCACCATATCAGTGGGCACAGACACTCACAACGCAGAAGTTAACGGGAAATAAAAACAAACAAACAAACTTAAACCGCTGTAAAGCCACGCTTATCACCGAGCACACACACGTCGATAATTGCGTAGCCTGGTGTTTTGGTGTTATTAGCACTTCCCTAATGACACCTGTTGGCTGAGGCACCGTCCAAAAGTCTATAATTCGCTACACAATGGTTGGTATTAAGAATACAAATCGTCATAATACAAAAGAAATTGTGGGAGTAAAAGAAACAAGTTTTCAGGCCATTTCTCCCCTTCATTCTGTTTTTTTTTCTTTGCTTTTTTTCTTTTCTTTTACCTCCCTTCTTTCTAACTCTCCTCCAACCATTACCTCACTTTCGATCGTTTTAAGCGATTTGGACTGGCTCACACTAGCGTCCATTTTATTGCCAACTTATATACGTCATTTCTTTTGGCGGGAGGGATTTTCCTTCCTTGAAGCGTTCAGAGTGCATCCGCATTTAGTAATTAACTCAGCTTAGCGTTACACAGGGACCCGGTGTTTGTGTACTCAATATTGGAGGGTCTCAGTCTTACTAACTGTAGCGTGGATGGGCGGCTGGTGTAATTGATAGCAGCTCAGAATGGGAAATGAGGAGGAGGGCTCCCTAAGTAGATTAACTAACGAGAAGGAAGCCTCTTTATACAGAGTTTTTGGGCAGATAGCCTGACGGAGCCCAAATTTTCCGGACCGGTTTGAATTCAGAATTCTCCTTTTCCTAGACCGGTTGCCACCCAAGTCTATAGAACCCTTTCTGTCCTGCTATTTTACCAATAGAAAAAGAATAGGAGAAAGGAAAAGGATTCATACCTTTCCTAAGGGTATTAGCATGTCAGTAAATGTAATGGATTTGACTGGAATTCGAACTCGGCTCTCTGATTCCTCACTCCGTCCTGTTATCCATTAATCCACCGTTGGAGAGACGGGTTCGAATTCCAGTCGAGTTCATGCAATTAACCCTTGGGAATGCTATTGGTTAACTAAAGGGGCAGTTGGGCTTATCAGCCTTGGATGGTTACACTCTAGGAAAAAGACATCTCACTTCAAACCCGTTGAGCACGGGAGCAACTCCATCCCATAACAAATAACTTGCTATGACAACTGCAGAAACAATGCTTAAACCGCCATACTCGTCACGATGTCTATGGGACTTGAGAACAGTGTTTCTATATTCCTTAGGGAGTCTATAGAATTTGAGACCTCTGGTCTCCTCGGGGAATCTATGGGATTTCAATGCTGTATTTCCTCGGGGAGTCTATGGAACTTGAATGTTGTGGACTCTTCAGCGAGTCTACGGAACTTAAGAGTTACGGTCTCATACTGCTCAGGAAATCCACACGACATGAGTGATGTGCCTTCATACTCATCAGGGAGTCTACGGTTATTGAGGGCCGTGGCATCATACTACTCCGGGAGTTTACGGGACTAGCTACGTACTTTTCAAGGAGTTTACGGAACTTGAGAGCTGTGTCCGAACACTCCTCAGGAAATCTACAGGACTTGAGTGCTGGGGTCTCATACTCCTCAGGGAGTCTCTGAGACTTGAGACTCGTGACCCGTGACCCCATACTCCTCAAGGAGTAAATTCAGTGAGTGAATGTGAGGGAGGATGTTCTATCCAGAATTATAGCTCCGTATTGTTGGCCTTGTGTAATCAGTATGGTTGGAACTGAAATTACTATTTATCGTAGACTTGTGTCAGATTTGTTTTCAGTTTTCTAAATAATAAATCTTCTATATCATTTTGACCAATTGCCTTCTTTTTTTTAAATCACACGCTTTCTCCTTCCTTGTCTGGTTCACAGTGCATCTGCTGTTAACTAATAAAGGAATTTAGCTTTGTCTGGCACAAGTGCACAGCAATTTAGCGCTTCATCAACAAGTGTGTCTGATAAACGAATTTGCTAAACATCGCACCACAGTTGCCGTTTTTTTATTATACTTTTTTCAAAATAACCCATTACCGTTAATTTTGAGAACTTCTAAGTGCCACGCCCCATTCCGGGGATCAACAAACAAAGCTCTCCATGACTCCTTATCCTGTGGAACTTTTAGCAATGTTCCACCTTTCATAAAGACTCCAGCCTACCCGTTCCGCCATCCACTCACACAATCTCCTCAGATAGGTGGCTCGTTACCTTCTACTAACTTTCTTGACTTCGATGTGCACTGTGCGAGTTAAGTTTTCCGAGCTTTCTTTCTTCATTATGTATCCATGAAATTTCAGCTGTCGCTTTCAGATTCTATTTAGAAATGTTCTTTTTGTTGCTATTTTCTTTAAGTCTTTGTCGTTGCTTACTCGCGCTGACCATGGCATCCTCAGTATCCTTCCGTAGAACAACTTTTCTGTTGTTTCCATTCATCTGTTCAGTCAAGGGGAGAATGTCCAGCAATCACTACTATAAAAGAGGATGGATATCGTGTATCAATTCCTCACTGTTTTCTTTGTTTCTAGCGGATTTTCGTCTGTTTCTTATTACCTTGCTTAGCTTTTGGATGGCATCTTTCGCTAATCCAATACGCGTTCAGATTTCGGTGTCGCATTTTTCCATCTTCTCTTAAAACGTTTTGTATTTACATCCATCTCTTTTTTTTTTTTTTTAGCGGAAGCATTGTCGACTTTTGTTATTAATAAATGCTAGATGTTTACGTTAAGAGCGCATTTCTATTTAGTAATTAACTAAACTTAGCTCAGTGTTACGTAAGGCTTCGGTGGTGTTGTAGTTATTATCGGAGGATATAAATAAAATAACTATAATCCGAAGTTGCATTCGTATAGCGTAAATGAGAAAAAAAACTAAACATCATTTGTAAGAAAACAGAATTCATGGTTGTTAGCAAAAGGGGCAGACCAACGTGTGAATTACAAAATGGAGATGACAAAATCAAGCAAGTACAATAATTTAATATTTAGGAAGTGTTTTAGCAGAAGACGGAAAGTAAGACACTGAAATTCTTGATAATTCGATATAATGACAGGGTTGCAAGTTTTAAATTTTTCGAGGATTTTTTCTCTCTCATATATCTTTACTAAGTTCACATTTCTGCAGTATTTATTTTCATTCGGATCATTTATAATATATATACATTAACTTCAATACTGTACACAATATATAAATCCATGTATTAATCTTATTTTTTATCTACTTCCAAATATATATCAATTTAAGTAAAAATGGCGACATATTGCACGAGGAATGAAGTAACGCTTTCTATTAATCAAATTAAAGAACGACTTTATAAAGCCCAAGGGACATCATTAATTTTGTTGTTGATAACATAAGGGAATGAGAATTCAATTCAGTGAAAAATATCATGACATTGAGTAATGAGCATTTGGACCTTCGCGAGTTGTTCCGAAGAAAAAAAACAAATCCTGTTTTTGAGATAAGTGAACGTGATATTTAAATAAAAATACATTTTTACACTATAAAGCAAAGCACGAAGACTAAGGCGATTAAATTAAGTAATCCCTTTCTGTCATTCACTCACACACACGAACTATATACACAAGGAGTGGCAGAAGTAACAGATCTGTTAATAGAAGGAAGAACTAAACATCATTTGCAAGAAAACGGAATGCATGGTTGTTAGCAAAAGGGGCAGACCAACTTGTGAATTACAAATTGGAGATGACAAAATCAAGCAAGTACAATAATTTAATATTTAGGAAGTGTTTTAGCAGAGGACGGGAAGTGCGACACAAATCTAAAGGCGTATCGGAATAGCCAAAGATACATTCCAAAAGCTAAGCAAAGCATTAAGAAAAAGAAAAAAATTGTTTGCAGCAAAGAGTACTGAACTCTTACGTAATATCAGTCCTCCTACATAGCAGTAAATGCTGGACAATCGCCTCAAAGATGAAGAGAAAACTTGAGGTAGCAGAAATGTGGTTCTATAGGAGGAACCTTAGACCGAACACGTGAGCAACAACGAAGTTTTAGAGAAAATAGAAACAAAAAGCAAACTTATAATTAACACCAGGAAAAGATTTCCAGGGCACATAATGAAGAAAGAGGGATTGTAAAATGTGACACCCACAGGGAAATTGAAGGCAAGAGGGACATAGAAAAACAAACTATAACTTACTTAGTGAACTTGAGTAAATTGATGCCGGAACAATGTTTAGGAGAAAAAAAACTAAAAGACAAAATTTATTAAGAGCTACAAAGGACACAACATTTTGGAGAGCCATGATCGCCTACGTCCTGAAGAAACACAGAACACAGAAGAAGAGCGATAAAAGTGTTGTGAAACCTTTTTTTTCTTTAAAAATTGATTTAAGAGAAAGATTTTATAAATTTCATCCGAAGACGTACTCGGTCAATGGATTCTAAATATTTCTTTGTAAGGAAATGTTTTTTTATTACAATTACGGTTACTATTTACTTCAGAGGTTCAAAATACAGATCATTTAATTTAGAATTTAAAGAAAAAGGAACCGCTGCTTCAGATGATCAACGTACAGGTTATTTCTGTCTATATTTCTGAGACGATGGATTATGTACACTATTTACATTGCTCGGACTATCATCCTCATCTTTGTTGCCATATTTATCACAACGTTTGGGCAACAAAAATCTCCTGAGCCGACCACGCATAGAAATGAATACAATATGGGAACCAGTAATAAGGATCCCCGTTCATCTTTTATCTTTTCCTCAACATCCCCCGCTTATACACAGTCTTTTCTCTGACTTTTACTCTCTGTAACCTACTGCGTGCTAGTCGCACACCCGCCTTGCTTTTGCTGAAATGCTTACCCCCTCCCCATGACCCCGCAAAATTACTTGGTAAAAGTTTGTTATTAGTTCAGAATCTGATATTATGATGGAGTAAAAAAAAAAAACAAAGGGAGGTAAAAAACAAAATTTACTTATGCCGCGGCTGCTGCTACGACCGTATTAAAGAACAAGAGAAAGCAAAATTGATTGAAAACGATACAGAATTTTTAAAAAAATTTCTTCCTTGCAGAGATAGTTATATCTTATCAAGGAATGTGACTCAGTTATTCCCACTTAGCCACCAGTTTTGTTTCTTTATACAGGTTCTTTGAATATCTCCTTTGAATATTTTTGGTCGGAAGCATATGTTGAAATGCCTTTTTAATACTCAAAATTCCATATCATGCACCAAAACTTGCAATCGCCCACCATTTTCTGTTCAGTTGCTCCTAGCTCACTCAACAGTTAAAATCGCCCACTGGTATGTGATATCGCCCAGGTTGGGAAACCCTGCTATAACTCACGGTATCTTCCTTGTCTGATGCTCTGTTTTTAATTAATAATTATCATCATGTTAAACATATCCCAATCTACGATATGCCGACGTTTATAAAAGATAGGGAAGTTCAGCATGCAGAGTGTTTGGAAGCCACGTGGGCTGGCGGATCAGTGACAAACAAAAACGGAAATTATTTAAGATTCTTCATTTAATTCCTGAAATTAAATTTGACCATTTTCGTTTATTCGTGAGTGATCGTGGACTTTGACAGATTAATGTCCTTAATCTCTCAAAATTAACAGGATCGCATTTCTCAGACACTTCTAGAGAAAATATTATACCGAAAGTTCGTTATTTACACATCCAGGGATCTGTTTTAAACTGTCTGCAAATGAAATCCTGTTAACTCGTAATAATTTTTTTTTTAAAATTTTAGACCACAAAGCAAGTACTGAAACCTGTGAAAGAGGCAAAATACAAGGATTCGTGTTCTCATTGGATTTATTTAATTTTACAGCGAAATTATTCGAAGAGTAGAAGCTTTATCAAAATTCTCTTGTCGAACGAATCTTAAGAATATAAATTAAGAAATGGATAAAGTCCGACAATTATTTTAGGACATATTTATATTTATAGATTCTTCTTTATAGATACAAATATTTAAGTAAATGCTCTGTTTATAATAAACAGTATTAACAACATTTACCGGCCTAAATATCTGAGAAATTTTCATAGAAAATATACGTCCTCCAACGGGAATCGAACCTGTATCCTATACGGAACCGTCATTTTAGCCTGACGTGCCTTAACCGATCGAGCCACAGAGGGTAGTTCGATTAGCAAGGTCGATTTTACTGCTTTTAAACTTCAATCTTCCATGAATCTCTTACGTACATTCATATCTGCTCAAAGCGTATCCAAATGTAAACAAATGACGTCACACATTGTGAAACGGACAAAGTCCGACAATTATTTTAAGATATTTTTTATGTTTATACATTCTTTTTTATAGATACAAATATTTAAGTAAATGCTCTGATTATAATAAACAGTATTAACAACATTTAGGCCGGTAAATATTTGTATCTATAAAAAAGAATATATAAACATAAAAATGTCTTAATATAAATTAAGCCGACGACACTGAAAGAAAACTGCAGTAACTCCTAGACAAGTTAGTAAAAGAAAACAGGAAGAGTCTTTTGAACTGGAGTAGAGGTGTATCCCTAGTTTCCTATTTAGGATTAGCTGAACGGGTCCTTCTAATGTCTCTTTCAGCGTTATACACGTAACGCTTGTTTTTTTACGTTAATATATGTCCGCACCCTAACCCTCTACATTGAGTGGCTTTTTGGCCTTGTATTGGGTAAAAATTAGTACAAAAAACAAAAAAATGATACCACCATTTTTAAGAAGACAGTCTACACTTAGATATGAGATAAGAACTGGAGACGTCAAAATTAAGTACATAAATTTATCTGTCTGGGAATTTATATTTTTTTTACAGAAGGTTCACCCTGTACAAAGCCCGAGGGCCACTCGATGTAGAGGGTTACGTTAAGGGACAGTTTATATGGATAGGAGGGGAAGATAACGGTTAACTCTAGTCTTGAACAGGTAAAGATTGTAGTGATCCAGGGAACATCCACGTCGAAGTGGTTCGCGGTAAGAAGGTGCTTGAGTGGAACTTACTTCTCACTGATGGAATACAGAGGGAATGTAGATGGTTTGCTACGATGTAAGGGGCATAGCAGGTCCTAGCCGCGAAGGTAAGACCTGGCGAAACCAAAGAATGTAGTTCGTTCTTGCACTTTCCATGGAAGTAGCGATCGGGCGACGTTCCACCTGTGTAAGAGATGTTGGAAGTTGGAGAATAATTCGTCACCCACAAGGACTCGGAGACGTTTTTTTTTTTAACTCTATCGAGATTGAAAAGTGAGGACTGGGCAGCTCCTGCCCAAATATGACAACAGTCTGTTATTTTCAGCCTGATCTCGCTCTTGTAAACACAGGTGATAGCATGAGTTACATTTTTGTTTCCATTTTCCAGTCTTTTGAAAAGGAGTAGGGGTTTATCTCTAGTTTGTTACTTAGTATTGGGTTAACGGTTTCTTCTAAAGCAGTGGTTCCCAACCGATTTTGTGCCATGCCTCAATTGGGTATTTTTTAAATTCTGCTGCACCCCTGTAATATTAAATTCTTACATATTCAAACTTCAACTGCAATTCATATGAAGGAAGCTTAAAAGGCCATTAACTTGATCTCTAAACAAGCCCCCAAAGACCATGGCGTCCATGAAAAAGAACATTAAAAAAAATAGACAGTTATATATATATATAGTTTCAAAACATAATAGAAGTGAAATTGAGGACTGAGCAGCTCCCGCCCAAAATATGACAACAGTCCTATATTTTCGGCCTGATCTCGTTCTTGTAAAGGCAGAGGATAGCATGAGTTTCCTTTTTGTTTTTATTTTCTCTAAACCGTCTTTGTTCCCTTGCTTGGTCTATTGTATTCTCATCATCATTCTGTAGAACATCATTTCTGTTACTTTAATTCTCCTTCATCTGCAAGTAGAGTGCCCAACATTCATTGTCATTCAGTACTCTTTTCTTTGTTTCTAACGACATGTTTCGTAATACTTTGCTTAGCTTTTGGAAGGCCTCTTTCGCTGTCGCAATGTGTCGCTTTTCGTCCTCAGATATTTAAATTGTTGTACTTGTTTGATTTTGGTTTCTGTAGTTTGAAAATTTGCATGCTGGGCTGTTTCTTTTGATGGTAACCACCAGAAAAAGATAACTGAGATTTCTGGGATAGATAATGAGCCCGGATGCTATTCTATAGATCAATGCCGAGAATAACGTTAACCGAATACCCGAGCAACGACGAAGTTCGGCATCAACCAACCAACCTGCCCTTCTGCTACGGCGTTAATTTTAACCAGTTTCCGAGGCTAGTGGTCAAATCCAAGTAAAACCTCGTCCTGGGTAAGACATTAAACTACATCCACGTCCTGAGTAAGGCAATAAACTACGTCCAGCAGCAAGATCTCTGATTAGGAGGTTTTGAGCAGCGTGGAACAAGGTGTTTCCAGGTCCACCCTGACCCGTGGTGGTAGCACCTGTTAGGGTCCCAGCTATGGGCAAATAGTTAACTATTACCAGCAATAGATTTCAGGAAAAAAATATTACCAGCAATACAATTTTGAAGGAAAAATATTACCAGAAACAGATTTTTGACAAAAAATATTACCAGCAATAAAAGATTTTCGGCATTAATTAACCCATTGAGGTTGATATGCCGTAACACAAAATAAACCAAACTAATCGAATTAAAGAATACATATTCTATTCATACGAATCTATCCTAAAAATGTTGTCGGCATTAAATAACCCATTGAGATTGATATGCCGTAAAACAAAATAAACGAAACCAATCTAAACCAAAGAATACATATTCTATTCATATGAATCTATCCTAAAAATGTTGTCGGCATTAAATAACCAATTGAGGTTGATATGCCGTAAAACAAAATAAACGAAACCAATCTAAACCAAAGAATACATATTCTATTCATACGAATCTATCATAAAAATGTCGTCGGCATTAAATAACCCATTGAGGTTGATATGTCGTAAAAGAAAATAAGCCAAACCAATCTAAACCAAAGAATACATATTCTATTCATATGAATTTATCCTAAAAAAGTTGTCGGCATTAAATAACCCATTGAGGTTGATATACCGTAAAACAAAATAAACGAAACCAATCTAAACCAAAGAATACATATTCTATTCATATGAATCTATCCTAAAAAAGTTGTCGGCATTAAATAACCAATTGAGTTTGATAAGACGTCAAACAAAATAAACGAAACCAATCTAAACCAAAGAATACATATTCTATTCATATGAACCTATCCTAAAAAAGTTGTCGGCATTAAATAACCCATTGAGGTTGATATGCCGTAAAACAAAATAAACGAAACCAATCTAAACCAAAGAATACATATTCTATTCATACGAATCTATCATAAAAATGTTGTCGGCATTAAATAACCCATTGAGGTTGATATGTCGTAAAAAAAATATGCCAAACCAATCTAAACCAAAGAATACATATTCTATTCATATGAATCTATCCTAAAAAAGTTGTCGGCATTAAATAACCCATTGAGGTTGATATGCCGTAAAACAAAATAAACGAACCAATCTAAACCAAAGAATACATATTCTATTCATACGAATCTATCCTAAAAAAGTTGTCGGCATTAAATAACCCATTGAGGTTGATATGCCGTAAAACAAAATAAACGAAACCAATCTAAACCAAAGAATACATATTCTATTCATACGAATCTATCGTAAAAAAGTTGTCGGCATTAAATAACCCATTGAGGTTGATATGCCGTAAAACAAAATAAACGAAACCAACCAAACCAAAGAATACATATTCTATTCATATGAATCTATCCTAAAAATGTTGTCGGCATTAAATAACCAATTGAGGTTGATATGCCGTAAAACAAAATAAACGAAACCAATCTAAACCAAAGAATACATATTCTATTCATATGAATCTATCCTAAACAAGTTGTCGGCATTAAATAACCCATTGAGGTTGATATGCCGTAAAACAAAATAAACGAAACCAATCTAAACCAAAGAATACATATTCTATTCATACGAATCTATCGTAAAAAAGTTGTCGGCATTAAATAACCCATTGAGGTTGATATGCCGTAAAACAAAATAAACGAAACCAATCTAAACCAAAGAATACATATTCTATTCATACGAATCTATCCTAAAAAAGTTGTCGGCATTAAATAACCCATTGAGGTTGATATGCCGTAAAACAAAATAAACGAAACCAACCAAACCAAAGAATACATATTCTATTCATATGAATCTATCCTAAAAATGTTGTCGGCATTAAATAACCAATTGAGGTTGATATGCCGTAAAACAAAATAAACGAAACCAATCTAAACCAAAGAATACATATTCTATTCATATGAATCTATCCTAAAAAAGTTGTCGGCATTAAATAACCAATTGACGTTGATATGCCGTAAAACAAAATAATCGAAACCAATCTAAACCAAAGAATACATATTCTATTCATATGAATCTATGCTAAAAAAGTTGTCGGCATTAAATAACCCATTGAGGTTGATATGCCGTAAAACAAAATAAACGAAACCAACCAAACCAAAGAATACATATTCTATTCATATGAATCTATCATAAAAATGTTGTCGGCATTAAATAACCCATTGAGGTTGATATGCCGTAAAACAAAATAAACGAAAC
>OZ038503.1:29047153-29062153 GCA_964036315.1 Acanthosepion esculentum | reverse complement strand
GGTTGGTGCAAAAATAATGTCGTTTTCTCACATGAAGTTGACCGTCAAAAAACGACATTATTTTTGCACCAACCTAATATATATATATATATAATCAATAATAAGCATTACAAAAGGTTCTTGCTAAAACCATTTTTAATCATTTAAAAGCGGTTATATTATATATAGCTGGCATATTCCTGAATGAGTTTGGCGTCAGGCATGCCACCAGAATAAACGTCTCGATTTGACGAGGCTGTTTAAAAACATGACAAGTTTTTAGGTTAATGTTTTGCTTTGGTAGGAAGATATTAGGAGGCCAACAGATTTGTTGTATTTGTGGGGAAATCTAAGCTCTCGGTGTCTGGTTTATTAGCTAGATGCAGGAAATCACATCTGAGAGGTCAGGTGCAAATTCTCGTGAATGCAACCCTGACAGAAGGACCTATCTTTTTTTTTTACTTGCGCGAGTTTTCTGACAAGGTTTATAATTCTGTTACGGGAACCAAACGTCACAAGATTGTACACACGGACAGGCAAGTTTCCAACATAAGTAAACACAGAAAAACTTTATGTTTGCCACGTGTGTAAGTGAGGTTGGGAAAGTGAAGCTGGCCTTAAGAATCACTTATGCGCCATAGCAGAGTGTTAAGTCAGGTATAAATGATGCAAATAAAGTTCTGAACGAAAATCACAAAAAATCTAGCAAGAGATGGTCTTCTTCTCCAAATAATATATATATATATATATATATATATATATATATATATATATATATTACAATGAATCATTCATACAGAAAACAGATATAGAAGTTAATGATAAAATGGCGAGAATACATCTTCGCAAACAATTTACTAAGAGACATTAACCCCGAACCTGTAAATGAATGTTATGATCCCTGTTTATAAATTCCAGTTGAATAAGTTTTTTTATATATTTACGAGCTTTCATCTGTTCCTACAGATATCATCAGGTAAGAAAATATTTGTTGTTTTATAATTCCAGGTAATAACAGGACATGGAAAGAGTAGTTTATAGTCCGAAATGTGTTCTTAGAAATGTGATTTTGTTACTGGTAAGAGATTTCTTTCAGCGTGCATCCGCAACGCTGAGGTCGAATTATTTTAAATTTTAAAATTGTGCGTTTTGTACTTATATGGCAATGGAGAATTCTTTTGTATATATATATATATATATATATATATATATATATATATATATATATATATATGTGTATATATATATATATATATCTGTGTGTGTGTGTGTGTGTGTGCGTATATATATATATATATATATATATATATATATATATATATATATATATATACGCACATCATCATCAATGTGGCTAGACATCCGATTGCTTCAAGCCGGAATCGAAACTCGACAGATTTGGTATCAGTCAGAGCTTCTTCCCCTAAGCTATCGGCGCACGGGAAGATAGAGAGAGATATATTTTAACGTATTATATACGAGATGTATACAAACGCCAGTAGCCAAGAACGCTCAACTCGTAATTGAAGAGCGATGCGTTAACAGCAGCAGCCACTGGTTTTAAAATTACCCTTTCTCGGTTGTGCTCAATCGGCTAACGATATATTTATATATATTAAAAATGATGAAAGCGGAGACTTTAGAAATCCATGGTAATAATTGATTTCACGTGATCAATCAGAATCAGTTTCTTCAGACCAAACAATTTTATAACAATGGATGAATTTTAAATTTATGCAGGCACAAGCGAAAAATTTTTTGTTTCAAACATAAGAGGGGAAGATATAGATTTTTAAATATAGTTTTAATATGGGAGAAGGAAAAAGATATATATATATATATATATATATAACAACAAAAGTAGTTTATGCTGCAACCACGTTTGACACACGAATTCATTCACTAGCTCAGTCACTAAATCTACTTTCAAAATCTACCATGACTCTAACTGTAGAAGTCATAACATAATTTACCTCCTAGAATGCACACTATGCCGGAAACAATATGTAGGAAAATCTGAATGGCCCTTTCACTACAGAATTAATAATTATCGCAATCGACTTCCCATGGAAAATTATTACCTGTAGAACAACATTTCCGCCTTGAAAAACACGATTTCAAAACCCATGTCAAATTCACTATAAATGAGAGAATAGAAAAGTCCAGAGCAGATAACATTAGAAAGATTTTAGAGTTCCATGAAAATAAGTGGATACGATGTTTAAAAACACACTATCCAGCCGGGCTAAACCATAAATTTAACAATATAGATAGTAGTAATACATAACCCTACAATTCAAAACCTACCCACATTATTCACCCACACAAAACAGACATGCTTACGGAGGTGTTGAGGCCTCACACTTATACACACACCCACGGGAATATGCACATTTACACACATCATACTCACTCACTCCCTAATGAGCCAAATGATAACACACACCCACAGCAATATACACGCTTACACATATCATACTCACTCACTCCCTAAGAATTAAATTACACACACACACACTTAACCGAGACACACCCTCTCCAGGTACCAATAAAACTGCCAAACTGACCAAGGGAATTCAAAGCAGCATGAATCCATCCAACTCTTATCTCAAATAACAACTTAAAAGAGACTGTTTGACCAGCACAAGGAATGTTAATAAAATCATGTTAAAAAGATAAAAAAACAAATAAAAAAAACAAATGAAAACTACAGACAAAAGTTCATTTTCTCCATCAAGACATTCATTTCTGTAGTTTACTGCTACTAGCAAGCAGAAATATTTTTTCTCCTGATGATGGCCATATTGGCCGAAACTAGTCTAGGAATCTAAATGAAATAATAATAATAATAAAAACGAAACTATCTATCTATCCCAGTCTAATTCTATCTATCTGTCTATCTATTTCTCATTCGGTTCCCCCTCTCTTTTTCTCCTTCTCTATTTATCTATTTTGTTCTTAACTGTCTTTTTATCTTTGCTTACTAAAATAATGCTGAAACATTGTTGAAGTATTAAAATATTAGTTGCAGCAATAAATCAGTAGCTCATTGATTTTAAAAAGACGAAACAAATATTTAAACTGCTACATAATCACCTTCATTTTACATAAAAGTAATTCACCTAGTTTTTTTTTTTATATCTCATAGATCGAAATTGATAATTTTAATTGCCTAGAAAATAAACATTCCAAATTTAGTTTTTCTTCGCAGAGCCCGAACGCCTTTTCTTGGTACAGGTCGAGCGGAACTGACCAAAGTTATTTTGACTTCTCTCCCTTAGACTGATATATATCAGTGACAAAGTTATCTCCCATGACGATTGTAGCTACGTATTCAAAATGTGATTATATCTCTTACTTTGATAGCGATCATTTTTTTTATGCCGTATCCCTCCCAGTACGCTAGCGTAACTAACTCTTCACAATATTTTCCTGTATTATATATGAAGTATTAAAGATAGCGGAGTTGTTTCTCGTTGCTTTCTCCATGTTTTCTCCATGTTTTAGAATCCAGAGTTTTCCTTTTCTTACATTGGTTGCCTTCGAAAGCAAGTCTCGTTTACACTACTATTTAAACCTGTAGTGATATTATTATTATTATTATTATTATTATTATTATTATTATTATTATTATTATTATAAATAAATAAATAAAAATAAAATAAAAAATAATAATAATGAAAATTATAAATAAATAATAACATGAAAAACGTTGTATAAAATAAATTAAATAAAAATTTTAAATATTAAAAATAATCCCAGCATGCAATAAAAAAAATTTTACCTGCCAGAAATACGGACATTCCAACAAAAGACGTTCAATTCAATCTCTTCACCACGAACCTTGGTACGGGCAGCACGTGTTCGACTTCTCTCTGTGATACGGTTCGTAATACTACGGAGTTAAAAAATTCTCCCTTTTATCAGATGTACCATAAAACAAATAAAATACACACACCAATACGAACAAAAATATATAAGTAAATATTATGAAAGTAACATCCAATTTACCATGATTTTTTTTGTTATTTCTCCATGCTTTATTTTCTCTCAAGTATCTCCGTGAACACAAGGCTAATATCTACTGCTATGATGTGAGCGAATACCCCACAACATTTTGGTGACCGCCGACGTGTATAAGAAAAAAACAACATATTCACCCACAAACATTAGCTTGGTACACAGTTAAATAGATATTGATTTTCTCTAGGCATTCATATGAACGCGAGTGGCTTGCCCAGAATTTGAACCCGTACCGTCGATTTATCACTTTTTCGGCCTACCGGTCGGGATCAAAGCGTGATATCTGTTCTCCTTATAATTGATCGAGAAGGTTTAAGAGATTCCAACACTGAGGCTGCAGCTCCCTCATAGTATTAAAATGAGGGTCGGTAAAATATTGACGCCAGAGTGACAGTTGTTACGGGGACTGGGAATTTCTGGATTGGCTAAAAGTAGTCCCACATAAAAAAAGGTCTCGCATACGTTCTGGGCACAAGTGTTCCTTTCATAAACATTGCCCTTAAAACTTTCTCGTTGCCTATTAGCTCCGTTCATTCTGAGTATCTTTCTGTAGAAGCACGTTCTTGCTGCCTCCGGTTAAAGACGAAAAACAAAATGCGTACTTATAGATATAGCAGTGTCATCTTATACAAATGTGTCTGTTAAAATATATCCAGCAAGTAGCGGATTCCGCAGGCTATCCCCCAAAAATACATGATTACTCATGCTACCCCAGTAAGTACCTTACTCCGCGTACTATGCACAGTAAGTACGTGATTTCTTATGTTAACCTCACTAAGTACCTGACACTTAAAGTTATCCCCAGTAAGTACCTGATTTCTTATGCTGTCCTCACTAATCACCAAATCACCAAACTCATCATGCTATCCTCAGAAGTACCTGACATCTCATGCTTCTCCCAGTAAGTACCTGACTCTTCATGTTATCCCCAGTAAGTACCTGACACTTCATGTTATCCACAGTAAGTACCTGATTCCTCATGCTATCCACAGTAAGTACCTGATTTCTTATGCTATCCTCACTAATATCCAACTGCTCATGCTATTCTCAGAAGTACCTGACTTCTCATGATTTCCCCAGTAAGTACCTGACTCTTAATGTTATACCCAGTAAGTACCTGATTCCTCATGCTATCCCCAGTAAGTACCTGGTTTTTCATGTTATCCCCAGTAAGTACCTGATTTCTTATGCTATCTTCACTAAGCATCCAACTCCTCATGCTATCCTCAGAAGTACCTGACTTCTCATGCTTTCCCCAGTAAGTACCTGACTCTTCATGTCATCCCCAGTAAGTACCTGATTCCTCATGCTATCCCCAGTAAGTACCTGGTTCCTCATGTTATTCTCAGTAAGTAGCTGACCCCTTATGCTATACACAATAAGTACCTGACTTCTCATACTTTCCCCAATAAGTACCTGATTTCTCATGTTTTACACTACATTTAATAGAGGTAGATTAGGACCAAAATGTAGTACTTTGCCATATTTGGGAAGGGATCTGCCCAGATCTTACTTTCCAGGCTTGATACACTTTAAAAGCGTCTCCGAGTCCTTGTTGGAGAAGAATTATTTTCCACCCTCCAACCTCTCTGTCACAGGCGGGATATGGCAAGTCTCTTTCACTGCCCTATCGCTACTACCATGGAAAGTACTCAGACGTACATTGCTTGTTTCCGCCAGGTCTAACCATCACGGCCATGACCCACCATGCCACTTACACGCCACCCTCATTCCCTCCGTATTTCATCGACGAGAAATTAGTTCCACTCAAACAGATTCTTCCTGCGAACCACTATCCTGTTGAACTGACTCCCAAGAGAGTGTCTCCCTCGAACGCTCCAATCTTAACCTGTTCAAATCTACAGGTAACCGTTATCTTCCCCTCCTATCCATATAATCTACGTCTTAACGTAACCCTTTACCTCGAATGGCCCACGACATTGTACTGGATGAAGCTTACTTTTTAAAAATGAAATGTAATAGGCCCTGTTCTGGCATCTCGTCTGCAGTCGCTCTCTCACAGATGTGCCGTCGCCCCCTTCTGTCTTTTTTACAAATACTTTCATGGTAACTGCTCCCATGAGCTGCTTTTGCTGGTTCCCAGACTTCATGAATTTAAGCGTTCTACTAGGCTGGCATCTCGCTCTCACCCTTTCACTGTCGAAACTGTTAAATGTAGTCGTCTCTTCTACTCCAATAGCTTCATGTCTCACACCTCTCGCCTGTGGAACTCCCTTCCCTTTTCCTGTTTACCTGATAGCTATAATCTCCAACTATTCAAATGTAATGTCAATCGACGTCTCCAGATGACCTGATCTAACCCCTATCCTTCTCTTTATCCTTTCCTCAATCACTCCTATTTGCTCTCGCTCTAACTCTCTGTAAGCCCTTGCGTGCTAGTGGCTTCCCGCCTTGCCTGTTGTCAAACGCTTAAAACCAAAAAAAAAAAAAACCCCAAAAAACCAAGATCCTAAAAAGGGATAAATCTCTACTCCTGTTAAAAAGAAAAGAAAAAAAAAGAAGAAAAGTGAATGGTGTGAACCGGATGATTGGCGAACTTATCTACTCGTGTTAAAGAAAATAAATAAATAAATAGTAAATAAAATATCTGAATTCAGACGAATTTATGAATATAAAGTTGAAGATGACTTTATAAGGAAACGGAAACACATTCCTAAAAAGGGAACACTTGATAAACCTACTATCCTGTTCAAATGACAGGTAAAGAGTGTGAACCAGACGATAGCCTAACCTATCTACTCCTATTTAAGAGAAAAAAAAAATAGTAAATAAAATTTCAGAATTTACAAGTAAATTGTTGAAATAGTATCTTGAAATTGAAAAATTGTGGCACCATAAAACTGCTGTTATGGGGATAATAATTGGAGCACTGGGCACGATCAAGAAAGGTATAGGTAAGAACATTAACAAAAGAATTTGCGCCATTAAAATGCATATATTTACTAACATGTTTTATCCCAGGTAAGGGATTGTACCGAGCAGAAAGAGGAAGAAGAGTTTACTCCGATGACGTTCTAGATTTTGTCGCCATTTTGTTAGTTTATACGTCAGAAAAACTGGGTTTCTTTTTTTTCTTCTGTGCTTCAAGGATATTGACTGGCATGAGCCATATTTCCCTTTATCTTACTGGTCATGAAATTTTACATTTCTGAAAGCAAAGAAAAACGAAGAAAATAAATTTTTCAGTTATATAAGGGAGCTAACCCCGTTAATTTAAGAACTGATTACCTCCCTTACGTTCCATTATATTTCCCAATTACTGTGAGTTGATATGGATACATAAAGAATTGCCCAGTATTTGCACATAATACGTTGACCTTTCTGATTTAGAGAGCTTTAGGAGAAAAAAGGAAAATGATTATTTTTCTGTTTTTCTTTTAGTGAAGCGTTATAAAGTTTCAGATTTGATTATGAATTAAATTTTGACAAGAAACATGTCATGCGTTCTTTATAAAATTCAATCTCTGCCTTTCTTTTATTTTAAATTTTATTTCTCTTATGAATTTTTTTTTTTTTTTTTTTTTTTTTTTTAAGCGTATCACCCCAAGCAAGGCTGGAGGCCACTGTCACGCAAGGGGTTATAGAAGGGTTGGAGGAAGAGCAGATAGGAGTGGTAAAGGAAGAGGATGTGGAGAAAGAGTAAGACAGTGGGTCGAACAAGGCAAGGGGGTTACAGAAGATTTGGAGCGAGAGCAGATAGGAATGAAAGGTGAAAGGATGTGGAGAAGGGAAGTGGATAGATCAAGGCAACTGGAGATGTCGATTGACGCTACACTTAAACCGTTGGAGAGGCAATGCCAAAGACTACACGCATCACCGGAGAAACACAGCGGCACCAGTACAGAGGCCAGAGAGAGAGAGAGAGAGAGAGGGAGAGAGAGAGAGAGAGGGAGGGAGAGATCCGGGAACCCCTTCCTAAACACGAAACAAGGTTTGAGCCTCTAATCGTGTCCAATAAAGGGGGGAGGAGTGTAGACCGGGCGGTAGGAAAGCCTATTACTTTCCTTTCTATACACTTGAACTTGTTATTTCTTTTTCTTTCTTTCATTCTTTCGTTCGTTCTTTCTTTTTTCATTTTTTCTTTCGTTCTTTCTTTTTATGTTTATACAATTCTTCTTTCTTTTGTTCACACGCCTTCTTCTCATTTTTTTCTTTCTGTTTACTTTTCCTTTTTTTTAAATTCCGTTCAATCTTTTTTCTTTCTTTCTCTCTACACAACTTTTTTCATAATTTCTTTCTTTCTGTCTTCTGTTAATTTTTCTACTTTTCATTTTTTTTTGTTTCTGTTCACGCAAACTTTATTTCATCATTTCTTTTTTTCTGTTAATTCTATTTTTATTCCTTTCTTTCTTTCTTTCTTTCTTTCGTTCTATTTACGCATCCTTTGTCAAAATTTCTTTCTTTTTTTAAGTCTATTTAGGCAATCATCATTTCATAATTTATTTCTTTTTTCTGATATACTTTTCTTTCTTTCCTTCTTTTTTCCTTCCTTCTTTCTTTCTTTCTTTCTTTTTTCTTCTTTCCTTTTTTCTTCTTTTTTCTTTATTTCTTTCTTTTGTTCTTTCTTTTTTCTTCTTTTCTTTTGTTCTTTCTTTCTTTCTTTTTCTTCTTTCCTTTTTTCTTCTTTTTTCTTTATTTCTTTCTTTTGTTCTTTCTTTTTTCTTCTTTTCTTTTGTTCTTACTTTCTTTCGTTTTGTTCACGCAATCTTAATTTCATAATTTATTTATTTATTTCTAATTTTGTTAATTCTTTCGTTCTTTCTTTTACTTGATTATTTTCTATTTACTTTCTTTTTCATCTCACTCTCCTTCTTTATCGGTTCCCAATGTTAATGAGCACCAAATTTGTTTCTTAAAACGATGACGTCATGTGCGAGCTGAAAAGAGTAACATTTTTCTTTCTTTCTTTCTTTCTTTCTTTCTTTCTTATTGATATTTTATTTCTCGTGGCCTTTTCGATTGTCACTTCTTCGTAGTGGAACAACTTGACACACCCCGACATGGATTGGTCAGTCTATAAAAGACTGATGAGCTATTGAAGAACCAGAGGAAAGTGAGACAGACAGAGAGAGCGAAGGCGACCCTTACGAACCTCCGTGACTTATCTCCTGTTTTCCTTAGTATTACGAACTCTTGCTCATTTGTACTTTACGTACAATAAACCATTGTTATTTGTTACCTGATTTCTTGTGTTATTGTAATCTTTCCACTCGGGATTACTTTGTTGTTTATATCGTATAATCTACGATATAACAGTGGCGATGAGGATTCGAAAAGAACTCACGACACGATATAACAGTGGCGATGAGGATTCGAAAAGAACTCACGACACAACATAACAGTGGGCCACGAGGATTCGAAAACAACTCACGACACAATATAACAGTGACTACGAGGATTCGAAAACAACTCACAAGACGATATAACAGCGGCGAACGTAAATTCAAAATAAACTCACAAGGTAATTTAACAGTATCGAACGAGGAGTGAAAAAAGACACCCCTCCAAAGCGACGACCAAGTCAAACGTCGAATAATACGTTTTTGCCAGTCGCTGGACTAGTTTATCGACTAAAGGTACAGTGATTTTTCTTTTTCTTTTTGTTGTGCCTTAAAAAAGTAATATGGAAGAGTTCTTGGAATTTTCGAAAACCATGTGTTCTGCTATGCGGCAGCAACAGACACATTGGGAAGAACAAAATAAATCGATTCGAAAACAAATCGAATTATTGCAAGTACAACAATTACAGTATCAACAACAACAACAGATACAACTGCAGGAACGACAGGAACAGCAGTTAGACTTACAAAAGCAAATTTTGAAGCAGCCAGAAGTCTTTGAGAAGATATTAATAAAACAAATCGATCAAATGCAAGGATCAAGATTTTTCTCTGCTGAAGGGATTATTAATTCACTTTCAGAATTCCATTACAAACCTATGGAAGGTGTAACTTTTCCAGCGTACTTCAGACGGTACGAAACAATTTTTTCAAAAAGATGTCAGTTATGGTCTGACGAAGAAAAAAATATTACTATTACAAAAATTAAGTGCTCAGGAAAACACCAAGTACACTAATTTCATTCTACCAAAGAAGCCGGAGGATATATCGTTCAAAGAAAAGATTGAAATATTGTCTAAAATATTTGGTGAACGTGAAAGTTTATTTCTTACACGTTATAAATGTTTAAATATGGTTAAACAGGAAGAAGACGACGTTATTTCATACGCAGGAAAAGTGAATTCTCAGTGTGAAATATTCAAGATCAAAGAAATTAAAGAAGACATGTTTAAGTGTTTAATTTTTGCTCAAGGGTTAACTGCAACAAAGGATAAAGAAATTCGTTCAAGAATACTGGCAATTATGGAACAAGATACAGATGTAACGTTACAGAAAGTTAAGGAGGAATGTCAGAAATTACTCAATATAAAACGGGACAATATAAATATAGAGGAGAAAATTATTGCCCGAGTAAAAAATGAGTTAAACAACGAGTCTACAAGGAAGTAAAATACTACTGCAAAGCATATGGTGGAATAAACCATGCTACAAGTAAGTGTTATTTTAGATATAAAATATGTTATGAATGCCGTCGAAAAGGTCATAAAGCTACTGTTTGCAAAAAGAAAAAACATCAGAAGTCCAAAAGGATAAATACAGTTGTATCTAAAAGAGATACAAATAATGAAAAAAGGAAGTATGTAAACGTTAAAAAAATGGTTGAATTATAAGCTGTCTGTTTGATACCGGAAATGACATATCTATAATCGACGAAGTTACATGGAAGAAAATTGGACAACCAAAACTACAAAACACTCAGAAAAGGGCCAGAGGTGTTTATGGAAGAAAGCTAAAATTCAAAGGAGAATTTTACGCGAAAGTGTCATTTGACGATAAAACATACAAGGCAAAGATCTTCGTCATATCTGGAAGAAATTCAAATTTATTTGGTATTGACTGGATTGTGTTATTCAATTTAATGGAAAAACCAATTAACACGTTTTGTAGAAACTTAAATGTGTCGAATATAGAAAATAGCAAACACAGAATAATTCGTTGAAGACTTAAAAGATGAATTTAAGGAAGTATTTGCTGACGGACTTGGTTGCTGTACTAAGACTGCAGTAAAGTTCGAGTTAAAGGATAATGCAAAACCAGTGTTTAAGCAGAAAAGAAAGGTACCATTTTCGTCATTGGAAATGATAGGCAAAGAATTACAAAGACTAGAAGAGATTGGAGTAATTAAAAAAGTAGATTACTCTGAGTGGGCGTCACCCACGGTGTACGTAAAAAAGAAAAATAAGAAAATAAGAGTATGCGCTGATTTTTCAACGGGATTGAATGAATGTCTAAAGTACCACAGCTATCCTCTTCCTACGCCTGAAGAAATTTTCTCGAGGTTGAATGGAGGAAAAATTTTCAAGAAAATTGATCTCTCCGAAGCTTATTTACAATCAAAGTCGAGGAAGAATGTACAAAGTATCTAACTATCAATACACATAGAGGGCTATACACCTTAAAACGTTTGCCGTTCGGGTTGACGGTAGCCCCAAGTGTGTTTCAACAAATTATGGATACGATGCTGGCTAGTCTTGAATTCGCAATGGCATACTTAGATGACATATTGGTAAAGAGCCAAAATTTGGAAGAGCACAAAAATCATGTTTGAGAAGTATTCAAGAGAATACAGAATTACGGATTTAAAGTGGGCCTTAACAAATGCGATTTCTGCAGAAACAAAATTGAATATTTGGGTCAGATAATTGATCATAAAGGAAGAAAGCCTAACCCAAACAGAACAGAAGCTATTAGAAATATGCCTATACCGGATAATGTAACAAAATTACAATCATTCCTGGGTTTAGCAAATTATTATAGTTTATATATTCCTAAAATGCACGAGTTGAGAGCTCCGTTAAACGAGTTATTAAGGAAAGGTAAGAAATGGTGCTGGACAAAAGAATGGGAAGAAGCATTTCAAAAAATAAAAAAGTGCTTATCATCGGATTTAGCATTAGCACATTACGATCCGAAAAAGGAATTAATTGTAGCATCAGATGCAAGCGAATATGGTGTAGGTGCGGTACTTTTACACAAATTCGAGGACGGATAAACGAAACCGATTGCACACGCATCAAGAACCTTATACCTGCGGAAAAAAATTATAGTCAGATAGAAAAAGAAGGTCTGATAATAATTTACGCCATTAAGAAATTTCACAGGTAGATCGTTCGTCTTGCAAACGGACCATAAACCACTACTGTCGATTTTTGGTTCGAAAAAGGCGTACCAGCCCATACTGCAAATAGATTACAGAGATGGAGTATTATTTTACTCAACTACAATTTCAAAATGCAATACTTGGCATCAAGTAAAATCGCACACGCAGATAGTCTATCTAGATTAATCCCCCAAAACTCTGAATTGCTGGAAGAAACGGTTATAGCAGCACTAAAAGAAGAAAAAGAACTAGCGGAAGTACTTGTTAACACCGTTAGAGAGCTACCAGTGGCACTGGAAGAAATTTAAAAAAGCATCAAAAATGGATGAATATATTACTAACATGAAGAAACATGCAAGGTGGAACGAAAAGAAGAAAAAAGGTTTAAGGGTGTCTCCATTTTCGATATGCGACGAAACGCTGATGTATGCGGATAGAGTCGTAATAACGCGTGTCCTACAAAGAAGAGTTTTGAAAGAGTTTCATATGGGCCATCCTGGAACCTCCAGAATGAAGTCGCTAATGAGAAGTTACGTTTATTGGCCTAGAATGGACCAAAATATAGAAGATATGATAAAACAATGTAAAGGTTGTCAGTTAGAAGCCAAAGCTCCACCGATAAAGACTCAACCCTGGCCAAAAACGGACGTTTCGTGGACACGTATTCATATTGACTATGCAGGACCATTAAAGGGATACTATTATCTAGTAATCGTAAATAGTTTTTCCAAATGGCCTGAGGTTTATAGGTATAAACACCCGACAGCTTTAATCCCCATAAAAGCGTTAGGCGAAGTATTTAGTCGTTTTGGAGTAGTAAATACAATTGTAAGCTACAATGCTACTATGTTTACCGGGAAGGAATTCAAAGATTGCTGTGATTCGTTGGCAATTGAACACGTAACAACGCCGACGTACAATCCTAGATCAAACGGACAGGCAGGAAGGTTTGTCGACACATTCAAGAGAGCATTAAGAAACAATAACGGAATCGACACTGAAGAAAAAACTTACAAAAGTTTTTAGCGGTATATAGGATAACACCAAATCAAAATACAAACGCTAATCTATCACCTGCAAAAATTATGATTGCAAGGAAAATACGTTCAGTCTTCGATAGGATGTTACCAAATAAGAAAAAGAAAAATGATACGAAAGTAAGCACAAAATTTACAACGTATAAAGAGGGCGATGAAGTCTTCTTTAAGAACTATCGGTCAGGAAATTGACTTTGGGAGGACGGTATAGTGTCAAAAAGAATCGGTAGAGTAATGTATATTGTAAAAGGAAAAAAAATCTTTTGCAAAAGATATAATAACCAAATGAGATACCGATACATTAAAACCGTGGAAAATGACAGCGAAAAACTGATGGAAGTGTTATACGATGCTTTCCAAATTCAACACCCCCTCCATAAATAGTGAAGTACCGATGGAGGTAACATCGACTCCAAAAATCGCTGATTTTGAAAAATAAAAAAATACACCAACAATGGGAGGAGAAAAAGTGATAGAAAAAGGAGGAGGACTACACGTCTATGTCCAAATCGAAAGAGAAAAAAATATTGAAAGCAAAATTCTCGGGTTGAATTTAGCTCAGAGGAACGTGTTATAGAGGAACAACCTGACACACCCCGACATAGATTGTTCAGTCTATAAAAGACTGAGGAGCTATTGAAGAACCAGAGGAAAGTGAGAGAGAGAGAGAGAGAGAGAGAGAGAGAGAGAGAGAGAGAGAGAGAGAAGGCGACCCTTACGAACCTCCGTGACTTATCTCATGTTTTCCTTCGTATTACGAATTCTTGCTCATTTGTACTTTACGTACAATAAACCATTGTTATTTGTTACCTGATTTCTTGTGTTATTGTAATATTTCCACTCGGGATTACTTTGTTGTTTATATAGTATAATCCACGATATAACAGTGGGGTAGACAACACTCCAATCTCTATGGAGGGGCCGCAGGATTACAAAATCAGAATGTTATAATCTGACTTTTAATGGGATTTGAATAGTGACCTCTGACACCTGTGGAAAAAATACGAAATATTTTCAGGTCAGTCTGCATAAGATTGACACGTTTTATCTCTAGAATTCATTCTTAGGCATGCCATTTCGTTGTCTAAAAAAAAAAACATTGATGAAGAATCGATGTCTTTTGAAATGCATTTTCTATCGAAGAAAATCTTGGTCCCAAAATAACTTTCAATGAATGAACTGGCTCATTGTTTGCGGGAAAATATTTTCATTTGTGGTGAGTCGCGTTATTTATATTGAAAAATCAATAATTTTTCTAGTATCCCGAAAGAAGTTTTTTTTAAATTTTTTTTACGACAACGTTAGTAAATGTAACTCCGACACAAGGATTGCCACTGCTGCTTCTCTTTGTATGGCGAGTGAATGAAAGGAGAGAGAATGTTTGCATCTTGAAAAGGTGACACGGAATTTTCTCTTCAAGGAAACCTTTGCTCCCGAATCTGTATAATGCATAAAAATACGCATTTGTTATGAACGGGAATATATTAGTAGTTTTGTAAGAATCTATTTTCTTTCAAAGATTTTATTATTTTTTCCATTTCATACAAAATAACATACTCTGAAAAGGTTTCGTGAGAAAAAAACGCATAGGACAATAAACTTTCCCTGCATACAAGATATATCGCAGAAGTGCATATTTTTCAAGATGTGGGTAAGGGGTGTTTTTGAGGTTTTGACAGATTTATTAACACCTAGAAATGTAACTAATTTTTTTCAACGG
>OZ038503.1:29027153-29042153 GCA_964036315.1 Acanthosepion esculentum | reverse complement strand
ACGTTGGAAAATTCATTTATTACAGAAGTCTCTCTTTGTTTTGGGCTCTGTAATTTTAAAATGCTGTATTTATTGGATTTCCTGCATGAAATTGCTCACTGACACTTTCAAATAGTCTAATCTTGTTTTTATGTCTGGTCCTAAAACTGTTCTTTCACACTCGATGCCTTCATCGATTTATGGTGTCAACAAGAACATGGGCATAGTTTTATAGACTCGAAATTCAATGAAACTGTAAGCCAAATATAGAGTCAAATACAAAAGACAATAACTGTTTGCATTTGGTAGACACCGTGCGGTTGGCAGGAGAAAGTTCGAAAAATATAGAAAAAGTTCATTGGAAGTTCAATGTTTATATGGCGCCAGTAATATGGCATGATTATTTTGTTTTTAATGTTTTACAATCTTGTTAATAAAAGATTACGCATGTCTGTCCGGAGGACGTGGTAATGAAATGTAAAAAGGAAGTGTTTGATTTCACTTTCTACACAAAGTTTAAATAATAATCAATAATGGGTATCGAATATGACATTAAAACGTATCATTGTTGCAGAAAAAGGGTGATGAACTGTATTAAAACATTTCCTAAGTCAAAACTAGCAAAGAAAGGTCATTATTTTGTATTATTGTTCACCAAAAATAAGGCCCGAAGAGCCAGTCAAGGTAGAGGGGTTTTCGAAAGGATCAATAAACGTTCACAAAAATCCGTAAGATATGCGCTCAAAAAGAATGAATTCGTTCCACTCACCCCAGACAAGAGGAGTGAACCGCATTTGCATGTTCTTTAAAGAAGTCTATTCGACTCGCGACGCTTAAGATCGGTCAGGAGTGAAACGGAATTGCATGTTCTTTAAATTAGTCTACTCGATTCGAGACGCTTAGGATGATCCAGGATTGAAATGGATTTGCATTTTCTCTAAATTAGTCTACTCAAATCGAGATGTTTAGGACCGGCCGAGATTAAAACGGATTTGCATATTCTTTAAATAGTCGACTTTAAAAAAGTCGACTCGGCTCGGGACGCTTAGAATCGGTTAGAATTTAAACGGATTTGCATGTTTCTAAAGCAGACTGCTCGACGCGAGGTACTTAGGATCGTCCAGGTTTGAAATGGATTTGCATTTTCTTTAAAGCAATCTTACTCGACTCGTGACGCTTGGGATCGGCCAGGAGCGAAACGGATTTGCATGTTTTTATAGCAGTCTACTCGATTTACGGCTCTTAAGGTGGAGAAATTGGAATGAAACGGGTTTAAACGTTCATTGATATACAATACCGGCGTCTTGGACCAGTGGAGACGCTTTTTTTCTTTTTACAAAAACTGCATGCTACCCAGAAATGTTTTGGTCCTTTTACTGGACAAGATTGTTGAGACTGCTTAAAGGAAAAGAGTAATAAATGCAGCTGATTTTAATACCTAGGGTATATAACGGTTGACCTTACAATAGAAAAAAGATATGATCATAGTAATCGGGGAAGCATACTCAAAGGAGTCTGTTCCTCAAAGTATCAGTTCTGGGAAAGCAGTTGTCTGTGTAGAATTTACTCCTTACTTATAGAATACAATGGGAATAAGGGTTAGTCGTCCGTGTGTATGTGGAATGGCGGTTCCTAATTTTGAAGGTCTGAACTGGCTTTCAAGTACCAATATAATTATAATGTCGCGTACATATGGTTAAATCATAACTTAGGTTTAAGTTTAATAGTTTAGATACAATGGATCTTTGGTTTGAAAAGGATGTAAGTCATTAAAAGGGTACTTGAAACATTTCTTAAAACACGTCTTATTTGATGAGCGTGTATGTTTTTTGGTTAAGGATACGAATAAGAACCAATTACCTTTATTCTATTCTAAGTAAAGATAAATGAACAAACATTTAGGAAGGTGATAATCTAGACATTGAGAAGTTCTATCTTTACGGGAACTGGATCAGTTAAAAATATGGTGTATTGAGGTCATATTTGACCATGGAATTGCACACATCCCAGTTTTCAGTGCTGAGAGACTTCAAATGCGTCTCTGGGGCGTTGTGGGTGAGGAATTATTTTCTGCTCAGCAACCACTTTCCCACATATGTAACGTCACACGCCTCTCGCTATTACCACGGCAAGTCTTCAGACGAGCTACTTTCCTCCTTTCCTACATTTCAAGCCATCTAATCTAAGACCTACAACGTACACAGAGTCGGTTCGTCCTCATTACATTCGTTGGTTGGTTGATTTTGTTTAACGGCATATCAACACCTCTATGGGTTATTTATTGCCGACATCTAAATATTTTGAACACAATTTTATGGCTTCAGCTACAGATATAAAGTAGTGTTGGTCATTTTGCTATAAAATGCATTGTTGGTAATGTTACTATAAATATGTAATGTTGGTAATTTTATTCTAAATATATATCGCTAGTATTTTTTAATAAAAATGTATTTCTGGTATTTTAACTGTAAAAATGTATTTTTATACTTTCGTAGTATTTTGGTTTGGGGTTCAGTATTTGCCTATAACTGGGACCCTAACAGGTGCTATTACCCCGACATATTCTCTAAATAGGTTACTTAAAAGAATTCTGTATGAAGACCATTTAATTGGCCAATAAAAGAATATGAAATTTAATTGATACATAAAAAATCTAATCAATACAATATTTGAAAGAAGAAACGGCATTATATTGAATCGATTAAGGAATCATATTTATTAAATGATCAATAAAAAGACATCAGTGGTCTTGGAAAGCATATAGTGAATACTATCTATATATAGATACACACACACACGCACGCACACACACACACACATATATATATATATATATATATATATATATATATATATATATATATATATTTTTTTTTTTAAATTTACAGATTTAATGGCACGGCAAAGATTCATAATTGAGGATTTCCAAGGATACCGAGAAATCCATTCATCTAGACAAGGGGTGGTAGGGTGTTCAATTTTTAATTTTCGTTGTATCAGTTAATAGTTAAATTCGAAAGCGGGGTTATGTTTAGGGATGGGTAGGGATATATTTTTCAACAAATTCTGACATCCGCTAAATGCATGTCGTCTGTGTTTTTTTTATAAAAAATTATTTTTAACGGCAAAAATTCTTCTTATATATATATATATATATATATATATATATATATATATATATATATATATATATGGTTACGTGGTAACTTGTATGTTTCAATGTAATAGTTTATAATAAAAATCTATTGCTCTACTCTAGTATTAAGCCCTTTTTTAAATTAAAGTTATGAACGTTTGAATTGATATTCTTTCGTTCTTTTACACACACACACACACACACACACACACACACACACACACACACACACACACATACACAAACACACACACAAAAACACACACACACACACACACACACATATATATATATATTCGTTTGGTGGTTCACTATATGTTCATAGCTGGGAGAATAACAGGTACTACATTCCCCGGGTCAGAGTGAACCTGAGTATAACACCAATTAAGAAGTCGTTCAACACTCCTTAACACCTCCAATCTCCCAATCAGAAGCCTTGCTGCCGGATGCAGTTTATCATCATACCCCGGACTACATTCTATTCGAACATACTTTGGAGAACAATACTCCCAATAGGATGTTTTCTCGATCACAATAATCTGAACCTTTTCAAGTCTATGACTAACCGTTATCTTACATTCATGTTACAACTTCATTCAGTTACCCAGTACATTGGATGGATTCTGGATCTTGTATTGGACGAACAATTTGTAAAAAAAATACTTGCTCATAGGAAAACTTTTAATTTTTATTATTTTGAATATTTATCCTAAGAAGATGTAGAGATGTTAATTTAATATTTTTTTTTTTTTCAGGTGATGAAAGAAGCTGATTCATCGATACAAGAAGTGCATCTCTGTGCATTGGGGCTATGTCAAAAAGTGGCAAAAAGGTTATGTGACGTAAACATATACTTATGTGAAAATTTACCCATATTATATTATACCGGGTGTAACATTAAAATTGCCCAATTGTTAGATTAATCTTTGAACTGTGGTATCTTAGAAATGATTAAAGATATCTTACTGGATATCTCTGTGGTTTTTATAGCAATATTGGACTCTACAGTGAGCAATAAGAATATATAATTACTCTCCAAGCTTCACAGAGGAATAGTGATGAAATCGATCATAAACGAAAATAATATATTCATCATTAATTAATCATAGTTCAGGAACGGAAGCTCATGAAGGATTGAATTAAAGTCCATATATATAGATATATATATATATATATATATATATATATATATATATATATTCCAGGATTACTTTCCAACTTACTCAAGATGGTCTTCGCCCTCTCTAACCTTCTTACTTTCTTTCCTGGAATAACAAATTGTTTCACAGATTTCACGTAAGATTTCATTTTTAAGTCTTTCTTTTAATGATTTTTGGACTGTCATGGGTGAAACTCCTCTCTCATGTGCCAAAAATCTTATGAATTGAGTTGGATCTTTTCTAATTGATCTCTTTATATCTAAGTTGAAATGGTGATCTTTCTTCCTGTTGTAACCTACTGATCCAGTTTTCCTCTTTACCGTTCCCTCCTTTTTTTAACTTATTCACCATTCTCGTGGTGGATCTTGAATGAACTCTGAAGATGGAAGCAAGAATATGAAAGTTGGTACCATTACAAAAGGCCTGAATGATTTTTCCTCTTACCATTGCTCATTTGTGAAGACGTAATGTGGTTGTCAAAAACGATTTTAACCTGTTCTCTTTCTACCTGAATAACTGTTGTGGATTCCGAGATGAATCCGATATCAATGAATAACAAACGCCAGGAATGGATAAGGAAAATAAATGTATTAACGTAATAATACAAACTATTAATACGGGTTAGTAGATCCAGGAATGCGGGTTAGTAGCAATAATATATATACAGTCTTGGTATTGAAGTATCGCGGTATGACTCCTTACTGAGTCTAGGTGCTCGTGACGGTGACTCTTGTGCTACCCTCCTCTAATACTACTTTGATACTACTCTCATACTACTCCGGGTATTCACTGGTAGTAGTATATGTATACCTCAGTTGAGTCCATTTGTGTGAAAAGGAGAGATCCCTTAACAATAACTGAAGACGTCTTGCAATGATTCTTACGAAAAATGTTATCAAGTTGGTTAAACGTTGTATCTGAAAACCTGGAATAAGGAAACTCAATTACTTTAGTGGTTTTTTTAGAGCAACGAGATTGAGCAAAAAGATATTACAACATGGTTCGGGAGTTATATTACAAAAAGATAAAGTTTATTAAGTGCTATAAAAGACAGGAAATTTGGGAGAGCTACGATCGCCAACGTCCTAAAGGGACACGGTACATAGAAGGAAAAAAAAAAGTGTCAACTTTGTTGGTAGAGTCACAAACTTACTTGTCGAAGCATTTAACATTATGAGAATATATACAAAGTCCTCCAAAAATGTATACACACTTCAGGAAAGGAAAAACTTGTATAGATATCGTAATACTAAATTTCTTCGGAGATCAAGAGATACAAGTTACCTTTGGACTCTACAATCAAAAGAGATCCTCAAAGGTAGGTAGCGTGTGTCTAATTGATCACTATTTCTAGTCTATCCCCTATTACTATAAGGACCGCTATTCTTTCTCTATTCGGATCACTATTCGGTGGTTACTATTTGAGCGAGTATTATCGAGAAAGTACTATTAGGGCGAGTGATATTCGGAGGCATCTGGCACCAGTATTGTTCAACGGCGTTACTATAGCTGTATCTGCGATTACAAAGTCTCTACTACAACGAGCATTACGAAAGTGACAACGAGCATTCGTTGACATCACCAAACTCGCAACGGGTGTTCGTTGAGTCACAAAAGTATACATTTTTTGTCGGATTGTGTGTGTGTGTATATATATATATATATATATATATATATATATATATATATATATATATATATATATATACAAGGTGTTCCATACTGTTGGGACAAAGCAAGTGTCTTGGATTACAAAAATGACAGAGTAGCAAATATATTTATTACATAAGTGATATACAAGAGTTTAAGATATTTTCTAAGATTTTGCTATTTTCTACAGGTGTCAGATATCTCTTTTGATGACGGTGAACCATCATAATGTCTCTGTTTGAATTGAGCGAGCGAACTCGTGCAGGTTCGCTTCGTGGTGATAACAATCTCAGGGATATAATATTCATATCTTAGATAATATGTTAAAGTCTTGTGAATCAGTTATGCAAAAAATCAATTTGGTACTTTATGTCATTTTTATAATCCAAGCTACCTGCATTTAAAATATGTCCCGTCATTATAGGACTCTCTATGTTTGTATATATATATATATATATATATATATATATATATATATATATATATATATATTTGTGTATTTAGGCAGCAATCCTTCTTTCAAGCACATTTCATTAAAAACGACTGACAAGGTGCTTTTATTTAATTTTTTATATAATTTCTCGTGCGATCTAATAAAGTTTTTCTTTTCAGAGGATAAATTATATAAAAATTGTCTGAATGTTCTTTTTTTCCGAGCGCTTTCGGCTATATATATATATATATATAGATGTGTGTGTGTGTGTGTGTGTGTGTGTGTGTGTGTGTGTGTGTGTGTATTATTAGCCGACGCGTTTCGTACAATCTGGACTTTTTCAAGGCAAAAACGAAATTAATTTTTTAAAAACATTTTAATTTATTAAAAACGTTTTTGTCTTGTAAAAGTCGACATTGGACGAAACGCGTCGGCTAATAATACAGTTTTCCTATTGTCTTTTACCTTTACATACGTACATACATACATACATACATACATACATACATACATATATATATATATATATATATATATATTTATATAGCTGTTTATGTCTCTGCGTGTGTGACCTTACCTACTGTATGTAGGAATTTTACTAGTTTTCGAAGGTATTTAATCTTTGTACCACAAGATAAATAATATTTTTCCTCCGTATCATTCATCTTTCCAAATTTCTTTCAGGCAAAGAAGTCAAGAAGTTTTTATTTGTTTATTTATTTCTATGAGAGTAATATATTTACATAATGAATAACGCTTGGTTGATTCAGCGATTTTCGAAAACATCTCTTAAAAAAGAAAAGAAAAGAAATCAAAGACAAACATATTTGCCATATTTTCTTGGCAAGGTAAAATACAGGAAAAGACATGTACGCATGCGCACTGCAAACATCCGTGTGTGGTGCCAACCCAAGCAAGGGCAAAGAAAATTAATGAGGAAATAAAGATGACAAATTGAACTAAAAATAAAATTTAAGTAAATCCATTTTTCCTAGCACTGCCTAAGGATCTCGATGCAAACGAATGTGAACTCCATCGGACAATCAGCCTAACGAGCCTTATAACAAATCTTACCATCCGAATTCTGGTAAGTAGAACGCACAGCAAAATTATACCGGAAATAGCTCAAAGACAGTGCAGTTTCGTTAAAGACACTGGAACAAGAGATGCTGGCACCTTAGATGGGTTCAGCATTGGTTGATTTTGATAAATCGAAAAAGTGTCATTACCCACCACCACAACGCAAGACCGCGTGTTGTAAAAGAAACATTTCAGAAGCTTAACCCTTCGATCCATGACCACCGCTTTAGCGGTGGTAGAGAAAAATAACGTAATGCCCAGCCACCGGTTGAACAGTGGCAGAGAAAAATGACTTAATGCCCAGCCACCGGTTGAATGGTGGGTATAACACTTGTAACTATTTTTATATCTATCCTCCTTTACGGCAGCGAATGTTGGACGGTCTCCCCAAAGATGAAGAAGAGGCGACGGAGATGTGGTTCTACAGAAGGATGCTGAGGATATCATGGACCGAGCGTGTGAGCAACGATGAGGTCTTGGAGAGGATGTAAACAAGGAGTAAGCTTATACTTAACAACAGGACGAGGCAGCCGAAGTTTAGGGGACACGTAATGAGAAAAGAGGGTCTGGAGAATTTGATACTCACAGGTCGAGAGGGAGAGACATGGGAAAACGCATGACATACCTAGCGGGTTTAACCCTTGAATACTAACCATCAATTAAAGTTACACCACTACTAACCATGGGTATATGATACCCGATTTTGAAAATATCAAAAGAAATATTAAATATAAATCTTTATTTGAAATATTTTACATGCAGGCACTTCAAACTTTGTACTTTGAGTTAACATTAATAGGAACTGAAAAACATATTATTTAGGTCAGAAAATCAGGTACTGAAAATTGTAATTAAAAGTAGGAAAAATTTGCGCTTGGTATATTATACCCATGGTATATTTAGTGTTCTCGGGTTAAGCAAGTGGATCATAGAACGTGGTCTGAGGGAGGTGGCAGAGAGATGAAACTTGTTGAGAGCTACAAGGGATAGGGAGAAGTGGAGAGCCATGATCGCCTACGCCCTGAAAGGACACGGTACATAAAAAAAAGAAAGTGTTCTTCGACAAAGTCGGTTCTTGATATTTAACAATCTTCGTCGAGTACGAAACAAGGCCGTAAATATAGTTCAACAGGTCGGCATCGATTTCGTTTCCGCTTGACACATTGGCGCCTTGTGTTGTGCCAAGCTAGTGTTAAACTGATACTTCTCCAGATGTGTTTGTATTTTTAGCACCGGTCGTTCCTCGCAATTATTCACCTCAGCAGTTCTTCGCACCCCACCGTCTCTACTTGTTTTGTTCCCAACTCTTAACTTAATATAACCTGCTGACTTTTCTTGATTTCAGAGCGTAAGTCTCACCTCCCAAATCGGAAATCATTTTGCCGTATTATCCGATAATATCTTTCCTACTGTATCAGGAGAAAAGCCACTTTTACTGCCGTAGCTTCACTCTAAAATAAACTAAATTAAGCGAGCTGTAGAACTTTGTTATATATCCGAAATCATCATCATAACCATCGTTGATTGTAACAAATAAAAATATTTCGATAATGCTGGTTTTTATCGCGTCCACATCTATCGATTTCACACTAATATTAATATTAGCCATTTCCTTTTCGGAATCCATCGACCGAAGAAACAGTGCTCCGACTTCATTGTATTAAAACAATTTTTTAGGAAAATATGTTTCGGAAGATCTGTAATTAAAACGACTTTATCCAGTACTTATAGGATCTCTCTTCCTAAACTTTTGTTCGAAATTGTCTGGAACTACTGAATACGATAATAGGTAATTTGTTGCCATTTTATATTTTTAATTTCGTGCATGCGCGTTGTTTGTTTTTTAATTTATTCACTGCACAATATAGTAGGGTCAGTTGGGCACAGACTGTGAGAAAATGAGAACCATGACGCAATTCACCCTGCCAGAAATTTGCATGCTTTACTATCTGTCTATATTTCTGAGATGAGGTATTATGTACACTATTTACTTTACATTATTCGGACTAAGAAGGCCGGAGAGTACAACTGCCGAAACGTTGTAATAAATATGGCGACAAAGATGAGGACAATAGTCCGAATAATGTAAATAGTGAGCAGGCTTTACTGCTTGATATTCGCGCCGGATGCTCCGATACAAACATTTCAGTGTTTAGGTGTTAATCTAAGTGATATGGGAACCTACCCATAATAGTAATGGACTAGTCCGTACCCCATAAATACTGCGCGTCAAGAGGAAGCAGAAGAGACAGTGAGAGTTCTGAGTTAGTCAGAGAGAGAGACGCGTCAGACGATTACTGTAAGACATTGGAATAGTGATACTTCGAGACAACATCGTTCTCTCTAACCTAACCTGATTGTTATTACTAACACTTCTATTCAGTGCGCTTTTCAATTTTTGCGTCATTTAGACGACAATTTATCCATCGCGCACTGCATATTTTGAAAACGGGACATCAGTGTTATTTTCACTTTTGCGTCCTTTAGACGACAATTTATCCATCGCACCCTGTATATCCGTTAAAATGAGGTGTCTGCCATTTTCATTTTTGCGCCATTTAGACGACAATTTATCCATCGAACTCGGTATTATAGTCGTGGATCTTCATTATGGTATTATTTTGTTTACGAATTACATGTGATATCCATTTTAGCTGTTGCTGTTTTTGAATGTCATTCTGAGGCGTTGCTTCTATTATTTGATACAGTTCTTCCTGTTTCTGTTGCTCCAGTTCACGAGTTTCAAATAATTACGGTCTTTTCTAATGCCTACAAGATTCATTCGCTCGAAGCCATTTTTTTTTAAACACTGATCTAAGAAAACGGCCGTATACAGTTGAATGTTTAGGAATTTAATAACAAGTTGGGCGCAATTCATGATATCCGTATGAAACATCGATCTGATGAGTCGCTTTAAGAGTTATTATGTTATTGTTTTGGTTTTGTAGCAACTTGCGGTATTAGGCAAAACTACCCCTATTCTATGCTGTCATCATATGCAGATCACGTAATTAATTAGTGTTTTGAAGCTAAACCATTCTCGCAATTTTGAGAGAGCGTGTCAAAAAAGAGGAAAGCAGTCAGTAACCTGCTTAAGATGTTTGACAAATCGATGGTGAAAGAAGTCCCAAATACAAAGAGATGTTATGAAGAAGCAAATCTTGCTGAGAGTAACAAGAGAATGGATGCTGTGGATAACCTGGATCGTTCACGCACTGAAGATTTAGAACACGGAGATATTGAACGAATGAGAGCACATGTTGCCAGACAATAACAGGTTAATCTTGGTTTTAAAAAAAAAGACAGGAAATTAACCCAGTTCACTTCTAACTCTAACCAGTCTTCCTCTCGCGTCTTCGCGTTCATATCAGCATCATTGTTAGACAATTTTGACCGATAAAACTGAATAGATTGAAGCTTTTTCTTCGTCAGAACTATTAACTGAAGACATATTAGTGGCGATTGCTGTTTTTCTCATTTCTTTGGATAGTAATACAAAAGATAATGAAACGTCGGTAGAGGGAGCTAATACTGACGACAACAGCACGGTAACTGTAGCAGTGGTAAGAGGAACATTTGCTGTAAGGCTCTATAGGATTGATGTATGAATAATAGCATACAGGATTCAAGTATGTATTTTTTAATCATCCCACGTCGAGCAAGGTGATAAGGTCACAAGGACGCCTGGGGTTACAAGGAGGGGATTTAGAAAACATTAGTGAAGAGAAGTAAGGAAAGAATAATAGAGGGCATAGATGACAATTGATATTTGTTGTAACCTAGGGATGATTAATGGTGAGCAGTTTAATTTCGGAGCCGTTAAAATTAAGAAGACATTTCTCCCAGGTAACAAATATGCAAAGTTTATATCTATCTATCTATCTATCTATCTATCTATCTATCTATCTATCTATCTTTTTTTTTTTTTAAGCGTATCACCCCAAGCAAGGCTGGTGGCCACTATCACGCATGGGGTTACAGAAGGGTTGGAGGAAGAGCAGATAGGAGTGGTAAAGGAAGGGATGTGGAGAAAGAGAAGGACGGAGGGTCGATCAAGGCAGGGGGGGTTACAGAAGATTTGGAGCGAGAGCAGATAGGAATGAAAGATGAAAGGAAGTGGAGAAGGGAAGTGGATAGATCAAGGCAACTGGAGATGACGATTGACGCTTGTTGAGTCTTGACTCAATGTTGAATCTCGCCTAATGCATGGAATAATAATGCAACACAAAATGTACTTAGAACAAGAATGTATTATAACAAGAAAGTGTACACAATAAGTACATATAGTGTTTCTGTATATTTCTGGGAAGACGTTGCTGGAGAATGTGTTGACTAGTCGCAGTCGATCAGAGTCTCTAGTTGGATCTCGTGATTCCTCCTCCTCGTCTTCCGGTACCAACCATTATTTATATAGTTGGTAGTCACCTATGCAGATTAGGTGGATCCTACACAACAACGCTACACTTAAACCGTTGGAGATTGTATTTGTCAGGGAAACAGTAATAGGGAAGGGAGTTCCATAGGCGAGATGTGCGAGACATGAAGCTATTGGAGTAGAAAAGACGTCTACATCTAACAGTTTCAACGGTGAAGGGGTGGGAACGGGATGCCAGCCTCGTAGGACGCTTAAATTCACGAGGCTTAGGGACAAGCGAATGCAACTCCTCAGAGCAATTACCGTGGAAGTACTTGTAGAAAAGGCAGAGCGATGCAACATCGCGTCTGTGAGAGAGCGACTGCAGACGAGATGACAGATCAGGGCCAATCACATTGCATATCCGTCTCTGGATCTTATCAAGAACTCTGAGGCTATCTATCTATCTATCAGTACATCTGCTGTAATTACTAAGCATTGTAACTAAGTAATCAAAAACAATAGTAGAAAACCGGAATTGGTTTAACAAGTTTATTAACTTTTGGTACAGAGAAACATAATGTAGAATAGAAACTAGGGAAGAAAATGATCAACCGTGAATAACTGTTTTCTGCAAAGGCTACTACTGCTACTGCTTCAACTGTTACTCCTCTTGATGTAGGAGTATTTTTATGCCTTTCATCCGGCAGCCGAGTCCAAACATGTAGGGGAATATTCTCCCTCACAAGACAATGTAATTTATATTATATATAGTACCTTTACTAGCTTCTGATCGGGTGTGGAACAGCTGACCATTTCCCTCCACATATCTAGGTTGAAAGGCGATTTTGGCGTGTCTTGGCAAGTACTCCTGGCGGAGTTCATCTCTCTTCCTGTTAAACCACATCCTATATCCTCCGAGTAGAAAGTTTCGTCTTGGCCCCGGACGCGTGTCCGTTGATTCCATCGGTAGGAACCTTCCGCCCAGGCTTCAGTCTGTGAAGCGATACCGTCTCATCACCACGCTGGCTACATGCATAGCTATGGAGCCCAGTCTAACCCGTTCTGCTCGATGACCGTTGGCCCTACAAGAATGTTGACTTCAGCCTACTGAGTGTCTATCCACACTTCTCACCAGAAAAACCTGGTCGGAGGAACTAGTTTAGTTACCATTTTGCTAGATAATGACCGTTGATCCTGCAATAAGGATTATTTGCCTTCTGACAGGCCTTGTTTTAAATCCTACTGTGTGTCTATGTTGTATATGAGTTATCAAAAACAATAGTAGAAAACCAGAATTGGTTTAAGAAGCTTATTATCATTTCTTACAGGGGAACATAATGTAGAGTAGAAACTAGGGTAGAGAATGTTTAGCCGTGAATGACTAAGTGTTTTCAGCAAAAACTACTAGTGCTACTGCTCCTGCTGCTACTCCTCTTGATGTAGGAGTATTTTGACGTCGTTCATCCGGCAGCCGGGTCCAAACTTGTAGGGAAATATTCTCCCTCACAACGCCTTGCCACCAATGTGGTACTGTGCTTAGATTCGTAAAGCTTAGGAACAACAGAGAAAAGTTCATCATAACAATTAAGAAGAAAATATTCATCGAAAAGACACAAGGAAGCTACATTAGGGAGGTGGGAAAGTGATTGAAGTTAAGATGCCAGGTGGGGGATCCAAAACTTTGCAGATTCTTCTTTGGAACTTATTAAGGATCTCTAAATATATAGCTGGAGCACCGAACCAGCTTTGGCAGCATGGACGTATGGTAGATTTATAAATATGTAAGATAGATTCTGACGAGAAAAACTTGACCAGCGCGACAGAGGAACAAGCTTTCCTAGAAACGGACCTAGAAAGTGAACCGATATAATCTTTCCACTTCATGCCAGAGGAAAACGCTAACCTGAGAAGGCGCAATGAATCATTCACTTGGAGGTTCGCAGCAGCCATGCTGATGGAAGGTAAAATGTTTCTCTCGGACGATTAAAAGAGTACTGGTTTGTTTTGAAAGCGTTAAAATTAACACGACGTTCCTTGCTCCGGTTAACAATAGAATTATAGGTCATCCCATAAGTTCTGTCCGAATTTTAACTTTTTGTTAAAATGAACGAAATTTAAAGAGTATTTTATAATGTCTAATGGAGCTGAACATTATTTTTATGTTTAGATGCATTTAACTGATCAAATTCTATTTCAGAGAACAATAAAATAAAGTTTTGTTTGATGAAAACCCTGCTAACATGGAAGTACCCAAGAATCATTTGAGGCACATAATGCTTTATGAGTTCAAGAAAGGAAACTCAGCAGCCGAAGCGGCTAGAAACATTCACCCAGTTTATGGAGAGGAATGTGTGAATGAAAGAACTTGCAGAAAATGGTTTGCAAAATTCAGAGGTGGAGATTTCACCCTTGAAGATGAAGATCGAACCGGACGTCCAGTTGAGTTTGATGAAAAGCTTCTTGAAGCAGCCCTTGAAGAAAATCCTGCTTTATCAGTTGAGGAACTGGCAGTGGTTCATAGTTCAAACCATACAACTTCAACAACTTGGAAAAGTTCCTAAACTTGGAAATGGGTGCCTCGTGAATTGTCTGAAAACAACCTCAACTCCCGAGTTGACATCTGCTCTTCTCTCCATTCTCGCCAACTTGTTTCACCTTTTTTGGATAGACTTGTGACTGGCAATGAAAACTGGATCTTTTATCGAAATGTTAAGCGTGGTAGACAGTGGCTTGGTAAAGGGGAAGGACCCCAGCCACAGCCGAGAAGGGAACTTCATGGGCAAAAGGTTCTTCTTTCAATCTGGTGGGATTGCCAAGGAATAATCCACTTTGAATTCTTACCACCTAATGCAACAATTAATGCTCAAGTATACTGTCAGCAATTAGAGCGTTTGTACCAAGCTTTGAGGAAAAAAAGACCTGCTCTTCTGAATCGAAAACGGGTGATGTTTTATCAGGACAATGCGCAACCACACACAGCAAGAGTCACATCATAAAAGATCGAAGAACTTGGTTGGGAGAAAATTCCTCATCCACCTTATTCTCTCGACTTTGCTCCTCCAGACTACCATTTGTTTCGTAGCTTACAGAATCATTTGGAAGAAACAGCTTTTGCAACACAGGAAGAGGTTAAAACTGACATTTGTTCTTCGAATCAAAGCCAAAATAATTTTACAGTAATGGAATTAGTAAGCTTGTTAATAGA
>OZ038503.1:29014653-29022153 GCA_964036315.1 Acanthosepion esculentum | reverse complement strand
TTAAAAACCCCCACCCACCCACACAAACTTGGGTCAAAACACTATGAAAGTGTAAAAATATGTTTTAATACCAGAAATACTTTGTACAAAATTTATTACCAGCAATAATTTTTTGAAGAAAAACTATTACCAGCAATACATTTTTGAAAAAAAATTATTACTAGCATTATGTTTTTGAAAAAAAAAAACATTACCAGTAATACATTTTTGAAAATAAATACAGTGTAACTCGGATATAAGAGAGTTGTCGGGACCGGAGAAGAAGTATCTTATATCCGGGTTTCTCTTATATCCGTTTTTCTCTTATATCCGGGTTTCGTCTATTTTGTTTTATTAACACAGGCTCTAATTTGGGGCCAGAGAAAATATATCTTATATCCGGGTTTCTCTATATCGGGGTCTCTTATATCCGGGTTACACTGTATTACCAGCTATACATTTTTAAGGAAATAAAAATTACCAGTAATACTTTTTTGAAGGAAACCAGAAATAGATTTTTGACAATACGAAATATTACCAGCAATGAAAACTTTGTCGGCATTAAATAACCGATTGAGGTGTTGATATGCCGTGAACCTAACCAAACGAAACCAAATAAAATGAAACAAGATAAAACTTCGTAATGTCTCCAGATGTTTCGAAAGTTTTTTAACAAATAGACAGTTAATCTTTTTTTTTTTAATGTTTGATCATTTGACACAGGGAAAGCCACAAAACACAAGGGTTTAAACTACTATTAAGGAGAGAGAACAATAAAAGTATATGAATTAAGAAGACATTGAATTTATATTTTTGAAAATCAAATTTGACTGGGAAGCCAGAAGAGAGTTCAACCAGCAAGAAGCGTAAGAAAAGAAACTGTCAGCATAGAACTTACAGTTGCATCTCGCTATTTCAACTGCAAAATGTGGAAACCGCCGCCAGTCTTGTACTGTACTTAAATTCATAAACACTCGGTACCATAGCGGAAAGCTTACCAGAAAAATTACCATGAAAGTATTTATAGAAAAGGCAGAGGGAAGCTACGTTACGGCGGTGAGAAAGAGACTGAAGCCGAGGTGTCATCTCACAACCAATAACATTGAAGATTCTTCTTTGGATTTTATCCTGAATCTCTAAATATATATTCTTACAAGGATAGATCAATAAATCCGTAACTGAATTTGATGGAAAACCTCCATTACATAAGCACCTTATTACTTAACAGTGAATTGTGTTCATTGCCAGAGAAAGAGGTAATCTTAGAAATATATACATTGCATAAAATAAAATTCAACACTAGGCTAATTACTGATGTAACCATATATATATATTCTCAACGTGACCACATTAATACTTTTCATTCTGGGAGAAAGGTATGAGTCCTAATTGGTCTTCAGTTAAATCACCAGTCACCTCTGTTTAAAATGGAACGCTGATGTTGGTGGCATTGATTGTAGCGGTAGGAATTTTGCTTTTTATGTAGAAAAAACATTTTACTTAATTTTAGGGTAAAGAGCTTCTGCAATCAAGCGATTTTGTTTAAATCCATGAAATTGTTTTAAGTAAACAATTCTGTTTGACGTAAACAATTGTACTTGAAGCAAATGGGACAATACCCTCGTTAATGATTATCAGAATTTAACGGATGATCATTAAACTTAAGTTAGTTTTGGTTTGTGGAGCGGATTAATGCTAATCTTGAATTTGGAATAGAATGCGGGATAATCATCAACAGAAATAATCTCCTCTATGTGCACTATCCCCTCAGAATGTAGGTGATCATGGCTCTCCACAATTTCCTGTCTTTATTAGCTTTTAATGAATTGTGCCTTTTTGTTATTTCTATTTATCACTTTTCAGTTATCCATTTACTCAAGCCGATCAAGTATGTCATACATTGTTTTCATATGTCCGTCTTGCTTTTAATCTGCCATGTGCGCATCAGATTTACCAAGCCCCATTTCCACATTATGTGCTACAGAAATTTCAACATTCTCTTCCCGATGTTAAGTCAACTAATCGATATTCGAGACAATAGTGTCTGGGCGTGATGAAACTCTGATGCAATCACGGATGACGCAGTATTTTTCAAGACCAAACAAATTTCATCATACATCCCGAAAATAAACTGCAAATGACCTAATCTGAGGAAAAAGGAGAAATCGATCACAACCTGTCACTCCAATGGGTCTTAAACTGACCGTATGGTGAAAGAAACGTAACTAAAGCGGTTGTTTCAATTAATTTGCATAAGAGTGTACATATTGTAGGCTGTGACTGCTGTGATTTATATTGTAATTATATTTTGGAACAGAGTTGGATTTAAGATACTGTAGGATGTTATATGGATTAATGTCATGAAAGAGTTCTTTCATGTTGGATGGTTGGTTGATTTCTTTTAGCGGCATACCAACCTCTGGCACAGTCTACCCCAGTAAGCGAATTAAAGGGTTCAGTTCGACATTCCACCCACCTGAAGAAAGCCGGAGCGTACAACGACCGAAACGTTCTGATAAATATGCCAACAAAGACGAGGACAATAGTTCGAATAATGTAAATAGTGAGTAAGATAGCTTTAATCATTTTTAAGATATAACGGTTTAGAACTTAATCTAACAATTTGACAATTTTGGTGTTGTATGATTTGGACAATTTTGCTGTTTCACCCAGTACTACATTTTGATTCAAGCTTGAAAATCGATTAAATTTGGCGCTGTAGATCCAGTATTTAACCATATATTGTTAGGATGAAATACATGGTCTGTTTAATGTGAGTTGCCGTACATATAGGCCATGGAAAAACTTCCCCTATCCTCACGACTACGAAGAAGATTCTGTCACTAGGTTGGCTTCCCTCATAGCTTAAAATGGCGTAGAACACACAGTTCACGTCGAATAAAGATGGCTGCTCTAGATAAGGAGATCGGGAAAATAATTTGGGTGCTAATCTTGCTCTTTTTAGTTCCACTGATTAGAGTTAAATTCTAAACTGCCACTAGAATCCGTTAAAAAATGGCAATATGAAAATGTCAACCTCAAAATGGCATACTCAGCAGTGCTCAGTAATTGAGTCCGAGCGGTAAATTGAGAGTTAATTGATAGATTGCATGATTACATAAGAGTCTATAAAATCGACCAGAGCGGATCCAGAAGGCAAAAAAAGCTAGCGTCTCCAGGGCATCGCTTCAAATAAACGGAAATGGAATGTAGCTTCCGGTTGGCAGACATGACAGGCTGCGTTGGCTGCGCCTCGACTAAATAGTGCCGCATCAAATAGGGAAAGACTAAGAACAAAAACATTACATTCTCTGAGAAAGAAAACTCAGTCTAGGTTACTCTTAAATTCTGACTTCTGGAATTACTCTGTGAAGTGAATACATTTAATTTTTCAAGTAAAATAGAAAATCTAATGTTCACGTGTTATTAGATTAGTCACTGAACTGACATGTCTGTCCGACAATCGACAAAAGGAAAAAAAAAACAGCAGTAAAAAAAAGCCAGCTACATACGAGGTTTGATCAAAATTATCGGAACTCTTTATCGGAGCAAAATTACGCAGAAGGCACACGCTTGGCACAGATTAACCGTGAACTCTATCGCGCATGCATTCTAATTCATAACGTTTTCCCTCACTTCTTTTATTTATAGCCGGAAGGAAAGGGTGTAGAGTGTGGTATTCACGCCACACTACAGAGGTTCCATCAGGGACTATGACTTGTGCAGCAGTTTGCGCGAAGGACAACATTCCCTAGGTTCAAAAACCACCGTATTCCCCATATCTCGATCATTGTAACTTTTAACTCTTCAAAATCAAATGCAACTCGAAAGGGACAAGATTTCAAGACGTTGAGACAATCCAAGAGAATGCAAATAGGAAACTGTACGCTATCTCTAAAAAGCAGTTGCAGGAATGCTTTCTATCCAGGGAAACGATGCATGATAAAACATGCGGCTTCAGAAGGGTACTAATTCGAAGGAGATTAAATGCCGAATTGATATTTGTTGTAGTTTTCTTTTCATAGCACCAGTCCCGATACTTTCTGATCAAACCTCGTAAACATGTAAAGCGCGTATCAAAAAATAAGAACGGTATAAGGGTTGACGCTTTGACTAGCCGACTATTATTACTATGTAGACTGTGTGATCTTTTTGAAGTACTCACAATTGTGATCTTCTGCCAGATTAAATTATTTTCTTATATACACAGCTTCCATTCAGGGTGTAGGCGATCGTGGCTCTCCGCAACTTCCTATCCTTTATATCTCTAAACAATATCTACTTCCATGATATCCTTCTTAGTCCCAATTCTGTACAGGTGCGTTAGGTAGGTTACCTGGTGTTTCTCTCTGTTTTCTTTTTGCCTTCAATATTTCTTGTTAGTATCAAATTCTCCCAGCCGTCTTTTCTCATTAAGCATCCCAGAAATATTAACTGTTTCTTTCTGATTATAAGTGACCATTTTGTTTCTATTTTCCGTAAAACTTTCTCGTTGTTCATATATTCCGTCTATTATTTTCTCAGTATCTTTCTGTAGAATCACATTCCAATGCCTTCAAGTTTCTTTTGCATCTGTGAGGAAATTATCTTGCATTCACAGCCATTTAGAAGGATTGTTGCTATGTAGCAGTTCAGTATTCTTTTTTTTTGTTCTCAGGGGAAAAAAATCTTGTTTCTTAATACTTTGCTTAGTTTCCAGCAGACATATTTCCATATTCAAATTAAACTTCGGTTTTCAGTGTCACATTAACGTACTTCTTTTTATTCCCGGATAGTTGAAATTTTTACTTGCCTGACGTCTTCAATTGTTAGCTCGCATCTTGGGCTGCACCTTTCTGTTAACCACCATGCATTCTTTCTTCTTACAAGGGATATTCCTTGCTTCACGCTTTGCTTTACTCGTAGTACTGATAGCAGACAGGGAAAAGAAGCTACAAAACCTCCCACACAAGGTAGCGAAGGAGAGCGAGAAGAAGGGACTAAGCATAAACCACAAGCCGACAGAAAGCGTGGTCATCAGCAAAAAAGATGAGCCCGAAATGCGATTTACAGGTCGGGGACACTAAAATTAAGCAGATGCTGAAATTTAAGTATCTGGGAGGTTTTCTAACAGAGGCCGGTAAGTGTAACGCTGAGATCCAAAGACGTATTGGGATGGCCAAAGTAGCATTCCAAAATCTAGGCAGAGTATTGATTTTCTAAGCGTAGCTTAGATGTGGCACAAGGCCGTGTTGGAGTTTTTTAGTTAGCCTATATACGTGTGAGACAACCAAAATGAGCTGACTCATTTTATAGTCCTCTAAGAAAATGTTAACCAATCAGAAACCACTGAATATTCAATCCGACGTGTATAAAGGAGGCCATTTTGTTTTTTCTGCGAATATCCACTGCCGACCTCTGATATCGATGACCAGAAGAACTACTGAACTACGCTCGGCTACTTTCTCCGGATATTCACTGCCAACCTCTGATATGGAAGACCTTAAGAATTACTGAACAGCTGCTACTAGATATTGGTGTTGTTCCATTGAACACATTACGTACTGCACTGTATTCTCTATTCAAAGACTGCGGTGAACATGTATAACAGGCCGAAGGTATGGGACACCCAATGAGGATCGAACTCACTACTCAGTCGTAATTGCTCTAGCGAGACAAGCTTGTTAACCATTACGCCACGCCGGGGTGACCTAAGCTAGGCAGAGTATTACGAGACATGAGGTTTTCGTTGGTAACAAAAAAAACAATACCGAACAGGAGTGTTATCTGTCCTTCTAACAGCGAATGTTAGGCGGTCTCCTCAAAGATAAAGAGACTCGAGGAAACTGAGTTATAGTTCTACAGAAGGATGCTAAGGATACCATGGATCGAGCACGTAGGCAACGATGAGATTTTGGAGAGGAGGCAAACAAGGAGGAAGCTTATACGCGATATCAGGAAGAGGCAGCTAAATTTCGTGGGACACGTAATGAGAAAGGAGGGCAAAAAAAAATAGAGGGAAAAGGAAACAAGAGAAACCAACGCGTGACATACCTGGCGGGCTTAAGCAAGTGGGTGACGGAACAGGGTTTGGGAGAAGTAGCAAAAGAACAAACTATATTGAGAACTAAAAGAGATGAATGGACACGGCACATAAATGAAGTAGAGTGGTACTATGTCTGCCAACAATAAGGGGTCATATTTATATCTTAATCCGTCTTTACATTTTTGGCCACCAAAAAGTATATATTACTTACGTATTATCTATCTATCTATCTATCTATCTATCTATCTATCTATCTATCTATCTATCTATCTATCTATCTATACCGTTGAAACTGTTAGATGTAGACGTCTCTTCTACTCCAGTAGCTTCATGTCTCGCACATCTCGCCTATGGAACTCCCTTCCCTATTACTGTTTCCCTGACAAAAACAATCTCCAACGGTTTAAGTGTAGCGTCAATCGACATCTCCAGTTGCCTTGATCTATCCACTTGCCTTCTCCACATCCTTTCACCTTTCATTCCTATCTGTTCTCGCTCCAAATCTTCTGTAACCCCCTTGCCTTGATCGACCCACTGTCTTTCTCTTTCTCCACATCCTCTCCTTTACCACTCCTATCTGGTCTTCCTCCTTCTATAACCCCTTGCGTGACAGTGGCCTCCAGCCTTGCTTGGGGTGATACGCTTAAAATATATATATATATATATATATATATATATATATATATTTATATATGCAATTTTTTATATATATTATTTATATATAATATATGCGCAGTACTTATTGGAAAGCGCTCAATATCAGTGATAGAGCTAACATATTTAGTTGAATTGATGTGAATTTGCGACCCTGGGTTTCACGCTATTTGCAATCGCCAGACAAACTGACTTTATTGCTTAGATTTCTTGTTCCTTGTGGATCGTCATATTGTTTGGGTTAAATCAAATTGGTAAGAATATGTAGTTTTGATATACGGACCTTTCCTTATCTTAACTTAATCATTTCGTTTTCAATTCGTATGCAGGCTATTTGACCCCACAATATATACGCGGTTACACTTTCACTTTAGCGGCGTGAAAGAAATTGATAGATTGATTAATTTTTTTACGGTTTATTAAAATTTTACAGGTTATTTAAAAGAAGAAAATATTTTTAGATTCGTCCTTGCTTTGAATACTGGTGCTTCATATGGTCTGGTGCTCCTGCTATATATTTAGAGATTCTTGATAAAATCCAAAGAAGAATCTGCAATGTTATTGGTCCTGCGAACAGATTCTTTTTGTCGCACTTTTCTTCTGGCTTTTTACTTCCCAGTTGAATTTGATCTTCCAAAATTTAAATGCTTAATAGCAGTTTTTCTCATATTCTCTAACAGTCAGTAACACCTTGCGTCCTAGTGGCTTTATTGCCTTTGACCTTCAAAAATTTAAATACAATGTCAATCGTTATCTTCTGTCTTCTGTCTTCTTATTCTTTTCTTTTCCCTTCTCTTTTATAGTAGTTTTTCTCATATTCCCTCACACTCATTAACATCTTG
>OZ038503.1:28997153-29009653 GCA_964036315.1 Acanthosepion esculentum | reverse complement strand
AAAAGTAAGTATTGTGCTAACTGTTTCTTCTCTCTCACTTCTCGCTTCTGGAACTCTCTTCCGACTTCTTTCTTTACAACCAAGATTAAGCTTCAAAAATGTAAATACAATGTCAATCCGTATCTTTTGTTTTCTTATATACGTTTATTGTTCACGTTGCTTAATAATGTTTTCTTTTTCTTCTATTCGGCGTCTTAGTGGCTTTGTTGTCTTGTTTAGGGTGAAATGATTTCGTGCGCCAATGGCTTAGGTATAAAATCTCCGACTGATGCCAAATCAGTCGGGTTTCGATCTTGGCTTGAGGCAGTCGGATGTCTAGCCACACTGATGAGCTGTGAAACAGCGAAACAGTCTGTCTATGGATGACAATATATTCATGCTCCTGAAAAAAATTATTTCCGATGAGTTCTTTGTGGAGAAAAGTGAATTTGTAACGAGTGACGGAAACAAGACTCTTCGTTCAGACAAATCGAGATCTCCCGTCACCGGTGTCTTTGTCTAAAAATAAATACGTCTAAATTCCCCTTCATCCCGGTCGTGCGCCAGATCAGTCTGGTTTCGATCTTGGTCTGAGGCAATCGGATGTCTAGCCACACTGATGAGCTGCGAAACTGTCTGTGGATGCCTATATATTCGACTCTCCCGTCAAATTCGCCGTATGAGGGTCAAGCAGATCAGTTCCAAAGAAAACGGACAGCCCGTCAACAGTACATGAGATTTGATTATGGTGGTGAAGTTTTCGTGCAGGACCATCCAGATTTTTAAAGACAGAGAACTGGGGCACAACATGCCACAGGGTCCACAAACGAACCTCCGCAGGTTTTCAATTCAGAGTTGTCCTTCTCCTAGACCAGTCGCCATCCAAGGCTATATAATCCAGTCTGTTCTGCTATTTATGCATAGCTGGAGGGAGAAGACGAGGATTCACACCTTTTCCAACGTATTACCACGTAAGTGAATGTAATGGATTCGACTGGAATTCAACTCGGCTCTCCGATTCCTCAATCCGAGCCGCTATCCATTACTACACACTAACTGTCAGGGTTTCAATTCTCGGTAGTGGATGCGCACTGCTGATGAATCCCAAATATAGGACGAAACGGCCGTCCAGTGCTTTCTGCATTCTGTTCAGGTTTCTTTCAGACTCAATGAATTACTTAAATATATATATATATATATATATATATATATATATATATATATATATATATATATTGTCATCCACAGACAGACTGTTTTGCTGCATCACAGCTCATCAGTGTGGCTAGACGTCCGGTTGCCTCTGGCTAGAATCGAAAACCGGCTGAATTCGCGTCAGTCGGAAATTTTACCCTGAAGCCGTTGGCGCACGGCAGAGAAGAATATGAATTTAAGCGTATTTATTTTTAGATAAACACGGCAGAGAAGAATATGAATTTAAGCGTATTTATTTTTAGATAAACACACCGTGACTGAGAGAACTCGATTCGATTTACCGAAGACTCTTGCATTATTAGCTGTAATAGTCACTGTTTGCAAAACCACACATCCTCCCCAGAGAGCTCAACCGAAATAAATTTTTCCGGAGAATGAGTTTATGTTGTAACCACGTTAAGCTCACCAATTCGTTCACTAGCTAAGCCACAAACTCTACTTCCACAATCTACACAACTCTAACTGTAGAAATAATAACGTAATGAATTAGAATGCGCACTATGCCAGAAACAATATGTGGGAAAATCTGAATGACCCTTTAACTACAGAATTAATTATTATCGGAATCGTATTAAGTCGGTTCCCCAGGAAAGATTATTACCTTTAGAACAACATTTCCGTCAAGAAAAACATGATTTTCAAAGCCATGCAAAATGCACTGTTATGGAAAGAATAGAAATAGACAGAAAAGATAAAGCAGAAGAAGTAGAAGAACATGAAAACTAACGGATTTTACAAGATTTGTAGCCTTGTTCTAACAGCCACCGACGGACTGTTGAAGAGGAAAGACTAACACCTTGCTCTTCGCTTAGAATGGCTGCAATTTCTTGGCTAGTTGTAGTCCTATTCTTCGCAACTTCTCTCTTGATTACCCTGCCAGTTCTATCATCAATGTTTTTCTTTCGTCCCCTTGTTTCCTTTCTTGGAGCAGGAGTGGCATCATTATGTGCCCTAAGCACTCGAGAGACAGTTGATAAAGCAGAAGAAGTAGAAGAACATGAAAACTAACGGATTTTACAAGATTTGTAGCCTTGTTCTAACAGCCACCGACGGACTGTTGAAGAGGCAAGACTAACACCATTAAAAAATAAAACAAAAGTATTAATATACAATACAGTATGTCTGAAATTTTAATTTTAAAGTTTTTTATTGTCATATTTTTTTAATTGTTGATATATATATATATATATATATATAACAACGGAAAATTTGCAAATTAAAAAAATTGAATGTTTTTTTTGTGAAAGTATTTATTTATTTTTTTTATATATATTTGATATTTCAGATCGGCCCCGATCTTTCATCAGAAATGACTGTTTTCAGAAGTTTGTTTATATTAAGGTATATATATATATATATATATATATATATATATATATATATATATATATATATATATGTGTGTGTGTATGTATGTAAATATACAGGGCTGTTCGATAAAAGTGACTCAACTTATCCTTTGAATTTAGCTCAACTTTCGTTTCATCGGAGAAGAGAACATTCTTCCAGTCTTCTACGGCGAAATTTTTGTAATAGTGAGCCCATTCAAGTCTCTTGGCTTTGTTGGCTTTGCTTATTAGCGGCTTAAACCTTCATATACAAGATTTGTAGCCTTGTTCTAACAGCCACCGACGGACTGTTGAAGAGGCAAGACTAACACCTTGCTCTTCGCTTAGACTGGCTGCATTTTCTTGGCTAGTTGTAGTCCTATTCTTTGCAACTTCTCTCTTGATTACTCTGCCAGTTCTATCATCAATCTTTTTCTTTCGTCCCCTTGTTTCCTTCCTTGGAGCAGGAGTGGCATCATTATGTGCCCTAAGCACTCGAGAGACAGTTGATAAAGCAGAAGAAGTAGAAGAACATGAAAACTAACGGATTTTGCGCCTCAAAACTCTTTGTCTGGCCGGATTTAACAGAAAACTAAACAGCACAGATAGGATTAATATACAATCCCATAGATCAACCCCCATATTTCTCTCACACACATTATAATCTCTTTATAGATGAATATACTCTAGAGTTACTACATAGAAGTCTACACGACCCATAAAGAGCCCAGCTGACTCCCCTAACTCCTCCTCACCTTCATCCACACGATACAGACATTTTGCAGAGGTGGTGAGGTTTCCCACATAAACACACTCACAGAAATATATATTCATACACACATCACAGATACTCAAAAAAAAATAAAGATAACATACACATAACACACACACATTACCTTCCCAGCAACCAATAAAGCAGTCAAAATGACGGGGGAGGTAAATCTGAGACTCACAAATCTCCCAATTTCTTCTTAAAAGAACTTGAAAAAGGCCTTTGACCAATATAAAACTGATAAAAAATTAACGATATAAAACAATTGAAAACCACAGACAAAGTTCACTTTCTTCAGAGACATTTATTCGCCCCTGTAGTTCACTTCTACTAACAAGCAGGAATTTGTTCTCCTTATAATGGCCGTGCTGGCCGAAACTAGTGAGTAACTAAATTTTGAAAAATAAAACATAAATCTTAATATCCAGCCCAGTGTGTCTGTAATTTTAATTTTTAACATTTTTAAAAATTTTACCTATATATATATACATCATTAAGTTTCTAAATCATGAAAAGTTATTAAACCATAGACAGGAGTTAACGGTTTTTTGCCGACATCAACAAATTTTCGCATTAAATAATTAATAAAAAGATATAAACAAATAAATTCTATAGTTTAATAAAAGCCTTAAAAGCTCAGCCCAATCATTAAATAGAAAAAACCTTTGTGGAGTCGCGAAAAAAAAAACATTCTAATCCATTTCAACACGTTTGTAAAAAAATATACCCATTTGAATAAACAAATAAATAAACAGATTAATAGACAGATAATAATGAAACAGAACCTTCCCGATACTTAACGACCTGCGGCAAGGCCATAAAAATGCCTTTTTGACCTGCTGGACGTCCACTGCTACTATCAGACTTGAAATAGGCACCCCAATATAACCTGACATAAACTTTTCGAAGGGGACTGGTCTATAGATAAAAATTAATTCTTAACTCTTAGACCACCTAACCAATATAGCCGACCCTAGCCGTTTCCATAGTAACTAATGTTGCAAGAGACCATACTTATAAATACGCGCTAACCACAAGATAGCTTATTCCCAAATTCTCGCTTGACAAGGAAGCGTGACCAGACACCTTAATTCAACTTAATTTCAAAAATTATATTAGGGGTCTCGGCTCTCGCTTTTGAAACATGAGAACTCTTATGTAGCGAAGGAATCATATTAAAAAAAATATTATAATATAAGCTGTACTTCTGTATGGAGCACTGTCTTTTTAAAAATAAAAGCAAAAATACTAAGGAACTCCGGATTATTTACCTAACGTGTTCTTTCCTATTTTTCTGCATATCTTCACACACACACACACACACACACACACACACACACACACACACACATATATATATATATATATATATATATATGGTATGTTGTATATTGTCAGCTGTCAATATACACATAACACCCTTGAGCGCTTAGCCTTGGAGCAGGTAGAATGGAGATCAACGTGTTTTAGTGGACTCAGCAGTTTTCAATCTGATGGTCTGAATCATCTTCAAGAAGCGACAGTAAGATCTAAAAGGCTAGGCAATCTAACAGTGATCTCATCTCCCAATCCTCACTCTTGCTTCATATTTCGCCTCCGTTGTAAATCACTAGCGGGTCTTAAATGCCAATTAAGATTATTGCACAAAATTTCATAACTGAATCAACTAAGCTGCCAGATCCTCATACGTCGAAACCGACGGGAGAGTGCATTATTATATATATATATATATATATATATATATATATATATATATATATATATTGTTGTAACCTAAGGAAGGTTACTGAGTAGAATAATCAAACGAAGGTTGGTAACAAGCGATAATAATTAGGGCACAAACAACACATATAAGATTCGCCAGCGGCGCGTAGAAGTAGTAATTAACTGCTAGAAGCGAGTTACGTAAATTCCATAATGAATCTCCAACTCTAGGATATCTATCACCCCCCCTCCTCCACAAACCCGGTCAGATGCAGCACAAGGTCGATTCAATGTCGGGTATCAGAGTACGTAGGCTCGGCCAGTTATTCCCCGTAGACCCCGTATAAAACGGGGTTGGGTAGCTGTTTCCCGAGACGATACTTTGCCTTCGACATAGCCTCGCTCGGGTGTCCTCTCTGCCCGAAGGCAGAGAATTTGACCAGCAGAGCTGGAAACGAATGTCCAACTCTAGCAATATTTAGCCCCCCCCCCACGAGGGTTACACGTGGCACAAGGCCGGGTTTAACGTGGGTTTTCCGAGCCCGTAGGCTCGGCCATAAGTATTCCCTTTTTGAACCCGTAACAACGGATTCAGGGTCAGTCTACCTCCCCGAACGAGACTCTGCCCTTCGGCGGAGACTCGCCCGGGCACCTCTCTGCCCGAAGGCAGAGAGTTTGACTGAATAGCTGGAACAGGTCGCAGCTAGCTTATGTCCAACTCTAGGATATCTAGCTACCCCCTACCGACGAGGGTTGCATGTGGCACAAGGCCGGGTTTAACGTGGGATTTCCGAGCCCGTAGGCTCGGTCAAAAATATTCCCTATTGGAACTCGCAAAAACGGGTTCAGGGACAGTCTACCTCCACGAACGAAACTCTTTCCTTCGGCGGAACCTCGTCCGGGTTCCTCTCTGTCCGAAGGCAGAGAGTTCGACTGTATAGCTGGAACAGATCCCAGCTAGCTTATATCCAACTCTAGAACAACATACTCTATTTACTAATGTGTTTATGTGAATAGGGACATACCTATTATCGGCCGTAGGTAAGCTACAACACACACACACACACGCACGCACGAACGCACGCACAAATATATATATTCCCATTTTTTGTACGCGTAAGCATTTATACGTGTCTCTTGTTTTAAATCCAATGTGAGATCATGCTAAATCTACTCATCCTAATAAATACACACACACATATATATATATATATATATATATATATATATATATATATATATATATATATATATATATATATATATATATATACACCAAATTCTTAACATTTATATAATTAAATGACAATGGATATTTTCATGCCAATATAGTTTTCAATAATATTTAACTTTTTTCTTAAAGCGCACATTTTTCTTTTTTCTTCGCAACCAATGCAGTCCGACAGTCACGTGCATTGAAGCATCCATCGCCACCTGCCTCAACAGAACTAATGCATCAAATGATTTACTAATATAATAGATATATAATAATCATGTATCAATCAATGTGTGGCAATTAGGGAAAACGTGTTAGTAAGTAACGGTTTCTGTCGCTTATTTGCGACACAATGATTGCCAGAGAACAATTACTGAGTTAAGAGAGACGTCTCTCAAGTTGGGAAGTAATAAGGAAAGCAATAAGGAAAGAAACAACAGAAAAGAAAAGAAAAGAAAAGAAAAGAAAAATGACCAGAGATATTAAGAGAAATAAATAGCCTCATCAAATTGTCTATTAGGATCCATTATTGGCAAATATTTTCACGAGTTAGGGAGACTCAAAATGCAAAATGAAAGACTGAAGAAATACTAATAGTTGCCATTATTGTAATATTGATGATGAAAGAGATATTAATGAGGAAATGAAGGGGTGAAAGAAAGAGAATCGAGGAGAGGCTGTTTTAAGAAAGAAAAGAAAGGAACTGATTTAAAGATGTGGACCAAAGAAGAAGGAGGAAGTAGAAGAAGAACGAAAAAGAGGGAGACAAAAATGAGCGACAACAGAGGAAGAAAGTAAAAATGACAGACGGACAAAAAAGTCAAGAAAGAAGAAGTAGAAAATGGAGGGGAAGAAGACAAAAGATGTAAAAAAAAAGAGAACGAAATTAAAGAATAAAAGAAGGAATAAAAAACGTAAGATAGATAAAGTGGAAAAATGAAATCAATCAACGAATGCTTGAAAGAAGCAGTAGTAGTAGTAGTAGAAGAAGAAGAAGGAGAAGAAGAAGGAGAAGAAGAAGAAGAAAGAATGAGCGAAAAGGTGGAAGGTAAAAATGAAGAAAGAAAGAAATGAAAAATAAAACAAATTGAAAGAAGCTTTGAAAGAAGAAGAAGAACGAACAAACGAACGAAAAGGTGGAAGGTAAAATGAAGAAAGAAAGAAAGAAAGAAAGGAATAAAGAAAGAAAGAAAGAAATAAGAGGGAAACATCAAGAAGTAAATGTAAAATTAAATAACAGAGAGTGTCAGAAGAAAAAGATGAGGAATAACAGCGAGAAAACAAAAATGAAAGAAAAGGAAAGTAATGAAAAAGACAAAAGCAAGAAAGAAGAAGAAGAAGAAGAAGACGAAGAAAAGATGAGGAATAACAGCGAGAAAACAAAAATGAAAGAAAAGGAAAGTAATAAAAAAGACAAAAGCAAGAAAGAAGAAGAAGAAGAAGAAGAAGAAGAAGAAGAAGAAGAAGAAGAAGAAGAAGAAGAAGAAGAAGAAAAGATGAGGAATAACAGCGAGAAAACAAAAATGAAAGAAAAGGAGAAGTAATGAAAAAGACAAAAGGCAAGAAAGAAGAAGAAGAAGAAGAAGAAGAAGAAGAAGAAGAAGAAGAAGAAGAAGAAGAAGAAGAAGAAGAAATCTAAACCACCTGGAAAGCAACATCCACAAGAAATTCGATAATGGCGAAATGTCTTTTGTTCAAGAGCGGGACTAAAGGGGAAATCAATAAAGCAGTTTCTAGATCTTTTTTTCTCTTTTCCTTTCTTCTTCTTTCTCTTTACTTCCTTGATTTTTTCCTCTGATTAAAACCGTTGAAGCATAGAAAAAGCTCTTATTGTGATAAATGCGATTTCCGAAGTTACTTTGTGAGCAATAAACAGTGACTGCAACCTCATAAAAATCTACTAGAACGGAATAAATATCCCAACCATGATTTTTTAAAAAGATGATAAGTGACTAGGAATGAAATGCAAATTATCCGTACAATTGTAGTGTTTGCATATGATACGGCGTGAGGAGATGAGTGAGAAAGAATGTAGCTTTTTTTTTATAACCAGTTGACTAAATAAAGTAAGCACAATTCTGATGAGGCTGACCGGACATTCCCTGTTGAAGATGCCTGATCAGGTACATTTGTATTTCTTCAACACGCACAGACATAAACTGTGGTTTATTTATACTGTTAATTTTGTTATGTTTTCTGTAGGAGAGCGCGAAATAAAGTCTGGGCAACAATTTTTTTAACGAAGCTTTTGACAGTCAATGTTTCAGTCATCATGAATGATCTGGAACTATTAAGTTCCAGGTACGTCTCAATGGTACTGCTCGCTGGTATTGGAACCCCCAGAAAGATATTCCTTCCCCACCATATGACCACTGAAAATATTGATTTCATCAATAAAACTGAAGAAGACAATTTTGGAAAAACTGAAGAAGAAAAACTTGGAAGAAAATACGTCACTACACAGCTTCCATTTATTTGCTCATTACGAGCACTCTGAGGAGAAAGCGCGAATTTGTAAACAATGACAACTGCTGCTGCTGATAATGCAAAGCCCTTCTATGAATTGAGCCCTCTCCGTCACTGGCGGGTATATTCAAAAGAATAAATACGCAAAAATTCACCTTTCTCTCTACCGGGCGCTGATAGCGGTAAGGGCAAAATCTCCGACTGATGACAAATCAGTCGGGTTTCGATCCCGGCTCGAAGCTGATGAGCTGTAAATGTACACTATATACGCCCCCGAAAAAATAATTTCGTTCGAGCACTCTGGAGTTGGCGAATATGTAAACAGTGACTACTACTGTAGTAGTAAATCAGACGGATTTCGATCCAGGCTTGTCTAGCCACATTGATGAGCTGTGATACAGCGAAACAGTCTGTCTGTGGATATATATATATATATATATATATATATATATATATATCAAATATGTGGTGCAGTTCAATTTATATTACAATGAATCATTCATACAAAGAGTAGATTAGTAAAGTTAATAATATAAAATAGCGAAATCCTTTCGCAAACAAAATTTGAAAGTTGCATTAACCTACAAATCACTCGATGAATGTTATGATCCTTTTTTTAAATAACTATAAGCTGTATATATATATCTATATATCTATATATATATATATATATATATATATATATATATATATATATATATATATATATATATATATATTATAATAAAAAGAAAGAACAAAGTGCTCAATGTAAATTTACAGAGCATAAATATTATGAATTAACTGATTTAAAGTATGGGTTCTTCGCTACACAGGAATTACCATGTTTCAAAAACCGAAACTAAAAACTTCAAATTTAACTATTTAATTAGATTAAAAGCATTAGTCTGTTTCATCTTCAAGCGAATTCTGGAATAACATATTTTAAAATTCTCTCTCTCTCTCTCTCTCTCTCTCTCTCTCTCTACATATATATATATATATATATATATATATATATATATATATATATATATATATGTAAAAGTAAACATTGAAATCATCCTGATTGCGTTTAGCATGAAACAGTCTGTCGCCTCTGAGTGTTAATTTCAATGTTCATTTTCATATTTACATACGGTCTAACCCTGATATTTAAAACTATATATATATATATATATATATATATATATATATATTGTAACCGTGCCGTCAAAATTGTCGGCAAAGGAATGTATTATAAGTAATATGTATTATATTGTAAGTAATTTTCGTTTAATCCAAGTACAAATTTTTTTCTGTGTAACAATCGAGAGGAAATGTGCAAAATAACAATGAACCACTCGTCCGAATTTGTTTTGGGAAAGAAAAAAAAGAACGTTAGTTAAATAAAAATTATGAGAGACAAAAATGAGTTACGGTCAACATTAGTCGTGTTGAATATTTGTTTTACGAATTTAACTGTATTTTATTTCCTTTTTAGGGCCAATTAGGAAGAAATAATAAATGTAATTTATGTACATATGTGAGAAACAGTGAAGTGTTTTTATATGTTTCTGTTTTTCTTTTCAAAAACAAATATAGCGAATTTGGCCGGGTGGGTGATCGTTTGTGTAAAAGAGTCAGTACGTATGTGTCTGCTTCTTAGTCGTAGCAGGGGATACAGGAGATAGAATTTCGTTCTTAACTGTGTCGCCATTGTTTGGGGCCGTCTCTTTGTCGTTTTCAAGAACGTAGCTTTTTGCGTGTGGACGTGAATAGGGGTCTTGACTTCTGTGCGTCCTGTCAAAATTTTGCCCACTGCCCCTCAATTGTTACACACACACAAAAATTATATATATATATATGTATATTAAGTCGACTCACCATGAAAAATTATTACGTGTAGAACAACATTTCCGTCTCGAAAAAACACAATTTTAAAAGCCATGCGAAATTTAAGGCGCCTTTCGGCCGACACTTCCTCAAAAACTAAATCGTCGGCAATATAAAACAAAGTAGTTGATCTAAGACATAATTAACATTTTTGTACGTGTTTGCATTTATAAATAAGTATGGTTATTTTTCATGCACGATGCAATCAGCAGAATCAGTACCTGACCATCCCATCGTGCATGAAACTCAGAGTTGTGCTACCGGTGAGGCAAAATGTATATTTATCATTAATATAAATTTTTTGCTGCATTATAATCTGCAATATATATATATATATATATATATATATATATATATATATATATATATATATATATTAAATTAAACTGTTTCATTTCGATATATATGTATATATAAATTAAACTGTTTCATTTCTCTCTCTCTCTCTCTATATATATATATATATATATATATATATAAATTATATATATATATATATATATATTGTTGTGGTAGGATCCACCTAATTTGCATAGTGGAGTACCGACTATATAAATATGGTTGGTACCGGGAAGGCAGAGAGACGAATCAAGAGATTCAACTAGAGACTCTGCTCGACTGCGACTTAGTCAACACATTCTCCAGGAACGGTCTTCCCAGAATATACAAAAGACTATATGTAAATATTGTACCACTTTCTTGTTTCAGTACATATTGTTCTAAGTACATTTTGTGTTGCATTATTATTCCATGCATTAGTCAAGTTTCAACATATATATAGCATAATGAGAAGCCACGTATACTTTCTTGATATGTATATAATATGGATAAAACAACTGAAAAGTTGCAAATTAAAAGAAAAAAAATTGAATGTTTTTTTTGTGAAAGTATTTATTTATATGTTTATATATATATATATATATTTGATATTTCAGATCGGCTCGATCTTTCCACAGAAATTAATTAAATAACTGTATTCGGTAGTTTGTTTACAATTAGCGTCCGTCGCGCGACGCGGACGTCACGTGATGTGGAATGCAACTGTGTTTGAATATTTCTAACGTAAATCTAACGATAATATTTTAGATGTTGTTTAAAAAAGTTTTTTAACTATATCTAAAGAACTTTTTTAACTATTGAAATATTTATACAGATTTAAAATACCCAAGTCTTTGCTTAACCCTAGTTTATATGTGTCTAATTGTAAAATCCAGTATTTCTCTTTTTTTCTGCGTGTGTATGTGGAACTAAATTCGGAGTCTATCAATAAACATTTACAGTTGTCTAATGAGTGTCTTGATTGATTAAAGTGTTCAGCAATGGGGGAATAAGGATTTCACAAAAAAAACATTCAATTTTTTTCTATTAATTTGCAACTTTTCAGTTGTTTATCCATATTATATATATATATATATATATATATATATATATATTTACACACGCTTTATCTTTGATATTGACCACGTTATCCCATAAAAAATACCACACCTTAAGGGTATATTTCTTCATATATATATACACACATTAAACTGCTTCATTGCGATCTATCTATGTATATATAAAACTGTTTCATTTCGATATATGTATCTATCTATATATATATTTAAACTGTATCATTTCGATATATATATATATATGAATATATATATATATATAAATTAAACTTTCATTTCGATATATATACATTTATATATATAAATTAATCTGTTTCCCTTCAATATATATATATATATAGAGAGAGAGAGAGAGATAGATATAGATAGATAGATAAATTATACTGTTTCATTTCGATATATATATAAACTAAACTGTTTCATTTCGATATATATATAAACTAAACTGTTCCATTTCGATATATATATATATATATATATGAATTAAAATGTTTCATTTCTATTTTTCTTGTTAACCTGATGGGTTTGAAATCTTTATATATTAGTTTTAATATATAAGGTGAAATGATCAT
>OZ038503.1:28947153-28994653 GCA_964036315.1 Acanthosepion esculentum | reverse complement strand
ACAGAAGATTGAGAAACAGAATGAAAAATACAAAGAAATTGAGAAAGTGTGAGAGAAAATAAAAAGACAGAGAAAAAGAAAGTGAGAAAATAAAGAGAAAGAAAGAGAAAAATAATGAGAAAAACTAAAAAAGAAGAAGAGAAAAACAATGAGATAAAATAAGAAGATAGAAAGAGAAAAAACAATGAGAGAAAAAAAATGAAAGAAAAATAAAAAGAATGAGAGGAAATAAAAGAAAGAAGGAGAAAAAGAACGAGAGAAAATACAAAGAAAGAAAGAAAAAAGGGGAGAAAATAAAAAGAAAGAAAAAAGAATGAGAAAAAATAAAATATGAAAGAGAAAAATAATGAGCCAAAATACGAAGACAGAGTGAAAGAGTGAGAGAAAATAAAAAGAAAGAGAAAAAAGAACGAAAACATAAAATAAATCAAAGAAAGAGAAAATGAATGACACTACGAAAATTGAAAAAGGAAAGAAAAGAAAAGGAAGATGGTGCTAGAATTTAAAAGACAGGATACGGGCGAATATGGCTTTGAACATCTTCCTGTCTCTTGTTGCTCTCAGACTTTTATCCCCCATTCATACTAACCCCTTAGGTAGTATACTCGCTGATTCACACTTCTTCTCTTTCATGTCGAGTGCTAAATTTCCAAAGTCCTCTTTCCTCATAATGTTTTCCAAGAATTTCATCTAATTCTTTCTGAATTTAAGTATAATTGTCCTGATTTTCTTAGCACTCACACGTTACTCGCCTCATTTGTTCGTAGTATTTTTCAGCATCCGTACATAGAACTACATTTCAGTTTCTTGCAGTCTATAAGTATCCATTGTCATTTGGAGCGGATCGAGATGTCATAATGTTTCAGCGTACTTTAACTTTGTTTTTAACGAAATTTTCAAAAGTCTAAATGTAATGTCAGTCATTATCATCTGTCTTCATAATTCCTGTACTTTTATTGTTTTCATTCCTTAATAATGTATTCTTTTTCTCATATTCTCTCACCCCCCCCCCCCCGCCTTGTGCCTTAGTAGCTATATTGTCTTGCTTGGTGCTAAATGATTAGGAAAAAAAGAGCAAATTTTCCGAGAATTTATATCATCAAATATTTTTGGTCAAACAAATCTAGTTAGAGAAAATCTGCTCTGAAGCGTAAAATAATAAAAATGGAATAAAACAGACATTATTTTATTTTATGCTTTTAATTGGTTTTATGAATAAAATCTATTATGGGCACTAGAAATAAATAAATAAATATTTTTCGAAGAATAATGAATTCTAATAAGAATTATTTTTATTTTTCTTAATATAATTAGAGTAGTTTATATAATTTTGAATTTTGAAATTTAGTATTAATTTATAGCGGTTAGTTGATTTTTAAAACAATATTTACTAATCATCAATTAAAAACTTACTACAATTCATGGAACACCAGTATTTTAAAGATAATTTAAACATTTTTATGCGTGTATAAATTGTGGATTTTTGTAAATATGGGCATCTATACACATTATTAGGAGAAAATGAAAGCGTGTCTATTGTAAGTTTAAAATTTGCTGGTAATTTTCTAACATTTCCTCAACAAGCATCTTCGTAAATAAGAGTATATGATCAAAGTACCTAAAATTCAATAAAATATTAAATTACTTAGAATATTTTCCCAATTTTTTAAGATTACTGGATAGCACAAAATTATATAACAAAAGACACTCACGTTATATTCGTTAACTATTAGTTACTGCTATGTCTCTCATAGAAAAAACTTCCCCAAAATAAGTCTGTCTAGTTGTTTATCAACAACTAATAAATGCATCCACCTCCGTGTTAAAAAAAAAAAAATTCTGCGATATTTTTAACTAAAAGTAATATTTCTTCCGAATAGGATTAATTAAAATTCATATGAGCTAATCTTCCTTAAGTAAATATTTCAGAAGAGAATATATAAATTTTGAATGATTTTTTTAATAACGAGAAATAGGCTGTGTTGACAGATTTGCCAATATGGCTATTTTTTTAGGAACTTGAGCGATTGAAATATATTTTAAGCGATTTGAACGAAAGAAAAAAATTCCAGTCAATTTAAATTCATTTTAAATAAAGCAAAGTGTTTTGCATATAGGAAATATTAAATTGAATATATTAGTTTGAAATTAAAACTAAAATAAAAGCCTCAAGTAAGATTATTTTTTTATTTTTTACAAATTCATTTTAAAACTTAGGTATCATTTTTCTTTGGAGGTACCTGTATATAGGTACATCAAAAGAAAAACGATACATAAGGTATGAGATGAATTTTAAAAAATTATATATATATATATATATATATATATATATATATATATATATATATATATATATATATATATATATACGATGCCAAAATTTCACAGACTTCTTGATTTAACTCCTACTAAGTTTGGATGCTGAAACTTTTTTACCCATTAGTGCATGACGTCCATTTTTTAAGTAGAAATTTAAATAAATTTTTAAATCTTTCAGTCCTAACTTTACTATTAGTCAGCCAAATAGGTTAGGTAAAAAAAGAGATAAAACTTTAAGGAGAATTTATGAAGAAATGAGTCAGTCTCCTTATTATTACTATTATTATTATTATTATTATTATTATTATTATTATTATTATTGAGTATGTTTTATACCCCTTCAGGAAGAGAAAGTCCCTGAGCTCGAATTTACCTAACAATTTCCAGAGACTGATATGCAATGTGATAGGTCCTGGTCTGGCATCTTGTCTACAGTAACTCTCTCACAGGCGTGGTGTGGCTTCTCTCTGTCTTTTCTACAAATATTTTCATGGCAACTGCTCTGACGAGCTACTTTCACTGGTACCCCAAATACATGAATTTAACCGTGCTACTAAGTTGGGCTCTAGGTCCCTCCCTTTCACTGTCGAAACAGTCAAATTCAACCGCCTCCAATAGCTTCTTCTCTAGCACTTCCCGACAGTAGAACTCCCTTCCTCTTACTTGCTTCCCTGATAGCTATAACCTTCAAATATTTGATTGCAATTTCAATCGACATATTCTGATGCCTTGATCTTGACTACCGTTCTTCTCAATATGCTTTCCTCAAATACCCCTCTTTACTCTTGCTCTCATTCACTGTAACCTTTTGAGTGTTAGTGGCACTCCTGCCTTGCTTGGTGTAAAATGTTTTTGAAGGAGACAACCATCTATCTACCTATCTATTTATCTATCTATCTAGCTAGCTAGCTATATACTTGTGTGTGTGTGTGTATGTGTGTGCGATTATTACTTCAAACTTTGTTATGTGGAAACTTCGTATTTGAAATACACGCCCTATTTTTATTCTTTAACAGTGTGTGGGGCGTTTGTTCAAGTATGAAGTGTTCACTGCAATAACGTTTCATGTAATAAAATATTAGGTTGAAAATAAATACATTAGTTCATTATATATCTATGAAGAAATATAGTCTTAAAGTTCGCTATATTTATGGGATAAAGTGCTCAATATCAGAGATAGAGCGTGTGTAAATATAAAAGTGAACATAGAACATATGTTCACTTTTATATTTACAGGGTGTCCATAAAGTTCGTGTGCACTTTAAAAAATTTATAACTTTATTTGTTTTCGCGATAGAAATAATCTGTAAAAAGGATGAGACAGAAGTAAATCTATATTTTGTAAGGTTTTATTGAAATTATATTTACGTTTCCACATGTCCTCCATCATTAGCAATACAGACGGTTATACGATTTTGCAGTTCACGGAAAATATTAGCCAACTGATTTACAGTAATACCTGAAATTACATTAGATATTTTAGCTATACTTAAAACTAGGTACATTAAACATTATAACATTTTTTACAGATTATTTCTATCGCAAATACACATAAAGTTATAAATTTTTAAAGTGCACACGAACTTTATGGACACCCTGTATATATATATATATATATATATATATATATATATATATATATATATATGTTTGTATGTGTGTGTATATATATATATATATATATATATATATATATATATATATATATATATATATATATGTTAATTGCCACTTCTTCTCAGATGATGTTTATATTTTTGGCAGTGAACACAATTGACTCAAAATACGTGATATTTGACTTCTGCAATCTTTCCTATATTTAAGGCAGATAATTTACTCATATATGTTAGAGTTTATCCGGTTCTAATGCACTCTATGACTCGTCAGACTTGCTGCTGACCAACATTCTTTGTCTCAAGTATTAGCATAATTTCCCTGCGGGTCATTTCAACGAGGTCTGCATGTGATTGTTTACCGTTATGAAATCTTGGAGTACCGCTTTGGATAAGAAGATCCTGCTACATATGATGCTTGTGCGTTGGCTTGAAACCTTATCTTTGATTGAGACAAATGTCCTGCTTTCTAAGACCCCGTTTCAGAAACTGTCCGATCCGATCGAGTTTCCTTTACTCGAACGCCCGACAATAATATTTTACTATTTGGTTCCGCTCTGATCGATTTTATGTCGAATTTACCGGAAATATAATACTATTAATTTCCTATGATGACTGCGAATCTGTCGCCAGTAATGCCATCGTTTGAGTCATCTTCAATAATGGGCAGCGCAGATGTGGATTTTAGTTCTGCTAGGGCGTTACAATATTTTGCTCTGATGTGGCTACATTGAACGATGTGTGGGCGGTGTAATTTATAACGGAGATGGAAATCGGAGCGTCGAGTTCCAATTTTAGTCTGGGTCGTTTAATTCACTTGTGCTCAAATACCAATGAGAAAGGTATAAATCTTCCCCCAGTTACTAGGTGTTAATTTACTAGTAATTATCATCACCAAAATTTTCTTCAAATTTAAATATATTTTGTGGTATTAGTTAACCTGGAAAAGATTAGTAAAAAGTTAAAAGAAAAAAACATCACGAAAACATTCTGAACTCTTCCATATATATATATATATATATATATATATATATATATATATATATATATATATATATACATTTTTTTCAGATGATAAATTATATAAAAACTGACTGAATGTTCTTTTTATCCGAGCGCTTTCGGCTATACTTTTGGCCATCTTCAAGGTTGAAATATATTGACTGTTAAAAAGAATTAGTTTGTGGCATGTATGTATTTATATAATGTTTGCATTTTCTAAACACGGTCAAGATATTGTGTCCATATTCATAGTTGATATTACTGCGTGTTGATTTTTTTTTGTTTTTATTAATAAAGCTTCCATTATTTTTAGCCTTGTTTTGCATGTAGATGATGCTGTTATATTTGCATTATCAACAAGTATGTTACAAATAGTTCCGGTAGAATTCCATAGATATTTAAATGAGGTCTAATTGAACTATGGTCAGAAAGGTGTAGAGTGAGTCTTCGCGTCAATTATTTTTGTAGTATGGCCTATATAATTATTTACGAATTTTGATTGATCAAGAATACAATAATTTAATGGGCATTTAAATTCGTAAATAATAGTTGTCCTATTTAATTTTGTTCTAAGATATCATTTAAATATTCATATATATATATATATATATATATATATATATATATATATATATATATATATAATATTTCGTTATCTGACGGACTTTATCAAGTATCAATATATATAAGCAGTTCAGATAATCGATCCGTTGGTATATAATCCGGGTAGATCTTAGTAATATAAATTATTAAAACTAATCCCAGAGCACGATGTGTTTATTATTACAGACCATATGTACTTTTACAGCAAAAAAACAAAAATTACCTCAACATGGGATAGTCTATTTCAAGCCGTTCTGTACGTAGCTATGGTTTTTTGCTGTAATACATATATATATATATATATATATATATATATATATATATATATATATATATAGTAAAGGTAATAAATCCGTTGATATATAATCGAAGTGGATCCTAGTAGTAGAAAATATTAAAACTGATCCACAAAAGGCTCAACATTCTTATTATTACAGAGCAAATAATTAATAAATAATGAAGTCGAAAATCACCTCATATGGAGAAGAGCCTATTTCGTTGGCAGACGAATTAATTAGCTGTACTAACAACCTGAAGAGACCTTGGTGGTCGAAAGCACAGTCGTGTTTCCTTCCAGTCGTTTAAAGATTTTATTTCCTATACATTTATTAATAGCTCCACAGGTTAATGTTCCTACATTGTTATTGAGCACTTTTTATTGCTCACATTTTTAAACAACTCTTTCTAGTGTTTGCTTACACACACACACACACACACACACACACACACACACACACACACACACACAGAGAGAGAGAGAGAGAGAGAGAGACAGACATATATATACATATATAAGTGAACATTGAAGTGAACACTTAGAGGTGACAGGCTGTTTCATGCTAGACGCAGTGGTTAGGCTACGAGTATTGTTTTTTTTCGGCTATTTATATATACGGAACAGTGGTGCATTATGGGTAGTCTATTTTGACGGTTATTTTGCCGGAAGTCGTTTACTTATTTATTTATTTGGGTTAAATTATTTTCCTTGTTTTTATCTATTTTTATTTTTTATTTCTTATGTATTTGTTTATTTATCTTAATAGCTGTTTTATTAACGTAGTAAAAATTTGTTTATATCGCTTATTTAATAATTTTGTTTTGGTTTGGGAAGATAATTAAAGCTATTTATTCAATTTTGGGGTTTATTGCTGTACAGCAGATGTGGCCTGACGATTACGTCTAGCATGAAACAGCCTGTGAGTGTTTACTTCAATGTTCAATTTTATATTTGCACACGCTCTAATTCTGATGCTGAGTACTTTATCCCATAAATATAGCACACCTTAAGAGTATATTTCTTCATTTATATATATATATATATATATATATATATATATATATATATATATATAAATTAAATAAATTACTACTTTCCAAAGCAAGAATTTTGTTTGGATTGGGGTATGAGATGAACGTTTTTTCTATACATCTTCAAAGGTTGAAATGATGAATTTAGCCGGTTTTTTTTTTTGAGATTTCAACGTATTTTTAGTGTATATTTGCTTAAGAAAATAGCAATTAAGTCAGGCAAGGTGAAATTGGGAGAAAAAACCGGAGCGCTCTTTGATATTTGATAATATTCTTTATTATCATTCTTTAACAAAAATGAAAGAGAGAAGGAAAAAAAAATCTGTTCCAGGATGCTAAGGTTTGTAATCTAATGTCTAATACTTAAACATTTCAGTTAACCTGATGAATATTTATGACCGGCTTTAAATTAAAAATATTTGAGTAACTGACAAAATTTGAATAACATGCAAAATAAAGTCATTACATTTGCCTTGATAAAGTCCGTCAGATGACGAAAAACGTCGACTAAAATTATTGTCTCGTTTTTTTTATTCATTTTGTCTCTTCTACAGATACACTCCACCTGAGAATATTTACACACACACACACACACACACACACACACACACACACACACACACACACACACACACACATATATATATATATATATATATATATATATATATATATATATATATATATATATATATATATGTTGGGTGCGTGGCCGAGTGGTTAGAACGTTCGCTTTCTGAGATCCGGGTTCGAATCTCACCACGGTTGATTTGTCAGGAAGGAGACTTCCTAATGTGATCGGTTTGGAGGGGGCGATCCCAGCGTGCGGCATCTTTTGGAAAGTGCATAAAAACCATACCATGAGTTGACTCAGACTTTGTGAGTGAAACTGGTCAGACGGAACCCTTGCGGGCCATCGATAGCTGACCGTGAGTTTGAATGTGCTGGCCTTGCTCAGATTGCTAGATAACACGCTCTCTCCCAGAAACTGTAACTAAGGTCTGCTGCTCCGCATAGTTGCAGTATAAACCACAGGTGCGCTCAGTGTTAGTTGAACAAACAAAAATACGCCGGAGCGAGCGTCTGAAATAAGGATTGGCAAGCCGCCCTAATAGACGGCTATCCTCGAATCCGTGCAGCCAGCTATATATATATATATATATATATATATATATATATATATAGAGAGAGAGAGAGAGAGAGAGAAAGTATAGAGCGAGAGGTAAACAAAGAGATGAAACGAAAGAGAGATGACTTGTTCAAGTGATCTCCATACGGCTAACAAAGCAGTTTGGTTTCTTTAAAAAAAATTTAATCTTGGTTTATTTTACAATTTTCTTTTTAAGCCTTTCATCCCAACCAAGGTAATAAAGTCACTAACACACGTGGGGTTATTGAATTTGAAAGAATATAAGGCAAAGAAAAAGATTATGAAGGCGTGGGAACAATAAAAAATTTAAATTAAGAAGACAGTAGATAGTGATTGATATTACATTTGAATCTCTGAAGCTCGAAGTTGACTGGAAAGCAATGAACTAGAAGAGACGTCCACAATCGAGAAATATGAGAAAAGAGTCTGTTAGCTTAGAACTTAAGAACTTCTAACTGTAGAATGATGCAATCTAGCCACTGTAGTAATGCGTTAAAATTCATAAAGTCTATAGATTGTAGAATAACAACACTTACCGGCGTAAGGGTCCCAGCTAGCGTCCAGCTGGCAGACAAAAATAAAGCAGGTTGTAACTCAATACAAACCCTGCAAACTGACTGATGAATGTATTTATATAGAAATACCTCCACTCATGTACCAAGCAATGGACTATCCCACTTGAGCACAATGAGATGCTCCATGGCACCATAAATAGCTCTCTTTCTCAAGGTGGATCTTTCTTTTCTCAGCTTGTTCCACAACTGAGTGCTTATTTTTGACAACGTGATTGTTCTACATATATCACAGACAAGAATTCCTCAGAACAATTACCATGAAAGCATATACAGAAAAGGCACAAAGAAGTGACATTACGTTAGTGGGAAAATGACAGAAGCAGAGATGCTAGATCAGGACCGATAACATTCCCGATAATTGTAACACATCTCCAGAATTTTTTCCTATATTCATTAAGATTTTCAGAGTTTGGTTTGTTTGCATGACCTGTATTGTTCCTCGGGATCCCAATTCCTCTAAATTGATCATCATTAGACAATGTGAATAAACGAGATTTCTAAACTCCCTCGCATCCTCAATATTCTTGCCGGCTACAGAAGAGCCTTAGCGTATCTGTATCTTAAACAACTCTAATAGCTTGGATTATTCTCAGTCGTGTACTCATTAGAGATGGAAATAAATTTGTCAAAGTTTTGTTAAGTTTATTTATATTTTATCATTGGTGACATTTTAGTCGAGATATTCGTAGGCTTTCCAAGGGGTTACAGTCCACGAGGAATGTCTATCACGACATAAAAAGTGTGCATTTAGAAAGTTCTCCTCTCTGAATGGAAATTGAGTAAACATAGTCTTTAAGTGAGGAAGAGAGAAAGTGGGGTTGGGAGACAAGATCAAAGAGAGTTCGCTTCTGCTTTGGTGAGAAAGACAGAACGACGAGGTTTACTCGTGTCTCTTTACTGCTGTCAGTCTTTCTGCTGAGGTGAATCGATGTCTTGTTTATATCGCTTTGTGTAGGCTCCAGACGCCTATATGTATTTATTGGCAGGAGGTGATTTTATTGGCTATTCTTCATTTATATTCATTTGAAAATTTGAAATATGTTTGAAACCGGACGGCTGCGCGGAGACTTTGCGTGGTGTGCTTATTTTTGTTAGTTGATATTTTTATTTAAAACAGTTAACTTCCGCTTAGTCTATAAAGGTAAAGTATGGAGCACGCTAGTGATCTTAAACAGAAAAACAAAATCATCTTCCAAGTGTTCCAAGAAGCAGGACTCTAGGTAAACCTTTCCAAAACAGAATCTATGGTCGGGAGAAGGAATTAATACAGTGATGGCTAGTACCCTGAATGAATCATAAGCATTCAGTATGTGGATTTAATAAATACTAAAGACTTGGGTATATGGATCAGTTAGAACAATTTTAGTATCGGAGAGAACGAAAATGAACATAGAATAGGCTATGTTAGAGGTAGTTTCGCCTAACAGCACAAATTGTTGCAAAACATCAACCTGAAAACACATGTCACGTCCTTAAATAGTCGCGCCAGATTGAAACCTTATATGAATGCAATTCATAGCACCAGACCCTTTCAGAAATATCTTATCTAAACTGGCAGCTGTATACAACCACTTTCGAAGATCAATGATTAAAAATGGCTTTGAGTGAGTGAAAACTGTGGGTTTTGACGAAGACCATCCATCTTTGAAGATTGTGGACTGGCGCTACAGATCACAAGCCAAGAACTGTATTAGATAACAGTAACTATATCTGTTGAGGACTTTCAACAGCTGCAACTAATAAAATGGATGTAACATGTAAAAAGGTATGAAAAAATAATGACATAATCAACTATGCTAGCTTTGTCACAACAGTAATAATAACGGTCTAAGGACATCTTGCCTATGGTAAAGCTATTCGCCCATTACCGCAGATTGATCCAAAACCAAAACATTAAATTGAGTCATGTTCTTAAATAGCCTCGTCAAAGGCTCTCATGTGGATGTCATGCATCGCATCAAACTCATTCAGAAATATCTAAACTGTCAGTTGTATACTAACACTTTCTCAGATCAATGATAGCAAAAGGCTTCGAGCAAATGAAACATGTAGGTTTTTGGAAAGGACAATTCTTCATCGGATTTCGTTTACTGGCACTGCAGAACAACAAAGAAATTTACCAAATAACAGAAACCTCATCACTTGAGGAATGTCAAGAACCACACAAACTGAAATGGATAGCACATGTAACTTGAAGAGTAAATAATTATATAATCCAGTTGATTATATAATTATATTATCTTGACTTTCCACACTACTTGAAACGCAGGTTTTGGAAGGTGGCCAGTGTAAGGATTTTGTCTAGTGGCATATCAACACCTCTTTGGGTTATTTAATTCACAAATCAAAATATTTTGAACACAATTTTATGCCTTCAACTATAGATAAAATGTATTGTTGGTCATTTTGCTTTAAATAGGTATTGTTAGTCAATTTACTATATATATGTATTGTTGCTAGGTTGATTTTGCTTAGAGGCATATCAACACCTATATGGGTTATTTAATACCTAATTCTAAATATTTTGAACACACTCTTATGCCTTCAACTAAATATATCTTGAACGCAATTATATGCCTTCAACTACAGATTTTGTTATAAAATGTATTCGTGGTAATTTTACTATAAAGATGGATTGGTGGCGATTATATATATATATATATATATATATATATATATATATATATATATATATATATGTAAAGGTATTACTAGTATTTTATCATAAAACTCTATTTTTATACTTTCATAGTGTCTTGTAATTGTTCGGGGTTTCACTCTGTGCCTATAGCTGGGACCCTAACAGGTGCTACAACCCCGGGCCATGGTGAAACTGGAAACAACAGTAATTAGGACGTAGTTCCATGCGCCTCAAAACCTCTAATCTCCCAATCAGTGGTCTTGCTGCCGGATGTAGTTCATCATCGTACCCAGTACGAGGTTCGGAAGGAATCGTCCATTAAATACATAAAAGAGCAATAACAGCTACTTGAATTGAGGAGCCTATTTTCCTGAAAATTATTTCAATAGGAAGATTTTATAAATTTCAACCGACAGCTAAACTTTCACAAAAACGAATGACGAATGTTTCCTTATAGGGAAACGGTTAACATCACACTTAGCATTAATATTAGTGGAGAACCAGGATAGTTTTTTTTATTGTTTCAGAATCTGTATATCAAGCTACTACTGTTTACGAATCAAAGTTAGGTTGAATCAAACTATCCTTTTTCTCCTGGTCTATCACAAGCAACTTCAAAGTTTACTCGAGGCATCACTAAAGTGAATGGGTAAGCTTTTTATTTAGGCGGATTCTTTGTCACCGGACCACTCTTTTAATTTCCTTCTTTTATTTCCTCCCGAAGAGAGAATCAATTTCAGGCGTAGCCTACCAAAACACTAAAACAGGAAAACGTGTGGCAAATTTCCATTCCAAGAGATATCTCATGTGATAAAGGTGATTTACAACCATTACAACCTTGGCAAAGAAGCCACACCATGTTGAAATCCAAATTTTGTTGACCCATCGTAATACAAATTTCCGCGAGTCCTGTATGCAGCCACTCTTAATTGAAGTGGTATCGTTTTTAATCATTCCACCCCAATCAAGGCGATAAAGCTATTAAGACGCTAGGGGTTACTGAGTGTATAAGAATCTGAAAAAGAAAAAAAAATTATTCAGGGAAGAGGACAATAAAAGAACAGGAGACATAAGATAACGATTGATATTGCATTTAAATTTTTGAAGCTCAAATTTGACCGGAAAGCAGGAAGCCGGAAGGGACTTCCATAAGCGAGAAGTGTGAGAAAATATGCTGTCAGGATAGAACCAATGTTTACATCCCGATATTTCGAATGTAAAATGATTCCGGCAATCTAGTACTGCGCTGATATTTCATAAATTTTAGGTACCATAGAGGAATGCCGATCAGAACAATTGCCATAAAAATGTATACAGAAACGGCACATTGAAGCTCCCTGACAGCGGTTGGAAAGCTAGAAACTGTAAAAAAAAGTTCTAAAAGAGATAAGTGCGAGAAAAAGATAGTATAGAACTGATAGGTACATCATTTATTTTTATTTTATTTTTTAATCTGTTTCACCCCATGCAAGGCCGTAATGCCGCTAAGACACAAGGGGTTACTGGTTGCGGAAGAATAAGGAACAGAAAGATAAAAAATGAGCGGGAAGAGGAAAGATTAATCAGAAGGGCAGTAGATTGACATTGCATTTCAATTTTAGCAGATTAAAGGTAGCTGGAAATCATGGAGATGGAGGGGCAGTTCCACTAGTGAGAATTACAGGAAAAGAAACTGTTAGCATAGAACTTACGGTTACATCTAGATCTCGATGCCAGTCAAGTAGTGCGATCAAATTAAAAGCGTCGCGGTACCATAGCAAAGAGCTCATCCGCACAATTACCAAGAAAGTATTTATAGAAAAGACACAGAAAGGCAACTGTATGGCGATGGGGAAGGTGACTGAAGTCGAACCGCCAGATCATTCTGGCTTTCTAAGTACAATGGCTTAAAATAGCTTTGAGCGAGAGGGACCTGTCTATCTTGAAAAATAGCGTCCTTCTTCGAACCTTAGAATGACTAAGAACTGCATCAAGTGATAAAATTGCTAATTTTTTGGATTTTGATTTACTTTGGTTTGGTTTGTTTTACGGCATATCAACCTCAATCAGTTATTTAATGCTGACAATTTTTTTTTATTGCTGATAATATTTTTTTCTATCTATCTATCTATCTATCTATATATATATATATATATATATATATATATATATATATATATATATATATATATATCTCAGTATATATTGGTTGTTGTGTTTTGTTTTACGACATATCAACCTCAATGGGTTATTTAATGCCTACAAAATTTTTATTGCTGATAATATTTTTATCTATCTATCTATCTATCTATCTATCTCCGACTGTGCATATCTATCTATCTATCTATCTATCTATCTATCTATCTCAGTATATATTGGTATGTTGTGTTTTGTTTTTCGGCATATCAACCTCAAGTTAATTAATTGCTGGTAATATTTAAAAAAAAATTATTTGCTGGTAATATTTTTCCTTCAAAAATATATTGCTGGTAATAATGTATTGCTGGTAATAAGTTTTCCTCAAATAATTTATTTCTGGTATTACAACCTATTTTTACACTTTCATAATATTTTGACCCCAGTTTGGGGTTTAACTAGTTCATACCTGGGATTCTAACAGGTACTACCACCTGGGGTCAGAGTATACCTGGGAAAACCAGCAATTAAGAGGTGGTTCATCCATCCTCAAAACCTCCTGATCAGAGGCCTTGCTGTTGAACGTAGTTCATCGTCTTACCTGGACGCGGATGTAGTTTATCGTCATACCCAGGACGGTGTTTGGATTTTATCAAGGAGCTCAAGATGTAACTACTCAATTCCAAATGATGAATTCAATTCGATTTCTAAGTTAGAATTGAACTCACAACAATTTTAATACAATCAAAGTCAACTTGTTTATCGTCAACCTATTTAACTAACACCGAAAATTACTACAAAGTCAGAACCTTAAGAGAAAAGATCGAGTCATATTCTTAAATAGCCTAGTCAGATCGAGACTTCCATATTGATTTAATGTAATCAGTTAAGAAGTAACAAAACTGTCAACTGTATACAACCTTTTTAAGATCAATAGTTATAAATGGCTTGGAGCGAGTGAAACCTGTGTGTCTTGATAAACACCATCCTCCTCCAAACCTTGTGGACTGGTGCTAAAGAATTACTAAGAACTATATCTAATATCGGAAATCACATCACTTGTGAACATTCAACATTAACAATGGCTAAAATGGATATCACATTAAACTCGAAGAGAAAATAATGATAAACTCATGAGGCTGACATAAAGCCCTATTTCCAAATAAAAAAAAATACAAAAGAAACCCCCAAGTCTACTGGACAGAACAATAACATGTACCGTACTTGGGAAACCTATTTTCCTGAACATTTATTTTAAGAGACAGATTTGATACATTTCAACCGACAGTAGAACTGGCTGCTCGGTCACTGAATACTGAATGTTTCTTTATAGCTAATATTACGTTTACCATTACCACATGATGAGATACTGGGGCAAAAAGCCGATCATGCCTAATGAATAATTATCATATGATTTCGTGACAGATTCATACTGTCTCGGATCCCTATCACACATAATGAACCATTACCACATGATGTGGTGACAGAGTCATATTGGTTTGGACCCCTATCAAGCCTAATGAACCATTACCATTACCACATGATGTCGTGACAATGTCATACTGTCTCGGATTCCTTTCACAACTAATGAACCAATACCACATGATGTCGTGACAGATTCATACTGTCTCAGATCCCTATCATACCTAAAGAATCATTACCACATGATGTGGTGACAGCATCATATTGGCTTGGACCCCTATCAAGCCTAATGAACCATTACCATTACCACATGATATCGTGACAGAGTCATACGCTCTCGGATCCCTATCAAGCCTAATGAACCATTACCATTACCACATGATGTCGTGACAGAGTCATACTCTCTCGGATCCCTATCAAGCCTAATGAACCATTACCATTACCACATGATATCATGACAGTCATACTAGCTCAGATATATATTAAGCCTAATGAACCATTAAATCATAAGAATTGATCTTGAAACTAAATTATCTTTAAACGAGTTTTACCTCATGTTATAATTGTATTCATAAAACTACGAAATATGAGTTATTTAAATGGATTATTTTTGCCACGACTAAAAAGCTTCCATCATAACAAATTTAGTATTGAAAAAAAATTAAATTGAAAAAACAAGAGGCTGTGCCAGTGGTTGTTTCGCCCAACACCGCAAATTGCTACAAAACATTAACGAGAAATCTCGAGTCTTTTTCTTAAATAGCCTCGTCAGATCTAGACGTTCATGCGGGTGTCATGCATGACATCAAACACGTTCAGAAATATCTAAACTCTCAACTATACACAAACGCCTTTCTTAAATCAATGACTAAATATGGTTTCGAGCGAAGGAATCCGGTACGCCTTCCTCTAACCTCCTGATCTGGCACTAGAGAATACAAAAGAACTGTTAATCTGTTAGCAGAAACCATATCAAATGAGGACCTTCAACAAATGCAATAAAGAAAAAGAGAAAAAGAAAAAAACAATTGAAGAGAAAATAAACAGATAATCAAAATGTTGACATTCCACACAGCTTGAAACAAAATATTAGGAAGGAAATTCCTATCAATACTGGAAAGACGTTTGGCGTCAACAGAACTTGAGAAACCTATTTTCTTGAAAAACTGTATTAATAGAAATATTTTATAAGTTTAAACCGACGGTATTACTGCTCGTTTAGTGAATCTCGAATGTTTCCTTATAAGGAAACAGCTATTATTACCATTACCATTTCCAACCTGCAAGTAAAATTACTTGTCTACAGTTGTAATTGTCCTTCTCCTTTAAATTTTCGTAAACAAGTCGCGTGTTCTTTTTGTTCGCTTACTGTAAACACTCGTTATGTTTTGGCAGTCCCAAGGAAATCGATGAAAGCGTATCAAATCGTATTTTTATGACACAACCTTGTCGAGAGACTTCGAAGTGGTCAGACGAAGAGGACAAATAGCCAATTCTTTGCGGGCAGGGATGGGATTAGCAGGGATAGGGGTGACAAAGAAACAAAGAGAACACATATTGTGAGGGAGATTGTTTGTGATGGAGAAATGGGCAATGTGAGAGAAAAGGAAATAAAAAAGAAAGAAAGAATAAGCTAAAAGAGAGAGTATAAGGGTAAGTGAAGAAACAATGGGAGGGGTAATAGGTGGGTGTATGAACATGAAAGAGAAGGATGTGGGGAGTGAGTGAGAGGAAGAAAGAGAAGCTGAAAGTTGAGCAATACGGATAAGTGAAGAAGGAATGGGAGGGGTAATAGGTGTGGGCATAAACATGAAGGAGATGGTCGAGGGAGAGTGAAAGAAAAGCAAATAAGAGAGAGAGAAAGAATGAGAGAGCTAAGCTGTAAGAGGGCGTATAAAGATAAGTGAAGAAAGAATGGGAGGTGGATAATGTGTATGTATAAACATGAAAGAATAGGGGAGAGTGAGTGAGAGGAAGAAAGATAGGGAGAAGCTGAAAGAGGAGGTATAAGGAAAAGTGAAGAAGAATGCCAGGGATAAAAGGTGTGGGTATAAAAATGAAAGTGAAAGACGGAGGGAAGAGTGAGTGAGAGGAAGTAAGATAGAGAAGCTGAAAGAGGGCGTATAAAGATAGGTGAAGAAAGAACGGAAGGGGCAATAGCTATGTGTATAAACAAGAAAGAGATGAACGGGGAGAGTGAGTGACAGGGAGAAAGAGAGAGTAATGGTGAAAAGGGAGGTATAAGGATAAATGAAGAATGGGAGTGGGCAATAGTGTATAGACATGAAAGAGAAAGACGAAAAAAGAGTTAGAGGAAGAAAGAGAGGAAGAAGCCGAACGAGGTGGTATAAGGAAAAGTGAAGAAAGAATGGGAGGGGTAATAGGTGGGTGTATAAATATGAAGGTGAGGGACAGAGGAGAATGAGTGAGAGAAAGTAGGAGAGAGAGAGTATGATATGCGAAGAAAGAATGGAAGGTGTAATAGCAATGTGTATAAACAAGAAAGAGATGGACGGGGAGAGTGGGTGATAGGAATAAAGAGAGAGTAAAGCTGAAAGACGAGGTATAAGAAGTGGGTAATAATGTGTAGGCGACACGTATGACACAAAGAAATTTAAGAGAGATAGTCAGAACGTGATGAAATAGAGAGGAAGAAAGCGAAAACGTTCGATAATCTGAAGGTGAAGAAGATGGTGACATGTAAGCGGCGAATGAGAAAGAGACCGAAATAAACCAGAGAGAGAGAGTGGAATACTAAGAAAGAGAGACATAGAGAGAGAAAGAGAGAGAGAGAGAGGCGCACAGAATGAAAGTGCAAAGAGAAGTGTGTGTATCAGAAAAGAAAGGGCGTGATGCGTATGAGGAAAAGAAAGAAAAAAGGAAGGCAAGATGAAAACTAGAGTTACTGAAGATGGGAACTAGAAAAACAAGAAATAAAAGAGGAAAGATGAGAGGGAAGAAAAAGAAGAAATAAACGAGGAAAGTAGAGAGCGAAGAAAAAGAAGAAATAAAAGAGGAAAGTTGAGAGGGAAGAAAAAGAAGAAATAAACGATTAAAGTAGAGAGCGAAGAAAAAGAAGAAATAAAAGAGGAAAGTTGAGAGGGAAGAAAAAGAGGTAATAAAAGAGGAAAATTGAGAGCGAAGAAAAGAAGAAATAAAAGAGGAAAGTTGAGAGGGAAGAAGAAATAAACGAGGAAAGTTGAGAGGGAAGAAAAAGAAGAAATAAACGAGGAAAGTAGAGAGCGAAGAAAAAGAAGAAATAAAAGAGTAAAGTTGAGAGCGAAGAAAAAGAAGAAATAAACGAGGAAAGTAGAGAGCGAAGAAAAAGAAGAAATAAAAGAGGAAAGTTGAGAGGGAAGAAAAAGAGGTAATAAAAGAGGAAAATTGAGAGCGAAGAAAAGAAGAAATAAAAGAGGAAAGTTGAGAGGGAAGAAAAAGAAGAAATAAACGAGGAAAGTAGAGAGCGAAGAAAAAGAAGAAAGAAAAGAGGAAAGTTGAGAGGGAAGAAAAATAAAAAATAAAAGGGGAAAGTTGAGAGGGAAAAAAAGAAGAAATAAAAGAGGAAAACTGAGAGCGAAGAAAAAGAAGAAATTTAAGAGGAAAGATGAGAGCAAAGAAAAAGAAGAAATAAAAGAGGAAAGTTGAGAGGGAAGAAAAATAAAAAATAAAAGAGGAAAGTTGAGAGGGAAAAAAAGAAGAAATAAAAGAGGAAAGTTGAGAGGGAAGAAAAAGAAGAAATAAAAGAGGAAAATTGAGAGCGAAGAAAAAGAAGAAATAAAAGAGGAAAGTTGAGAGGGAAGAAAAATAAAAAATAAAAGAGGAAAGTTGAGAGGGAAAAAAAGAAGAAATAAAAGAGGAAAGTTGAGAGGGAAGAAAAAGAAAAAATAAAGGAGGAAAGTTTAGAGGGAAGAAAAAAATGTAATAAAAATGGAAAGTTGAGAGTGAAGAAAAAGAAGAAATAAAAGAGGAAAGATGAGAGCGAAGAAAAAGAAGAAATGAAAGAGGAATGTTGAGAGGGAAGAAAAATAAAAAATAAAAGAGGAAAGTTGAGAGGGAAAAAAAGAAGAAATAAAAGAGGAAAGTTGAGAGGGAAGAAAAAGAAGAAATTTAAGAGGAAAGATGAGAGCAAAGAAAAAGAAGAAATAAAAGAGGAAAGTTGAGAGGGAAGAAAAATAAAAAATAAAAGAGGAAAGCTGAGAGGGAAAAAAAGAAGAAATAAAAGAGGAAAGTTGAGAGGGAAGAAAAAGAAGAAATAAAAGAGGAAAATTGAGAGCGAAGAAAAAGAGGAAATAAAAGAGGAAAGATGAGAGCGAAGAAAAAGAAGAAATAAAAGAGGAATGTTGAGAGGGAAGAAAAATAAAAAAATAAAAGAGGAAAGTTGAGAGGGAAAAAAAAAAGAAATAAAAGAGGAAAATTGAGAAAGAAGAAAAAGAAGAAATAAAAGAGGAAAGATGAGAGCGAAGAAAAAGAAGAAATAAAAGAGGAAAGTTGAGAGGGAAGAAAAATAAAAAATAAAAGAGGAAAGTTGAGAGGGAAAAAAAGAAGAAATAAAAGAGGAAAGTTGAGAGGGAAGAAAAAAAAGAAATAAAAGAGGAAAGATGAGAGCGAAGAAAAAGAAGAAAGAAAAGAGGAAAGTTGAGAGGGAAGAAAAATAAAAAATAAAAGGGGAAAGTTGAGAGGGAAAAAAAGAAGAAATAAAAGAGGAAAATTGAGAGCGAAGAAAAAGAAGAAATTTAAGAGGAAAGATGAGAGCAAAGAAAAAGAAGAAATAAAAGAGGAAAGTTGAGAGGGAAGAAAAATAAAAAATAAAAGAGGAAAGTTGAGAGGGAAGAAAAAGAAGAAATAAAAGAGGAAAGTTGAGAGGGAAAAAAAGAAGAAATAAAAGAGGAAAGTTGAGAGGGATGAAAAAGAAGAAATAAAAGAGGAAAATTGAGAGCGAAGAAAAAGAAGAAATAAAAGAGGAAAGTTGAGAGGGAAGAAAAAGAAAAAATAAAGGAGGAAAGTTGAGAGGGAAGAAAAAAAAGTAATAAAAGTGAAAAGTTGAGAGTGACGAAAAAGAAGAAATAAAAGAGGAAAGATGAGAGCGAAGAAAAAGAAGAAATAAAAGAGGAATGTTGAGAGGGAAGAAAAATAAAAAAATAAAAGAGGAAAGTTGAGAGGAAGAAAAATAAAAAATAAAAGAGGAAAGTTGAGAGGGAAAAAAAGAAGAAATAAAAGAGGAAAGTTGAGAGGGAAGAAAAAGAATAAATAAAAGAGGAAAGATGAGAGCGAAGAAAAAGAAGAAAGAAAAGAGGAAAGTTGAGAGGGAAGAAAAATAAAAAATAAAAGAGGAAAGTTGAGAGGGAAAAAAGAAGAAATAAAAGAGGAAAGTTGAGAGGGAAGAAAAAGAAGAAATTTAAGAGGAAAGATGAGAGCAAAGAAAAAGAAGAAATAAAAGAGGAAAGTTGAGAGGGAAGAAAAATAAAAAATAAAAGAGGAAAGTTGAGAGGGAAAAAAAGAAGAAATAAAAGAAGAAAGTTGAGAGGGAAGAAAAAGAAGAAATAAAAGAGGAAAATTGAGAGCGAAGAAAAAGAGGAAATAAAAGAGGAAAGATGAGAGCGAAGAAAAAGAAGAAATAAAAGAGGAAAGTTGAGAGGGAAGAAAAATAAAAAATAAAAGAGGAAAGTTGAGAGGGAAAAAAGAAGAAATAAAAGAGGAAAGTTGAGAGGGAAGAAAAAGAAAAAATAAAGGAGGAAAGTTGAGAGGGAAAAAAAGAAGAAATAAAAGAGGAAAATTGAGAGGGAAGAAAAAGAAGAAATAAAAGAGGAAAGATGAGAGCGAAGAAAAAGAAGAAAGAAAAGAGGAAAGTTGAGAGGGAAGAAAAATAAAAAATAAAAGGGGAAAGTTGAGAGGGAAAAAAAGAAGAAATAAAAGAGGAAAACTGAGAGCGAAGAAAAAGAAGAAATTTAAGAGGAAAGATGAGAGCAAAGAAAAAGAAGAAATAAAAGAGGAAAGTTGAGAGGGAAGAAAAATAAAAAATAAAAGAGGAAAGTTGAGAGGGAAAAAAAGAAGAAATAAAAGAGGAAAGTTGAGAGGGAAGAAAAAGAAGAAATAAAAGAGGAAAATTGAGAGCGAAGAAAAAGAAGAAATAAAAGAGGAAAGTTGAGAGGGAAGAAAAATAAAAAATAAAAGAGGAAAGTTGAGAGGGAAAAAAAGAAGAAATAAAAGAGGAAAGTTGAGAGGGAAGAAAAAGAAAAAATAAAGGAGGAAAGTTTAGAGGGAAGAAAAAAATGTAATAAAAATGGAAAGTTGAGAGTGAAGAAAAAGAAGAAATAAAAGAGGAAAGATGAGAGCGAAGAAAAAGAAGAAATGAAAGAGGAATGTTGAGAGGGAAGAAAAATAAAAAATAAAAGAGGAAAGTTGAGAGGGAAAAAAAGAAGAAATAAAAGAGGAAAGTTGAGAGGGAAGAAAAAGAAGAAATTTAAGAGGAAAGATGAGAGCAAAGAAAAAGAAGAAATAAAAGAGGAAAGTTGAGAGGGAAGAAAAATAAAAAATAAAAGAGGAAAGCTGAGAGGGAAAAAAAGAAGAAATAAAAGAGGAAAGTTGAGAGGGAAGAAAAAGAAGAAATAAAAGAGGAAAATTGAGAGCGAAGAAAAAGAGGAAATAAAAGAGGAAAGATGAGAGCGAAGAAAAAGAAGAAATAAAAGAGGAATGTTGAGAGGGAAGAAAAATAAAAAAATAAAAGAGGAAAGTTGAGAGGGAAAAAAAAAAGAAATAAAAGAGGAAAATTGAGAAAGAAGAAAAAGAAGAAATAAAAGAGGAAAGATGAGAGCGAAGAAAAAGAAGAAATAAAAGAGGAAAGTTGAGAGGGAAGAAAAATAAAAAATAAAAGAGGAAAGTTGAGAGGGAAAAAAAGAAGAAATAAAAGAGGAAAGTTGAGAGGGAAGAAAAAAAAGAAATAAAAGAGGAAAGATGAGAGCGAAGAAAAAGAAGAAAGAAAAGAGGAAAGTTGAGAGGGAAGAAAAATAAAAAATAAAAGGGGAAAGTTGAGAGGGAAAAAAAGAAGAAATAAAAGAGGAAAATTGAGAGCGAAGAAAAAGAAGAAATTTAAGAGGAAAGATGAGAGCAAAGAAAAAGAAGAAATAAAAGAGGAAAGTTGAGAGGGAAGAAAAATAAAAAATAAAAGAGGAAAGTTGAGAGGGAAGAAAAAGAAGAAATAAAAGAGGAAAGTTGAGAGGGAAAAAAAGAAGAAATAAAAGAGGAAAGTTGAGAGGGATGAAAAAGAAGAAATAAAAGAGGAAAATTGAGAGCGAAGAAAAAGAAGAAATAAAAGAGGAAAGTTGAGAGGGAAGAAAAAGAAAAAATAAAGGAGGAAAGTTGAGAGGGAAGAAAAAAAAGTAATAAAAGTGAAAAGTTGAGAGTGACGAAAAAGAAGAAATAAAAGAGGAAAGATGAGAGCGAAGAAAAAGAAGAAATAAAAGAGGAATGTTGAGAGGGAAGAAAAATAAAAAAATAAAAGAGGAAAGTTGAGAAGGAAGAAAAATAAAAAATAAAAGAGGAAAGTTGAGAGGGAAAAAAAGAAGAAATAAAAGAGGAAAGTTGAGAGGGAAGAAAAAGAATAAATAAAAGAGGAAAGATGAGAGCGAAGAAAAAGAAGAAAGAAAAGAGGAAAGTTGAGAGGGAAGAAAAATAAAAAATAAAAGAGGAAAGTTGAGAGGGAAAAAAGAAGAAATAAAAGAGGAAAGTTGAGAGGGAAGAAAAAGAAGAAATTTAAGAGGAAAGATGAGAGCAAAGAAAAAGAAGAAATAAAAGAGGAAAGTTGAGAGGGAAGAAAAATAAAAAATAAAAGAGGAAAGTTGAGAGGGAAAAAAAGAAGAAATAAAAGAAGAAAGTTGAGAGGGAAGAAAAAGAAGAAATAAAAGAGGAAAATTGAGAGCGAAGAAAAAGAGGAAATAAAAGAGGAAAGATGAGAGCGAAGAAAAAGAAGAAATAAAAGAGGAAAGTTGAGAGGGAAGAAAAATAAAAAATAAAAGAGGAAAGTTGAGAGGGAAAAAAGAAGAAATAAAAGAGGAAAGTTGAGAGGGAAGAAAAAGAAAAAATAAAGGAGGAAAGTTTAGAGGGAAGAAAAAAAAGTAATAAAAGTGGAAAGTTGAGAGTGAAGAAAAAGAAGAAATAAAAGAGGAAAGATGAGAGCGAAGAAAAAGAAGAAATAAAAGTGGAATGTTGAGAGGGAAGAAAAATAAAAAAATAACAGAGGAAAGTTGAGAGGGAAAAAAAGAAGAAATAAAAGAGGAAAATTCAGAGCGAAGAAAAAGAAGAAATAAAAGAGGAAAGATGAGAGCGAAGAAAAAGAAGAAATAAAAGTGGAATGTTGAGAGGGAAGAAAAATAAAAAAATAACAGAGGAAAGTTGAGAGGGAAAAAAAGAAGAAATAAAAGAGGAAAGTTGAGAGGGAAGAAAAAGAAGAAAAAAATGATGAAAGATGAGAGCGAAGAAGAAGAAGAAATAAAAGAGGAAAGTTGAGAGGGAAGAAAAATAAAAAATAAAAGAGGAAAGATGAGAGCGAAGAAAAAGAAGAAATAAAAGAGGAAAGTTGAGAGGGAAGAAAAATAAAAAATAAAAGAGGAAAGTTGAGAGGGAAAAAAGAAGAAATAAAAGAGGAATTTGAGAGGGAAGAAAAAGAAGAAAAAAAAGAGGAAAGATGAGAGCGAAGAAAAAGAAGAAATAAAAGAGGAACGTTGAGAGGGAAGAAAAATAAAAAATAAAAGAGGAAAGTTGAGAGGGAAAAAAAGAAGAAATAAAAGAGGAAAATTGAGAGCGAAGAAAATGAAGAAATTTAAGAGGAAAGATGAGAGCAAAGAAAAAGAAGAAATAAAAGAGGAAAGTTGAGAGGGAAGAAAAATAAAAAACAAAAGAGGAAAGTTGAGAGGGAAAAAAAGAAGAAATAAAAGAGGAAAGTTGAGAGGGGAGAAAAAGAAGAAATAAAAGAGGAAAGTTGAGAGGGAAGAAAAAGAATAAATAAAAGAGGAAAGATGAGAGCGAAGAAAAAGAAGAAAGAAAAGAGGAAAGTTGAGAGGGAAGAAAAATAAAAAATAAAAGAGGAAAGTTGAGAGGGAAAAAAAGAAGAAATAAAAGAGGAAAGTTGAGAGGGAAGAAAAAGAAGAAATTTAAGAGGAAAGATGAGAGCAAAGAAAAAGAAGAAATAAAAGAGGAAAGTTGAGAGGGAAGAAAAATAAAAAATAAAAGAGGAAAGTTGAGAGGGAAAAAAAGAAGAAATAAAAGAGGAAAGTTGAGATGGAAGAAAAAGAAGAAATAAAAGAGGAAAATTGAGAGCGAAGAAAAAGAGGAAATAAAAGAGAAAAGATGAGAGCGAAGTAAAAGAAGAAATAAAAGAGGAAAGTTGAGAGGGAAGAAAAATAAAAAATAAAAGAGGAAAGTTGAGAGGGAAAAAAGAAGAAATAAAAGAGGAAAGTTGACAGGGAAGAAAAAGAAAAAATAAAGGAGGAAAGTTTAGAGGGAAGAAAAAAAAGTAATAAAAGTGGAAAGTTGAGAGTGAAGAAAAAGAAGAAATAAAAGAGGAAAGATGAGAGCGAAGAAAAAGAAGAAATAAAAGTGGAATGTTGAGAGGGAAGAAAAATAAAAAAATAACAGAGGAAAGTTGAGAGGGAAAAAAAGAAGAAATAAAAGAGGAAAGTTGAGAGGGAAGAAAAAGAAGAAATAAAAGATGAAAGATGAGAGCGAAGAAAAAGAAGAAATAAAAGAGGAAAGTTGAGAGGGAAGAAAAATAAAAAATAAAAGAGGAAAGATGAGAGCGAAGAAAAAGAAGAAATAAAAGAGGCAAGTTGAGAGGGAAGAAAAATAAAAAATAAAAGAGGAAAGTTGAGAGGGAAAAAAGAAGAAATAAAAGAGGAATTTGAGAGGGGAGAAAAAGAAAAAATAAAGGAGGAAAGTTGAGAGGGAAGAAAAAAAAGTAATAAAAGTGGAAAGTTGAGAGTGAAGAAAAAGAAGAAATAAAAGAGGAAAGATGAGAGCGAAGAAAAAGAAGAAATAAAAGAGGAACGTTGAGAGGGAAGAAAACTAAAAAATAAAAGAGGAAAGTTGAGAGGGAAAAAAGAAGAAATAAAAGAGGAAAATTGAGAGCGAAGAAAATGAAGAAATTTAAGAGGAAAGATGAGAGCAAAGAAAAAGAAGAAATAAAAGAGGAATGTTGAGAGGGAAGAAAAATAAAAAATAAAAGAGGAAAGTTGAGAGGGAAAAAAAGAAGAAATAAAAGAGGAAAGTTGAGAGGGGAGAAAAAGAAAAAATAAAGGAGGAAAGTTGAGAGGGAAGAAAAAAAAGTAATAAAAGTGGAAAGTTGAGAGTGAAGAAAAAGAAGAAATGAAAGAGGAAAGATGAGAGCGAAGAAAAAGAAGAAATAAAAGAGGAATGTTGAGAGGGAAGAAAAATAAAAAAATAAAAGAGGAAAGTTGAGAGGGAAGAAAAATGAAAAATAAAAGAGAAAAGTTGAGAGGGAAAAAAAGAAGAAATAAAAGAGGAAAGTTGAAAGGGAAGAAAAATAAAAAATAAAAGAGGAAAGATGAGAGCGAAGAAAAAGAAGAAAGAAAAGAGGAAAGTTGAGAGGGAAGAAAAATAAAAAATAAAAGAGGAAAGTTGAGAGGGAAAAAAAGAAGAAATAAAAGAGGAAAATTGAGAGGGAATAAAAAGAAGAAAAAAAGAGGAAAGATGAGAGCGAAGAAAAAGAAGAAATAAAAGAGGAAAGTTGAGAGGGAAGAAAAATAAAAAATAAAAGAGGAAAGTTGAGATGGAAAAAAGAAGAAATAAAAGAGGAATTTGAGAGGGACGAAAAAGAAGAAAAAAAAGAGGAAAGATGAGAGCGAAGAAAAAGAATAAATAAAAGAGGAACGTTGAGAGGGAAGAAAAAGAAGAAATAAAAGAGGAAAGTTGAGAGGGAAAAAAGAAGAAATAAAAGAGGAAAGTTGAGAGGGAAGAAAAAGAAGAAATAAAAGAGGAAAGTTGAGAGGGAAGAAAAATAAAAATTAAAAGAGGAAAGTTGAGAGGGAAGAAAAAGAAGAAATAAAATAGGAAAGTTGAGAGGGATGAAAAAGAAGAAATAAAAGAAGAAAGTTGAGAGGGATGAAAAAGAAGAAATAAAAGAGGAAAGATGAGAGGGAAGAAAAAGAAGAAATAAAAGAGGAATGTTTAGTGGGAAGAAAAAGAAGAAATAAAAGTGGAAAGTTGAGAGGGAAGAAAAAGAAGAAATAAAAGAGGAAAGATGAGAGGGAAGAAAAAGAAGAAATAAAAGAGGAAAGATGAGAGGGAAGAAAAAGAAGAAATAAAAGAGGAATGTTGAGAGCGAAGAAAAAGAAGAAATAAGAGGATAGTTGAGACGGAAGAAAAAGAAGAAATAAAAGAGGTACGTTGAGAGGGAAGAAAAAGAAGAAATAAAAGAGGAAAGTTGAGAGGGAAGAAAAAGAAGAAATAAAAGAGGAAAGTTGAGAGGGAAGAAAAAGAAGAAATAAAAGAGGAAAGTTGAGAGGGAAGAAAAAGAAAAAACAAACGAGGAAAATTGAGAGGGAAGTTAAAGAAGAAATAAAAGAGGAAAGATGAGAGGGAAGAAAAAAAGAAATAAAAGAGGAAAGATGAGAGGGATGAAAAAGAAGAAATAAAAGAGGAAAGATGAGAGGGAAGAAAAAGATGAAATAAAAGAGGAAAGATGAGAGGGATGAAAAAGAAGAAATAAAAGAGGAAAATTGAGAGGGAAGAAAAAGCAGAAATAAAATAGGAAAGTTGAGAGGGATGAAAAAGAAGAAACAAAAGAGGAAAGATGAGAGGGAAGAAAAAGAAGAAATAAAAGAGAAAAGTTGAGTGGGAAGAAAAAGAAGAAATAAAAGAGAAAAGTTGAGAGGGATGAAAAAGCAGAAATAAAATAGGAATGTTGAGAGGGATGAAAAAGAAGAAATAAAAGTGGAAAGTTGAGAGGGATGAAAAAGAAGAAACAAAAGAGGAAAGATGAGAGGGAAGAAAAAGAAGAAATAAAAGAGAAAAGTTGAGTGGGAAGAAAAAGAAGAAATAAAAGAGGAAAGTTGAGAGGGAAGAAAAAGAAGAAATAAAAGAGGAAAGTTGAGAGGGAAGAAAAGAAGAAATAAAAGATTTTAGTTGAGACGGAAGAAAAAGAACAAATAAAAGAGGAAAGTTTAGAGGGAAGAAAAGAAGAAATAAAAGAGGATAGTTGAGAGGGAAGAAAAAGTAGAAATAAAAGAGGAAAGTTGAGAGGGAAGAAAAGAAGAAATAAAAGAGGATAGTTGAGACGGAAGAAAAAGAAGAAATAAAAGAGGAAAGTTTAGAGGGAAGAAAAGAAGAAATAAAAGAGGATAGTTGAGAGGGAAGAAGAAGTAGAAATAAAAGAGGAAAGTTGAGAGGGAAGAAAAGAAGAAATAAAAGTGGATAGTTGAGACGGAAGAAAAAGAAGAAATAAAAGAGGAAAGTTTAGAGGGAAGAAAAGAAGAAATAAAAGAGGATAGTTGAGAGGGAAGAAAAAGTAGAAATAAAAGAGGAAAGTTGAGAGGGAAGAAAAGAAGAAATAAAAGAGGATAGTTGAGACGGAAGAAAAAGAAGAAATAAAAGAGGAAAGTTTAGAGGGAAGAAAAGAAGAAATAAAAGAGGATAGTTGAGAGGGAAGAAAAAGTAGAAATAAAAGAGGAAAGTTGAGAGGGAAGAAAAGAAGAAATAAAAGAGGAAAGTTGAGAGGGAAGAAAAAGAAGAAATAAAAGAGGAAAGTTTAGAGGGAAGAAAAGAAGAAATAAAAGAGGATAGTTGAGAGGGAAGAAAAAGTAGAAATAAAAGAGGAAAGTTGAGAGGGAAGAAAAGAAGAAATAAAAGAGGATAGTTGAGAGGGAAGAAAAAGTAGAAATAAAAGAGGAAAGTTGAGAGGGAAGAAAAGAAGAAATAAAAGAGGATAGTTGAGAGGGAAGAAAAAGTAGAAATAAAAGAGGAAAGTTGAGAGGGAAGAAAAGAAGAAATAAAAGAGGATAGTTGAGAGGGAAGATAAAGTAGAAATAAAAGAGGAAAGTTGAGAGGGAAGAAAAGAAGAAATAAAAGAGGATAGTTGAGACGGAAGAAAAAGTAGAAATAAAAGAGGAAAGTTGAGAGGGAAGAAAAGAAGAAATAAAAGAGGAAAGTTGAGAGGGAAGAAAAAGAAGAAATAAAAGAGGAAAGTTTAGAGGGAAGAAAAGAAGAAATAAAAGAGGATAGTTGAGAGGGAAGAAAAAGTAGAAATAAAAGAGGAAAGTTGAGAGGGAAGAAAAGAAGAAATAAAAGAGGATAGTTGAGACGAAAGAAAAAGAAGAAATAAAAGAGGAAAGTTTAGAGGGAAGAAAAGAAGAAATAAAAGAGGATAGTTGAGAGGGAAGAAAAAGTAGAAATAAAAGAGGAAAGTTGAGAGGGAAGAAAAGAAGAAATAAAAGAGGATAGTTGAGACGGAAGAAAAAGAAGAAATAAAAGAGGAAAGTTTAGAGGGAAGAAAAGAAGAAATAAAAGAGGATAGTTGAGAGGGAAGAAAAAGTAGAAATAAAAGAGGAAAGTTGAGAGGGAAGAAAAGTAGAAATAAAAGAGGATAGTTGAGACGGAAGAAAAAGAAGAAATAAAAGCGGGACGTTGAGAGGGAAGAAAAAGAAGAAATAAAAGAGGATAGTTGAGAGGGAAGAAAAAGTAGAAATAAAAGAGGAAAGTTGAGAGGGAAGAAAAGAAGAAATAAAAGAGGATAGTTGAGACGGAAGAAAAAGAAGAAATAAAAGAGGAAAATTTAGAGGGAAGAAAAGAAGAAATAAAAGAGGATAGTTGAGAGGGAAGAAAAAGTAGAAATAAAAGAGGAAAGTTGAGAGGGAAGAAAAGAAGAAATAAAAGAGGATAGTTGAGACGGAAGAAAAAGTAGAAATAAAAGAGGAAAGTTGAGAGGGAAGAAAAGAAGAAATAAAAGAGGATAGTTGAGACGGAAGAAAAAGAAGAAATAAAAGAGGAAAGTTGAGAGGGAAGAAAAGAAGAAATAAAAGAGGAAAGTTGAGAGGGAAGAAAAAGAAGAAATAAAAGAGGAAAGTTTAGAGGGAAGAAAAGAAGAAATAAAAGAGGATAGTTGAGAGGGAAGAAAAAGTAGAAATAAAAGAGGAAAGTTGAGAGGGAAGAAAAGAAGAAATAAAAGAGGATAGTTGAGACGGAAGTAAAAGAAGAAATAAAAGAGGAAAGTTTAGAGGGAAGAAAAGAAGAAATAAAAGAGGATAGTTGAGAGGGAAGAAAAAGTAGAAATAAAAGAGGAAAGTTGAGAGGGAAGAAAAGAAGAAATAAAAGATGATAGTTGAGACGGAAGAAAAAGAAGAAATAAAAGAGGAAAGTTTAGAGGGAAGAAAAGAAGAAATAAAAGAGGATAGTTGAGAGGGAAGAAAAAGTAGAAATAAAACAGGAAAGTTGAGAGGGAAGAAAAGAAGAAATAAAAGAGGATAGTTGAGACGGAAGAAAAAGAATAAATAAAAGAGGAAAGTTTAGAGGGAAGAAAAGAATAAATAAAAGAGGATAGTTGAGAGGGAAGAAAAAGTAGAAATAAAAGAGGAAAGTTTGAGAGGGAAGAAAAGAAGAAATAAAAGAGGATAGTTGAGACGGAAGAAAAAGAAGAAATAAAAGAGGAAAGTTTAGAGGGAAGAAAAGAAGAAATAAAAGAGGATAGTTGAGAGGGAAGAAAAAGTAGAAATAAAAGAGGAAAGTTGAGAGGGAAGAAAAGAAGAAATAAAAGAGGATAGTTGAGACGGAAGAAAAAGAAGAAATAAAAGAGGAAAGTTTAGAGGGAAGAAAAGAAGAAATAAAAGAGGATAGTTGAGAGGGAAGAAAAAGTAGAAATAAAAGAGGAAAGTTGAGAGGGAAGAAAAGAAGAAATAAAAGAGGATAGTTGAGACGGAAGAAAAAGAAGAAATAAAAGAGGAAAGTTTAGAGGGAAGAAAAGAAGAAATAAAAGAGGAAAGTTGAGAGGGAAGAAAAGAAGAAATAAAAGAGGATAGTTGAGACGGAAGAAAAAGAAGAAATAAAAGCGGGACGTTGAGAGGGAAGAAAAAGAAGAAATAAAAGAGGATAGTTGAGAGGGAAGAAAAAGTAGAAATAAAAGAGGAAAGTTGAGAGGGAAGAAAAGAAGAAATAAAAGAGGATAGTTGAGACGGAAGAAAAAGTAGAAATAAAAGAGGAAAGTTGAGAGGGAAGAAAAGAAGAAATAAAAGAGGATAGTTGAGACGGAAGAAAAAGAAGAAATAAAAGAGGAAAGTTGAGAGGGAAGAAAAGAAGAAATAAAAGAGGAAAGTTGAGAGGGAAGAAAAAGAAGAAATAAAAGAGGAAAGTTTAGAGGGAAGAAAAGAAGAAATAAAAGAGGATAGTTGAGAGGGAAGAAAAAGTAGAAATAAAAGAGGAAAGTTGAGAGGGAAGAAAAGAAGAAATAAAAGAGTATAGTTGAGACGGAAGTAAAAGAAGAAATAAAAGAGGAAAGTTTAGAGGGAAGAAAAGAAGAAATAAAAGAGGATAGTTGAGAGGGAAGAAAAAGTAGAAATAAAAGAGGAAAGTTGAGAGGGAAGAAAAGAAGAAATAAAAGAGGATAGTTGAGACGGAAGAAAAAGAAGAAATAAAAGAGGAAAGTTTAGAGGGAAGAAAAGAAGAAATAAAAGAGGATAGTTGAGAGGGAAGAAAAAGTAGAAATGAAAGAGGAAAGTTGAGAGGGAAGAAAAGAAGAAATAAAAGAGGATAGTTGAGACGGAAGAAAAAGTAGAAATAAAAGAGGAAAGTTGAGAGGGAAGAAAAGAAGAAATAAAAGAGGATAGTTGAGACGGACGAAAAAGAAGAAATAAAAGAGGAAAGTTGAGAGGGAAGAAAAGAAGAAATAAAAGAGGAAAGTTGAGAGCGAAGAAAAAGAAGAAATAAAAGAGGATAGTTGAGACGGAAGAAAAAGAAGAAATAAAAGAGGAACGTTGAGAGGGAAGAAAAAGAAGAAATAAAAGAGGAAAGTTGAGAGGGAAGAAAAAGAAGAAATAAAAGAGGAAAGTTGAGAGGGAAGAAAAAGAAAAAACAAACGAGGAAAATTGAGAGGGAAGAAAAAGAAGAAATAAAAGAGGAAAGATGAGAGGGAAGAAAAAGAAGAAATAAAAGAGGACAGATGAGAGGGATGAAAAAGAAGAAATAAAAGAGGAAAGATGAGAGGGAAGAAAAAGAAAAAATAAAAGAGGAAAGATGAGAGGGATTAAAAAGAAGAAATAAAAGAGGAAAATTGAGAGGAAAGAAAAAGAAGAAATAAAATAGGAAAGTTGAGAGGGAAGAAAAAGAAGAAATAAAAGAGGAAAGTTGAGAGGGATGAAAAAGAAGAAATAAAAGAGGAAAGATGAGAGGGAAGAAAAAGAAGAAATAAAAGAGGAAAGTTGAGTGGGAAGAAAAAGAAGAAATAAAAGTGGAAAGTTGAGAGGGAAGAAAAAGAAGAAATAAAAGAGGAAAGATGAGAGGGAAGAAAAAGAAGAAATAAAAGAGGAAAGATGAGAGGGAAGAAAAAGAAGAAATAAAAGAGGAAAGATGAGAGGAAAGAAAAAGAAGAAATAAAATAGGAAAGTTGAGAGGGAAGAAAAAGAAGAAATAAAAGAGGAAAGTTGAGAGGGATGAAAAAGAAGAAATAAAAGAGGAAAATTGAGAGGGAAGAAAAAGAAGAAACAAACGAGGAAAATTGAGAGGGAAGAAAAAGAAGAAATAAAAGAGGAAAGATGAGAGGGAAGAAAAAGAAGAAATAAAAGAGGAAAGATGAGAGGGATGAAAAAGTAGAAATAAAAGAGGAAAGATGAGAGGGATGAAAAAGAAGAAATAAAAGAGGAAAGGTGAGAGGGATGAAAAAGAAGAAATAAAAGAGGAAAGATGAGAGGGATGAAAAAGAAGAAATAAAAGAGGAAAATTGAGAGGGAAGAAAAAGAAGAAGTAAAATAGGAAAGTTGAGAGGGATGAAAAAGAAGAAATAAAAGAGGAAAGTTGAGAGGGAGTAAAAAGAAGAAATAAAAGAGGAAAGATGAGAGGGAAGAAAAAGAAGAAATAAAAGAGAAAAGTTTAGAGGGAAGAAAAAGAAGAAATAAAAGAGGAAAGATGAGAGGGAAGAAAAAGAAGAAATAAAAGAGGAAAGATGAGAGGGAAGAAAAAGTAGAAATAAAAGAGGAAAGTTTAGAGGGAAGAAAAAGAAGAAATAAAAGAGGAAAGTTGAGAGGGAAGAAAAGAAGAAATAAAAGAGGATAGTTGAGAGGGAAGAAAAAGTAGAAATAAAAGAGGAAAGTTGAGAGGGAAGAAAAGAAGAAATAAAAGAGGATAGTTGAGAGGGAAGAAAAAGTAGAAATAAAAGAGGAAAGTTGAGAGGGAAGAAAAGAAGAAATAAAAGAGGAAAGTTGAGAGGGAAGAAAAAGAAGAAATAAAAGAGGAAAGTTTAGAGGGAAGAAAAGAAGAAATAAAAGAGGATAGTTGAGAGGGAAGAAAAAGTAGAAATAAAAGAGGAAAGTTGAGAGGGAAGAAAAGAAGAAATAAAAGAGGATAGTTGAGACGGAAGAAAAAGAAGAAATAAAAGAGGAAAGTTTAGAGGGAAGAAAAGAAGAAATAAAAGAGGAAAGTTTAGAGGGAAGAAAAGAAGAAATAAAAGAGGATAGTTGAGAGGGAAGAAAAAGTAGAAATAAAAGAGGAAAGTTGAGAGGGAAGAAAAGAAGAAATAAAAGAGGATAGTTGAGAGGGAAGAAAAGAAGAAATAAAAGAGGAAAGTTGAGAGGGAAGAAAAAGAAGAAATAAAAGAGGAAAGTTGAGAGGGAAGAAAAGAAGAAATAAAAGAGGATAGTTGAGAGGGAAGAAAAAGTAGAAATAAAAGAGGAAAGTTGAGAGGGAAGAAAAGAAGAAATAAAAGAGGATAGTTTTGACGGAAGAAAAAGAAGAAATAAAAGAGGAAAGTTGAGAGGGAAGAAAAGAAGAAATAAAAGAGGAAAGTTGAGAGGGAAGAAAAAGAAGAAATAAAAGAGGAAAGTTTAGAGGGAAGAAAAGAAGAAATAAAAGAGGATAGTTGAGAGGGAAGAAAAAGTAGAAATAAAAGAGGAAAGTTGAGAGGGAAGAAAAGAAGAAATAAAAGAGGAAAGTTGAGAGCGAAGAAAAAGAAGAAATAAAAGAGGAAAGTTTAGAGGGAAGAAAAGAAGAAATAAAAGAGGATAGTTGAGAGGGAAGAAAAAGTAGAAATAAAAGAGGAATGTTGAGAGAGAAGAAAAGAAGAAATGAAAGAGGAAAGTTTACAGGGAAGAAAAGAAGAAATAAAAGAGGATAGTTGAGAGGGAAGAAAAAGTAGAAATAAAAGAGGAAAGTTGAGAGGGAAGAAAAGAAGAAATAAAAGAGGATAGTTGAGACGGAAGAAAAAGTAGAAATAAAAGAGGAAAGTTGAGAGGGAAGAAAAGAAGAAATAAAAGAGGATAGTTGAGACGGACGAAAAAGAAGAAATAAAAGAGGAAAGTTGAGAGGGAAGAAAAGAAGAAATAAAAGAGGAAAGTTGAGAGGGAAGAAAAAGAAGAAATAAAAGAGGAAAGTTGAGAGGGAAGAAAAGAAGAAATAAAAGAGGATAGTTGAGACGGAAGAAAAAGAAGAAATAAAAGCGGGACGTTGAGAGGGAAGAAAAAGAAGAAATAAAAGAGGAAAGTTGAGTGGGAAGAAAAAGAAGAAATAAAAGTGGAAAGTTGAGAGGGAAGAAAAAGAAGAAATAAAAGAGGAAAGATGAGAGGGAAGAAAAAGTAGAAATAAAAGAGGAAAGTTTAGAGGGAAGAAAAAGAAGAAATAAAAGAGGAAAGTTGAGAGCGAAGAAAAAGAAGAAATAAAAGAGGATAGTTGAGACGGAAGAAAAAGAAGAAATAAAAGAGGAACGTTGAGAGGGAAGAAAAAGAAGAAATAAAAGAGGAAAGTTGAGAGGGAAGAAAAAGAAGTAATAAAAGAGGAAAGTTGAGAGGGAAGAAAAAGAAAAAACAAACGAGGAAAATTGAGAGGGAAGAAAAAGAAGAAATAAAAGAGGAAAGATGAGAGGGAAGAAAAAGAAGAAATAAAAGAGGAAAGATGAGAGGGATGAAAAAGAAGAAATAAAAGAGGAAAGATGAGAGGGAAGAAAAAAAAGAAATGAAAGAGGAAAGATGAGAGGGATTAAAAAGAAGAAATAAAAGAGGAAAATTGAGAGGAAAGAAAAAGAAGAAATAAAATAGGAAAGTTGAGAGGGAAGAAAAAGAAGAAATAAAAGAGGAAAGTTGAGAGGGATGAAAAAGAAGAAATAAAAGAGGAAAGATGAGAGGGAAGAAAAAGAAGAAATAAAAGAGGAAAGTTGAGTGGGAAGAAAAAGAAGAAATAAAAGTGGAAAGTTGAGAGGGAAGAAAAAGAAGAAATAAAAGAGGAAAGATGAGAGGGAAGAAAAAGAAGAAATAAAAGAGGAAAGATGAGAGGGAAGAAAAAGAAGAAATAAAAGAGGAAAGATGAGAGGGATGAAAAAGAAGAAATAAAATAGGAAAGATGAGAGGGAAGAAAAAGAAGAAAAAAAGAGGAAAGATGAGAGGGATCAAAAAGAAGAAATAAAAGAGGAAAATTGAGAGGGAAGTAAAAGAAGAAACAAACGAGGAAAATTGAGAGGGAAGAAAAAGAAGAAATAAAAGAGGAAAGATGAGAGGGAAGAAAAAGAAGAAATAAAAGAGGAAAGATGAGAGGAAAGAAAAAGTAGAAATAAAAGAGGAAAGATGAGAGGGATGAAAAAGAAGAAATAAAAGAGGAAAGGTGAGAGGGATGAAAAAGAAGAAATAAAAGAGGAAAGATGAGAGGGATGAAAAAGAAGAAATAAAAGAGGAAAATTGAGAGGGAAGAAAAAGAAGAAGTAAAATAGGAAAGTTGAGAGGGATGAAAAAGAAGAAATAAAAGAGGAAAGTTGAGAGGGAGTAAAAAGAAGAAATAAAAGAGGAAAGATGAGAGGGAAGAAAAAGAAGAAATAAAAGAGAAATGTTTAGAGGGAAGAAAAAGAAGAAATAAAAGAGGAAAGATGAGAGGGAAGAAAAAGAAGAAATAAAAGAGGAAAGATGAGAGGGAAGAAAAAGTAGAAATAAAAGAGGAAAGTTTAGAGGGAAGAAAAAGAAGAAATAAAAGAGGAAAGTTGAGAGCGAAGAAAAAGAAGAAATAAAAGAAGATAGTTGAGACGGAAGAAAAAGAAGAAATAAAAGAGGAACGTTGAGAGGGAAGAAAAAGAAGAAATAAAAGAGGAAAGTTGAGAGGGAAGAAAAAGAAGAAATAAAAGAGGAAAGTTGAGAGGGATGAAAAAGAAGAAATAAAAGAGGAAAGATGAGAGGGAAGAAAAAGAAGAAATAAAAGAGGAAAGTTGAGTGGGAAGAAAAAGAAGAAATAAAAGTGGAAAGTTGAGAGGGAAGAAAAAGAAGAAATAAAAGAGGAAAGATGAGAGGGAAGAAAAAGAAGAAATAAAAGAGGAAAGATGAGAGGGAAGAAAAAGAAGAAATAAAAGAGGAAAGATGAGAGGGATGAAAAAGAAGAAACAAATGAGGAAAGATGAGTGGGAAGAAAAAGAAGAAAAAAAAGAGGAAAGATGAGAGGGATGAAAAAGAAGAAACAAAAGAGGAAAATTGAGAGGGAAGAAAAAGAAGAAACAAACGAGGAAAATTGAGAGGGAAGAAAAAGAAGAAATAAAAGAGGAAAGATGAGAGGGAAGAAAAGAAGAAATAAAAGAGGAAAGATGAGAGGGATGAAAAAGAAGAAATAAAAGAGGAAAGATGAGAGGGAAGAAAAAGAAGAAATAAAAGAGGAAAGATGAGAGGGATGAAAAAGAAGAAATAATAGAGGAAAATTGAGAGGGAAGAAAAAGAAGAAATAAAATAAGAAAGTTGAGAGTGATGAAAAAGAAGAAATAAAAGAGGAAAGATTAGTGGGAAGAAAAAGAAAAATAAACGAGGAAAGTTGTGAGGGAAGAAAAAGAAGAAATAAAAGAGGAAAGATGTGAGGGAAGAAAAAGAAGAAATAAAAGAGGAAAGTTGTGAGGGAAGAAAAAGAAGAAATAAAAGAGGAAAGATGAGAGGGAAGAAAAAGAAGAAATAAAAGAGGAAAGATGAGAGGGAAGAAAAAGAAGAAACAAACGAGGAAAATTGAGAGGGAAGAAAAAGAAGAAATAAAAGAGGAAAGATGAGAGGGATGAAAAAGAAGAAATAAAAGAGGAAAGATGAGAGGGAAGAAAAAGAAGAAATAAAAGAGGAAAGTTGAGTGGGAAGAAAAAGAAGAAATAAAAGTGGAAAGTTGAGAGGGAAGAAAAAGAAGAAATAAAAGAGGAAAGATGAGAGGGAAGAAAAAGAAGAAATAAAAGAGGAAAGATGAGAGGGAAGAAAAAGAAGAAATAAAAGAGGAAAGATGAGAGGGATGAAAAAGAAAAACAAAAGAGGAAAGATGAGTGGGAAGAAAAAGAAGAAAAAAAAGAGGAAAGATGAGAGGGATGAAAAAGAAGAAACAAAAGAGGAAAATTGTGAGGGAAGAAAAAGAAGAAACAAACGAGGAAAATTGAGAGGGAAGAAAAAGAAGAAATAAAAGAGGAAAGATGAGAGGGAAGAAAAGAAGAAATAAAAGAGGAAAGATGAGAGGGATGAAAAAGAAGAAATAAAAGAGGAAAGATGAGAGGGAAGAAAAAGAAGAAATAAAAGAGGAAAGTTGAGAGGGATGAAAAAGAAGAAATAAAAGAGGAAAATTGAGAGGGAAGAAAAAGAAGAAATAAAATAGGAAAGTTGAGAGTGATGAAAAAGAAGAAATAAAAGAGGAAAGATTAGTGGGAAGAAAAAGAAAAATAAACGAGGAAAGTTGTGAGGGAAGAAAAAGAAGAAATAAAAGAGGAAAGATGTGAGGGAAGAAAAAGAAGAAATAAAAGAGGAAAGATGAGAGGGAAGAAAAAGAAGAAATAAAAGAGGAAAGATGAGAGGGAAGAAAAAGAAGAAACAAACGAGGAAAATTGAGAGGGAAGAAAAAGAAGAAATAAAAGAGGAAAGATGAGAGGGAAGAAAAAGAAGAAATAAAAGAGGAAAGTTGAGAGGGATGAAAAAGAAGAAATAAAATAGGAAAGATGAGAGGGATAAAAAAGAAGAAATAAAAGAGGAAAGTTGAGAGCGAAGAAAAAGAAGAAATAAAAGAGGATAGTTGAGACGGAAGAAAAAGAAGAAATAAAAGAGGAACGTTGAGAGGGAAGAAAAAGAAGAAATAAAAGAGGAAAGTTGAGAGGGAAGAAAAAGAAGAAATAAAATAGGAAAGTTGAGAGGGATGAAAAAGAAGAAATAAAAGAGGAAAGTTGAGAAGGATGAAAAAGAAGAAATAAAAGAGGAAAGATGAGAGGGTAGAAAAAGAAGAAATAAAAGAGGAAAGATGAGAGTGAAGAAAAGTAGAAATAAAAGAGGAAATTTTAGAGGGAAGAAAAAGAAGAAATAAAAGAGGAAAGTTGAGAGGGAAGAAAAAGAAGAAATAAAAGAGGAAAGTTGAGAGGGAAGAAAAAGAAGAAATAAAAGAGGAAAGTAGAGAGGGAAGAAAAAGAAAAAACAAACGAGGAAAATTGAGTGGGAAGAAAAAGAAGAAATAAAAGAGAAAAATTGAGAGCGAAAAAAAAGAAGAAATAAAAGAGGAAAGTTTAGTGGGAAGAAAAAGAAAAAATCAACGAGGAAAGTTTAGAGGGAAGAAAAAGAAAAAATGAAAGAGGAAAGTTTAGAGGGAAGAAAAAGTAGAAATGAAAGAGGAAAGTTTAGTGGGAAGAAAAAGAAGAAATGAAAGTGGAAAGTTGAGAGCGAAGTAAATTAAGAAATAAAAGAGGAAAGTCGTGAGCGAAGAAAAAGAAGAAATAAAAGAGGAAAGTTTAGTGGGAAGAAAAAGAAAAAATCAACGAGGAAAGTTTAGAGGGAAGAAAAAGAAAAAATGAAAGAGGAAAGTTTAGAGTGAAGAAAAAGAAGAAATAAAAGAGGAAAGTTGAGTGGGATGAAAAAGAAGAAATAAAAGAGGAAAGTTGAGAGCGAAGAAAAAGTAGAAATAACAGAGGAAAGTTGAGTGGGAAGAAAAAGAAGAAATAAAAGAGGAAAGTTGAGAGCGAAGAAAAAGAAGAAATAAAAGAGAAAAATTGAGAGCAAAAAAAAGAAGAAATAAAAGAGGTAAGTTTAGTGGGAAGAAAAAGAAAAAATCAACGAGGAAAGTTTAGAGGGATGAAAAAGAAAAAATGAAAGAGGAAAGTTTAGACGGAAGAAAATGAAGAAATAAAAGAGGAAAGTTGAGAGGGAAGAAAAAGAGGTAATAAAAGAGTAAAATTGAGAGCGAAGAAAAAGAAGAAATAAAAGAGGAAAGTTGAGAGGGAAGAACAAGAAGAAATAAACGAGGAAAGATGAGAGGGAAGAAAAAGAGGAAATAAAAGAAGAAAATTGAGAGCGAAGAAAACGAAGAATTATAAGAGGAAAGTTGAGAGGGAAGAAAAAGAAGAAATAAAAGAAGAAGGTTGAGAGGGAAGAAAAAGAAGAAATAAAAGAGGAAAATTGAGAGGGAAGAAAAAGAAGAAATAAAAGAGGAAAGATGAGAGCGAAGAAAAAGAAGAAATAAAAGAGGAAAGATGAGAACGAAGAAAAAGAAGAAATAAAAGAGGAAAGTTGAGAGGGAAGAAAAAGAAGAAATAAAAGAGGAAAGTTGAGAGGGAAATAAAGAAAGAATTAAAAGAGGAGAGTTGGGAAGGAAGAAAAAGAAGAAATAAAATAGGAAAGTAGAGAGGGAAGAAAAAGAAGAAATAAAAGAGGAAAGTTGAGAGGGAAGAAAAGAAGAAATAAAAGAGGAAAGTTGAGAGGTATGAAAAAGAAGAAATAAAAGAGGAAAGTTGAGAGGTATGAAAAAGAAGAAAAAAAGAGGAAAGTTGAGAGGGAAGAAAAAGTAGAAATAAAAGAGGAAAGTTTAGTGGGAAGAAAAAGAAGAAATGAAAGAGGAAAGTTTAGAGGGAAGAAAAAGAAGAAATGAAAGAGGAAAGTTTAGAGGGAAGAAAAAGAAGAAATGAAGGAGGAAAGTATAGAGGGAAGAAAAAGAAGAAATGAAAGAGGAAAGTTTAGAGGGAAGAAAAAGAAGAAATGAAAGAGGAAAGTTTAGTGGGAAGAAAAAGAAGAAATGAAAGTGGAAAGTTGAGAGCGAAGAAAAAGAAGAAATAAAAGAGGAATGTCGTGAGCGAAGAAAAAGAAGAAATAAAAGAGGAAAGTTTAGTGGGAAGAAAAAGAAAAAATCAACGAGGATAGTTTAGAGGGAAGAAAAAGAAGAAATGAAAGAGGAAAGTTTAGTGGGAAGAAAAAGAAGAAATTAAAGTGGAAAGTTGAGAGCGAAGAAAAAGAAGAAATAAAAGAGGAAAGTTGAGTGGGAAGAAAAAGAAAAAATAAAAGAGGAAAGTTGAGAGCGAAGAAAAAGAAGAAATAAAAGAGGAAAGTTGAGAGCGAAGAAAAAGAAGAAATAAAAGAGAAAAATTGAGAGCGAAAAAAAAGAAAAAATAAAAGAGGAAAGTTTAGTGGGAAGAAATAGAAAAAATCAACGAGGAAAGTTTAGAGGGATGAAAAAGAAGAAATGAAAGAGGAAAGTTTAGAAGGAAGAAAAAGAAAAAATGGAAGAGGAAAGTTTAGTGGGAAGAAAATGAAGAAATGAAAGTGGAAAGTTGAGAGCGAAGAAAAAGAAAAAATAAACGAGGAAAGATGAGAGGGAAGAAAAAGAAGAAATAAAAGAGGAAAGTTGAGAGGGATGAAAAATAAGAAATAAAAGAGGAAAGATGAGAGCGAAGAAAAAGAAGAAATAAGAGAGGAAAGTTGAGAGGGATGAAAAAGAAGAAATAAAATAGGAAAGATGAGTGGGAAGAAAAAGAAGAAATAAAAGAGGAAAGTTGAGAGCGAAGAAAAAGAAGAAATAAAAGAGGAAAGTTTAGTGGGAAGAAAAAGAAGAAATTAAAGTGGAAAGTTGAGAGAGAAGAAAAAGAAGAAATAAAAGAGGAAAGTTGAGTGGGAAGAAAAATAAAAAATAAAAGAGGAAAGTTGAGAGCGAAGAAAAAGAAGAAATAAAAGAGGAAAGTTGAGAGCAAAGAAAAAGAAGAAATAAAAGAGAAATGTTTAGAGGGAAGAAAAAGAAGAAATAAAAGAGGAAAGATGAGAGGGAAGAAAAAGAAGAAATAAAAGAGGAAAGATGAGAGGGAAGAAAAAGTAGAAATAAAAGAGGAAAGTTTAGAGGGAAGAAAAAGAAGAAATAAAAGAGGAAAGTTGAGAGCGAAGAAAAAGAAGAAATAAAAGAGGATAGTTGAGACGGAAGAAAAAGAAGAAATAAAAGAGGAACGTTGAGAGGGAAGAAAAAGAAGAAATAAAAGAGGAAAGTTGAGAGGGAAGAAAAAGAAGAAATAAAAGAGGAAAGTTGAGAGGGATGAAAAAGAAGAAATAAAAGAGGAAAGATGAGAGGGAAGAAAAAGAAGAAATAAAAGAGGAAAGTTGAGTGGGAAGAAAAAGAAGAAATAAAAGTGGAAAGTTGAGAGGGAAGAAAAAGAAGAAATAAAAGAGGAAAGATGAGAGGGAAGAAAAAGAAGAAATAAAAGAGGAAAGATCAGAGGGAAGAAAAAGAAGAAATAAAAGAGGAAAGATGAGAGGGATGAAAAAGAAGAAACAAAAGAGGAAAGATGAGTGGGAAGAAAAAGAAGAAAAAAAAGAGGAAAGATGAGAGGGATGAAAAAGAAGAAACAAAAGAGGAAAATTGAGAGGGAAGAAAAAGAAGAAACAAACGAGGAAAATTGAGAGGGAAGAAAAAGAAGAAATAAAAGAGGAAAGATGAGAGGGAAGAAAAGAAGAAATAAAAGAGGAAAGATGAGAGGGATGAAAAAGAAGAAATAAAAGAGGAAAATTGAGAGGGAAGAAAAAGAAGAAATAAAATAGGAAAGTTGAGAGTGATGAAAAAGAAGAAATAAAAGAGGAAAGATTAGTGGGAAGAAAAAGAAAAATAAACGAGGAAAGTTGTGAGGGAAGAAAAAGAAGAAATAAAAGAGGAAAGATGTGAGGGAAGAAAAAGAAGAAATAAAAGAGGAAAGTTGTGAGGGAAGAAAAAGAAGAAATAAAAGAGGAAAGATGAGAGGGAAGAAAAAGAAGAAATAAAAGAGGAAAGATGAGAGGGAAGAAAAAGAAGAAACAAACGAGGAAAATTGAGAGGGAAGAAAAAGAAGAAATAAAAGAGGAAAGATGAGAGGGAAGAAAAAGAAGAAATAAAAGAGGAAAGTTGAGAGCGAAGAAAAAGAAGAAATAAAAGAGGATAGTTGAGACGGAAGAAAAAGAAGAAATAAAAGAGGCACGTTGAGAGGGAAGAAAAAGAAGAAATAAAAGAGGAAAGTTGAGAGGGAAGAAAAAGAAGAAATAAAATAGGAAAGTTGAGTGGGATGAAAAAGAAGAAATAAAATAGGAAAGTTGAGAAGGATGAAAAAGAAGAAATAAAAGAGGAAAGATGAGAGGGTAGAAAAAGAAGAAATAAAAGAGGAAAGATGAGAGTGAAGAAAAGTAGAAATAAAAGAGGAAAGTTTAGAGGGAAGAAAAAGAAGAAATAAAAGAGGAAAGTTGAGAGGGAAGAAAAAGAAGAAATAAAAGAGGAAAGTTGAGAGGGAAGAAAAAGAAGAAATAAAAGAGGAAAGTAGAGAGGGAAGAAAAAGAAAAAACAAACGAGGAAAATTGAGAGGGAAGAAAAAGAAGAAATAAAAGAGGAAAGATGAGAGGCAAGAAAAAGAAGAAATAAAAGAGGAAAGATGAGAGGGATGAAAAAGAAGAAATAAAAGAGGAAAGATGAGAGGGAAGAAAAAGAAGAAATAAAAGAGGAAAGATGAGAGTGATGAAAAAGAAGAAATAAAAGAGGAAAGATGAGAGGGAAGAAAAAGAAGAAATAAAAGAGGAAAGATGAGAGGGATGAAAAAGAAGAAATAAAAGAGGAAAATTGAGAGGGAAGAAAAAGTAGAAATAAAAGAGGAAAGTTTAGAGGGAAGAAAAAGAAGAAATAAAAGAGGAAAGTTGAGAGGGAAGAAAAAGAAGAAATAAAAGAGGAAAGTTGAGAGGGAAGAAAAAGAAGAAATAAAAGAGGAAAGTAGAGAGGGAAGAAAAAGAAAAAACAAACGAAGAAAATTGAGAGGGAAGAAAAAGAAGAAATAAAAGAGGAAAGATGAGAGGGAAGAAAAAGAAGAAATAAAAGAGGAAAGATGAGAGGGATGAAAAAGAAGAAATAAAAGAGGAAAGATGAGAGGGAAGAAAAAGAAGAAATAAAAGAGGAAAGATGAGAGTGTAGAAAAAGAAGAAATAAAAGAGGAAAGATGAGAGGGAAGAAAAAGAAGAAATAAAAGAGGAAAGATGAGAGTGATGAAAAAGAAGAAATAAAATAGGAAAGTTGAGAGGGATGAAAATAAGAAATAAAAGAGGAAAGTTGAGAGGGATGAAAAAGAAGAAATAAAAGAGGAAAGATGAGAGGGAAGAAAAAGCAGAAATAAAAGAAGAAAGTTGAGTGGGAAGAAAAAGAAGAAATAAAAGTGGAAAGTTGAGAGCGAAGAAAAAGAAGAAATAAAAGAGGAAAGATGAGAGGGAAGAAAAAGTAGAAATAAAAGAGGAAAGTTTAGAGGGAAGAAAAAGAAGAAATAAAAGAGGAAAGTTGAGAGCGAAGAAAAAGAAGAAATAAAAGAGGATAGTTGAGACGGAAGAAAAAGAAGAAATAAAAGAGGAACGTTGAGAGGGAAGAAAAAGAAGAAATAAAAGAGGAAAGTTGAGAGGGAAGAAAAATAAGAAATAAAAGAGGAAATTTGAGAGGGAAGAAAAAGAAGAAATAAAAGAGGAAAGTTGAGAGGGAAGAAAAAGAAAAAACAAACGAGGAAAATTGAGAGGGAAGAAAAAGAAGAAATAAAAGAGGAAAGATGAGAGGGAAGAAAAAGAAGAAATAAAAGAGGAAAGTTTAGAGGGAAGAAAAAGAAGAAATAAAAGAGGAAAGTTGAGTGGGAAGAAAAAGAAGAAATAAAAGAGAAAAATTGAGAGCGAAAAAAAAGAAGAAATAAAAGAGGAAAGTTTAGTGGGAAGAAAAAGAAAAAATCAACGAGGAAAGTTTAGAGGGAAGAAAAAGAAAAAATGAAAGAGGAAAGTTTAGAGGGAAGAAAAAGTAGAAATGAAAGAGGAAAGTTTAGTGGGAAGAAAAAGAAGAAATGAAAGTGGAAAGTTGAGAGCGAAGTAAATGAAGAAATAAAAGAGGAAAGTCGTGAGCAAAGAAAAAGAAGAAATAAAAGAGGAAAGTTTAGTGGGAAGAAAAAGAAAAAATCAACGAGGAAAGTTTAGAGGGAAGAAAAAGAAAAAATGAAAGAGGAAAGTTTAGAGTGAAGAAAAAGAAGAAATAAAAGAGGAAAGTTGAGTGGGATGAAAAAGAAGAAATAAAAGAGGAAAGTTGAGAGCGAAGAAAAAGTAGAAATAACAGAGGAAAGTTGAGTGGGAAGAAAAAGAAGAAATAAAAGAGGAAAGTTGAGAGCGAAGAAAAAGAAGAAATAAAAGAGAAAAATTGAGAGCAAAAAAAAAGAAGAAATAAAAGAGAAAAGTTTAGTGGGAAGAAAAAGAAAAAATCAACGAGGAAAGTTTAGAGGGATGAAAAAGAAAAAATGAAAGAGGAAAGTTTAGACGGAAGAAAAAGAAGAAATAAAAGAGGAAAGTTGAGAGGGAAGAAAAAGAGGTAATAAAAGAGTAAAATTGAGAGCGAAGAAAAAGAAGAAATAAAAGAGGAAAGTTGAGAGGGAAGAAAAAGAAGAAATAAACGAGGAAAGATGAGAGGGAAGAAAAAGAGGAAATAAAAGAAGAAAATTGAGAGCGAAGAAAACGAAGAAATATAAGAGGAAAGTTGAGAGGGAAGAAAAAGAAGAAATAAAAGAAGAAGGTTGAGAGGGAAGAAAAAGAAGAAATAAAAGAGGAAAATTGAGAGGGAAGAAAAAGAAGAAATAAAAGAGGAAAGATGAGAGCGAAGAAAAAGAAGAATTAAAAGAGGAAAGATGAGAACGAAGAAAAAGAAGAAATAAAAGAGGAATGTTGAGAGGGAAGAAAAAGAAGAAATAAAAGAGGAAAGTTGAGAGGGAAATAAAGAAAGAAATAAAAGAGGAGAGTTGGGAAGGAAGAAAAAGAAGAAATAAAATAGGAAAGTAGAGAGGGAAGAAAAAGAAGAAATAAAAGAGGAAAGTTGAGAGGGAAGAAAAGAAGAAATAAAAGAGGAAAGTTGAGAGGTATGAAAAAGAAGAAATAAAAGAGGAAAGTTGAGAGGTATGAAAAAGAAGAAAAAAAGAGGAAAGTTGAGAGGGAAGAAAAAGTAGAAATAAAAGAGGAAAGTTTAGTGTGAAGAAAAAGAAGAAATGAAAGAGGAAAGTTTAGAGGGAAGAAAAAGAAGAAATGAAAGAGGAAAGTTTAGAGGGAAGAAAAAGAAGAAATGAAGGAGGAAAGTATAGAGGGAAGAAAAAGAAGAAATGAAAGAGGAAAGTTTAGAGGGAAGAAAAAGAAGAACTGAAAGAGGAAAGTTTAGTGGGAAGAAAAAGAAGAAATGAAAGTGGAAAGTTGAGAGCGAAGAAAAAGAAGAAATAAAAGAGGAATGTCGTGAGCGAAGAAAAAGAAGAAATAAAAGAGGAAAGTTTAGTGGGAAGAAAAAGAAAAAATCAACGAGGATAGTTTAGAGGGAAGAAAAAGAAGAAATGAAAGAGGAAAGTTTAGTGGGAAGAAAAAGAAGAAATTAAAGTGGAAAGTTGAGAGCGAAGAAAAAGAAGAAATAAAAGAGGAAAGTTGAGTGGGAAGAAAAAGAAAAAATAAAAGAGGAAAGTTGAGAGCGAAGAAAAAGAAGAAATAAAAGAGGAAAGTTGAGAGCGAAGAAAAAGAAGAAATAAAAGAGAAAAATTGAGAGCGAAAAAAAAGAAGAAATAAAAGAGGAAAGTTTAGTGGGAAGAAACAGAAAAAATCAACGAGGAAAGTTTAGAGGGATGAAAAAGAAGAAATGAAAGAGGAAAGTTTAGAAGGAAGAAAAAGAAAAAATGGAAGAGGAAAGTTTAGTGGGAAGAAAATGAAGAAATGAAAGTGGAAAGTTGAGAGCGAAGAAAAAGAAAAAATAAACGAGGAAAGATGAGAGGGAAGAAAAAGAAGAAATAAAAGAGGAAAGTTGAGAGGGATGAAAAATAAGAAATAAAAGAGGAAAGATGAGAGCGAAGAAAAAGAAGAAATAAGAGAGGAAAGTTGAGAGGGATGAAAAAGAAGAAATAAAATAGGAAAGATGAGTGGGAAGAAAAAGAAGAAATAAAAGAGGAAAGTTGAGAGCGAAGAAAAAGAAGAAATAAAAGAGAAAAATTGAGAGCGAAAAAAAAGAAGAAATAAAAGAGGAAAGTTTAGTGGGAAGAAAAAGAAAAAATCAACGAGGAAAGTTTAGAGGGAAGAAAAAGAAGAAATGAAAGAGGAAAGTTTAGTGGGAAGGAAAAGAAAAAATGAAAGTGGAAAGTTGAGAGCGAAGAAAAAGATGAAATAAAAGAGGAAAGTTGAGAGCGAAGTAAAAGAAGAAATAAAAGTGGAAAGTTTAGTGGGAAGAAAAAGAAAAAATCAACGAGGAAAGTTTAGAGGGAAGAAAAAGAAGAAATCAAAGAGGAACGTTTAGAGGGAAGAAAAAGAAGAAATGAAAGAGGAAAGTTTAGTGGGAAGAAAAAGAAGAAATGAAAGTGGAAAGTTGAGAGCGAAGAAAAAGAAGAAATAAAAGAGGAAAGTGGGAGCGAAGAAAAAGAAGAAATAAAAGAGGAAAGTTTAGTGGGAAGAAAAAGAAAAAATCAACGAGGAAAATTTAGAGGGAAGAAAAAGAAGAAATGAAAGAGGAAAGTTTAGTGGGAAGAAAAAGAAGAAATGAAAGTGGAAAGTTGAGAGCGAAGAAAAAGAAGAAATAAAAGAGGAAAGTTGAGAGCGAAGAAAAAGAAGAAATAAAAGTGGAAAGTTTAGTGGGAAGAAAAAGAAAAAATCAACGAGGAAAGTTTAGAGGGAAGAAAAAGAAGAAATGAAAGAGGAACGTTTAGAGGGAAGAAAAAGAAGACATGAAAGAGGAAAGTTTAGATGGAAGAAAAAGAAGACATGAAAGAGGAAAGTTTTGAGGGAAGAAAAAGAAGAAATGAAAGAGGAACGTTTAGAGGGAAGAAAAAGAAGACATGAAAGAGGAAAGTTTAGAGGGATGAAAAAGAAGACATGCAAGAGGAAAGTTTTGAGGGAAGAAAAAGAAGAAATGAAAGAGGAAAGTTTAGAGGGAAGAAAAAGAAGAAATGAAAGAGGAAAGTTTAGAGGGAAGAAAAAGAAGACATGAAAGAGGAAAGTTTAGAGGGAAGAAAAAGAAGAAATGAAAGAGGAAAGTTTAGAGGGAAGAAAAAGAAGAAATGAAAGAGGAAAGTTTAGTGGGAAGAAAAAGAAGAAATGAAAATGGAAAGTTTAGAGGGAAGAAAAAGAAGAAATAAAAGAGGAATGTTGAGAGGGAAGAAAAAGATGAAATAAAAGTGCAAAGTTGAGAGGGAAGAAAAATAACAAATAAAGGAGGAAAGTTGAGAAGGAAGAAAAAGAAATAAAACTGATAAGTTTAAAGGGATGAAAAAAAAGAAAGAAAAGAAAAAAGTTGAATGGGAAGAAAAATACAAAAGTAAAAAGGAAATTTGAGAGGATGTGGTTGGTTTGAACAAAGAACGAGAAGGTAGAGTGTGATAAGATCACACTCTACTCATTGACAGTCTTACGAGAAATGGCCAGCAATATAACATTTCTCAATAACAATCTCGCAGGACGAAGCAAAGATGGAGGACATATATTTTTATGAAAAAAGATAAGAAAAAATATCACTTTTTTTTCTCGCATATAAATTCAAGTGATGAAAAATCGGAAAAAAATACAATGTCACCGGGTATGAAAAAAAAAAGAAGACATTAATTTCATTTAAAACGAAATATATTAGGAAATTCAGGGACAAAGCGGTAAACATTTTTGTTTGGCGCCTTTCATTCTTTAGGACTTCATCACACTAAATTGATGTTTACGTTGATGTAAGTACATGTGCACGAAAGCGAAGAGACGCTGGGATTTTAATTTCAGGGTTCTCTATATTTCGTGCGAGCTTCTGTCATGAACTCCTAAAGGACGAAACACGTAAGAAGAAAAATCTTTTCCACTTTGTCATTGATATCTCGAACACTGTTCTGATATATATAAAAATGTATACATCATTTTCTCCCCACCCACCGTATATATATATATATATATATATATATATATATATATATATATATAGTTAAACCTAATGAGCCAGACAAACCTACCAAGGTTTCACTTAGGCAGATCGTCAGGGTCAGCTGGTTAAAGAGGCAAAAGAAAACGACGTATTTATAGGCGACAACCAAGAGAACACCACGTGACCAAAGAAAAAGAAAAAAAGAAAAGAAAAGAAAAAGAGTAGAAAAGAAAGACAACACCATGGGGGATGGGGTATATAATTTATTGAAATAACTAAAAGGAGAGGGGATATTTTAAGAAAACACGAATGATAACAATACAATTAGGGGAGGCCTATTTCAATAAGCAAGATTTTCTATGCCTACATTTGTTAAGAATTTAGGTTTTAGACTTTTAGTAGATCATTAGGTTTGTTATATAATGCTGTATCTAATTTTTCCTCTATGCATAGC
>OZ038503.1:28902153-28944653 GCA_964036315.1 Acanthosepion esculentum | reverse complement strand
GTGAACACTATTAATGACCCCGCTTCAGCGTCTTATTTGGTGTAAACTACTGCTGTAACCACTTTCCCTTCCCCGTTATTACTACCTACGATCATAATGTTCACCTTTTCGCCACCATATTCTTTAATGCATTTTGCGCATGGCCTGATAATAAGGGGATTGAATGCAAACACTACTTTTTGACCTGTGCGTGTAAACACTAATAATTGGCACTTTCAGCCCCTTAATTCGTGTGAGGGCCTACTTATAAGACGTCGTTAGTGTTTGCTCACTTACCTCCTCTATGTCCATTAATTTTCAATAAGGGATGAAATGCGAACATGACCGTTGACCTGTTTGCGTTGACACTACTAATTATCCAATCAAGTAACAGGATTTCACAGGTTCAGTCACTTCTATACCCACAAGTAGCATCATATTACACTTGGAATGGCAACAGATGGACACGAAGTTATGTAGGTGAACCTGTTTATGGACATCCAGGCATCAAGTTTGACCATTGACGGCAGAATATATACAGTTCACCCCAGCCAAAAAGAGTGCTTCTACCTTCGGCTTCTGTTAAATGGGGTCCAAAGTGTTTCGACGACTTCAAATCGTTTAATGGGCACTTTTGAAGCACGTACTGCGACGCCTGCTTAAAAAACAGGGGCTACTGGAATATGTTTGTATTCACATTGTAAATAATCATTGGGGTAGTTTTTTAGAATTGTTATTTTTTCTCCTGCCCCCACAGACAATGAATTGTAAAAATGGGATCTAGTTAGTATTTACATAGAGAAAGTGAGGCATTATGGTGTTTGGAGTAAGAAAGGTACGTATGTATGGGTTGTTTTGGTGTATGGAATATTGTTCGTACGATTGGGTCAGTGTTTCCGGCTAGCTAAGTTATAAAGACAGTAGAAGACCATCCTTTCCCCAACCCCCATTAGGCCTTGTGCCACATTTCTGTATAGCACAGAATAAATAATGCTACTGGAAGATGGTGTTCAATGGGAGGCAACTCTCGCAGAGGCTGCTGAAATGCGAACAGCAAGAAGTCTCCGTCAACTCTTTGCTGTGTTATTGCACACGTGTGAGCACAGTGATCCTCAGCCTTTATGGGAGAAATATAAAGAGGACCTTTCTGAAGACTTGAAACATCAGGGGCAAGTAATGCTTTGTGGATTCGATGCAGGATTAAGTGATGAATGTATAAACAGAATGCTTTTTTACATCGAAGACAGGATTATTGGTGGAGATTTATTGCAAACTTACGGTCTGCTCCAAGTTCGCCGAACGAGTTCAAATACTCTTCCAACAGGCATAATTCAGGAAACTTCCTACAACGTCGAGGCTCTTGATCGGTATGTCAGCGAAAACGAGCCAAAGTTGCTTAAAGGCCAACTGTTGAAACTTGACTAATGCATGGAATAATAATGCAACACAAAATGTACTTAGAACAAAATGTATTGAAACAAGAAAGTGTACACAATATTTACATATAGTCTTTTGTATATTCCTGGGAAGACCGTTCCTGGAGAATGTGTTGACTAAGTCGCAGTCGGGCAGAGTCTCTAGTTGAATCTCTTGATTCGCCTCCCCTGTCTTCCCGGTACCAACCATATTTATATCGTCGGTACTCCACTATGCAAATTAGGTGGATCCTACCACAACACACACATACAATACCATTTTCGACTGTACGCCTTCGGAAACGTGGTTTTCTTCTTCTTGGATGCACCTGAATAGACAAACAAAATATTCTTCCCGAAGCTCGGCTAAAATACGGCAAAAGACGAGATCACCTTGGCTGCGGCATCCTCTGAAATTGCTGCAACCATTCTACCCGGTTGTAGGACAGCGCATCTCGCTTTTAAGATGATCCAGTGACCTGTAACATCAGCAAACGTACGTCCTGAAATGGCGTGAGCTCCTTGTGCTTGAAGAGTACAAGATGGCCCATAAAAGAGCTCTCGAGGCCCTGGATAAGACTTTGAAAGACATAAGGGATTGTGAACATCCAATGGGAGGAGTAACTGTCCTTCTTTCAGATAATTTCAAGCAAACGCTCCTCGTCGTTCCCAAAGGTACAAGGGAAGATGCTGTGAAAACGTGCATTATGTCAACACCTCTGTAGAAACTTGTAACACATTTGCCACTTAAAACCAACATGAGAGCTGAACTGTTCGGGGAGCAAATGTCAGCTCAATTTTCAAAGGACCAACTATCAGCCGGTGACGTCAACATGCCATCGGATGAAACTGGAGAGATCTCAGCTTCCCAAATATGCTCCGTTGTAAATAATCTTCACGAACTCAAAGCTGTTGTCTTTCCAGATCTAGCTAACACTTTTGGAAACCCCAGTTGGTTAAGCGGAGTGTGCAATATTGGCATCTAAAAACAGCGTTTGCCAAAATCAAAGAACTGTTGAAATGCCTACCAGGAAACCTAAAAGTCAATTGACACCGTTGCCGATCCACAAGAGGTGGTTTCCTATCCTGTACAGTTTCTAAACTCTTCGGACATCTCTGGATTGACGCCCCATGCATTGCGTCTCAAAAGATTAGAGCCCCAGTAATTTTTCTGAGGAACCTAGAACCGCCAAGCTTTTGAAATAGAACGCGCCTTGTGGTTAAGAAACTGCTGCCACATTTTATTGAGGCGGCCATTCTCACAGGATGTGGTAGAGGAGAAAATATATTTATAAACAGGATACCTCTCACGTCATAGGTTGAGGAAATCCCTTTTGCTTCGTGCAGATATCAGTTTTCACTAAGATTTTTTCTTCGCGATGTCAAGTCACAAGGAAAAAAACGCTCTCCACAGTAGGTATATGCTTAGGTAAACCATGCTTCTCCCATGGACAGCTGTATGTTGCTTCCTCAAGAGTGTGAAGCAAAACAAATTTATTCGTTTTCACTTCACACGTAAAAACTAAAAATGTTTCTACAGATAGATGTTGTAGGCTCTTCATATATCTGCCCGTAGTCTCAAATTCTGTAACACTTCCCTCCTTAGGGTTTGCCCCTGTTTCCACGCATGGAAAACATATGTTTATGTTTGTGTGAGCTCCAGTGAGTGGGCGTGCGTGTGTGTGTGTGTCTCTGCTTACGTCAATGAGTGTACGTGCGTGTATGTATGTTTGCGTAAATATGAATGGCGTTCCAACGACAATTTTACCTCCAACTTCCATAAAAACACCGATATACGCAACCCTATATAAATCCAAAATTTAATTTGCGACTATTTTTAGAGTGGCAATTTCTCTTACTTAAAATTTAGTTTTTAAGTTAATATGGAGTGATATTCGAGGGTAATATTAGAGATCTTGCTCTATCATATATTGTAAATACATCCATGCAAATTTCACATATACATACGTTCTTTTACATGAGCAGTCACTCATACAGGGACACATGTACCGATATACACGGGTAATTTCATATATTAATACCTACATATATCTTTTTAAAAAATTCATGTATTAATACCTACATATATCTTTTAAAAAATGTCATGTATTAATACCTACATATATCTTTTTAAAAATTTTCATGTATTAATACCTACATATATCTTTTTAAAAATTTAATGTATTACTACCTACATATATCTTTTTAAGCTACGGTCCCTTCAGAATCACCCAACTCTTTCCTCTGCACCGTCCTCAGATTGGCACCCAATCACTCTGAAATTTTCGTATTGGAGCCTTCCATAAAAAAGTAAGGTCTTTTTAGTTTTTTTTTTCCTTTTCGTCGCCAGAGAGTACTTTTTATTTGATAGTTTGTTCGTGAAGTGATTTTTTTCGTGATCCGAGGTTCCACTGTAGAAGTAAAAAACGAAGCTGAAGGGAAGAGAAAGACTGAAAACGTGAGAAGGGAGCAAAACAAATATATAGAAAAAGGAGGAATAGAAATGAATCAGAAACTTAAAGAGGTGGGGAACGAAGAAAGCCAGAAAAGTGGAGGGGGAAATAAAATAAAAGAAATAAGAGAGGAGAAAGTAGAGAGGAGAAATAAGAGAAAGAGAGATAAAAAGAAAGTACTAACGTAAGGAGAACGTCAGCAAAATGAGTGAGAAAGAAAATAAAAGAGTTAAGTGAGAGAAAAATGTTGAGAAGATAGAGAGGGGGGCGAGAAACGAAACGGATGTGCGTGAGTGAAAACGATTTCCAGTGTTAAGCCAACGACAAAAACGTCACCGGAAGTAAGAACCGGAAATGACTGCCAGAAACGTTCCATGTGGAAATTTGCAACAAATAACGACAGGACGCGACCTAAAAGAAAGGAAAAAAAAGAGGAGAATTAAAAAAAAAAAAAACACGCAAAAGACTGAAATTATTTCAGATTTTACCCAAGTCAGTTCTCCAGTAACGAATAGTGATTATAAGATCAATATATAATTACAAAGAATTGCGTCAAAGGACGCTTCTTGTTTCTCATTTTCTTTTCTTTTCTTTTTACAGTCGATTAACTTAGAAATCATTTGATACGTGAGAATTGTTATCACGTTTAAGACAGCCTAGAGCAATATCTATTGACTGACAGTTTCAACGACGACAATTGTAGATAATGACATTGCGATAGGCGCCTTCAAATAAAGAAATGTTTATGAAGTTGGTGCCTCAGATCCTGTCGATTGCTTTCCGTTCAGCTCAATACGTGTAGCCTTGTGCCATACCAATTAAAATCAATTCGTAATGATACCCAGATTTTTCATCATAGTAGTTCAATCATATGCCCTTTTAAATGTTTGGTTGTCGGTAGTTCTATAGGTAGTATTAGGTTGGTGCAAAAATAATGTCGTTTTTTGACGTTCAACTTCATGTGAGAAAACGACATTATTTTTGCACCAACCTAATACTAGACCAGTGGTTCGCAACCGATTTTACGCCATTCCCAACTTTGGTATTTCTAAAATTCTGGTGACCCCACCCTGTAATATTTAATTCTTACATATTCAAAATTTTACACAAAAAATACAGACAAAATATTTTTATGTTTGCATACCTTATATGCATCGTATGTATAAAGACGCATTAACATTTCTACTCTCACTGTTATATATAACAGTTATTTATTTAAGATCGGGGTCGATCTGAATAAATAAATACTTTCACAAAAAAAATTCAATTTTTTTTAATTTACAACTTTTCAGTTGTTTATATATATATATATATATATATATATATATATAATAAAATACTCAAACACTAATATTAGTGTCTGAGCTTTTATATTATATTCTTAGTCTGTCCTGGACATTGTGTTTTACCTGGATTCTATCCTCTTACGAATTTATATATATATATATATATATATATATATATATATATATATATATATATATATATATATTCACAAGCATTAACTTTCGTAAAAAATGTTATTTTTGAAAGGTAATATTTTTAATGCAAAGCGTTTTTGTGCTCAGTAGCAAGCGATACAGTATCAATGTTCATGAATAAAATTGAATTTTCACGTATCTTTTGCTTTCATGGAGATTAAACCCACCACCAAGTAGGCAAAACCCAACCACCTGACGAGTAGATATAATCTCCACGAAACTCAGGGCCGCGAAAGATAAGTGAACATTTAATTTTATTCATTACTATATATATATATATATATATATATATATATATATATATATATATATATATAAACTGATTTAAAAATATGGTTTCGTCGCTACACAGGAATTACCATGTTTCAAAAACAGCAAACAAAAACTTCAAATTCAATTGTGTTAAATTAAAAGCATTAGTTCTGATTCATCTTCAAGCGAACTTATGCTTTTAATTTAATAAAATTGAATTTGAAGTTTTTTCCTGTTTTTGAAAGATGGTAATTCCTGTGCAGCGATGAAACAATATTTCTAAATCAGTTAATTTATAATATTTATGCTCTGTAAATTTACATTGAGAACTGTTTTGTAAAAATAAAAATAACAATAAGATCATCGAATTACATATCTTACTGTTCTTCCTTTTATATATATATATATATATATATATATATATATATAGAGTGAGGTAGTGAGTTTGATCCTCAGTAGGTGCTCAATAATTTCGTCCTTGTCCCATACCTATGGTTCACTTAGAAAATCACTATGTAGGGAGAGAGAGAGAGAAAACGGGATAAAAAGAACGACAGACGGAAGTAGAGTGTGTGAGAAAGAGAGAAGAGACTTTTGCTATCGAGTTATGCTTGCAAGAATGACTATATGCACGTGATTAATGCTTTTAGCGATGGCGAGTAGTTTTTAGCGTTCCTATCAAATTGATTGCTTCTGAGGCTGTCGAAGGTTTGTCTCGTTCGTATAATATTGAAGACAGAACCATTATGAGAGACACTTTCATTTACAACTGAGCAAAATTGCATTTTATAAGCTTTTAAGCTGCTTCCTATTTGGAGGCTCGGACAATCAGACCATGAAACTACCAAACCGAATACTTCAGAATTGTCTTGAACATACCAGCAACTTCTTATTGGTCAATTTCCAACTGTCGAAATAAAAACCGAAGATGCGAGATATCAATGTTGCCTAAAGTTTCAAATATGCCAAAGTTTGTACAGCTCGTGTTGATACTATGGCCCTTTCAATTTCTGTAGTGTTTTCATAATTTTTGTTAGAGTTCAGATAAAATATCATTTTCAACTCTTCATTAAAGAAAAAAGGATGTAACATTTTGATTGAAAACAGTTTATTTTTCAAATAAATCAATTTATCAAGCTATTCAAAACTTTGCCTCGGGAGACTATGTTTTATCGTCTTTTTTGTTTTATCATCTTCCTTTCAGAAATTAATGTTTACTATTGACCTGAGGCGAAGGAAAATGTGATACAACAGTGTAAAGCCTATTGGAATTAAGAAAACTGCCGCACTATGTTAAAGTGTCAAGAAGCTGGAAATGTTTACTTAAACTCTAAGGAAAAACGCCGAAATGCTATATATTATCAATTAGGAGGTCCTGTGTGTGATAACAGCGGGTCAGGCAAGCTTGAGCGTACTGTTATCCTTTATCATACACCCACCCAACACACTGATTATGACGCAAGGAAGTCTAAAGCTTTGACCATATTACTTCTAAAGTTAACTTTGGACAATGTCTGATGGAATTTGCTCCTTATCTGAAAAAGACTATTTGTAATTTTGAAAAGAAGATCAATAAAATTTATGAGCACTAAACTATATATATTTATATCCGCGAGTTTGTCGTTGCTTCGAATTTTTTTCATTATTGTTTCGTCCGTGTATTGTTTGTTATATTGAAATGTAATTGTCATCTTTGATAATGGCTTATGTAAACCGAAAGCTTAGATAGGATTTAAACATGTATCAATATGGTGATTTCCTTTCGTCTTTCCATGATAATGTTATTAAGCTTATCAGACAATATGAAAGGAACTTACTTAAAATAAATAGACACAACTTGTCTATATTATTTAATGAAACATGCGTCAATATATATATATATATATATATATATATAGAGAGAGAGAGAGAGAGAGAGAGAGAGACAGAGAAAGAGATAGAAAGAGAGAGAGACAGACAGAGACAGAGAGTAGAATCCCTGACAACCGGATTCAGAAAGCCTTCCAGATATGAGGAATTGGTTACAATGTCCGGATACGAGAAGTTTTATTTAGAATAATAGAAATCAGGTTTAACGTTTATTTTCATTGTTTTATAGTATACAAAACAAACTCACCTCATGCCGAGTGAAATATAACGGAATTGATTTTACGGAAAAAGAAATAAATTATGTAATGTTAATGAAATCCATGAAACGTATGCCACGTATGCAAAACAAATAATGTAACGAGGATTTTTTAATCGCTGTTGCACGATGATTCTTTCTCTTCTAATGTCATCACTACTTTATCCGCATTTCGTTTTGCTTTTGTTCTTGAAATTTTTTAAACGAAAGACACTTTTTGACTATGTGTGCGTCATTGCAATCGTCAATTTTTGCCATAACTCCAAAGTTCTTCTTTTCCTCTTATTCTCGTCATCTTTTGCACCAATACAAGCCATTAGGGTGAAATAAGCATAAGCAATTATCCAAAGTAAATTTCCTGACAAACAGAAATTTCAAATCAGTTACATATCACCAAAATAATTCAAATAACACATCAAAATCATGTCCGGATATGCGGGATTCCGGATATGAGGCACTCCGGATATAAGGGATTCCGGATATAAGGGATTCCGGATATAAGGGATTCCGCGAATGAGGAATTCTGGATATGAAGGATTCCGGATTTCGCAGTTCTTGCAATCTACAGGTGCAAATATATTCTGAACGTAATTGCACCTGAAGATTGCAAGAACTGCACAATACTCAGAGTAGTGCTATCGATGTTGGATATTATGCATATCCACTAATATATACTTATAGCTCTGTTTCATAACGTTGAGCACAATATTTATAACACCTGAGGAAAAAATATTTTATTGAGTTTTTCTATCAATCTAACATTTTTCAGGGTTTAAAGAAACACCTGAGGAAGACATATTTATACGTACGTGCAATGATACGTGTATGTAGGTTTTATCCTACCCATTCACACAGACACAGACACACAGACACACTTGCACACACACACATATATATATATGTGTATACACACACACACACACACACACACACACACACACACATATATATATATATATATATATATATATATATATATATATATATATATATATTTATGCAGTTTTCATCGAAAACGACTGTTTGTTACATTTTGCCAGCAATCTAACATTTTTCAGGTTTTAAAGAATATAGAAATTTTGCATAGTTATAATTCTTGCGAGCTCTTTCGGCTAATTCTGTAGCCATTATCAAGGATATCTGGGATGGCGAGATTCTTTGTGTGGCTGCTTCATAGTATTTTTACAGTGCGGAGTGCGAGCGGTTTGTGTGCTTCTTGGCAGCCACGTGCTATGTGCGGCCAGCTGACAGGGGCAAGATGTCTATTTTTAGAACATTTTTAACACGCCCTCTCCACTGCTATATGGTGTGAGATTGATAGTGGGGGAATAAAGTTAAATAAGCAGAGCGTCCCTAATGAAGATCCGTGTACGACTATGTGACTTGAAAAGGATCCTTGTATTATCAAATAGAATTTTCCTTAAAGGTTAATGAGTGGCGCAACAGGTGCCATGTAGGGCGTCTACACAGTGAGGTAGTGGTGTGTCCGATATAGGTCATTGTATTTCTTAACAAGTAACACAGTCTTATACAGGGTAATGACCTATATTGGGCTCACCACTACCTCATTGAGTAGACGTCTTACATGCCACCTGTCATAGGAGAGTGAGATTAATAAACATTTATTAATTCATAACTTCCAAATATTTAGACAAGATAATAGCACTTTGTCTTTGATCAATCTGTTAGGCGTCTGTTATAATGGATTCCAGCTCGAACTGAGAAGTCGAAGCGTCAAGTTCGGATGCCAGCTAAATTATAAATGAAAATTTCATGAGTAATTTTTCGGCAAACAAGGACAAACTTGTTCGCCTTAAGACGGAGTGTCAAAAGGACAGGTTTTCCTATGACACCGCATTTTTAACTGTTTTCACATTTCAGCGATATTTATTGTTTTAGAAAGTGATGATTAGAATTGTACTGAAACCGAAACATTTAAAACTGAATTTATACATTTTCTTTGTACTTGAGAATTTACAATTAGAATATTAAACACTATTTATTTATTAGATTGTTTATTTACAAGAATAATTTTATATTTACAACATTCTAAAAACTAATACAATTATAACTAATGCAATGCAATATTCATCATTTACCAATTTATAAAGAAATAAATGTGAAAAACAATTTTTCATTCATAAATTTATAAACATTTACTAAATTATTAAAATATGTGAACTAACAATAGGGTGGCCCCAAAAAACGGGAATCTTTGAAGTGCGAATTTCCAGACATGAGCAAGTGGCAACACTGCGAGACAGTGACCTTGAGCAAGTAAACATTTCGCCAATTTAGTAACGAGAATGAAATTCACAGTAACCCAGCTGAGATGTTGCAGCAGTCAATGAGGAATCTCAACAGCAGATTTCAAGAATGCATTCGTAAAGGAGGACGCCATCTACAGGACGTAATTTTTAAAAAATGAAAATAATTGTTTCTTAAATGGCATATTTTAAGATTTCAATTACTATGAATTAAATATTTTTCTTCCATCACTCTTGGTTTTATTGGATTGTTAAAAAGTTCTCGTTTTTTGGGGTCACCCTATATAAGGAAATACTTATTATTTACCATTTTATAAAATTTGAATCAATTGGGAATAAACCGATGTTTTACCAACCATTCCAATAAATAATATAATAAATAAATCGTGTAAATAATCAATGTTATTACATTGATTATTTACACGATTTATTTATAAATAGTGTTTATTATTTTTGTTGTCATTCCTCAAGAACAAAAAAATGTATGAATTCACTTTCATCATATTTAGGTTTTATACCAATTCTAATATAGCTTTTTATTGGCAGCTAGGTCTCATAATTTTACTGTTAAAATAGCTAGTTGTATGCTAATAGTTTCCTCTCTTACACTTCTCGTTTGTTGCACTCTCTTCTGGCTTCCTGTTTTCCTGTCATCTACAATCTACAAAAATTTAAATGAACTTTATTACATTGTTTACTTAGAAGAACAATTTTATATTCACAACATTCTAAAAACTATTGCAATTAGAATTAATGCAATGCAATATTTATTATTTACCAATTTATAAAGAAATAAATGTGAAAACAATTATTTATTCATAAACCAGTTATAAAGAAATCCTTATTATCTACCGTTCTATATGAATCAATTAGTAATTAGTCAATTGTTATATCTCGTGCAAGATATAATAAACAAAGTAACCCGAATGTAGGTTTTCAATAATAAGTTTATAATCGGATGTAGTACAGAGACAGAGTCGAGAGTATGCTAAACCTCAATAGGTGTTAACAAACGAAGTTTCTCTTGACTGTCTGCTGTGGTCGTACTTAATCGGCAAACAGTCCGTCCATTATCGTGAATGGGGAAGTCGAGTTATACCATCACAACATCAATGTTTGGCCAACCATCCCACTAAATAATATAATAGATAATGTAAATAAAAAAAATCTAATTATTATTTTTGTATTAAAATTTTCAAAAACAAAGAAAATGTATAAATTCACTTACATATGTTTAGGTTTTATTCCAAGTCTAATCATCGCTTTTCAAAACAATAAACACTCCCGAGGAGTGAAGGTATTTAAAGTAGTAGAGTTGGCAAGGGAAAAACTGTCATTACGACGTCTGTTTTTTTTTTTAACGCGCATGAAGGTCAAAGTTTGCCGGGATTTCTAAGTATGATCTAGCTCTGCCAAAATTTAACTTAAATCTAATACAAAAAAGAAAGAGTGTGATCCAATCTATTTGGCAAATTGTTAATCTCTCGGACGTAAGATTTTTCAGGTTTCTATCGAAAGAATAAGTCTAAAATCTCTCTTATAGTCTCCCGTCCTGGGTAAGACGTTAAACTGCATCCGTGTCCTGGGTAAGACGTTAAACTATATCCAACAGCAAGGCCTCTGATCAGGAGGTTTTGAGGAGCGTGGTTTTGCTGGTGTTCCCAGGTCCACCCTGACCCGGGGTGGTAGCACCTGTTAGGGTCCAATATATGGGCAAATAGTTAACTATTACCAGCAATACATTTTTGAAACAAATTATTACCAGCAATACAATTTTGAAGGAAAGATATTACCAGAAACAGATTTTTGATAAAATTCAAAATATTACCAGTAATAAAATTTTTATTCAGCATTAAATAACCCATTGAGGTTGATAGGCCGTAAAACAAAATAAGCCAAACCAATCTAAACCAAAGAATACATATTCTATTCATACGAATCTATCCTAAAAATGTTGTCAGCATTAAATAACCCATTGAGGTTGATAGGCCGTAAAACAAAATAAACCAAACCAATCTAAACCAAAGAATACATATTCTATTCATACGAATCTATCCTAAAAATGTTGTCGGCATTAAATAACCGATTGAGGTTGATATGCCGTAAAACAAAATAAGCCAAACCAATCTAAACCAAAGAATACATATTCTATTCATACGAATCTATCCTAAAAATGTTGTCGGCATTAAATAACCCATTGAGCTTGATATGCCGTAAAACAAAATAAGCCAAACCAATCTAAACCAAAGAATACATATTCTATTCATACGACTCTATCCCAAAAACGTTGTCGGCATTAAATAACCGATTGAGGTTGATATGTCGTAAAACAAAATAAACCAAACCAATCTAAACCAAAGAATACATATTCTATTCATACGAATCTATCCTAAAAATGTTGTCGGCATTAAATAACCGATTGAGGTTGATATGCCGTAAAACAAAATAAGCCAAACCAATCTAAACCAAAGAATACATATTCTATTCATACGAATCTATCCTAAAAATGTTGTCGGCATTAAATAACCCATTGAGGTTGATATGCCGTAAATCAAAATAAGCCAAACCAAACCTGTTATAGTCATCACAATTAATAATCTGCTTTCTCATGACACCGCTTTTTCAACTGCCTTCACTCTTCGGGAATGTTTATTGTTTTAAAAAGCGTTGATAAGAATTGGAATAGAACCGAAACAAAAGAAAGGGGTCTTATACATTTTTTTTTGTTCTTGAGAATTCACAACAAAAAAACCCAAAAAAAACATTAAACACAACTTATTTATTTGCACTATTATTTTATCATATTATATATAGAAACGGCTGGAAAAAACATCGGCTAATTGCCAATTGATTCAAACTTGACCAGTGACCTAAGGTCAGAAATAGCATCATGACAATTTTCCACTGATCAATTTAAAAAAAAAAACCCAAAACAACACTCATGTTTTGCATATAGAAAGCCCTTTGTAAGGTGTGGGCTGTACCCATGAGAACAACTTTTTGTATCTCTTTAAGGCATGGATTACTAGGAATCCCTTCAATGAGCCTATTAGAATCTTTTTTAATCAATCCGATGGTTTCAACTACAACAGGAATTGTTGATGTTATCATGTCACACATTTTTGAGATTTCGATTTCAAGATACTTATATTTTGATAGCTTTTTGAAGATCTTTACAGATACATTGCAATCTGCAGGTTCTGCCATATCAACATTGAGGCAATTCTTTTTTGCGGTCTCTAATTACGATTTCTGGAACGATTAGATTTGATTGTTGTGTTTGTGTGTATGGTGTAGTCCCTGAAAATTGTTACAAATTTCTATCTCGGTAACCGGGTATAGGTGGTGTCCATACCATTTTCTTTCAGTTTCCTTTCTGTAGATGTTGCAGATTTTCCAGTGTAGATATTGGCCCACTCTGTCATGCCATATTTTGTATTCAGGGAATGCCAATAACGTGCAACCTGATACAAGATCGCCAATTGTTTCGGAATATTTATGGCAGAATCTGCATTTTGGGCTAACACAAATTTTTACATTATTATTATTATTATTATTATTATTATTATTATTGTTTCCTTTGATTTTTTTGTTGTATACACATTTCCTTCTGGTTCGCATCCAGTGTCCTAAGGTCAAATATGGCATCATGATATTTTCCATTAAACAATTTTTAACCTAAGAACATATACATTTTGCATAGATAAATCCTTTCGTAAGGTGTCAGCTGTACTTGTGAGAACAATATTTTGTATTTCCTTAAGACGTGGACTACCATAGATTCCGTCAGTGAGTCTATCAGAACCTTTTCCAATCAAAACGTGGGATCCAACAATATCAGAAATTACTGATGTTTTCATGTGACAGATTTTCACTTCAAGATCATTATATTTTGATAGTTATTTGAAGATCTTCCATGATACATTACGATCTGCAGGAACTGCCATGAGAATAAGAAAGCACCTGATTTTGAGGTTTTTGTTTACTATATGTAAGTGATTAGCTTTTGTTCTATCTGTGTGTATTGTAAAGTCTCATAAAATTGTTATAATTCCTATGTCAGTAATCGGGTTTGGGTATTTTTCACACCAATTTCTAAAGTTTCCCTCTCATAAAGATTGCAGAGTTACCTGTGCAGACATTGTCTCACCTTGACATGCTGAGTTTTATATTTGGTGGATACTAATACTTTATTTCCAATAAAAAGGTCCAATGTTTCTGGATATTCATCACAGAGTCTGCATTTGGGACATAATTTTTCAGTATATGTTTTTCATAATTTTGAGTTAACAAAAATCGGTCCTGTGCAGCAAGAATAAAAACTTCGGTTCCAGCTTTTATAAAAAGATCAACTGTTTCTGGATATTCATCACAGAATCTGCATTTGGATATAATTTTTCAGTATGTGTTTTTCATAATTTTTAGTTAAAAAAATCGGTCCTGTGCAGCAAGAATAAAAACTTCGGTTCCGGCGTTTATAAAAAGATCAATTGTTTCTGGATATTCATCACAGAATCTGCAAGAATAAAAACTTCGGTTCCAGCTTTTATTCCTCCACTATGCAACCATATATGGGCACGGGTCTTCTCTACATTAGCTTGTTTGGCACGGGTAGAGAGCTGACCATGAAATGGTTTATTTTGCCACCCTTTCGGAATTTGGTTAATTACCTTCTTTTTTAGGTTCTTTGTCGCTGCCGTAGGTTGGTTATGGCTTTGTGTCTCCTCCTCATCTATTTGAAATTCCCTTTCGAATTTGGTGACTTCTTTTATTAGGCAATGAATGTTATTATTATCGTTGTGTTTTGCTTTTCCTCTGTGTTGTAAGAGTTAATCCCATATGTCAACCAGAGACTCCTACAGACAAGAATTGTTTTTTATAAGATGCAAAAAGATGTCTTAAAATGCAATCAGAGAGAAAAATGCAATTATGATCACCATTTGGGCATAATCTAGACAAGATGAATGATCCTGTTTCAACTCCTCGTCGGTCTTTTGAACAGGAGTAAAGGTTTATTCCTTGTTTCCTGTTTAAGATTGGGTTTCCAGTTCTTCTACTCATTCTCTTCCACTTCTTGTCGTCCCGTGGGTCTTAGTTGCGTTATCACCTTGTTTTGGGTTGAATTGACGAAAAGAATTACTATAAAAATAGCATGTCTAATTAGTAAGAAGGAAGATAAAGCTGTGTGAAGAATAGATATATAAAGTTGCATTGTGTTGTATATTATAGAACAGGGTCTCTCTTGAGAATAAATATATTTTTTAATTAGGCCTTCTAATTTTAACTTAATTAATTTCAAGTGCTCATGTCGATTTAGCCCGTGTGGTGGATTATGCTACTTTAATCCTAGATTGTGGACAAGCTAGTGGACGCTGTGAGAGAGAACAATATCTCCTTCGATTGGACATTTAAAGGAAAAATGAAGGACTACGGTTTAATTAGAGAGAATGTCCAAAATCTTTGGCTGTTACTTCTCTGCACTGATTGAGGGCATCACTTCGCCAAAGTCCTATCATGTTGGCGGGATTAGATCTGCATAAAATGTATTTATGCTGATTCAATAAGGAATTGTTCAACAAGCAAATTCTTTATTAGTGCACTCTCCCGGGGAATGAAAGCGTAGCTGTTAAAATCCAGTCTTCCAGCAAAATATTGCTTACTGTGTTTTCCGTTCGCGTTTGTTGTCTCGTATTTACTGTTTCACAATGGCTAATACTTCTTTCCTTGACACACAATATATTAAGCGATGACGCTAAATGGATGGGGAGAAACGTATCTTTTGTCCACGGCACTATAGAAAACTTAATTCTTGAAATAATTCCACTAAACCGCAAGGGTTCACTGAGAATGAAAGAAACCGAGAAGGCATTATTGAGGAGAAAAGGCAATAAAAACCAGGGTTAAGCAAAAGGTAGTGATTATCGTTGCATTTAACTTTTTGAAGGTCTATTAGAATAGAACTTACAGTTTCAACAGTAAAATGATAAGACATGCAATCGAATTTAATATTACACTTAAATAAAGGGTTCAGTTCGACATTCCAACCAACTGAAGAAGGCCGGAGCGTACAACGGCCGAAACGTTGTAATAAATATGGCGACAAAGATGAGGACAATAGTCTAAATAATGTAAATAGACGGATGTCTTGGACTAAATCTTTGAACAACGACGAAGAGCACTTATATTTAATATAAAATAAAACAGACAGTTGAAACACAAAGGATATTGGAAAATTTAACACCCACAGTGCATATGCAAAATGGAGGGGTAGAGAAAACTGAATTTCTCTGAATGGATGACATCGTGGACAAACAGAGAGGTTAAAAAATCAAGCGTTGCTTATAACAACAAGAGATCGGAAACAGTGGAGAGCCATGATCGCTCATTTTCTATTTTCCTTCTTTTTCTCTTTAATATACCTTGCACATTTTGGACGTGGACGATCATGTCGCTTTCCTGTTCTATATAAGCAATGTTCGTCTGAGTCACTTTTCTACCATCTATTTACATAAATCCTGTTAGGTAGGTTGCTCTGGGTTTCATTCTTTTCCTCTGGGTTTGGTTTGGTTTTGTTTGGTTTACGGCATATCATCCTCAATGGGTTATTCAATGCCGACATAATTTTATTTCTGGTAATATTTTTTTGGTAAAAAATGTATTGCTGGAAATATGTTTTTCCTTTAAAAATGTATTGCTGGTAATAATTTTTTTACAAAGTATTTCTGGTATTAAAACCTATTTTTACACTTTCATAGGGTTTTGACCCATATTTGGGGGTTAACTATTTTCCCATATCTGGGACCCTAACAGGTGCTACCACCACGGGTCAGGGTGGACCTGGGAACATCAGCAATTAAGAGGTGGTTCCACGCTCCTCAAAACCTGATCAAAAGCCTTGCTGTTGGACGTATTTTATAGTCGTCTTACCTATGACGTGGATGTAGTTTATCATCATAACCATGACGGGTCCCTCTTGGCTTAAATATATCTTGTGGTTGTCGAATTATCCAAGCTCTCTTTTCTCATTAATTGTCCTAAAACTTTCAACTGTTTGTTTCTGGTTCTAAGTATATATATATTTTTTTGTTTTCGTTTTCTTAGAATCTTCCTCGTTAGTCACATGGTCATTCCCTGATCTTTCATCCATTTCCACAAACTCGGTATGTAGGATCCACGCTATCTTCCTCTGTCCCTCTTGCACTAACTATGTCCTGTGAGTATCAGTTTTTCCAAGTTCTCTTTTCTCATTAAGTGCCCTTGACATTACAACTGTCTCTTTCCGATGTTGAGTATAAGAAACCATTTGGTTCCCATTTTCTCTAAAACTTCCTCATTGCTTACATGTTCAATCCGTGGCTTTCTCAGTATCCTCATGTAGAGCCACATTCTGTTGTTTTAAGTCTCTTCTTTATCTGTGAGAAGATTGTCCAGCATTCAATTCCATGTAGGATGTCCTATTTCTTAATACTCTTCTTAGCTTTCGGAAGTCATTTTTTCGCTATCCAAACGCGCATTTTGATTTTGGTGCCAGATTTTCGTAACTGTGTTAACAAATTTCTCACGTATTTAAATGATTCTACTTGCTCGGGTTGAGCTTTTCCGTTTACTGATCACAATAGATTGTGTCTTCTTGTAATTAATGTTTACTCCATTGGAATAGATTTCCCTTAAAGTAGTGTTCTTAAATATCTGGTGCCCTCTACGCATAAACATATGAACTACGCAGTAATTTTTTCTTATTGCAAATATATGCCCTGCTTTGAATGGTTAAAAAAAAAAAAACGCATTTCTTTTAAACAAATGTTGTAAACAAATGTTGTAAACAAATGTTGTAAACAAATTCAAACATATTTAGTAGAATTCGATTTATTGATCGTACACTACGCAAATTTCTTTTTTTCATTTTTAAGAGATGCATCAAGGACGGACATTATTTTAGTTTTAATATTTAGCTATGTGCAGAATATATATATATATATATATATATATATATATATATATATATATATATATATATACAGTGTAACCCGGATAAAATAGACCCGATATATGAGAAACCCGGATATAAGAGATATTTTCTCTGGTCCCAAATTAGAGCCTGTGTTAATGAATATATAATAGACCAAACCCGGATATAAGACAAACCCGGATATAAGATACTTCTTCTCCGGTCCCGACAACTCTCTTATATCCATATATATATATATATATTATATATAATTAAATATATATATATATATATATATATAAATAATTAAATATATATATATATCACACACACGCACAAACACACATACATATATATATATATATATTAGGTCACACACACACACACACATATATATATATATATATATATATATATATATATATATACATACACACACACACACAGAGGGTGCGATGAATAAATTGTCGCCATTTCATACTTTTAATTTGGCATATGCGCGTAGTTCTTTTTGATTTTGTCGACTGCTAATTATAGTAGGGTGAGTTGGGCACCGTCTGCAAGAAAAAGAGCACCATGACCCACTTCACTCCGATAGATATTTGAAGACTGCATGCTGTACTGCTTGGCATTCGCACCAGAATATCAAATACGAACATTTCAGAGTGTTTAGGTGTCTCTCTTAAGACAGTGATGAGGATTAGGAAAGAGTTGGAGGAGTCTAATGGTGATTACGAAGGCATTTGTAGTGATTATTAGTGATGACAACGTTATGCCTCCATTCATCTTCCCACAGGGCCTCAAACACAACACAGAAGCCTACATCAAGTGCCTTGAGGAGTTAGTGCTTCCTTTGAGTCAAGAGGGTCGCTACAGGAAAACCCTGTGTCTGGCAACAGGGCTGTACCATACAACACAAGCCGGAGAATGCAATCATGGCTGTCGGAAAATTTCTGCGATCACATCACCCCATACATCTGGCTACCTCAGTCCCGAGACTAATCCTCTTGATTATTTTGTGTGGGGCGCAGTTGATCGGCAGACCAAGGAAACTCCTTTAACACCAAAAGATGAACTGAAGGCAAGGAGTCTGGCAGCATTAACCAACTTAAACAAAGTGACTGTCCAGAAGAGTTGCACGAGATTCCAAAACCGTCTGCAGCCAATGTCGATTTTATTGAATAAATTAACTGTTTAGTATTTCAAGATATTTTTTGTGTAATTTTGGTAAATATATCGTTTAAAATCAGATGGCAGTGTCATTTTCATTTTTACGTCATATTCGCGACAATTTATCCATCGCACCTTATATATATATATATATATATATATATATATATATATATATATATATATATATATATATATATGAATGTTTTTCTTCTTTCTTGCTGCCATGTTCAGTTTATGGTCTTACCAACATCCTCATTTCTGTTGCTCACATGTTCGGTCCATGGTATTCTCAGCATCTCTCTATAGATTTTTGTTGGCTTCAATTGCTCTTCATCTGTGAGAAGATTTTCCAGCATTCGCCGCCATATAGATGAACCGATATTACATAAGAGTTCGGCACTCTTTTCTTTGTTTCTAACGAATTGTATATCTTTTGGAAGGTGTCTTGTGCTCTTCTACAGCTCCTTTATATATTATCTATTCTTTGTCAAAACACTTCTCAGATCCTAAGCATTTCGTACTCGCTTTATTTTTCTATCTTCAACCAGTCGTTCGCCCCTTAGATTGATCCTTTCATCGATCCTAAATGTATGGTACATAAAAAAACGACCAAATTATAGGTAATGATTTTGCAATACAAAACCATTCAATTATTTACATTGCACGGACTTTTGTCCTTATTTTTTTGCCATGTACACAACGTTTAGACCGTTGTACGCTCCGGCCTTCTTCAGGTGATTGTCCACAAGGACACATTGCTCAGTGGATAAAAGCGTTTGTTGGATCCAGTGACTTAACCCAAAGATTTGTGATCTCAATATCCTCCTACAGCAGTGGTGAACAAACTCTTGGAGAGTTGAGTTAAAGGGAGATAACCGAGACATCCTGAAGAGGCATGGCACGTCGACGAGACTGACGGTTCAGTTCCAAATACTAATCACCCGAAGAAGGCCGGAGCATACAACGGCCGAAACGTTGTGAACATGGCAATAAAGATGAGTCCAAACAATGTGAATAATGTAAACAATTTCTCATCTCAGAAATATAGACAGAAAACGATTCAATATTAGGAATAAAAGGTTTATTTGAGATTTCATAGAGTTTAGTAATTGAATAGCGCTATACTGTGTATAATGTATTTTCTTTGCTACGAATTTTGCTACATGTCTGTTGCGGACCCAGAGCCTCGTCCGGGTTCCTCTCTGCTCAGATAAATTAAAGAAATTACCCTGAATTCCTCATTGTTGTGGATCCAGAATAGGTCCGAAAGAAAACTAGAACTCAGCAATTTAGTGAAAACATATTATTAAACAAAAGGACGAATACAAAAGTGTTGGAAAAGTACAGTAGTCAACACGTCAACTGTAGGCAGCGATATTTACTGCCCTCCCTTACGAGGGAAAGATGTGGCACACGGCAGAGTTTAAATGCCCGTAGAAACTGTAAAACAGAATCGGGTTGGTCAACCTCCCCGGACGAGACTCTACCCTTTGGCGGAACCTCGTCCGGGTTCCTCTCTGCTCAGAGGCAGAGAGTTCGACCGTCTTGCTGGAACATGTCGCAGCAAGGCTGTTAACTGTAGACAGCTATATTTACTGCCCATCCACGAGGGAAAGATGTGGCACAAGGCCGAGTTTAACGTGTGTATTCACGAGCCTGTAGGCTCGTCCAAAAATGCCCGTAGAAACTGTAAAAACAGAATCGGGTTTGTCAACTTCCCCGAACGAGATTCTGCTCTTCGGAGGAGCCTGGTCCGGGTTCCGCTCTGCACAGAGGCAGAGAGTTCGACCGACTTGCTGGAACAAGTCGCAGCAAGGCCGTCAACGGTGGACAGCTCTCCTGAGAGACATAATCTCTCCGTATATATAGTAATAGGGCGAGTCCATTTAGTTAATAAAGATAGATCCCATAACAATGTCGTCTTCAACTTACGACCTATGCGACTTACGACTGTTTAACTATATCGTGAATTGGTATGTCTGGCAGTCTGGTCACAACTGCTCCACGTCTGATAGTTTCAGTGACTCCCAGCTTTGTGTAGGACAATTTCCGCTCCACTTTTCGGCAAACGCTAGCATTCCAACGCGCGCCTCAAGCTCAGTGCTCTTTAGAACACAATTTTCCCTGAATTCGTTTCTCTTTGAAATTTTTTCTTCAAAATAAACCCCAAGGTGTTTAAACGCTTTTCTAATAAGGAGATTCATTATGAGCGAATCTAGTACCAAGTTATAAACTGAATTTAAATCAGAAACTTGTATTGTGTTATATACTTGATATACAGGTCGTCGTCGACTTACGACTCATGCGACTTACGACGGTTCAACTTTACGGCCATGATCGCAAATTGGTATATCTGGCTGTCTGGCTACGACTGCTCAGCGTCTGACAGCATGAGTGCTTTCCCGTTTGGTTTACAAAAAATTCCGCTCCAGCTGGAAGCAGTGCCAAGGTTCAATCTCACGCGACAAACTCAGTGTTACGACAGCCTCGGTACAATACACTTTCTCCCCAGTCAATTCGTGTCTTTGAAATTTGTTCTTCAAAATAACCCCTGAGGATGTCTGCCGAGAGGAAATTGTCTTTGTCCACTCCTCAGCCTGCCAAGAAGGAAAGAAACGCTATTGATCTCGACACATAAAAATGATTGTTTCAAACAGTACGAAGGTGTTAAGATAGTGCCTGTGATCGCACGTGATCTGAAGTTATCACACGCTACTGGGTTGAAGGAAAGAGAAAGAATTTGGAATAATGTGAAAGGTTCTGCACCGATGTGATCGACAGTCAAAACGAAGCAACGAGCCGAGCTAATCCACGAAATGCAAAAATTGCCGCATATGTAGATGGCAGGTCAGATCCGATTTACAAGGATTAAACGGGTGACACACGATGTATTTCGTGCATATCATGAAATCTATGAGCAGAAAAAGAAACAAAAAAAAATCAAAGCTCACCATGTTTGTTAAAAAGAAACAAACAAACAACACCACCGGCTATCCACTCGATCGAAGAATTAAAATATTTTGCACGCCGACTAAATATAATTAGGGAATGTGAATAGGAAGTAGGAAAATATCAATAATATTCACCTTGTCACTTTTGGATAACCATGATGGTCCTTGGGATTGATAATGGTGTGGTTTTCTGTTAGCTTCTCCACGGTGATTTTATTGAGACACCACCTCTAGTTAGCTGGCCGTAGACTCATCAAGAGTTTTGTCACGAAAGAACAGTTATATATAAAAAAGTAAGAACTATTAAAAACAGGTAAATATTTAACTCTAACTAGTATTTATGAATCCCAATGTATTATTTTTGTCTTTCCTCTGTATTTACCTGTACGCTTTTTCTGGTAAATATGGACACATTTAGACAATTTTCTACCTTCACTCTTTGCTTTAGCTTTTTTTTACTGCTTTGAAAATCGGCGTATATCAGCAATGGTCAAAAATCGCCCATCTAGCGGTAAGCTGGTCAAATTCGGCATAATTTGATAATGGCGTTATCCGAATCTCCTTATTTTGCCTAAAATCGCTTTCAATTAGTGTGTACGAACATAAAATCAAAAATGGAAATACGAGGAAGCCTTTCAAAGTACATAAATTATTTTCTATCGTTAAAGCTGTTTGCCACATACGAAATACCGGCTCTCGCTGCTCTATCGCTATTTCCAGGGAAAATGTTCAGACGAACGACACTCTTTAGTTCTACCAGTTTTAACCTTCACAGCAAAGACTAGCCCTGTCACGCACATTGTAACGAATCACCCTCATGTAATTCTTACTCCTTTAGTGAGACGTATGTTCAACTCGAGCAGATTTTTCCCAGGAACCGTTTTGTGGAACCGACACCTAAGAGGGTGCTTCCTCAATCACTACCATCTTAATCTGCTCAAATCTTTTGTTAACCGTCATCTTCCCCATATCTCCCCATAAATTCTACCTCTTACTCTGCAATTTTCTAATTCGAGTGGTTCTTGAACCTTGAAAATGGTAAATATCATTGTAAGAAAATATTTTGATGGTTGTTATTTTCTGGAAAATACAGTTGTATCACTACAGTAAGTGCCTGACTCCCCCTGTTATCCTCTACCTTTACGAGAGCCAGATCAGGTCAAAAATGGAGTAATGTTGCCATATATGGAAGAAGTTGCAAAGTCTTCCCTTTCCAATCTTGATTGAGTCCAAAAGCGTCTCCATGTCCTTGTAGGTAACGACCTATTTCCCACCCTACAACGCCTTTCCTCACAAATCTCAAGCCTCTCAATCTTTTATCGTTATTTCTATAGAAATTGCTCAGACGAACTACATTCCTTAGTTTCAGCAGTTCTAACTTTTACGGCTAGGACATGTTATGCCACGCAGATTGTAGTGAACCACAGTCATTACTTTCGCCTTCCATTGGTGAGATGGACGTTCCACTCGAGCAGATTCTTCCAAACCAACTGCTGCTGTGCGGAACCGATTTCCAAGAGAATGCTTTTCCCGATCAATACAATTTCAACCGGTTAAAGTGTAGGGTTAACCGCTATGTTTCCCACATAACCGCATAAACTGGACATTTTTGCAACTTGCTATTTCAAGTTATTATTGCAAAGGGTGGGTGGCACGTGACACTCCTCAAGGTTTACATAACCTCAGATTAAGATGCGCATGCAAACCTCTCATGTTAAATAATCAAACACAGATTACATAATGTCTGGAGACTTCATATTTTCGTTTGGCGTAGTTGGTTTAAATCTCAAAACGAGAAGCGGAAGTTGGCTGAAGAGGGTGAAAATCTAATATATAAAATTCTGCGATTCCGTTAGACTGTCCGTCCGTCACACCTCTAAAATGGCCATACATTGAAAAACGGAAACCAAATATTGAGGAGAAATGAAAATAGGTAAGGAGTACAAAGGACAGTTGTTTTTACTCGGGTGCGTAGATTAATACAATAAAATTTCATTAAGATTTTGGGAAAAAATATTTATTATTTAACGTGCAAAATACTCCCACTATTAAAAAGAATAAATGATTAAAGTAACAAATACTTGTTTAATAAAATGCAATATTTTTTTCATATCTTTTCATTCAGTTCTTATCTATAAAAGAATCCATTTTCCATTTCGCCCGGCGTTTGCGAGAACCTTAAACAAATCAGAAGACCAAACGCTTTAAAAAATTGGAATTTGGCTCCAGAAAGAAATATTACACATGGCTAGTTGTATGTTGCATGCTCAAGAGTAAGAAATCCTAAGAGCATGTATATATATATGTATGTATGTATGTGTGTGTGTGTGTGTGTGTGTGTGTGTGTGTGTGTGTGTGTTTTACAGTAACATCCACCCTATACCCTACCGGGCCACTCGAGGTAGAGGTTAAAGTTAGGAAAACATTTCAGTCTGTTTACATCGCTAGCGTCATTTCTCGGTATCTATCTATCTATCTATCTATCTATCTATCTATCTATCACAGTTCATATTTAAATAGATTTTCATTATATATATATATATATATATATATATATATATATATATATATATATATATATATATATATATATATACGTACATTATACATTATATATATATATATATATATATATATATATATATATATATATATATATACCGGTCTGGTTGTTACATTTCTTTCTCTCTCTATCTCTCTATCTATCTATCTCTCTATCTCTCTCTCTATATATATACACACACACATAAGAAATCATATATATGTTCATATATATATATATACATATATATATATTCATATATATATTATATGAAGTATATATATATTTAGGTCTACGCATACGGATTACCTAGTTTTTCGTAAACTATATATATATATTTATATACATATATAAATATAAATATAAAAGTGGACATGGAAGTCAGCACTTAGAGGCTCTAAGTGCTGACTTCCATGTCCACTTTTATATTTACACACGCTCTATCTCTGATATTGAGCACTTTACCCCATAAATATAGCACACTTTAAGACTATATTACTGTATATATATATATATATATATATATATATATATATATATATATATATATATATATACGGAAAATGATATATAATCTTATACATGAAAAACAATTTTAGAAGAAACTATTTGAAAGAGGAAAATATATTTGTGTGACGCTTTTCGTCCTTTGTCGAACAAAAGTGACGTCCATGCTGATGCGTTTTCACATCTTGACAAAAAGATGTTAACGCGTTAAATACAGCAATAATAAAGACTGAGGATTTCAACACACATTAGCATGTTGCAAGAGAATTCTAGTTTTTAAAATGTCGCAAAGAATGGGTCAACCTGAAACCGCTAAGGGGGCTGGAAAATCACGAAATAATATGCAAGTCACCCAGAAGAAACACGCTGATGCTGGAAGCGTTTGTTTATGAAAAAGTCAAGGAGATCTTCCCTTTCGATGCTCTGTTTTTGTGTCCGACGAAAAAAAAAAATGATTGTCTATCTATCCCTGAAAATATAATTACCTTTTCAAGGACAGCTTTATGAATATGCTCTTTTTTTCAACTGGATAAAAAAAGAAGCTAATACCAAATAAAGAGAAAAAATCTTTACGAATACAAGTATTTCGAATGTTGTCACTGGTGTCCTTTCGTGGCAAATGTAAATGTAATTTTCTGATGACTGCGGTGATTTATAGGAAGCTGCGAATATATGAGCCACAATTACAAATGTTATTAAATACCTTACTTAAAAAAACTGATCTTGTTGAAATCTTTCTTCTTTCCTCCCAAAATGGAAAGTCAGATTATTCCCTGTTGTCTGCGGTAATCCTCGTGTGCTAGAGAAATATTTTAAGAAATCTCTCATGAAGAAAATAGTGACATATAAAAAATGAGGATGTTGAAGTTTGATTTTTACTTCATACTATATTAATTTACATAGTAATATATTAGATAGACAGATAGATAGATAGGAATTAGGCTAAATAAATGCTATATGAGTGGATATGAATATACTAAGATAAGAATAGATTGAGATCGATAGATATGAAGAAACTGAGATAGATAGATAGATAGATAGATAGATAGATAGATAGATAGATAGATATGAACAAACTGATATATATATATATATACAGGGGTGGGACAAAATGTGTGAAACACTTGTTAAATTCAAAGAAAATTTATTTAATATAGATTTGGTCCTCCTTTAGCCTCACATACAGCTTTAATACGTCTAGGAATGGAATTATACAGCTTCCTGACTTCATCCACATGAATTTTCAGCCATTCTTCCATTAATACCTGCTCTAGCTCTTTAAGACACGACGGTGGAGGATAGCGACTTCTAACTTGTCGCTCCAAAATGCATCACACATGTTCATTAATATTGATATCTGGAGATTGGTGAGGCCACTCCATGTTTTCTAGCTCACTTTCATGCTCTTCATACCAATTCTTAACCACTTGAGCAGTATGCATTGGAGCATTATCGTCTTGGAAGATGCAGTCACCATCAGGGAATAAAGTCTGGGCCATTGGATGAACATGATCTTCCAAAATGTTCAGGTAATCTTTGCAGTTGATTCTACCATGTAGGGTAACTATTGGACCAAGACATTTCCATGATATGGCGGCCCAAACTATCACAGATCCACATCCATGATTCACTGTTGGTAGAAGGCAGTCAGGGTTGTAAGCTTCTTTGGGCTGCCTCCAGACATAAACTCGCTCTGAAGTTGGGAAAAGAGAAAAACTGGACTCGTCTGAGAATATGACTTACTTCCATTGCTCCGCAGACCAGGCAATGTGATCTCTGCACCACTTCAACCTCTTCTGAATGTTACGAGTGGAGAGTAGAGGTTTCCTTATGGCGGCTCTTCCATGATATCCAACCTTATGGAGCTCATGACGAACAGTTTTAGTATAAACTGGACTATTCAGATGATTATTTAACTCAGCAGTCACTTTGGCAGCAGTAGTCCGATGATTTTTTGCCACATTGCTTTTAAATGCACCACGGTCCCTGTCAGTAAGTTTGCAAGTCTGGCACAAATTGCTACGGTTCCTAGAGGTTTTGTCCTGCTTCTCGAATTGCGTCATAGTTCTTGACATGGTAGCTCTTGAAAAACCTAACATTTCCGCAACCTTGTGGATCGAGGCTCCTGCCATGCGAGCTCCAACAATTTGCCCTTTTTCAAACTCAAAGAAGTCAAGCATTTAGCTTAAATTTTACTAAATTCTAAAAATAAATAAGACAAAGACATTAAATTAGATAAATAAACGTATTTACAATAGATATAACCTGCAATTACGAAGTTTTAGTTAAATACCTTAATAGGTCTTTGAAATATAGTAATGGAATTTGCACCTGTTCCAATTATTTTGTCCAAACCATATATATATATATATATATATATATATATATATATACATATATATATATATATATATACATATATATATATATATATATATATATATATATATATATATATATATATACATTTACTTTATACTATAGCGGAAATGCTAAGGCGTTCCCTAATGTCATATGCAAATATATTATGTTTCAGCTTTCATCTTGAAGGCATTAACTGATGCCTGTGGTACGATCCAATATTTTTCAAGATTTTCCTCCTTTAAAGACCTTTTCACGTTTTAAGTTAGTATGAAGCAGGTAACAGTAAAAGAAAACCAAGAATGCAAACAAAACAAAAAGAAAAAAAGCAGCTCAACCCTTGCAGCGGTAACTCACATCCCAACTGAATAAATAATCCATCTCAGCCATTTTCGGTATTAAGCCTCAGTGGCTGTCCTACACGATCGGAAACGGGCACATGTATCGAGGATAATTACTCTGTCAATCAATTTGCCTTTCCTACAGCGAAGAAGTCACAGGAAGCCGCGGTTGATTGGGCCTCTAAGGAGAGGACGATTGGCCGGAGTTAGCGGCTGACCGGTTTATGCTAATAACAAGACGCTATGTTATTGAAAAAGAAAAAAAAATCTCAACCACACAGACCATGAGCAGATATAAATGCGATAACGTACACGTTTATGTTTACGTGTAATCGAAATAAACCAATCAGATGCCTGATTTCTATTAACCTTGAGATACGCATGCTTGTACGGACAAATGCGCTCTCATTCGCTTAAGACTATTCACTGATTTATGCAAATTAAATCAGGAAAGAAGCATGAAGGTACGAGCTTTGTACCTGAGTAGACAGACAAAATGGCGTTGTAAAAGAAGGAGGAGAATGAGAAGAAAAAAAGAAAGAAGAAGCATAAAAAGGAAGAAGAAAAAGAAGATTAAGAAAGAGAAGAATAAGAAAGAGAATAAGAATAAGAAGAGGAATAATAATAATAATAATAATAAAAGGAATAACAATATTTATATTAAGAATAAGAAGAGGAAGAATAATAATAATAAGAGGAATATGAAGAATAAGAGTGAGAATAATAAGAATAAAAATTATAAGAATAAGAGAAAGAAGAAGAAGAAGAAGAAGAAGAAGAAGAAGAAGAAGAAGAAGAATAAGAAGGAGGAGGAGGAGGAGGAGGAGAAGAAGAAGAAGAAGAAGAAGAAGAAGAAGAAGAAGAAGAAGAAGATGAAGAAGAAGAAGAAGAAGAAGAAGAAGAAGAAGAGTTATATGTTTTATTTTAAAATAGAATCCGATAAATCAAAACGCAGGCATTTATATCAGCAACGTCCAGCGACAAGGATAATATTTAAAAAATGTCTTGCTTAAAACGCTTTTGACTATCTTTACTTCACCTCTTTAAATGACTCATGTGTGTCAAATACTTGGACATCGCGTTGATCTCGGTAGGAAAGCGCTAATAACGATTAGCCATCAACGATGTAATATAACGGAAATGGTAGAAGTAATTCTCAGTTACTTTATTCTCGTACGAACGAGATACAAATACAAAAATATATCTGGCTCCTGGCCACTCAGCTGTTTATATAACATTGGACGTGGTAACTTATGTTTGCTTGTGGAAGTCCCCCATGATCTAATGAGACCTTCCTTTCCTACTTTGCACACACCCTCCCTCTGACTAAAGTATGGATTGACGTGATGAGTTGAAAATTGACCCAGAATATGTGAGCAATTGTCCTCGCAGTTTTAGTAACAGAGTTCGACGTGGACGTTGATTTGGAACTGGTGTCGTCCGATATTGGTGTTCTCTTATATTATTTTGTATTGGGCCTACTGAATCTGCGGTTTCGTCAATTTCCGTTTCTTCTGGTTCATTACTCGCAGTATCTGGCTTATGTTTTACCTCGGATGATAAAGGATTATAATCCGTGTTGATTACCATAGAGAATTCACCGCGTCTCTGCGGCCGGATCCCAGGGCCTACAGACGTATTATACAGTTCTGCCCCGGATGTGGTTAATCTACTTTCCGTGTTGCTATCTTGAACATGCTCTAAATCGGGTAACCATGAGGGAGAAGGACCCGTTCCCTGCGTAGCATGATGTTAATGCCCAATGGCTTTCCTGTCATAGTCTGTAAGGGTTGGTTAGGACATATATTAAGTCCGCTGGACTTGAAATCGTCACGTATCCATCGTTCCAGTAGGTGCCTGTTGGTTTCCGTGTGAAAGAATAGGATGGTATGTGCACAAGGCATTTTCCTTTGTGCCTTTCAACGAGTTGAGCCGTGATGTCTGGGGTGGGAAATAAGGTGGCAACAGATATATATTCTTCAGAGCAGATTCTGATAAAAAACGTTGTTTGACACATACACGACCTGTTGTGTCACCCACGAGATACTTCTTATATGCATAACATCACGAGCTTTATATGAAGTTTATATGAAGTTGGTTGTCTGTGATGCCACGTATTCGATGACTAGTTGGAACGAGGTAATCGTCTGGGTACCTAAGTAGTTTTAATATATCTGGTCCACTTGAACGCGTTTGATTCCCTGTATCGGCGAATGCGAGCATTCGATGACTACCGTGGCTAATTGAACCAGTCTGGGTGCGTCCAAATGAAGCCTGGGTTTGATGCACTATAGTCTCTTCTATTTTTACGTGGCCGAGTGGCTAGAGCGCTCGCATTCTGACCATGAGCCCCGGGTTCCAATCTCACCATAGTCGATTTCTCAGGAAGGAAACTTCCTGATGTAATCGAACTGGAGGAGTCGATCCCAGCACCTTTGTAAAGTGCCTGAAAACCATACCACGGGTTGACCCAAACCTTGTGAGTGAAATTCAGTAGACGGCCGCCTTGGGTGCCGTCGATAGCTGTGCTAGCAAGAAGTCACAAGTCATTGTTGGCCAAGGTCTTGAGCCTGCTGGCCTTGTTTAAATTGTTGATCACGCTAGATAACACGCTCTTTCCTAGAAACTATAACTAAGGTCTGCTCGGCATAGTTGGAGTATAAACTGCAGGTGGCCTCTTTGGGTGTTGAATAAACACAAATGCGCCTGAGAAAGTGTCTTCAATAGGGATTGGCTAGCCGCCCTAGTAGACAAGTATACACGAATACGAGTGGCCAGCTATACCTACATATATTGTCAGTGGCGGCAGTGGATCTTCAATTCGCTTTTCATTCCACGCAAGATGAGGCACCGCACCGGGCGTTATCAAACTGGTTTTACGGCTCCATTTAGATCTGCCAGCATAGCGGGCGGCGCGGTTTGTGGGAACTTTCAGACTAGTGTTGAAGAAAGTGAATGAATTACATCCTGTCTCGCACCTTGCTGATCTGTTCCAATTTCAATTTTAGTACATTTTTGGCATACCATTTTTACGTTACTCCTAAACCCGCAATTATGACATACCAGTTTAGCTACTGGGCAATCTCTCCTACTAATTGATCCACCTGGGTTGAACGTATTCCCGCAACCCACACAAGGATACTTATTCGGCGAAAAGGCGGGTACTTTATTTCTTCGGGGTGTCGAGCGCACGGCGCTCGTAGCCAAAATTTTGTAGGTAGGACAAGGCCGGGTGGCTAACATTATTTAGGAACCGTGCAGTTGACTTTTCCGTCTTTCCACAATGACGGTCGAACTTTTGCTCGATTGTGATGAGGTTGGCAGCCTTGGCCAAAACTTAGTTCTGCTGTTCCTTTTTAGCGAGTCCCGCAATCACCTGCCCAGCTATCGTGTTGTACGAGTAGTTCACTTGCTGACTGTATCCGTCTGTGTTGGGGCAATGAACTGTGAACGCGCAAAAGTTGACTTGATCAGGTAGCCTTGCTAAAAAACGAAAAAAAAAATCAGTGATTGTCACACCTTTCGCCTGACGTGTGGAATAAAATGTCTACCGGTGAAATTCCTTGTGAAAGCCCTTTACTGCAATGAATTGGATATGTGACAAAAACCTTTACTCCGTAGCCGAATTTGAGGTTTCAGACCCTGTAAGATCGAAAAGGAGCCTGTTGACATCGGGCGAACATGTCGTTTTAAATTCGTTGGGGAATCTCAACTGGTTTCGTCCGTTTACACATCTCCTTATACAGATTCCAAGCCTCAAGGAATAATCCCCAGTTCCGTTGCGTTGGGTTCAATGACAGGATAGGCGATGGTTTCTCTTTGTAGCTCTATCATTTGTTGCATGGGCTGAGCAATTAAATCGAGCGTTCCGCTGGGTGCAGATGCCATGTCTTATTTTCTTGAGATAGTTCCAAGTATACACCAGATCCCCTACGCCGTGCCATGTAAAATAACCACAATGGCAATGGTAGTAATAATTCTCAATTACTTTATTCTTTTACCAAAGAGATATAAAAATATATCTGTCCCCTGGCCGCTCAACTGTTTATATAACATTGGACGAGGTAACTTATGTCTGCATGTGGAAGTACCCCATTATCTAATGAGACCTTCGATTTCTACTCTACAAATCGTAAAATGACAGAAAGTATGGTTGCTAGCAAGCCTAGGATGTCAAAATCAAAGAATTACAGAAGTTTAAATACGTGTGAATGGCGTTAACAGAGGGTGGAAAGATGCGACATCGAAAACCGAACGTGTATCGGATTACCGAAAGATGAATTCAAATTGCCGTTCTAGGTATTTAGGATAAACTACATCCGCGTCCTGGGTAAGTCGATAAACTACATCCGCGTCCTGGGTAAGACGATAAACTACATTCGCGTTCTGGGTAAGACGATAAACTACATCCGCGTTCTGGGTAAGACGATAAACTACATTCGCGTCCTGGGTAAGACGATAAACTACATTCGCGTCCTGGGTAAGACGATAAACTACATCCCCGTTCTGGGTAAGACGATACACTACATCCGACAGCAAAGCGTCTGGTAAGGTGGTTTTGTGGAGCGTGGAACTACCTTCTTAATTGCTGGTGTTCCCAGGTCCACTCTGACCGTGGGTAGAAGGACTTGTTAGAGTCTCAGCTAAGGGCAAATAGCTAACCCCAAAACTAGGATAAAAACACTATGAAAGTGTAAAAATAGGTCGTAATACCAGCAATACATTGTTGCAAAAAATTATTACCAACAATACCTTATTACCGACAATACTTATTTTGAAAAAATATTGCCAGCATAAAAATCTTTTCATAATTAAATAACCTATCGGGGTTGATATACCGTAAAATAAACGAATGAGACGAAACCAAACGAATTCAAAATGCTAAACAAAGTATTAAGTAACAGGAAAAATTCGTTAGAAACAAAATATGTAGTGCTGAATTGCTACGAGGTATCCATTCTCTTGTACTGTATTGAATGCAAAGCAATGTCCTCAGAGATGAAGAAAACAACTAAAGCAACAGAAATATGGTTCTCTATGAGGATGATGAAAATACCATGAACGAAGCGAGTAAGCAATGTGCATGTCATAAAGAAATAGTATTAAAAAACACTTATATTCAGAATCTGAAAGAGACAGCTTAAATTCCTCAAACACATAATGAGGAAGGAAGACTTGGTAAACTTGACAGTCACTAGGTATACGGAGAGCAACAGATATATGGGAAGACAGCGGGTCACTTAACTGACGAGCTTGTGTGAATGGTTTGCTGAACGGGAGACGGGTGAAATGTTGCTAACGGTCATGAAGGATAGAAGGTTGTGGAGAGCTATGATCGTCTATGTTCTGAACAGGCGATACACGTTCGGTTTTCGATGTCGCATCTTTCCACCCTCTGTTAACGCCCCTCACACGTATTTAAACTTCTGTAATTCTTTGATTTTGACATCCTGGGCTTGCTGGCAACCATACTTTCTGTCATCTTTCGATTTGTAGAGTAGAAATGGAAGGTGTCATTAGATAATGGGCCACAGAAGAAGAAATAACAGGTAGGTTTGCGGAAAATAATTCGGAGTTTAGAAAAAACGATATATAAATTCAATGTCTATCCTTTAAGAAAACTTATTTAGAAAAAAAATTGATGCCTATTTTTAAAAAAATTAAAGACACTAAAACACAAAGAGTTACCGAGTGTAAAAGAATAGAAAAAACAGGAACATTATTAAGGAAGCGTGATAATAGTAGAGTAATGAAGGAGACAGTAGATTAACATTGCATTTAAATTTTTGAAAATGTCAAAGTTGGCTGAAAAGCTTGGAAGCGAACGAGAGTTCCACAAGCTGTTACATCTAGCGAGTCCAACTGTAAAATGATGAGATTTTGTTGCCAATCTGTTACTGAACTTAAATTTATAATGTCTAAGTGCCACAGCAAAAAGGTGGTTAGAACAATTATCATGAAAATGTTGATAAAAAAGGCATACATTATGGCGGTAGGAAAGTAATGGAAGCTGAGACGCCAGTGATCGTAGAGAGAATTAAATTAATATAATCACAGTCACATACACACACACAGACAGACAGATATATATATATATATATATATATATATATATATATATATATATATATATATATATATATATATATATATATATATCAACTGATTTAAAAATATGGTTTCATCGCTACAAAGGAATTACCATGTTTAAAAAAAATAAAATTTTAAAAATGAAATTAAAAATATCAATAAAATTAAATTTTAAAAATAAAAATATTAATAATTTTGAAATATTTTAAAATCAGTTAATTTAAAATAGTTTTACTCTGTAAATTTACATTGAACTCTATTTTGTAAAAATTAAAATTTATTTAGAACACCACATTACATATCTTAATGTTCTTTCTTTTTTACAATATATATATATATATATATATATATATATATATATATATATATATATATATATATATATATATATATATATCCCTGAACAAATCAATGAAATATATTCTCAGGACATTTATTTTTAGCCACGCAAACCCACTAAGAGACAAGAGGTTACTGATAGTGAAAGAATAAGAAAAAATGAAAAACATTATTTAGGAGCGAGAAAAAAAGAAAAGTAATCAAGAAGACACAAGATAGCGATTAACATGACATTTAAATGTTTGAAGATAAAAAATTAGCTGGAAAGCTCAGAACCGAAAGAGAGTTCCACCAGCAAGAATTGCAAGAAAAGAAACTTTTATCATGGAACCTACGGTTATATCTCAACTGTGAACTGATTCATAAAGTCTAGATGTCATAACGAAGATTTCATTCAAACAATTACCCTGGAAAAGAAGAGAGGCTATATTACGGTGGTGGGCAGGTGATTGACGCTAAGAACTTTTTTTTACAACGATGTGCACTGAGTACAAGGTCTAAGAAGCGCTCGTGGGATACAGAGTAAGAGTTTAAATTTATGGGGATATATGTGAACGACATGGGTTGACTCTAAACTTGAACAAGTTCAGATTGTATTGATGAGGAAAAGCATATTCTTGGGATTCCGTTCCACAAAGCAGCGGTTCGTGTGTAGAAGTTGCCCGAGCGAAATATTCATCTCATCAGTGGAATACAAATGGAATAAAGGTGGTTAGCTTCAATGGTCGTAGCAAGGCGGGTCTTAGCCGTAAAGGTTACAAGTGGTGGAATGTAGTTAGTCTGATCACGTATCATGGAAATAAAGATAGACCAGTGAGAGGCTTTCGACGCTTCGTTTGTGGGAAAGGACTGATAGGGTGGGAAATAGGTCGTTACCTACAAGGACGCGGAGACGCTTTTGGACTCAATCAAGATTGGAAAGTCAAGACTTTGCAACTCTTTCCATATAGTGCAACATCACTCCAATTTTGACTTGATCTGGTACTCGTAAAGGTAGAGGATAACAGGGGGAGTCAGGTACTTACTGTATTTTCCAGAAAATTACAACTATCATAATATCATTTACAATTATATTTACCCTGTACAAGGTTCAAGAGCCACACGGATTAGAAAATTGCAGAGTAAGAGGTAGAATTTATGGGGAGATATGGGGAAGATGACGGTTAACAAAAGATTTGAGCAGATTAAGATGGTAGTGATCAAGGAAGCACCCTCTTAGGTGTCGGTTCCACAAAACGGTTCCTGGGAAAAATCTGCTCGAGTTGAACATATGTCTCACTAAAGGAGTAAGAATTAAATGAGGGTGATTCGTTACAATGTGCGTGACAGGGCTAGTCTTTGCTGTGAAGGTTAAAACTGCTAGAACTAAAGAATGTCGTTCGTCTGAACATTTTCCCTGGAAATAGCGATAGAGCAGCGAGAGCCGGTATTTCGTATGTGGCAAACAGCTTTAACGATAGAAAATAATTTATCAATCACAGGGATGCAGAGACATTCTTTGCAGACTGGAAAATGAATCCCAGGCAGCTCCCGTCCATGTATGACAGCAGTAATCCTTTTCCGGCCTGATCTGGCTCTTGTACAAGGAGAGGATATCAGGAGGTGAGAGGTTGTTATTAGAGCGGTGAAAGGAACCAAACAATTCTCCAGCTTCTTTATCGACGATCCTATGTAGTAGTTCCAATCGAGGTTTAGATTGAGTTCAAATCTCACTAGGCGACTGAGGTACGAGACGTCCATAAGGCAGATCTGTTCCTCGTGATTGGTCATAATTCAGGGTCAGATCCGCGATGAGGGATGGAAACTTGTTCGGTTGTCGAGACACAGAATATATATCTAGTCATTTCCCCCCCCCCCCAGTGAGCTAGTTCAGAGGGGAGATCAGTTACCAATCTCTGGTCATCTAGAGCTCTTGAGTTGCGTCTATATACCGTCATATCATCAGCATAGATATTCACAAATGATCGGACTATACTCTGAGGCAGATCATTTATGTAATGTAAAAATTAGAGTTGGTCCGAGAAGCGAGTTTCACAGGAACCCGACAGCTTGCGTCACAATTCTAAATTACCACAGATAATACTCTTAAATTTACTTTGTCGATTATCTTGGATTAGTTTATTGAGAATGAGGAAAAATATTATCTTGTTTTAAGATTTAAAAATTTGTTTTCTTTCTATCTGCAACAGATCGACTTATTTGTTCCCGTACGATTACCGATATTAAACAACATCGAGCCTGGTCAGTACCGAGATGGATGACCGCTTGCGAGTATCAGGTGCTGTAAGCCTGCATGCGTAGGTGGTGTAATAGATAAGAGCTCGGAATTGTTAATCGGAGAGCCGACTTCCAATTTCCGTTCGGTTCGTTACATTCATGTTCGCATAAAAAAACCATTGGGAAACTTATGAATTTACGTCTTCTCCCCCAGCTATGGGTTAAGATCGTAAGACATTTATCGCTAAACAATTCTTATCCCCAAAGCAAGATAAATTCTTACATTCTAAATCTATTTTCTGGTTTAAATTAATCTTCAAAAGTTTGCTAAGACGTCACAAACAATTCAATCAATCAAACATGTAATAAGTCATTTTTTACACACTAATAAATTAGATAGATACGAACAGTCTGAAATAGATAGATAGATAGATAGATAGATAGATATGAACAGGCTGAGATAGATAGATAGATAGATAGATAGATAGATAGATAGATAGATAGATAGATAGATAGATAGATATGAACAGTCTGAGATAGATAGATAGATAGATAGATAGATAGATATGAACAGGCTGAGATAGATAGATAGATAGATAGATAGATAGATAGATACGTATAGACTGATATACATATACAGATAGAAACGAACAGAATGAGATAGATAGATAGATAGATAGATAGCTAGATAGATAGATAGATAGAAACAGCGTTAGATATGTAGATAGTTAAGAATAGATAGATAGATAGATAGATAGATAGATAGATAGAAACGTATAGACCGAGATACATATATAAAGAGAAACGAACAGAATGAGATATATAGATAGATAGCTAGCTAGATAGATAGATAGATAGATACGTATAGACTGAGATACATATACAGATCGAAACGAAAAGAATGAGATAGATAGATAGATAGATAGATAGATAGATAGATAGATAGATAGATAGATATGGATTGTGTTAAATAATTAAAATTATACGAACGGATAAGAAACGAACCTATTCACAATTACAGGTCACGCATTATGAGGAATTTTATCTATGTAAAATGTGCGATATCTTAGGTCGTTTTTTTACAAAAAGATGGTCAGTGGAAAATGTCATAAATCCATTTCTGAACTTAGGTTTCTGGTTGGCACCCGGATAGAAATGTGTAGACAATAGAAATCAAAGGAAATAATAATAATACTTTTAGAAGTGTGCTATTTTGACAGTATATCTTTTCTTCATGTCATACATAAAACCAGGATGCATACAAGTACAATAGAATCCCTCATATCCGGAATCCCTCATATCCGGAATCCCGCATATCCGGAATCCCTCATATCCGGAATCCCTCATATCCGGACATGATTTTGATGTGAATATCTGAACTATTTGTGTGATATGTAACTGATTTGAAATTTCTGTTTTTCAAGAAATTTACTTTGGATAATTGCTTATGCATTTTTTCACCCTAATGGCTTGTATTTGTGCAAAAGATGATGGGAATAAGAGGAAAAGAACAACTTTGGAGTTATCACAAAAAGTAGAAATTTTAAACAGGTGAAAGTTCATTGTAACTAATGGCTGAGTTCAACAGTTAACATTGTATGATATAAAATCTTCCAAAGAAACTATTCTCCAGCGTTCACTCTGTCACAATGAACAAGGAAATAAAAAAAACACGATTGTGATGAAACCTGGACTGAAATTGAAAAATCTATTGAAAAGGTTGTCAATTTTATGGAAAGAAAACCATCATTCAGCTCTGACGATTGCAATAATGTACGCAGATGTAAAAATTGTCCTTTGTTTAAAAAAATTCAAGAACAAAAGCAAAACGAAATGCGGAAAAACTTGAGATTGACATTAAAAGAGAAAGAATCATTATGCAACAGCGATTAAAAAATCTTCGTTACATTATTTGTTTTGCATACGTGGCATACTTAATTTAATTAATTTTCATTAACATTACATAATTTAATTTCTTTTTCCTTAAAATCAATGTCGTTATATTTCACTCACCATTAGAATATTTTATTTACTATAAAACACTGAAAATAAATGTTAAACCTGATTTCAGTTCTTTTATTTTAATCCAAATATAACCCCTTATATCCGGACTTCGTAACCAATTCCTCATATCCGGAAGGCTTTCTTAGTCCGGTTGTCAGGGATTCTATTTTATAAGAAAATATGATTCTATGTAAAAACGTCGATTGTCTTGAGTAAAAAAAATAGTTGCCCTGATAATCACCGCTACAAGGAAAGTAAAAAAACCGGCAGACTAAATGACATGCAAGTGGAACGGTGCTGATATTCTTCCTTTCAGGCTCCTCACGTTTCACTTTCCTTGCTGCGTTAACTATCAATACAACCATGTTTTTAAAGACATTTTTGGCGGAGAGAATAACATTTGGTTACATTAAAATTTGGAGGCACGGTGGAGTAATGAATAGCGGCACGGATTGAGGAATCGGAGATCCGAGTTCGAATTCCAGTCAGATCCATTACATTCACTTACGTGCTAATAACCTTGGGAATCATATTCTTCTTCCACCAGTTATGGGTAAATAGCAGGACAGACCGGGTTCTGTAGCCTTGGATGGAAACTGGTCTACTGCGGGAAAAATATCAGTCATGCATCGAAAGATAAATGATCGCCTAAGCGTGTATCAACGCATGGCATATAACTGACTGAATATGAGAATTCTCTTGGTACAGAAATTCAGATTAAGTCAGCAAGAGATAAAAGGCTTACTTTAAATTTCGGATTTTTGAGGAATCGGAGAACCGAGTTCGAATTACAGTCGAATCCATGACATTCACTTTCATGCTAATACCTTTTGGAAAAGTATGAATCCTTGTCTTTTCCCCCTAGCTATGGGTAAATAGCAGGACAGACCGGGTTCTATAGCCTTGGATGGCAACTCGTCTACTGTAGAAAGAAATGGCAACCTGATGCGGGGAAATATCTGCCTCGTTTCTCAAGTATTGAAAGATACATGATCGCCTAAGCGTCTATCACGCATGGCACAAAACTGACTGATATTCTCTTACGTGCTATACTCTTGGGAAATGTATGAATCCTCGTCTTCTCCCCACTAGCTATGGGTAAATAGCAGGACAGACCGTGTTGTATAACCTTGGATGGCAACTGGTCTACTGCAGAAAGAAATGGCAACCTAATGCAGGGAAAACATCTGCCGCGTCTCTCATGTATCGAAAGATACATGATCAGTTGTCTATCACGCATGGCACATAACTGACTGAACGTTAAAATATTTGAAAATGTCTTCAATTACATATAAATATTTTACCATCGGGTCATTTAATATTATAGGACTTGTTAAAACAAAGCAGGGATTATAAGCTGGAGACAATGACAGTTATAACATTGATTCATGCTGCCTTCAAGAAACCAAAACCAAAAAAAGACTTGATGTTAATATCGGAGTTTAACAGCGCAATTTAATGTCTTTGGAAACAGTAAAATATTATGCAAATAGTTTTGTTTTTGTTTAGTTTACGGCATATCAGCCACAATGGGTTATTTAATGCCGACAAGATTTTTACTGCTGGTAGTATTATTTTTTTAAAAAAACTTATTGCTGGTAAAAAAAATGTTTTCCAAAAATTTATTGCTGGTAAATTTTCCCCCCAAAATGTATTGCTGCTATTAAGACCTATCTTTACACTTTCATAGTGTTTTGAACTTAGTTTGGAGGTTAACTATTTACCCATAGCTGGGACCCTGATAATTGCTGCCACCCCAGGTCAGGGTGAACCTGGGAACAGCAGCAACTAAGATGTGGTCCCACGCTCCTATAAGCCTCTTGATCAGAGGTCTTGCTGTTAGATGTAGTTTATCGTCTAACCCAGAACTCGGATGTAGTTTATTGTCTTACCCAGAACTTGGATGTAGTTTATTGTCTTACCCAGAACTTGGATGTAGTTTATTGTCTTACCCAGAACTTGGATGTAGTTTATCGTAACACTCAGGACGGAAAATAGTTTTATCATAACTACTAAATATAAGAATAACATTCATAGATACTGGACGAACAACCATAGTATACAAACTGAAATACGACTTTAAAAGTACTATCAATACTATTCTATCATTCCACATAAAAGAAACGTTAATGAGACAGGGCGATCTCCAAAAAACACAGAGAAATTTAGAAAATGCTGTGGCCAGGTATCGAACTCAAAACTCTTTTGGTTATGTCACTGTATTACTTCAATCAACGATTTTACTTGGGTGCATGACCCAGTGTATAAAAGCACTGGTTGAAATATTCCAGTGACTTGACCAAAAATGTTGTGAGTTCGGTATCTGGCCACAGCAGACGTGAACAAAACAAGAACCGTGAAAGAAAATTACGAGAGGTCACACGAATATAAAATTTCGGGATGAAATAATCCATAAGGAGTTGCTATGTAATTAACCAAACAAATTCTTATATACTTTTTTTACCATTTTATTATAAAAATATGTACAAAAATTTGGAAATTGGAGAGAGAGAAGATGCCAATAATCGAAATAAAAGCACTAAATAATTCAAACAAAAGTAAGACCCGTCCAAGTCATAAAAATAAAAAGCGCTCGCTGTATTCTGCCGATAAGATGCAGGGGAGAGACAAAATAAATTTGGGAATGGCGAAATATAAAAGGACTGGTTTCGTCAAGATAAAAAGTGAAGAGAAAAGAACCTCTGGATTTTGACAAGGAACATAACGAAAGATAATGACGGGACCAGGCTGGAACGACAATCACTCACATTCGTCGTCATCCGTCCGTCCCGAGAGACGATGGAGTAGCGCGGTGCGATACGAGACTGGACGGGATATATGGAGGAATAGGGCTGCCCAGACGTCAAGTTCCCACTCTCGGCCTTGCTAGCAGAGTTCAAAGGAGAGGATAAACCAATACAGTTTGGTACCAGCGCGGCTGCAGGAGTTGCCGGAAGGTAGCACAAAGTGCCGCCCATCCGCCTTCGGGGCTCCATTCCAGGTTTGAATTCAGAGTTGTCCTTCTCCTAGACCAGTTGCTATCCAAGGCTATAGAATCCTGCTAGTTACCTATAGCTGGAGGGAGAAGATGATTCACACCTTTCCCAAGGGTATTAGCACGTAAGCGAATGTAATGGATTCGAATGGAATTCGAACTCGGCTCTCCGATTCCTCAATCCAAGCCGTAATCCATTACTCCACCGTGCCTCCTCACTCACATTAACTAGGCGAAAAAAGAGAATATAAGATATATACATATACAAAAGATTACAAATCAAGGTTTATTGTATAAAATATAGTTTTGGCACAAGGCCGAAAATGGGAGAAAGTGATGAGACAGGTCGTCACTTAATGTATTATAGTAAGTGACGACCAGCTAGGATTAGCTAGGTATATCATCATATACCTAGCTAATCCGATTCACGACCCATTCACTCGTTACAATTTGCCCATTCACCCACCATCAATCAATCTTCCATATACCACAATGCTACATACTCCCAGGGAACCTACAAGAAACATAGCATAACATAAAAAAAATAATGAGCATTACATTCTATCAGTATCTGTCAATATTTCTGAGATGAGGCATTATGTACACTATTTACATTATTCGGACTATTGTCCTCGTCTTTGTCGCTATATTTATTACAACGTTTCGGCCGTTGTACACTCCGGTCTTCATCAGGTGGTTGGAATGTCAAACTGAATCCTTTATTTCGCTCACTGGCACGTCGAACTAGAACAGTCTACCCCAGTGAGCGAAATAAAGGGATCAGTTCGACATTCCAACCACCTGATGAAGGCCAGAGCGTACAACGGCCGAAACGTTGTAATAAATATAGTGACGAAGATGATGACAATAGTCCAAATAATGTAAATAGATTACATTCAATAGATAAAAAGCTGCACATGATATACAATGAGCAGGGTGAAGATGACCGACCCCCACCAAAAAAAAAAAAAACAACAAAAAAAAAACAACTAAATTATCAAAACAAACAAAGTAAAGATAACTGATATCAGTTGGACACGTCAAACCCTCAAAATACTTA
>OZ038503.1:28837153-28892153 GCA_964036315.1 Acanthosepion esculentum | reverse complement strand
ATGTTGAATCAATTGCTAGACCTGTTGCTAGGAAAGTTGGTTAACTGTCTTACTAGACAATTTTTCTTGCTAGAATCCATCTTGCACATTTATAAATTTACCATTTGCCCCTTTATTGAATACTGTTGCCATATCTGGTCCGGTGCTCCTGCTGTACATCTCTAGAATCTTGACAAAATTCGAAGAATGATCTGCAATGTGATCTATCCTGACCTGTAATCTCGATATCAGCCATTTTCTGACTGACGTCACCTAACTTCCCTCTGTCTTTTCTACAAATATTTTCATGACAACTGTTCCGATGCTCTTTTAGCTTAGTAACTCGACTGAAGGAATTTAAGCGTGATACTAGATTGGCAATTAGGTCTCACCGTTTTACTGTTGAACCAGCTAGATGCAAGCGTCACTTTTATTCGAACAGTTGCTTTTCTTACACTTCTCAACTGTGGACTTCCTTTCTGATTTCTTGCACGCCTGTCACCTTTAGTTTTTAAAAATTTAAGTGCAATGCCAATCGCGATCTTCTGCCTTTCTTAATTCTGTTCCATTATTGCCGTTTCCTCACGAAAGTCTTGTCATTCCTTTTCAATCCCAGTAATTCTCTGAGTCCTGGTTGTATTATTGGCTTGCTTGGGGTGAAACCTTATATATATATATATATATATATATATATATATATATATATATATATATATATATATATATTGAGGAAATTGTAAGACAAAACGGAAATAGTTTAATTGTGAGGTATTTCATACATTAGGACTTCATCGGACTGAGTTTGTTGACGTTATTGTGACTACATATGCGCAAAAAACGAAAGACGCTGGTAGTTTCAACATTTTTTGAAAGAACTTTTAAATAATCTTTGCAATCTAGTCAAACTCATGTATATTCTTTTCCTTTTTCTTTCCATCATCTTTGTTTTTAAATATCCTACATGGTGATAACAGAACATCTGCAAAGAATGGTGATACGATGTAAGAACCTTGAGGTAAATTTACTATAGACTGAGTTAACGATTTCCTAGGCATTTCATCTTAGTGAATTTTTATTCTTGTAATTAGGGTAGCATTTTTTATGCCAAAATTGCGGTCAGTTTCGTTACGGTGAACAAAGAATGCGTTTTGCGTGTTGTTTTTTAAAAATGTCTCTTTTGTGATCATACAGTCTTTTGTTTAAAATTCTTGAAGTTCCTCCAATATACTCTTTCTGGCAATTTTCGCAGTTGATAGAGTAAATTCTTCCTCCAAATTTTGGCTTGTTGTTTTGTTTTGTATTGATTAAGTCTTTTATTGTTTTGAATGTAGTTGTGACAAATTTTAAATTGAATGTAGATAAATTCTTTTCGGTTTTAGTTGTGATAGAGTTAATGGATTGATTAATATATTTTTTTGATTTGTTGGATTTGTCAAGAAGGACCGCTGTTCTATTTGGGAATATTTTATACTAATTAAAAGAGAAAATAATGTCTTAATAGGTCTTGTTAGCGAAGGGAATGAATGGGCAGGGAAGAAAAATAAAAAAAAATATATAATAAAAGTAATACCAACAAAGATGCTAGAGACACAGCACAGCAAGCCCAAGCATACAGTCTCTTTGTTTAAAAAGAGCCGGTCGCTTGGACCTGATGTACAGCGTCTCCAAAACCTTAAGATGGAATACTGAGTGTGCCCTGGCCAAAACAGAAAACAAGGTCACACTGAAATTCAAAGCACAGGTAGGATTCTTTATAAAATGATTCGCTATCGACGACCCTTACGTATTTCGAATGGAATCGCCCAACGAAAAGTTTTTATTAAGTATTTTCGCAGGCACGTGCTGTTTAATTCTGGCGTCCAAATCCTGTGTCGTTCTACCTATGTAGTCGCATCCACAACTACATTTGAAATAATAAATGACAGAGTTAATATGGTGGTGGGGGTAGACCATCTTTGCACACAGATGAAAGGACAGACCTGGTTTGAAAAACAACACGAATGTTCGCTGCATAATAACATTCACGTGAACTCCATGAAATCTGCTTGGCGAAGGACTCATTAATCCTACCCACCCACGGTAAACGAACATATACCGGACATTTACTAACCATAGCAGGTTTGATTTTATTAAACCTGGCAGGCTTATCCCGAATAACCGATTGAACAATGTCCAACGGATAACCATTGTTCACAAAGATACCAGTTAAACAACTAATTTCATCTTTCAAGGTGTTATCCGAGGAGATCATTAACGCCCTATGTGTTAAAGTCCTAATCAAATTGATCTTTTGTCGTTTAGGACAAAAGGAGTCCCATCGAGTATAGAGACCTGTAAAAGTAGACTTCCTATAAACAGAAGTAATGAACGAGAAAGGAGTTCTGTGAACCAGAACATCTAGGAAGGTCAATGAGCCATTGACCTCCTTATCTACCGTAAATTTAAGGGCAGGATGAGCAGCGTTGAGTAGGGAGAAAAAGTGATCAACTTCCGATTTGGTTGAACACGCAAAAAGTGTCATCCAAATAACGAAAGTAAACCTTGGGCCGGGAAGAACCAGACAGAAGGCTTTTCTCGTAAAAACGCACAAAAATATTTGCCAAAACAGGACCCAAAGTAGAACCCATCGCCACACCGTCGATCTGACGATACATGATATTGTCGAAACTAAAATCGACAGATATAGTGGCAAATTTCATGATTTCTTCAGGGAGAGTCGGAGGAATTAAATTACTACGATATAACATATCGCTACAAATATCAATAATCTCCGATAAAGGAACACGAGTGAAGAGGCTGCAGATGTCAAACGAACACATAAATCCATCAGTGGCATCACAATTCCGAATGAATTGGGAAAGAGTAAACGAATCTTTAATACAAAAGGAACTATAATGCTGCAAAACTGGTTGCAACATTATAGCCAGCCACTTTGCGACTTTATGCTGTGAAGACCCAATCATCGATAATATGAGTCTCAACGTGACACCATCCTTATGAATCTTGGGTAATCCATACAGACGGGGACGAATAGAGCCAGATGGTCTCAATTGCTCCGCCATTTCAGAAGGAAGAACACCACTTTTTACCCATTTGACAAGGACAGATGGCACAGTGGATGAAGGCGTTGGTTAGATCCAGTGACAGGACTCAAAAAGTGTGTGTTCAATACCCGGTTAACGCAGTGCAGAACTTTCAGAGGGAAATTAACAGGAGATAACTGATAACTAACATCCATTAAAGACGGCACGTGGAACTAGAATAGGCTACCCCAGTGAGCGGAAACGCTGTAATAAATATGTCAATAGTCCGAATAATGTAAATAATGTACATAATACCTCATCTCAGAAATATAGGCAAATAAAGAGCAACTATTGAAACACAAAAATTCAAGTAGGAAATCAGAAAACGAATTAAAAATGAAAAACAAATTGTTGTGTAGACTCATAGAATATCACACTCAAAAACCCAAACATTACAGTCTCCCAAAGACCCACAAAACTGGTATCCCTATGTGCCCCATCGTTTCATGAATAGGCAGCGTCTCCTTCAAATTAACTGGGGCCATAGCAAAAAATGTTAACCCTTCTCCTTGGACTAACATATCTATCACATATATAAAAATAATCAGGCAACATTGTTGAAAAAATGAGGAAACAAATATGACTGGAAAAATTCAGGGCCAATCTAGATATAAAATCACGTTACTCATTACATGTCCCGACTGAAAAATACTTAAAACCTTTGAAAAGCATTTAACACAATCAAAGATAAACGTCTCTCTACCAATATCTAAAATGTGTCTTCTCATTACCAATCAACGCTATTTCACATTTAATAACAATGTTTAGAAACAAAAAATTTGAATTACCAAAGGGATCGCTTCTGAGTCGAGTGATGGCATGTATCATCTTAGACGTTCTTGTATATGGTTCTTTCAGAAGTAATTTTACCTAAACAATCAAATTGCTTCCGATATAGTGATAATGTAGCCCCGTGATACTGACTTAGCGGATCTGGTAGATAAACTAAACAAAGTCGAACATACAATAGACTTTACGTAGGAAGTGGAAGAAAACAATAATTTAACTTTCTTAGACACCATGTTACACCGAGTTTCGGCAGCCTAAAACTTAGTGTCCATCGAGAATTAACCAATATAAATGACTTCATAAACTTCTATTCCTATCATAACAAAATAAAATCCAGAATGATCATTGGATTCTACTTAAGAGCACTCGTCATTTGCAGCCCTTATTATTTACACGAAGAGGAGAAATATCTTAAAAATGATTGCGTTTAGCATGAAACAGACTGCCGCCTCTGGGTGTTGACTTCTATGTCCACTCATATATATATATATATATATATATATATATATATATATATATATATATATATATATATACATATATATATATATATATATATATATATATAAAAGTGGACATGGAATTCAGCAGTTAGAGGCGACAGTCTGTTTCATGCTAGTGCAATCGTCAGGCACTAGCATGAAACAGACTGTCGCCTATAAGTGCTGACTTCCATGTCCACTTTTATATTTACACACGCTCTATCTCTAATATTGAGCACTTTATCCCATAAATATAGCACACTTTAAGACTATATTTCTTATATATATATATATATATATATATATATATATATATATATATATATATATATATATATATATATATGTGTGTGTGTGTGTGTGTGTGTGTGTGTGTGTGTGTGTGTGAGAATAAATATAGTTTTAAGGTATGCTATATTCATGGGATAAAGTACTCAATATCAGTGGTAGAGTGTATGTAAATATTAAAATGAACATTGATATCAACAATCAGAGGCGACAGACTGTTTCGTGCTAAACGAAATCATCAGGTAACATTATACAACAATTAGAAATTGTAATATTTTTTAGTATGAAGAGATGGGTGTCTGATCCCATGAAATAAATTATTACCATGGATTTCAGAAGACTCCCTTTCATTATTATATTTGCCCTGTTCTTACATTGACCTTACATTCCTCGTTTGGAATTATCCTTACTAATTATCAAATAATATATATATATATATATATATATATATATATATATATATATATATATATATATATATATATATATATATTGTGTGTATTTAGGCAGCATTTTTTCATTAATACATGTCTCATTAAATAATATAGATAAGCGTTGTCTATATATTTTATGCAAGTTTTTTTCATATAGTCTGATAATCTTAATAACATTATCATTAAATAATGAAAGAAAATCACAATATTGATACATACTTTTTTTTATTTAATCCGATCTGAGCTTTCGGCTTACATAAGCCATTATCAAAGATGACAATTACACAATATATTTATGCAATACACGAACAAGAAATTGATGATAGTATTATTTGTTTACATGGATGATTTCCAAGCAACGATAAACACGTGCATATAAAACGCTGAAACTACACCAGAATTCAAAGACTTACTTAAGGCTGAGGCGCTCAAGGATCGGCATGATAAAAGCCGAAACTCCTCAAAAATACTTACTAAACAACTGAAAATTGCCGCACAAGAACTACGCAACCACCCTGACATAATCGTAAAAAAAGCTGACAAGACCAACATTTTCGTCCTTCTAAACAAATTAGATTATAACAAAAAACTTGACCACATACTCCATGATCACATAAAATTTAAAAAACTCAACAATAATCCGACCAACCAACTAAAATCAAAGCTTAATAAACTCATTAATGCTAATAATGCCGAACAGAACTCATTAAAACTCCCTAAGATTGTTGGTGATTATAGGCCTGGTTACATATACGGCAATATAAAAACACATAAACCTAACTATCCTCTCCGTCCTATCATATCACAAATTCCAACTCCTGTATATCAACTAACAAAATACATCAACCAACTCATTACTCCTTATCTTTCTAGTAAATATAGTGTTAAGTCAACATTAGAAGTAATCCAAATCCTAAAAAGCGAAAAACCCGACAATGAAATCATAGCTTCACTTGATGTTGAAAACTTATTTACCAATGTCCCTGTTAGTGAAACTATTGACATAATTATAAGAAATATATACAGTAACTCATCTTTACCCCCACTTAAAATTAATCCTAATATATTACGGAAACTACTATTAGCTTGTACTACTGAAGTCCCTTTCTTAGATCATAATAATAATATATATATACAATGTGATGGTGTCTCTATGGGTTCAGTACTGGGTCCGACATTTAGCAATTTCTATATGTCGAACCTGGAAAATAAGATATTTACAGACTTTAAAAAACCATCCATCTATGTAAGATACGTTGATGATATTCTTATGTTAGTTGAAAATACAGATGAAATACTTCAACTACAAAAATGTTTCCAAAATAATTCTGTCCTCAAATTCACGTATGAACTCAATACTAATAATAAAATTCCTTTCCTTGACATATTGATAAACACAAATAATAACAAATTTACTATTTCGCCATATAAAAAACCTACTAGCATAAATTCATGTACACTTAACTACAAGAGCGAATGCCCATATTACTACAAAATAGCAATTATAAAAAATCTAATACACCGTGCAGAAACTAATTCATCCACAAAACAGATTTTTTACAGTGAACTAAAGAATATAAAACAAACACTTGTTAATAATAGTTTTCCAAACTATATAATTGATGAACAAATAAGATGCTTTCTTAGAAATCTCAATACTAAGCAAATAGTACATAATACTGCTTCTACTAATCTCAAACATATTAATCTCCTATATCGTAATCAAATGCATACTAATTATAAACAAGATGAAAATATACTAAAAAAATTAGTAAATACTAACATATCCACAACAGATCCTAGCAAAAGAATTAAGTTAATTATATACTACACTAAATCTAAAATATCCAACTCAATTATTCGTAATGATTCTTCTCCCCCGGTTAGCGATTTGAAAAAAACCAACATAGTTTACAAATTCAGGTGCCCTTTGGGAGATTGTATCTCCAACGAACTAAATAATATCTATGTTGGTCACACCACAAACTCGCTTTCACGACGCTTGACACTACATTTGAATGATAACTCTAACATTTTTAGACATTTAAAACAACATGCCTGGCCGCATACACAATTCCGGAAAATCCTCGTCGAAAACACAATTATACTTAAACATGAAAACAATAAACAAAAACTAAAAATTCTTGAAGCTATATACATAAAACAGTTGAAACCTAACCTGAACAAAATAAACTATGAAATCTCCAAAAATATCCTTAAATGCCTATAATTAGTAACAGAAGTCATTGGTTCATACCAACGGCTTTCCATACTCAATACTCATCGGATTCACTCTCGCGTGGTCATGTGTGACGTCATGAGCTGTCGTGCGATTTTCGCTTTCAGCGTTTTATATGCACGTGTTTATCGTTGCTTGGAAATCATCCATGTAAACAAATAATACTATCATCAATTTCTTGTTCGTGTATTGCATAAATATATTGTGTAATTGTCATCTTTGATAATGGCTTATGTAAGCCGAAAGCTCAGATCGGATTAAATAAAAAAAAGTATGTATCAATATTGTGATTTTCTTTCATTATTTAATGATAATGTTATTAAGATTATCAGACTATATGAAAAAAACTTGCATAAAATATATAGACAACGCTTATCTATATTATTTAATGAGACATGTATTAATATATATATATATATATATATATATATATATATATATATATATATATTTAAATAAAATTTAAATAAGAACAGACCACTTTAAGGTTCCATATAATAAATTAAAATTTATTATATGGAACCTTAAAGTGGTCTGTTTTTATTTAAATTATTAGCTCTGATTTACATTGAGCTCTCTGGATTTTATCCTTCTTGGGTCTACCCATACGGATTACCTAGTTTTTCGTAAACTAAATATATATATATATTTGTGTATTTAGGCAGCAATCCTTCTTTCATGCACATTTCATTAAAAACGACTGACAATGTGCTTTTATTTAGTTTTTTTATACAATTTCTCATGCGATCTAATAATATTTTTATTTTTGGATGATAAATGGTATAAAAACTGTCCGAATGTTCTTTTTATCCGAGCGCTTTCGGCTATACATTTAGCCATTTTCAATAATATATTGACAGTGTTTGGAAACAAAAAAATGAAACATTTTATAAAACATACATATATCAAACTATTTCTAATTCTAACAGTTAAAATATAATCCTTGAAATTGGCTAAATGTATAGCCGAAAGCGCTCGGATAAAAAGAACATTCGGACAGTTTTTATATAATTTATCACCCGAAAAGAAAAACATTATTAGATCGCATGAGAAATTGTATAAAAAACTGAATGTGCATATATATATATATATATATATATATATATATATATATATATATATATATATATATGTGTTGTCATCCACAGACAGACTGTTTCGCTGTATCACAGCTCATCCGTGTGGCTAGATGATTTAGATGTGGCTATGATTTTGATGACTACAATTTGGAATTCGCATGTTGGGCTGTTCCATTAATTGACACTCATACATTCTGTCTTCTTACAATTGTTGTTTAAATCTTTGGACTAGCTATCTTTTAAAATAGTGTTATCAGATATCTGGCGCCCCCTATGCATAAACGCCTGTAATATTCACGCGAGTATTTTTTTTCTTTCTGCATAAATCTGTTGAATCTTAAAAATAAAACCACGCACATATTTATTAAACCAACGTTGAAAATATTTTCAAACGTATTTACTAGAATTCGATCTATTGATCGTAAACAACTCAGATTTCTTTTTCTTATTTCTAAGAGATGCACCAAGGACGCCTATTATTTTGACTTTAATATTTAACTATGCTCGGATTAGAAATGCAAATGGCGTCTAATAGATATAGTATTTTTTTTCTCTTTCGCTTGACGAAATATTGATGTTGACAAATTATTTTTATTAGCATTATCTTGTTTACTAAGTATTCCGTGGAGAATCCATATATGTTTATATCTCAGATTATCCGTTATCTACCGCCTATATTCTTCTGGATCTTCTCATTTATTCCCTTATCCTTTCGGATTATTGTTGATCGTAAGAACAAAAGAATAAAAATTTGAAATTTCACCAAACTGATTCTTTTTCTGTAAGAATTAAAATTTAGAAAATATTGTGTGAGTGTCTTTTATTTTTTGAAACTAGAAGCATGTTTTATATAGATCAGCGGTTATCAACCGGTTTTCCCCGGAACCCTAGGTTCCACAAAATGCCCCCAAGAGTTTCGCGAGAACAGGTGAGATAAGATAATGCACTTAATTTTATATACGTAACATTACTAAATACGCAATATATATTCTTGCTTATTGTAATATAGTATTATAGACTTTATCGTATCTAACCTATGATGATATTAAAAAATATAACACTCATTTGGAATATATTAATCATGTCTTGACGGTGCCAGTGTGAAAAAACATTCACTTGTCAGTGCCCACTAAGCGAACGGGACCTGTACTTTAAATTTGAGAAAGAAGTATTAATTTTTCCTTAAACCATACTACGATATGTACCTGTCTATATTTTTGAGATGAAGTATTATGTACACTATTTACATTATTCAGACTATTGTCCTCATCTTTTTCGCAAGATTTATTACAACATTTTGGCCATCGTACGGTCCGGCCTTCTTCAGGTGGTTGGAATGTCGAACTGAACCCTTTATTTCGCTCACTGGGGTATACTGTTCTAGATCCTCGTGCCATGTTTAATGGATGTCAGTTGTCAGTTATCTCCTGTTAATTCCCTTCTCTAAGTTTTCCACTACAAGGACACAGAGCACAATAGATAAAGGCGTTAGTTAGATCCAGTGAGAGGCCCCAAAGAGTGTGAGTTCAATACCCGCTTAAAGCAGTGAAGAAAATTTTTTCTCCAAGGAGCAATTCTCCAGTAACCATTGCCATCCCAAAGGAGCTATTCTTCCGCAACCATTGCCATCTCCAAGGAGGAATTCTCCAGAAACCATTGCCATCCCCAAGGAGCAATTATTCAGCCACCATTGCCATCCCCAACGAGCAATTCTCCAGAAACCATTGACATCCCCAAGAAGCAATTATCAAGCCACAATTGCCATCTCGAAAGAGCACTTCTTCAGCATCCATTGCCATACACAAGGAGCAATTCTCCAGCAAGCATTGCCAACCCCAAGATGCAATACTCCAGCAACCATTGCCATCCACAAGGAGCAATTCTCCAGAAACCATTGCCATCCCGAAGGAACAACCATAGCCATCTCAATGGAGTAATTGTCCAGCATCCATTGTCATCCCTAAGGTGAAATTCTTCATCATCCATTGCCATCACCAAGGAGCAATTCTCCAGCATCCATAGGCATCTCCAAGCAGCAATTCTTAAGCCACCTCTCCCATGCCCTAGTAGCAATTATCCAGCAACCATTACCGTCCCAAAGGAGCAATTCTTCAGCAACCATTGACATACCCTAAGAGCAATTCTCCGGCAACCATTGTCATCCCCTGAGAGACATTCTCCAGCAACCATTGCCATCCCCAAGGAGAAATTCTCCAGCAACCATTGCCATCCCCTAAGAGTAATTCTCCAGCAAACTTTGCCATCCCATAGGAGCAATTCTCTAGAAACCATTGCCATCTCCAGGAGCAATTATCCAGGATCCATTGCCAAGGAGCAATTCTTCTGCCACCTTTGCCATCCCCTAAGAGTAATTATCTATCAACCCTTACCATACCCAAGGAGCAATTCTCCAGCAAGCATTGCCAACAGCATGATGCAATACTCCATCAACCACTTCCATCCACAAGAAGTAATTCTCATGAAACCATTGCCACCCCAAAGGAGAAATTCTTCAGTCACCATTGTTATCCTCTAGGAGCAATTCTGCATTATCCATTGCCTTTCCAAATGAGCAATCTTTCAGCAAACTTTGTCACCACCAAGGAGCAATTTTCCATGAACCTTTGCCATCCCAAAGAGCAATACTACAGCAAATATAGCAATCCCAAAGGACTAATTCTTCAGGCACCATTGTCATCCCCAACGAGCAATTCTCCAGCCACCATTGCCATCCCCAAGAAGAAATTCTTCAGCCATCTTTGCCATCCCCAAGTAGCAATTATCCAGCAACCATTACCGTTCCCAAGGAGCAATTCTTCAGTAACCATTGCCAGCCCCAAAGAGACATTCTCCAGCAACCATTGCCATCCCCAGGAGCAATTATCCAGCATCCATTGCCATCCGCAAGGAGCAATTTATCAGAAACCATTGCCACCCCCTAAGAGCAATTCTCCAGAAACCATTGTCAACCCCTAAGAGGAATTCTGCAGCAACCATTGCCATCCCCAAGGAGCAATTCTTCAGCCACCTCTGCCATCCCCAATTAGCAATTCTTCATCACCCATTGCCTTTCCAAATGAGCAATTCTCCAGCAACCATTGCCATCCCCAAGTAGCAATTCTCCAGCAACCATTGCTATCCCCAATGAGCAATTTTCCAGCATCCATTTCTATCCCCAAGGATCAATTCTTCTGCAACCATTGCCATTCCCAAGGAGCAATTCTCCAGCAACCATTGCCTCCCCAAGGAGCAGTACTCCAGAAGCCATTGCCATCCCCAAGGAGTAATTCTTCAGCAACCATTGCCATCCCCAAGGAGCAATTCTTCAGCAACCATTGACATCCCTAAGGATCAATTCTTCAGCCACCATTTCATCTCCTAGGACCCATTCTCCAGTAACCATTGCCATCCCAAAGTAGCAATTATCCAGCAACCATTGTCATCCCCAAGGGCCAATTCTGCAGCAACCATTGCCATCACAAAAGAGCAATGCTTCGGCAACTACTGCCATATTCAAGGGGCAATAATTCAGCATTCACTACCATAATCAAAGAGCAATTTTCCAGCGTTCACTGCCATATTCAAGGAGCAATTCTCCAGCAACCACTTGTATATTCAATGGGCAATTCTTCAGTATTCATTGCTATACTTATGCGTAAATATCCTTGCTGAATGAATGAATCTCCCCTGGCTATGTGTCATTTAGTAAAACATTTATCTCTGAACCATTATCATCGCAAAAAATTCATAGAATGTTAAAATATTTTCTAGCTATAAATCACATGCAAAAGGTTGCTTGAATGAGAAAACTAATCGATTTACAGATTCTTGATAAAATCCTAGGAAGAATCTGCAATGATATCATTCCTGACCTGGCATCTCGACTTCAATCATTTTTATTGTCGACGTAATGTCGATTCAACGTGTTTTTTTCTATAAATATTTTCATGATAATTGTTCTGACAAGCTTTCCTCTTTGGTAGTTTAACTTCATGAATTTAAGAGCAGTATTAGATTGGCAGTTAGGTCTCATGATTTCATAGTTTTATAGCTAGGTTTAACTGTATGTTTTATGGCAATAGTTTCTTCTCATGCACTTCCCGATTGTGGAAACCTCTTCCGTCTTTTTTCTTACCAGTCAACTATGATCATCACAAATTTAAATGCAACGCAAGTCGTTATATTCTGACATCTTAATTCCTGTTCTTTCATTGGCCTCTATATTTGAGACTGTTTTCCCACTCAAATTTGAACACTCGGTAAATCTCTGTGTCTTAGTGGTTTTATCGTCTTGCTTGGAGTGAAATGATAAAGAAAAATTGCTAGATTGTGGAACATACTCCCGAGAGAATGCTTCCTCGATCAATATGATCTTAACCTATTCAAGTCAATCTATATCGAAACGAACACATTCACATAGTCTGCACTTAGTTCTTCCTCTTAGGGTCATACAGCAACCTTCCATTTGAGTCGCTCTGGGTCACTGTACTGGGTGAACAATTAATAAAGAAAATCTATTTGCGTCAATCATTCGAGAAATGTCAACGTTTCCTGAAAGTATGTCTGAGAAGAGGTATATACACCGCAATATTTACAACATTGACAATTTTCAAGAATTCAGACACGGCAGATATTTTTGGCAAAATCAGAATGGCCGTCTAGGAATTAAGGTCAAATGATCGGATTTATATGAGACAAGGAATCAGAGCAGACGGATTTGGCATGATCCTCCGAATAAACCATCGGTGTGGACAAAAAGCGGAAAAGTGAATGAACATGAGGATTAGGCTAAAACATAAGTAGGTGAAAATCTATACATCTGTCTATCTATTTCAGTCCCTGCCTGTCTATCTCTTCTTGTCTATTGATCGAATCCTTGGTCTTTATCGATGTCTGTTCGTAGCTATCTATCTATCTATCTATCTATCTATCTATCTATCTATCTATCTATCTAAGTCTGTTCGTATCTATCTATCTTAGTCTGTTCTTATCTATCTATCTATCTATCTATCTATCTTAGTCTGTTCGTATCTATCTATCTATCTATCTATCTTTCCTGTTTATTTATCTAACCCGTAATCCCGTTCTTATCTATCTATCTATCTATCTATCTATCTATCTATTTATTCCTGTTTATCTATCTATCTATCTATCTATCTATCTATCTATCTATCTATCTATCTATCTTAGTCTGTTCTTATCTATCTATCTATCTATCTATCTATCTATCTATCTATCTTAGTCTGTTCGTATCTATCTATCTATCTATCTATCTATCTATCTATCTTTCCTGTTTATTTATCTAACCCGTAATCCCGTTCTTATCTATCTATCTATCTATCTATCTATCTATCTATCTATCTATCTATTCCTGTTTATCTATCTATCTATCTATCTATCTATCTATCTATCTATCTATCTATCTTTTTTTAATCATTCCCCCCAACCAAGGTGGGAATGCCACTAGTACGCAGTAGATTACCGCGTATAAAGTGGAGAGAAAATACTGGGTATTGAGGGAACCGAGGAATGGTTAAAAGCTGAACGAATTACAAGAAGACAGAAGATGGCGATTGCCGTTGCATTTACATTTTAGAAGCTTGTAGTTATCCGGAAAGCAAGGAAACGAAAGAGTGTTCGGCAGGTGGGGAATGCGAGAAAAGAAACTATTGGAGAAGTGGCAGTTACATTTATCTATTTCAACAGTAATCCCTTCATTGAGTCCATTGGAATATTTCCAATCAATCCGAGGGCTCCAACTACAACAGGGATTGTTGATGTTCTCATGTACAACAATTTTGAGATTTCCATTTCAAGGTCCTTTTATTTTGATAGCTTTTTGAAGATCTTCAAAGAAACATTGCAGTCTGCAGGGACTGCCATGTCAATAAGTTGTCAATCACGATGTCAGGGCGACTGGCTTTGATTGTTCTGTCTCTGTGTGTTGTATAGTCCCATAAAATTGTTATAGGCCCCAATTATTATTATTATTATTATTATCATTATTATTATTATTATTATTATTATTTTATTTCCTTTGATATCTGGCGTTTACACATTTCTTTCCGGATCCCGCCCAGGGACCTAAGGTTAGAAATGGCATCATGACACTTTCCACTGAAAAAAAAAAAAAAAAAAAAAAAAAAAAAAAAATTACATAGATAAAGCCCTTCGTAAAGTGTGGGCTGTACTTGTCAGAACAATTTTTTGTATCTCTTTGAGGCTTGGACTTCCAGGGATCCCTTCAATCAGCCTACTGGAATCTTTTCCAACCAGTCCAAGGGCTCCAACTACAACAGGAATTGTTGATGTTCCCATGTGCCACATTTTTGAGATTTCGATTTCAAGGTCCTTGTATTTTGACAGTTTTTCGAATATCTTCAAAGACACATTGCAGTCTGCAGGGACTGCCATATCAATAAGGAGGCACTTATTTTGTTTGTGGTCTTTAATAACAATGTCTGGGCGGTTGGCTTTGATTGTTCTGTCAGTGTATATTGTGTAGTCCCATAGAATTGTAACAGGTCCTATCTCCGTAACCGGGTCAGGGTGGTGTTCGTACCAATTTCTTCCAGTTTCCTTCCCATAGGAGTTGCAAATTTTATTATTATTATTGTTATTATTATTATTATTATTATTATTATTATTGTTATTATTATTATTATTATTATTATTATTATTATCATTATTATTATTATTATTATTATTGTTATTATTATTATTATTATTATTATTATTATTATTATTATTATTATTGTCGTTGTTGTTGTTGTTGTTATTATTATTATTATTATTATTTTCGACGGGTTTGTTGAAATAACGGACACGTTATGTCAATCTTATTTTTATGAATGCCATGTAGACGGATGGACTTCCGTATCTTGTTAAAAGGCCTATAAGAATCCATTGAAGTTCATATTTGTTTTTGCTCAGATACCGAGTTTTTAACTGGAATGAATTATTCTCAAGAATAAAAAGGAAGAAAATCCAACGCCTGGTGACATGAATTTCGAATTTAATGTTTTCGATGTTTTTTAATATCAAGCGAACGTAAATTTATTTTGGGTTTGAAACGTTTTTGGTATGCGACGCAAATTCTGCGCATTTAAATTTAATTTACAATCCCTGTTCAAGAATCATAAGCGATTTTGTTGATCATTGATTTATCTTAATATATATAATTTCTAAAAGCTTACATATTATCTTGCTTACTATCATTATGTCGTATTACATTATTGCTATTCTTTATTTCTGTATAGCAATTTGGTCGGAATTATGACAAGTGAATGCACGAGAAAGGGGTGTAGTTTGGATCCTATAATTTAGTTAGCTAACGAATTATAATCACCAATGTTAATGAAGTATTAAACTCCTCTTTATAAGAACATATTTCGAATTCATTGACCGAGAAGACACTACTGTGGGTGAGAGATTTAAAAAATATTTCTTTTAAAATTTTTTTTCAGGAAAATAGTTTTCTCAGTTCCTAGAAGCTGTTAACAACCTTTCCAGTACTGATGGTAGATCGCCTTCCTAACGATATGTTTGAAGTAGTGTGGAGCGTCAAGATCTTCATTATGTCATCGTTCTCTCTTCGAGTTACATGTGCTATCCATTTTAGTCTTTGCTGCTGTTGAAAGTCCCCAAGTAATGTGGTTTCTGTCATTTGGTACTGTTCTTTATGGTTTTGTTGCGCCAGCTCACAATGTTCGGAGAAGTATGATCTTCGCCTAGAGCCTCAGGCTTTACTCGCTCAGAGTCATTTTTAACCATTGGTGTGAATAACCGGTTGTGTTCAGCTGACGGTTAAGTCAGCTCATTTTAATTGGCTCACTAGTATATAAGGCACCCAAAAACTCCAACAGGAAGCGCCTTGAAAGAGGACGGTAAGTGTGACACTGAGATCCGTAGGCGTATTGGGATGGCCAAGGACACATACCAAAAGCTGAGCAGAGTATTGCAAGACAGGAGGATTTCTTTGGTAACAAAGAAAAGAATACTGAGCTGTTACGTGATATCTGTCCTTCTTTACGGCAGCGAATGTTGGACGATTTCCTCAAAGAGGAAGAAGAGACTCAAGGCGACAGAGATGCAGTTATACACAAGGATGCTTAGGATATCAAGGACCGAGCGTGTGAGTAACGATGGCGTCTTAGAGAGGTTGCAGGCAAGGAGGAGGCTTATACTTAACACCAGGAAGGGGCAGCTGAAATTTCCGGGACATATAATGAGGAAGGAGGGCCTGCAGAATCTGATACTCACGGTTCGAATAGAGGGGAAGAGAAACAGCAGAAAACAACGCATGACATACCTAGCGGGCTTAAGCAAGTGGATACCAGAACGCGGGCTGGGGGAGGAAGCGGAGGGAAGGAACTTATTGAGAGCTGCAAAGGATAGAGAGAGGTGGAGAGCCATGATCGCCAACGTCCTGTAAGGACATGGCATATAAAAAGAAAGAAGATTTCATTTTGATATAGTGTTCGTCTTTTTCTACTACTTGATCTTCTACATGCTGTGTTCCTTCAAGATATTAACGATCATGACCCTCCACACTTTCCGGTCTCTTGCAGTTCTTAATAATTTTTTTCTTTTTGTTGTCTCTCCTAAACTCTGTTCTGCCATCCATTTACACAAGCATCTATCATGTGTGTATCGAATTTTCTAATCCCTCTTTCCTCATAATATCCCATTGAAATTTCAACTCCCTCTTTCTGATCTTAAGTATAGGTGTCCTTTTTGTTTCCATTTTCTCTCAAACTTCATCGTTGCTCACATGTTCAGTCCATCGTATTCTTAATATCCCTCCTTAGAATCATATTTCTGGTCTCTTCTTCATCTGTGAGAAGATTGTCCACCATTCGCTGCCATGTAGGAATACTGATATAACGTAACAGTTCAGTACTCTTTTCTTTGTTTCTTACAAATCTTTCCCTTTTTCTAAAAACAATGCTTAGCTTTTGAAAGGCACCTATCGCTATCCCAATACGCCTTCGGAAATCTGAGAACCGAGTTCGAATTCCAGTCGAGTTCGTTAATTTTAATTACGTTCAAATAACCTTCGGGAAAGGTACGAATGTATCTCTTTTTCCCAGTTATTGGTTAAATAGTAGGATTCGTGAAAAATCATTATTATCTCCAATTTTTTTTCACGTAATATTCACTTGTAAAATTATAAGAATTATTCTTACGGCCCATAAATATATTTCGGCTTGAAATAAACCCACCAGGTGTTGATAAATCCATCAATGTAGATAGTTTCTCAAGTCAGTAGCGAATTTCATACCGTTGCTAGAGATATGTGTTCAATCGCCGGTTAAAGACGGGGATTTTGAATTTCCAAAGAGTAGCCCCACCCAATGTTTTTCTTCTCATGTCTACAGATATTGACCTTGTATCAGACGCAAATAGACTCATCAAATATCAGCGCTGTTTCTGAAGTACTAATAACGATGTTATCCTGTCCATTTCCTTTCTTTGTTTGGTTTGGTTTGGTTCGTTTTACGGCAAATCAACCTCAGTTTAATGCAGATATTTGTTTTATTTCTGGTAATATATTTTTTCAAAAACTGTATAGCTGATAATATTTTTTTCAGACATGTATTACTGGTAATATTTTTTTCAGACATGTATTACTGGTAATATTTTTTTCAGACATGTATTTCTGGTAATATTTTTTCAGTCATGTATTACTGGTAATATTTTTTTCAGACATGTATTTCTGGTAATATTTTTTTCAGACATGTATTACTGGTAATATTTTTTTCAGACATGTATTTCTGGTAATATTTTTTTCAGACATGTATTACTGGTAATATTTTTTTCAGACATGTATTTCTGGTAATATATTTTTCAGACATGTATTTCTGGTAATATTTTTTTCAGACATGTATTTCTGGTAATATTTTTTTCAGACATGTATTACTGGTAATATTTTTTTCAGCCATGTATTACTGGTAATATTTTTTCAGACATGTATTACTGGTAATATTTTTTTCAGACATGTATTTCTGGTAATATTTTTTTCAGACATGTATTACTGGTAATATTTTTTTCAGACATGTATTACTGGTAATATTTTTTTCAGACATGTATTACTGGTAATATTTTTTTCAGACATGTATTTCTGGTAATATTTTTTTCAGACATGTATTACTGGTAATATTTTTTCAGACATGTATTACTGGTAATATTTTTTTCAAAAATGTATTGCTGGTATTTTTTTCTCAAAAATGTATCCCTGGGAATATTTTTTTTTTCAAAAATGTATTGCTGGTAATAATTTTTCAAACATGTATTGCTGGTAATAATGTATTTCTGGTAATAATTTTTTTACAAAAACGTATTTCTGGTATTAAAACCTTTTTTACACTTCCATAGTGTTTTCACCCCAGTGAAGAGGTTACCTATTCGCCTATAGCTGGGACCCTAACAGGTGCTACCACCCCGGGTCAGGGTGGACCTGGGTACACCAGCAATTAAGAGGTGGTTGCGCGCTCCTCAAAATCTACTAATCAGAGGACTTGCTGTCGGACGTAGTTTATCGTCTTAAACAGATCTCGGACGTAGTTTAGCGTATTAACCAGAACTTGGATGAAGTTTATCGTCTTACCCAGGACGAGGATGTAGTTTATCGTCTTACCCAGGACGCGGACGTAGTTTATCGTCTTACCCAGGACACAGATGTAGTTTATCGTTATACCCAGGTCGCGGATGTAGTTTATCGTCATACCCAGGATGCGGATATAGTTTATCGTCTTACTCAGGACGAGGATGAAGTTTATCGTCTTACTCAGGACGCGGACGTAGTTTATCGTCTTACCCAGGACACGGATGTAGTTTATCATCTTACCCAGGACGCGGACGTAGTTTATCGTCTTACCCAGGACGCGGATGTAGTTTATCGTCTTACCCAGGACGCGGACGTAGTTTATCGTCTTACCCAGGACGCGGATGTAGTTTATCGTCTTACCCAGGACACGGATGTAGTTTATCGTTGTACCCAGGACGCGGATGTAGTTTATCGTCATACCCAGGACGCGGATCTAGTTTATGGTCTTACCCAGGATGCGGATATAGTTTATCGTCTTACCCAGGACGAGGATGAAGTTTATCGACATACCCAGGACGCGGATGTAGTTTATCGTTATATCCAGGACGCGGATGTAGTTTATCGTCTTACACAGATCGCGGATGTAATTTATTGTCTTACCCAGGACGCGGATGTAGTTTATCGTCATACCCAGGACGCGGATGTAGTTTATCGTCTTACCCAGATCGCGGATGTAATTTATTGTCTTACCCAGGACGCGGATGTAGTTTATTGTCATACCCAGGACGCGGATGTAGTTTATCGTCATACCCAAGACCGGCGTTCTTTGCTTCGATATATCATTAATTTGCTATCAGTATTTCAAGGAAATTTAAACGCATAGAAATGAAACCGAAAAACAAAGTTAATTTTACGCCTGTTTTTCTCCGATTTTCTTTACCCTTGCAGTCAAATAAAATCCAATATTAAATAAACACAAACAAACCTATACTGATTTGAAGAAATGAATTTCTGAAGAAAATAAAATAAAATAAACGGAAAATTGAAGTTAGCAAATTAAGAATTGCGAAACATTTTTAATTTAAATTCGAATTGTTGCTGTGAGACATTTTTAATTTAGTGAAAGAACGGACGAAGATATGAGCTTAGAAAAATGTTAATGTCGCAACTGGAAGATTGCAGAGTTTGCAATGGAAATATAAAAACAGAATTAAAGAGACGGGATGTCAATTAGATTGAAAGGAAGGAATAAAGGACGAGAAAAGAATGTCGACAGAAGGGAGGAAGAAATAGATAAATATATAAAGGAGAGGGAGGACATTTTCTTTTTATGAAAGAGGGAAAGTGGGAGAGCGGAAAATGAAGTAAAAGCGTTGCTAAAGGATGAGGATCGTATAGGAAAATGGGAAAGAGAAGAAAGAGAGCGAAAGAAAAAGAGAAAGAAGCTGAATGAGGAATACGATCGAGAGAGAAGATAGAAAAGGAGAGATAGAAAACAGAGAGAGAAAAATGGAAATCTCAGCAGAGAAGGAAGGAAATATTTGAGCGAAGATGACATAGAGAGAAAGAGAGAAGGAAAGAAGGAAAAAAAGAATAAGAATCATATGCTTCTTTTTTATCTGTCCCTTTCTGATATTCTTTCTATCAGTGTGAATGTATCCATATCTATCTATCTATCTATCTATCTATCTATCTATCTATCTATCTATTTATTTCAGCGTATTCAAATCAATAGATCTCGGCTTATTCATATCTATCTATCTATCTATCTATCTATCTATCTATCTATCTATCTATTTATTTCAGCCTATTCAAATCTATAGATCTCGTCTTATTCATGTCTATCTATCTATCTATCTATCTATCTATCTATCTATCTATCTATCTATCTATTTATTTCAGCCTATTCAAATCTATAGATCTCGGCTTATTCATATCTATCTATCTATCTATCTATCTATCTATCTATCTATCTATCTATCTATCTATCTATCCCGGTGTATTCAAATATATAGATCTTGGTTTATTTATTTATATCTATCTATCTATCTATCTATCTATCTATCTATCTATCTATCTATCTATCTATCTATCTATCCCGGTGTATTCAAATATACAGATCTTGGTTTATTTCTATCTATCTATCTATCTATCTATCTATCTATCTATCTATCTATCTATCTATCTATCCCGGTGTATTCAAATATATAGATCTTGATTTATTTATATCTATCTATCTATCTATCTATCTATCTATCTATCTATCTATCTATCTATCTATCTATCTATCTATCTATATATCTATCTATCCCGGTGTATTCAAATATACAGATCTTGGTTTATTTCTATCTATCTATCTATCTATCTATCTATCTATCTATCTATCTATCTATCTATCTATCTATCTATCCCGGTGTATTCAAATATATAGATCTTGATTTATTTATATCTATCTATCTATCTATCTATCTATCTATCTATCTATCTATCTATCTATCTATCTATCTATCTATCCCACTGTTCATATCTATCTATCTACACTAATGCCTTTCCTCTAATAATGTCTGATGGAACGGTGAAAATCACAAAACTTGCCGTTTCAACCAATTAAATTACGAACAATTCGTTCATTAATTACTATAAAACTTTTAATATGATACCCAGAGAAATTAATCAGGTGTAATAAACGTAATTTGTTTTACTAAACATTAACCTGTATAAAGGAGAATTTATTTCCTAAGTGTGCTAAATTATATATATATATATATATATATATATATATATATATATATATATATATATATATATATATATATATATATATATGTATGTATGTATGTATGTATGTATGTATGAAAAAATTCTCAATGTTAACCTGTCGAAAAAGACAATATGTACAATGATAAAAGGTAATTTGGAAAACAGCATTATTAGACGACGCGTTTCAACCAATGTGGACTTTTTTCAATTTATTGAAAACAAAGTAACTATTAACAACAAACAAAATGTCCTTAGCGACTAGAAGAATTTGGAAAATGCTACTTTCGGCTTTGTGCCACATCTACGCTACGCTTGGAAAATCACTATGAAATTCTGTCGGTACCTCGCGGCAGTGTAATGGCTAACAATCTTTTCTCGCTAAAACAATTACGACTGAGTAGTGAATTCGATCCTCACTGGGTGCCTCCTACTTTCGGGCTTGTGTCACATCTAAGCTGCTCTTGGAAAATCACTAGGGTACCTCGAGTCATTGTAATAGTTAGCATGCTTGTCTCTCTAAAACAATTTTGTCTGAGTAGTGAGTTCGATCCTAACTGGGTACCACCTACATGTGACACATCTAAGCTATGCTTGAAAAACGCTATACCAAGTTTGTAAGTATCTATGTGAAGAAGGCGACTTATGGGACGGGATTTGAAAAGGATACATTCAGCATATTTTAAGCCTCGTTGACACGACACACACACGTCAAATATAATGTTTGTTTTGGATCAAAGTGTAGTATCTGCTTTCGGGCAGACAAGCAACATTTTGTCTCTCAATTGTGTCTTTGTCTTCGGATAGAACGCAACTGAAAATATTATTGAGAGCTACCCGATCTTTGGTAAAAGCTACCGGCGGCGTACCTCCCTCATTGCATTAAAGAGGGAAGATCGACAGTAACACCGATGCCAGAGAGACCGACGATTGCGAAGGCCGGGCTATATTTATACGTGGCCACGGCGGACTCGATTTGGCACCCTACACGAAACTGAACTTGTGCCACAGCCCGGGGTGGCAAGTAAATACAATATTTTTGATGTTCCACGTGATGGCTAATTTCTCCAAGTCGTTCATCTTCTTTATGTGGCCACCAATGAATATATAATGCGAGTGACAGAACTAATTTCAAGTCGGAGTTAATTCGTACTCTGAACTAATTTCAACTCGGAACTAATTTCAACTCGTAATTAATTTCAACTCGGAACTAATTTCAACTTGGAACTAATTTCAACTCGGAACTAATTTCAACTCGTAATTAATTTCTACTAGGAATTAATTTCAACTCGGAACTAATTTCAACTCAGAACTAATTTCAACTCGGAATTAATTTCTACTTGGAATTACTTACAACTCGGAACTAATTTCAAGACGGAATTACTTTCGACTCGGAACTAATTTGAACTCGATTTAAAAAAAACAACAACTCCTAACCCTAAACTTATGTTCCGAGGTGAAATTAGTTCCGATTTTAAATTAATTCTGCAGCTCTATAATGCTTATCAATTTCAAACACGGATATTAAAACTCAATAATTCAGAAGCAAACGTTTTAAAGAAGTTCTTCTTGAGAATTCTTCCTGTATTTTCCTCGGTCTTTTGAAGTGGCGTTCTACCGCCTGTGAGCCATTGTTTGAAACAACTGCGTAAGAACTTGCAGACGCTAATATTGAATATCATTCACATCTTTCCGGGAAAATAGCACATTTTCAGCCATTGCACTTGAGAATAACGCTTTCGATCAAATTAATACTTTTTTTTCTAATGGTGGCGTGCTTTTAGTCCAATGTCTTGAAAAAAATGCTAGTTAAGTTATTTTCTTGAAATTCATTCAATCTTTTGTCGGCGAACAAAAGTAAGCGTTCGATAAGAAGAAAACTTTCACCAAGTATTTGCACTTTTGACATGTTTCATTGATTTCTATCGAAATCATCATATACAGTCTCTTACGATATATATATATATATATATATATATATATATATATATATATATATATATATATATATACATGCATACATATATATATATATATATTGTGTGTGTATGAGAGGAGCTAACAGAGTTAGTGGAAGTTTGGTCACGATGAACAAATATATATATATATATATATATATATATATATATATATATACATGTAAATGTGTGTGTGTGTCAGTGAGAGAGGTGGGGGGTTAAAAGAGAGAGAGAGCGGAGAATTTGGGTAAAATGAACAACGCAATAAATAGCAGAATTTACTTCTTCTTGGTGATTTCAGACATTTTTCGAACAATTCACCTCCTGAAGAAATTGAAAAGTAGACCACTTTTGTTAATACTTTTACTTAATCTGCGAAAAGGATTTTGCAAATTATATTTCTCGAAAATGTAGCTACTATTTCGCTCTCTTTATATTTATACGTTCTTTTTATAGATACACATATTTAAGTAAATGCTCTGTTTATAATAAACATAAATAAAATAATAAAATGTATTAAAAAATAATTGTCGGACTTTGTCCATTTCTTAATATGTTTCGTTTGTTTACATTTGGATACGCATTGAGCAGATATGAATGTATGAGAGAAAATCATGGAGAATTGTGTTTAACAACATTAAAATCGACCTTGCTAACCGAACAATCCTCTGTGGCCGAATCGGTTAATGCACGTCAGGCTATATGATGGTTTTGTATAGGATACAGGTTCGATTCCTGTCGGAGGACGCCTATTTTCTATGAAAATGTCTCGGACTTTCAGGCCGGTAAATGTTGTTAATACATGTTTTAGAGCTGTATAAAAAGGAATGCTTCAACAACATTGATTAAAATTAACGATAACACTTTGTTGCTGGAGGAATATTTGATACCAGACTTGGATGAAGAAGATATGTTTTAACATTAGGGGGCAACAGACACTGATGAATGTGTCACCGTATTGAAAGGTTGGCCAGATTAGAGTACTGACTTAAATCATTGGTCAATTGTTGACAGAATTAACGTGTAGATTTCATTAAAAGAATCTTGAGTTGTGGGAGAAGATTGTGAAGGATTATTACGCATCCCATTTCCGGTGTTTTCAAGCAGTTATACAAGCTACAGGAAGCCGCATATAATGTTAACAATGTCCACTAACGTCTTGAAATCAATATTATATAATACATTTTAATTAGGGACTATTTTCTTTTTTTTGCTTTAAAATACAGCATTCTAATCCCCCACAAATAAAAAGAAAGACACTGTATCAAAACCATTTTTAATGGAATATTGCTGTCATATATGGTCTGGTGCTCCCATGTACGCCTCGACAAAATCCAGAGACGAATATGCAACGTGATAGGTCCTGATCCGACCTCTCCTCTACAGTCGCATTCTCACAGACGTGCCGTGGCTTTCCTCTGTCTCTTCTACAAGCATTTTCACGGCAGCTATTCGGACGAGCTGCTTTCGCTGGTTCCCAGATTGCATGAATTTAAGCGATCTACCAGGTCCCACCTTTTCACTGGCAAAACTGTTAAATGTAACTGTTTCTTCTACTCAAACAGCTTCTTCTTTCACACTTCCTGCCTGTGGAACTCTCTTCCCCTTGCTTGTTTCCCCGATGACTATAATCTTCAAATATTCAAGTGCAATGTCAATCGACATCTGACACCCTGAGCTTCTTCCCTGTCCTTCTCTGTAACCTTTCCTCAAACACGTCTCTTTACTTTTCTACTCTACCCTCTGTAACCGCTTGCGTACTAATGGCACTCCCGCCTTGCTTGGGGTGAATTGCTTAACAAAAAAAAAAATTTGAAGAAAATAAAACAAACACCTACCTAAATTCAAATCAAAATAATAGACAACAAATCCTCACCAACGATTTAACATTCGACAACAATAAAAAATGGTCGAACTGTGCAGTCTCCACAGTCTTCATAAACATAAATAATCAATCAAATTTCGTAAGAAAATCATTTTTTTTTAAAAATCTGATGCCGGAAGTATTTGCTGGATTACCGCCTCTGACGATAATTTCAGATGCGCAATTTTTAAAGACTCTTTTTAACCTTTTTGACGGCATGTGAGTACTTCAGAAATATCAACTGAATATTATGAAGAACTATCGATAACTTCAAAGATGAAGATAATTTCTTCCCTAACACTTCCCTAACTTGTTAACACATTTATTAATTGTTATTTGGTTGTTAGTCCAGCGTATGACGATAAACTACATCCAGCAGCAAGCTGTGATCAGGAAATTGGAGTTCTTAAGGAGCTTGGAACCACATCTTAATTGCTATTGTTCCCAGGTCAACTCAAACACGTTAGGGTCCCAACTATGGGCAAATAGTGAACCACCAAACAAAAACAAAATACTATGAAAGTATAAAAATAAAATTTTTATAGTAAAAATACCAACAATACATTTTTATATAAAAAATGACAAACAATACATTTTTATAGTAAAATGTCCAGCAATACATTTTTATAGTAAAATGACTAGCAATACATTTTTATAGTAAAATGACTAGCAATACATTTTTATAGTAAAATGACCAGCAATACATTTTTATAGTAAAATGACCAGCAATACATATTTATAGTAAAATGACCAGCAATACATTTTTATAGTAAAATGTCCAGCAATACATTTTTATAGTAAAATGATCAGCAATACGTTTTTTAGTAAAATGACCAACAATACATTTTCATAGTAAAATGACCAACAATACATTTTTATAGTAAAATGACCAGCAATACATTTTTATAGTAAAATGACCAGCAATACATTTTTATAGTAAAATGACTAGCAATACATTTTTATAGTAAAATGACCAGCAATACATTTTTATAGTAAAATGACCAGCAATACATTTTTATAGTAAAATGACCAGCAATACATATTTATAGTAAAATGACCAGCAATACATTTTTATATTAAAATGACCAGCAATACATTTTTATAGTAAAATGACCAGCAATACATATTTATAGTAAAATGACCAGCAATACATTTTTATAGTAAAATGACTAGCAATACATTTTTATAGTAAAATGACCAGCAATACATATTTATAGTAAAATGACCAGCAATACATTTTTATAGTAAAATGTCCAGCAATACATTTTTATAGTAAAATGACCAGCAATACATTTTTATAGTAATATGACCAGCAATATATTTTATAGTAAAATGTCCAGCAATACTTTTTTATAGTAAAATGACCAGCAATATATATTTACAGTAAAATGACCAGCAATATATTTTATAGTAAAATGACCAGCAATATATTTTATAGTAAAATGACCAGCAATATATTTTAAAAGCAAAATGACCAGCAATACAATTTATCTGTAGTTGAATGCATAAAATTGCGTTTAAAATTTTAGATTCTGGCATTAAATAACCCATAGAGGTTGATATGTCGCTAAAGAAAATCAACCAAACAACCCACATGAAAGAACTCTGTCGTAACATTAAATCATATAATATACTAAAATTTCTTATAATATAAATCTCTCAAATCCATTTTCAGACATCAAATAACGTAATGACAGGTTGGTGAGACGTCAGGTGAATATAGAGGAAAGGGTAAAACAGATCAACCGAGTTCCAAATCTGTTTCCTGAGTTATTCTTACTCTGCGTTGTCAGGGAGGAGAACTAAGTTTTTGCCTTAATCCAAGGCGGACGTTGCTAATATCTTTCAAAATTTAATGTATCTTAGTGTTATAACGTTCCTAGTATGTACGTAGATCGGGTTATTAATACTGCAAGGAAATACTGAAACAAAAGGTTGAATGAAGAACAGGTTTAATCACATCTGCATCTTCCTTTTCTTTTTCTTTCTTTCTTTCTTTCTTTTCATATACTTCTCTGCGACTTTCCTCTTTTCTTTTTTCTTTCTGTCTTTTTCTTTCATATCCTTCTTTGAATCTCTCTTTTTCTTTCTTTCTTTCTTTTCATATACTTCTCTTCGTCTTTCTTCCTTTCTTTTTTCTTTCTGTCTTTTTCTTTTTATATTATTCTTTACAACTCTCTTTTTCTTTCTTTCTTACTTTCTTTCTTTCTTTTCATATACTTCTCTTCGTCTTTCTTCCGTTCTTTTTTCTTTCTTTCTTTCTTTCTTTCTTTGCATTCTTATTATTCTCTGCACCTTTCTTTTCTTTCTTTTCATATTCTTTTCTTTTTCTTTCTTTCTTTTTTCTTTCTTTCTTTTCATATTATTCTTTTATTTTTCTTTGTTAGTTATCATATTTTCTTTTGCATTTTTCTTTTCTATATTTCATATTTTTTTTCTTTTTTCTTTCTTTCTTTTCATTTTCTTCTCTTCGTCTTTCTTCCTTTCTTTTTTCTTTCTCTCTTTTTCTTTTCATATTCTTCTTTGTATCTTCCTTTTTTCTTTATTTCTTTCTTTTCATATTATTCTATGCATCTTCTTTTTCTTTTTCTTTCTTTTCATATTCTTCTCTGCATCTTTCTTTCTTTCTCTTTCTTTCTTTCTTTATCATATAGTTCTCTGCGTCTTTCTTTTCGTTCTCTTCATATACTTTTATTTTTCTTACATTTTCTTTCTTTTTTCTGTCTTACTTTTCATATTCTTCTCTGCGTCTTTCTTTTCTTTTTTTTCTTCCTTTCCTTCTTTCTTTTTTCATTTCATATATTCCTCTGTCTCTTTCTTCTTTTCTTTCTTTTTTCTTTCTCTCTTTTTATTTTCATATTCTCCTTCGCCTATTTCTTCCTTTCTTTCTTTTTTCTTTCTCTCTTTTTATTTTCATATTCTTCTATATTGTATATAGATTAAAATAGGCTATTGCGTGAAGTAAGCCGAGATAAGGCCGAGAATCCTCGGCGTGCTTATGAAACGCTAGCATATCATCTATTATGCCGTTTTCCCACCAATATAACATTCTTATTACACATATTATTGGTCCTTATACAGTGGTCCTCGTGTAAATCGCGTCTGGGATAAGTACTTCCTCTATCTGATTTATATATTTCCATCACCTTTCTTTCATTTGCTTGTTTTCATTCATCTTTCTGTTTTTCTACAGTTTCTCATTCTTCTTGAGTTAGTCCTGCCTTCATTCATTATTGTATTTAGTATCCTCGTTTTATCTAACACAATTACGCGCCAAAAATTGGATCATGAATTGTACAATATTACGCGTCAAGAATTACATTATATAATTCCCAATTTCTAAATCCCTTCTCCTTGGAAGCCCCGATAGCTTCAATTGGACGACTGTAGACTTTAAGGTTAATTGGGACTGACAGAACGAAGGAATGGAAAACTTATATATTCCGGGTAGTCAAACTGAGGATAGATCTGAAAAAGTACATTCATTGTCGGAGAAATGACCGCTGGGAAAAGAGTCCATGGGACGGAGAGAGAAACGATGCAGTGTTAACTTCGGAAGTCAAGGGGAGACAAATAGGACACTGACGTATTCACTCCAGCGGCCTCTTGTTTTGAATTCAAGGGGCAGCCTTCTTTCAGTCAATGCAACAGCGTATTTTCCAGTCAAGTTTTCACAACGTCGGCGTTTTTAGTTGTGATGGCTTTTGTTGAAATGCATGTAGTCTGGTTGCACGGTCCTATCACTTCTGTAACCTGCATCTTCCTGAATGATGATGTCCGCTCAACATAATTTGATGTCATAAAGTTGCAATTGATGGCTTTCTTTCCTTATACTTTTTTCTTTTATTATGTTTTTCCTTCTTTCTTTCTTTCTTTCTTTCTGTTATAAAGTGCGTAGAACGCTCGTAGCTCTGGTTAATAACACTGTAAGGAAACACTGGAACAAATAGTTGAGTGAAGAACTGGTTTAATCACATGGGAAACATGGATTAATAATATGATAATGGAGGTACTGTGGCGTAATGGATAGCGGCTTGGTTTGAGGAATCGAAGAGCCGAGTTCGAATTCCAGTAGGATCCATTACATTCACTTACTACCCTTGTAAATAGCAAGATAGACTTTGGTGGCAACCGGTCTCGGAGAAGGAAAACTCTGAATTCAAACCGGCCTAAACACCACATCTACTGTCGCTAATAGTCCCGTAGTTCAGTGCGACAAGGCATACGACTCAAACGTTACGCCTTGACGACCGTTTCTCTGAGCAGACGTTCTATTTACAACGGATGGACGAGTCCATGTTTGACAATTAGGGTAGAGAAGGTCGGTCGTCATTTTATACAATTCTCTCTCTCTCTCTCTCTTTCTCTCTCTCTCTTCATTCAGTGTTCTTTCTCTCTTTTCATTCGGTCAATATTTATCTCTGTTTCTCTTTTCATTCAGTCAATGCTTCTTTCTCTCTATCTTTCTCTCTGCCCCACACTTTTCATTCATTCAATGTTTCTTTTTCTTTTATTTTAGGCATTTGCTTTTCTCTCACCCTATCTTCATACAAAAATGGTTTCTGTCCGTCTTTTCGTTCCGTCTTTTCGTTCCTCTCTATTTTAATTCAATATTTATTTATTTCTAGAACGTTTTTAAACATTTTATCCCAAGCATGTAAATAAAGCCACAATGTCGCAAGGGGGTACTGAGTGTGAAAAAATATGAGAAGAAAAGTTACAATCGCTAGCTTTCTTTTCCTATTTTTTCTTTCTTTCTTTCTTTCTTTCTTTCTGTTATAAAGTATGTAGAACGCTCGTAGCTCTTGTTAATAACACTGTAAAGAAACACTGGAACAAATAGTTGATTGAAGAACTGGTTTAATCACATAGGAAACATGGATTAATAATACAATAATAGGGAACGCCATAGTTCAGTGCGGCAATATGTACGCATCAAACGCTACGCTTTGTCACCTACTTTGCCACTAACGTTTTTATGAGCAGACTTTGTACTCAGAGCGGATGGACGAGTCTATGTTGAGCAATTAGTGTAGAGAAGGTGGGTCATCTTTTTCCACAGTGCAATCTGAGTTTATTCCAAGCTGTTGCGTATTGTTCATATTTAGGCGGATACAATCGCCATTAAAATTGGGTTATGAAACGGACAATTCTTATGACCAAACCTTATAGACATTGTTCGAGAAAAATACAATTATTTTGCTGATGAAGTCTGTGCACCTCTCTCTCTCTCTCTCTCTCTTTATATATATATATATATATATATATATATATACATATACATACATATATAAATAAATAAATAAATAAATAAATATATATATATATATATATATATATATATATATATATATATATATATATATATATATATATATATATATATATATAGCCTTGAACAGAACGTCATACCTAAGATAACCTTTCGGCCAACACTTTTTGGAAGATATTCGTTGGCACTATTAATTATAAATGAATACAAGGACACTATATGAAGCAAATGAAGAGGGAAAGGTGGAACTCGACTAAAAGACAAATTTTAATTATATTAATTAAAATTGAACAACGGAGGATGTAAATAAATAGTTCCACAAGAGTTTTAAATTAGAAAAATGGGACGTAGAGAATGTTCCTTCTGTCTGCAAAGACTGGGTTGCTGACACTTAATGTGGACGGCTTCGGATACTCTAAGATGATATATAGATCGAGCACTCTGTAAGACCGAAAACCAGATGTCTTCGTACTCAGCACACACACACACAAACACACACACACACACACATATATATATATATATATATATATATATATATATATATATATATATATATATATATATATATATATATCGAGAGAGATAGAGAGACGTATCCACGTTGAAAAATTAATGTAGAGAAGATAGATTAAAGCTTCGACAGAAATTTTTCAGTGTCCTGTTGCCAGAAATGGGTCTCCCAGCAGCCACACCCTTAGCCCGGGCCAGAACTACATTCACAAGGCACTTGATGTAAACCTCCGTTTTGAGTCTGAGGCTCTGTGGGAAGATGAATGGATGCATAACGTCGCTATCACTAGTGATCAATCCAAACCACATGATATTGATTGGATATATCATCCATATCTTTCCAAATCCTCTGCACTGTCCTTAGTTTGGAAAAAAAAAAACACTGTGAAATGTTCATACTGGAGCTTCCGGCGCGAATGCCAAGCAGTACAGCATGCTGTTTCCAAATTTATGACAGAGTGAATGATGCTCTTTTTCTCACAGACGGTGCCCGACTGACACTACGTTTCTTTGCTGTCGACAAAATAAAAAACAAACGACGCGCATGCGCGAAATGATAAAATACAAAATGGCGTCAATTTAAACATCGCCCACTATATATATATATATATATATATATATATATATATATATATATATATATATATATATATATATGTAATAATGGACTCTCCCGTCGGTTTCGACGTATGAGGATCTGACAGCTTAATTGATTCAGTTATGAAATTTTATGCGATAATCTTAAGTGGCACTTAAGACCCGCTAGTGATTTACAAACGAGCCCACATATGAAGCAAGAGTGAGAATTGTGAGATGAGATCACTGTTAGATTGGCTTAGCATTTAGATCTTGCTCTTGCTTCTTCAAGATGATTAAGACAAACAGATTGAAAACTGCTGAGCCCACTAAAACACGTTGATCTCCATTCTACCCGCTCCAAGGCTAAGCGCTCAAGAGTGTTATGTGGATATATATATATATATATATATATATATATATATATATATATATATATATATATATATATATATATATTAGTTTTATAGATATGAGTTTGTGATTCTGGATTCACCTATATCCCTACAACTTATTATGTTACCTGATATTGAGCTCTTTCCACTACACATATATATATATATTTATAAACATGTAGTATTGAATGTTAAAGACAACATAGTCTTGCATATTTTCTTTTGAATTTTCTCATATTCTCTAATGAGACTTTTTATTTGAAAATAGTTTCGAAATATGTATTGTCCATACGATGACCTAGCGCTTTCGAACATCATTGTTCATCTTCAGGGTCAATATTTTTAGTCAAAATTTTTTTTTTTTTAAACAAACATTTGCCAATTATCTTGTAGCGTAATCATGTTGCTATTTTTTTACAAACTAAAAACGTTAAAATCCTTTTAAATTCAAAAGATGCGATGATGTTATCACGTGCAGGGCGAAGATTTTTAGCATGTGACAGCGTGAAAAATTACACATATACTACAAATTATACACACACACACACACACACACACACACACACACACACACACACATATATATATATATATATATATATATATATATATATATATATATATATATATATATTCGGAATGGATAAAATCTGACATAATTTTAATTGATTTGTTTAAACGTTATTTTAATCGGTACTCATATTTGAGTAGATGCTCTGTTTTTATTTTTATCTACCGGTCGGAATATTCTAGAAAATCTTGTTAGAAAAAGTTATGCGCCCGTCTTCAGGATTTGATCCTTCATCCTTTAGGCAAAAAGCATCATTAGATCTGATATGCCTGGACCTTTCGATCAAACAAAGCCCGAAGAGTGATTTTTAACACATATCTCTCCTGATTCTCAAAATATACATATCTGCTCTGTTTCGTATACAAAGGTAAACAAAGACAATATTTTAGGATTAAATCCGACATATTTTTTTAAATTTATTTGTTTAAACGTTATTTTTAATGGTGTACAAAATTATGTAGAGGTTCTTTTCTTATTTATTTATTAAATAGTATTTTTTTTTATTTCCTTCTACCGGCTTGAATATTCCGTAAATCTTGTCAGAAAAAAATGCACCCTCAAGCAGTATTCGAACCCGCCTCCTCTCAAGGAAACTGACATTAGATATGATGTGTCTTGGCCTTTCAACAGCGGAAGACCAGCTGATCAAGCAGAAATAAATATGGCGTTTAATAAACAAATAAAAACAGAGCATCCACTCAGATATGAGTAGCCATTGAAAATAACTTTTTAACAAATTAAAAAAAATATATATCCGCTTCTTATTCTTTCTTTCTCTCTCTCTCTCTCTCTCTCTCTCTCTCTCTCTCTATATATATATATATATATATATATATATATATATATATATATATATATATAGATAGATAGAGATATATATATGTATATAGATATATAGATATATGTGTATCTATATCTATCTATCTATATATATATATATACATATATATATATATATATATATATATATACATTTATATACACACACACACATATATATATATATAGAGATAGATAGATAGATAGATAGATAGATAGATAGATAGATGAGCTTAGCGTTGACAGATATGAGGAAATTGTTAAAGATATATAGATAGCTAGTTATTTATGACATTGCTATATCTCCGTATATATCGATAGATAGAAATATATCCCTATATAGATATGGAGATTTTAGATGTCTGTATATTTGCCACTGCCAACGAATACTTTCCATAGATTATTAATTCAATACTTGCTATAGGAAAGCGGCCCTCCTACGCATTGCGAAATGTACGTTTTAATTAAAAAGAAATCATTATTGCTTTATATTAAAATAAGTCGTTGAAGTGTTCTCGAAACGTTCTTTCATGTTTATTATGCCTCTTTCTTGAAAATGTTCTACCACTTAACTTGATGAAAGTGCTAAGTGTTCTTTTTGAATATTGAAGATTTCATCATAAAAGCCTGACAAGCTCGAGGCTTGGTTAAGTTACACTGATGGATATGGAAGATTTTTTTGTGTTATTAAGTGGTCTTAAGTTAGGTAAAGACTTGAATAAAGACGAAAAGATAAATTTGAGGATCTTGCTGAAGATAATGTCGCCTCGTCGTTTATTAAACACGATCATTTAAAAAAAAAAAGCCATAAGTATCTCTCCTGACAAATAGAATTTAAATTAGTGTCATTAATTGTTAAGTTTAAGTTTTCAGTCATATTTAAACGTACATTTTTTTGTACGAGGTATCATGAAAACTATTTACATTATTCGGTCTATTGTCCTCATCTTTGTTGCCCTATTTATCACATTGTTTCGGCCGTTGTACGCTCCGACCTTCTTCAGGTGGTTGTAATCTCAAACAGAACCCTTTATTTTGCTCGCTGGGTTAGACTGTTCCATATCTAATGGATGTCAGTTATCAGTTATCTCCTGTTAATTCACCTCTCCAAGTTCTCCACTGCTTTAACCACCGTGATAAATATGGCAACAAAGATGAGGAGAATAGTCTGATAAATGTAAATAGTGTGACTTTTATTGCGAAAAAAACGGTGTTAAATGCATAATAAAATTAATATTTTACTATAGAAAAATAAGGCCTAGTACGAAGATAGTTATTATTAATAGTCCGCATTCAATGCCAACGTTATTGACCAAGAACCAGAATAAAGAGAGAGTTTCACATGAACAAAACCAGAATACCCATCAGCTGAAGGACGCCATTCGGAGAGCAAAGGCTCTCCAAACGGCGCCCTTCAGCTGATCGGTATTCTGGTATCGTTCTGCGACAATCATCAAAGCAAAGCTTCGTAAAATATCACACAGGACATGGCGACGCATCATTTTGTGCCGCGAAAATGATGGTGAGCATATATACATTCTCAACGTGTGACAGCGTCAATGAAAGTAAATAAACGGAATCCCGTACGTGTGCTTTCCATTACTGTATTACTATTGTTTTGATTACGTTTTGGGAAGGGCTGACAAAACTTTCAGACCACCCTGTACTGTGGCCAAGAAATGGGATATGTCTTTAATACTACAGAACAATACAAAACTGATCCCTCACTTTTTATCATCCTTTCATTTGATTACCGATAAGTATATTTGTAATTTCATCTCTGAATCTACAGGGTGATCCGAAAGTCTTGTCACTGCCTACATCGTATAATTTTCTGTTTCAGATCGGTGGCACGTTGGTGTTCGTACAGACCTTTTCGATGTGTGGCGGCGTCAATGAAAGGGAATAAACTGAATCCAGTACATGTGTTTTGTATTACTGTATTACTTGTTCTATTGTTAACATTACTTTTCAGTAGGGTGTGACAAGACATTCGGACCATCCTGGACAGAGGTCTCATTCTATTTCCTCCAGGAAATACCGATTCCTTTTGTTATGCTTTATATTTACAAGAAGCAGATTAGTAATGGATTTTCATTAATACCACATATAACTTTAAATCTTAGTGGATACTCGTCCTTGAGTTAGATTAGACCAAAAATAGAATAATGTTATCATATCTGGGTCGGAGCTGTACATTTTACAACGCGGTCTTGTTACCCTTTACGTCATATAATTTTCTATTTCAGATGGCTGACAAGAGAATGATGGTGTTCATACAGACTTTCTCGAGGAAAGTGAATAAACTGAATCAAGTATATGTACTTAGTATCACTGTAGTACTTGTCATTTTATTGTACTCATTACCCTTTGGCAGGGGGGGGTGAGAAGATTTACGTTAGTTCCTTTTCTCTGTTAGTATGAGGTTTCAGAGTTTCATTTTAACGAAATGCTGTCAATGCCATGCCAGTTCGTTAAAGAAAATCAGTCAGTGATGTTTTTTGTTTAGAAAGATAACCAAATAAATAGTACATGGAAATTAATTAGGAAATCTACAGGGGGCGGGGGGCCAAAAGTCTTATCAACTCTACATAATATAATTTTCTATTTCAACGCTGTGTGGGCTATTATCGAGGAGAGAGTTTCATATGAACGATACCAGAAAAAACTCATCAGTTGAAGGACGCCGTTCGCAGAGCCTTTGCAGCAATCAATAAAACACAGCTTCGTAAAAATAGCACACTGGACATGGCGACACATTATTTTGTGCCACAAAAATGTGATTGTTCATACAGACCTTCTCGATGCGTGGTAGTGTCAATGAAAGTAAATACACCGAATCCAGTATATGTACTTTGTATTACTTGTTCTTCTATTCTTCTCGTTACTTCTGGTTGCGGTAACAAGACTTTCGGACCACCCTGTACAACACAGATAGGAAGTAGCAGGCAATATTGGCATAGAAAGACAATAAGACTGTATCACAATATCAAGTAAAGCATGTATTTTAAACAAATGAATACTGAATTTAAAAAAAGAATCACAATTAGCATTCTACTTAGTTCTGAATACAGTAAACAATAAAATAGGTATAATTTATATTATGAGTAAATAAGTAGATTTTATAACTATTTTAAAATTAATTCGCTTTATTACATAATTGTGGATGAAGTTTAGGTGTGTATATATACTAGTTCAGAGTAGGAGAAAAGTAAGTTGTAATACAGGGTTATCCGAAAATTTTTCTATTTTATTTTGTGCTACAAAAGAGATGATGTTCATACGGACCTTGATGTATGACACCGTCAATGAAAGTAAATGAACTGAAACCCGTACATGTGCTTTATGTCACTGTATTACTTGTCCTTCTACTGTTCTCATTACTTTTTGGTGGGGGTGGGGTGAAAAGACTTACGTTAGTTCCTTTTCACTGTTAAAATGATTTTCAGACATTCATTTTAACGAATGATGTCAATGTTATGCCAGTTCGTTAAAGAAAATCAATCAGTGATGTTTTTTTTAAGAAAGATAATCAAAAATTTAATTTTTTTTAAATTGCTTTATTTTCAAATTGAGGAATTATATGCGAAGATGTAATGACTTCTTAAGTGAAACACGCTGCGACCTATTTTAGACGATCAGCATGAAATTAGTTTTCGAAAAGCAAGTTGATGTCGTGATGCCGACTTCAAAGAAAAGATTTCTCTCTTTGCTAAGTGTTATGCGAAATTCTAAGATTAAATATTTTCACTATTCCATGAAGACTTTGAAACACTATCTTTACCGTCCTTGTATTTAACACTAATCTTTAAGAGTGAACCTCTTTAAATAGCCTCAATAACTTTCTAATTTCTAAGATAATATATAATAATTATTCAGAGTATTCTTTTGAAAAAGTATCTTAAGATTTGCTTTTAAGACGTTCTTTTTAAAATGAGCTTTTGTCCTGGGTATGACGATAAACTACATCCGGCAGCAAGGACTCAGATCGGGAGGTATTGAGGAACGTGCAACCACACCTTAACTGTTGTTGTGGATAGGTTCACCCTGACCCGGGGTGGTAGAGCCTGTTAGGGTCCCAACTATAGCCAAATAGTTAACTTCCAAGCGGGGGTCAAAGCACTATGAAATTATAAAACTACATTTTTATAGTAAAAATTACCAGAAATATATTTTCATAGTAAGAAAATTACCAGCAATATATTTTTGTGACAGAAATTATTAATGCTCCAAAGAAAATCAAATTTCGGCATAAAATGACCCATAAGGAGTCGATATGCCACTAAATAAAAAGAAACAAACAATGAGCTTCTTTCAATTTCCTAAGTGTTATTTTAGTTTCTGAGGTGAAGCATTGCTATTTTCTTTTAAGCGTTTCACCCCAAGCAAGGCGGGAAGCCACTAGCACGCAAGGGGTTACAGAGAGTTGGAGCGAGAGCAGAGAGGAGTGATAGAGGAAAGGATGTAGAGAAGGATAGGGGATAGATCAAGGCATCTGGAGACGTCGATTGACATTACATTTAAATAGTTGGAGATTATAGCTATCAGGGAAACAGGAAAAGGGGACAGAGTTCCACAGGCGAGAACTGCGAAACATGAAGCTACTGGAGTAGAAGAGACGGCTACATTTAACAGTTTCGACAGTGAAAGGGGAAGAGCGAGATGCCAGCCTAGTAGAACGCTTAAATACATGAAGTCTGAAAACCAGCGAAAGCAGCTCACCGGAGCAGTTACCGTGAAAGTATTTGCAAAAAAAGACAGCGGGAGGCGACGGCACGTCTGTGAGAGAGAGACTGCAGTCGAGATGCTAGATCAGGGCCAATTGCATTGCATATCCGTCACTGGATTTGATCAATGGCCTTGGGACAAAGAGAACGGGCCCTAGGTCATATATGGCAGAAATACTCCATGCAAGGGCGAATGGTCGATTTGTATATTTGAAGAATCGACTCCGGCGAGAAAAATTTCCTGCCGCGGAACAGGGAGCCAACTTTCCTTACGGTGGACGAAGCTATTGACTCACTATATTTTTTTCCATCTCAGGTCCTCAGACAATGTGAGACCGAGCAGTCGCAAAGACGTGCTCTCGTTGATTTGGGCGTCAGATATTCTAATGGGAGGCAGGGATTGTTCTCTGTGGTGAGTAATAGAGAGCTACTCTGTAATTTAATCGAACGAGTATCGTTATGCTTTTTTTTAGTCACTTTTGCGTAATTAACTACAGTCCGAGAAAATGAAAACAACAGCGCTAAAAAATATTAAATCTGATGCATTAAAAACTAATAAATATTGTTCTAAAAATCAAAGGCGCTCAAAACATTCTAGGCTTAAAACATGGAACTTTGGTTTTCGGTGACGCATCCAATTTAACATTAAGAAGGTTTCAGACTGCCGATTTTCCAATGAGAATTGAAATGTTGATTAGGCGAATATCGCCTATAAGTGCATTAGATTCTCTATTCCACCTTTTCTTTTCAAATCACCTCAGCCTTGTGGATATATTAAAGTAGTGATTCTTAATTGCCATGTTAAGGCACATCGGTGCGCCGCGCGATCCTCTTAAGCGTACAGTGAACTATTGTCAATGCATACATATAGTGATTTTTCAAGCGTAGTTTTGATGTGGCACAAGGCTGAAAGTAGGGGGCACCCAGTGAGGATCGAACTCACTATCAGTCGTAACTGTTCTAGCGAGACAAGGTTGCTAACCGCCTCGAGGTGCCCTAATGCATACATATATATGTGTCTGTGCAGGGTCCCTCGGCGTGGTGTAATGGTTAGTAAGCTTGTCTCACTAAAACAATTACGATTGGGTGTCACATAATTTCGGCCTTGTGCCACATCTAAGTTACGCTTAGAAAATCAATATATGTGTCTGTGGAAGTAGCAATGGTATTTAAGTAAAATCAAATTAATCTGTTTATCCCACATTAGCTAAAAAGGCTTTGAACAGTTTTATTGCAATTTTCAACTTCTTATTCATGTGAATTAAGCTTCTCACGATGGAGCAATGGATAGCGGTTCGGATTGAGGAATCGGAGAGCCGAGTTCGAATTCCAGTCGAATGAATTACATTCACTTACGTGCTAATAGCCTTGTGAAAGGTATTAACCCTATTCTTCATCCCCCAGCTATGGTTAAAATATCAGGACAGATTAGGTTCTATAGCATTGGATGACAACTGGTCTACTGCAGAAAGAAATGGCAACCCACTGCAGGAAAATAAATCTGCCTCGTCAGTCATGTATCGAAAGATACATGATCGCCTAAATGTGCATCACGCATGGCACATAACTGACTGACAGAGGCTTCTCAACCCTAAATAACATCAAAAATAAGAAGCGAGAAAGACAACATTCATCTGAAAAGAAATGAGGATCTGCTTATAGTTCATTCAAGCAAACCTTGTAGTAACCGTGACAAAATACCAGGCACAGATTTCACATTAAATAAACTGCACAAGTACTTGAATAGAAACATTGAAATAAAGCAAGTTCATATCTGTGAGTGTATTTCTTAACCTAATATTTTATTTAAGAATACTTAAATGTATACCCTTTTAAAAATGTGAGCTGTGATGTTTCCTTTGCGTCTAGGTGTGCCTTTGCTTAAAAACGTTGAGAAACACCGGTTTAGTAGTGTCAAAAAGATAGTATCGATTATTATTCATTAGCAATAAACGTTTTATAAGTTTTATTGCAATTTTCTTCTTATTTATGTGAATTAGCGTTCTCAACACGAAATAACATTTAAAAAAAACGAGAAAGACTACGCTCAACTGAAGAAGATATTGTTATGGGAACTTACCCATAATATAAATGGAGTATTCCATACCTCATAAATACTGCACCTCAAGACGAGAGAATGTGTCGCAGTCCGAGCCAGTCCTTTTTGGACGACTCGGCTAGACGGTCGAACTGTCTGCCTCTGAGGCAGAGGGGAACTCTCTGCCTTTGGGCAGAGAGGAACTCGGACGAGGCTCCGCCGAAGGGCAGAGCCTCGTTCGAGGTGGTTGACCACCCCGATCCCGTTTATACGGGTTCTACGGGCAATTTTTGCCCGAGCCTACGGGCTCGGAAAGCCCACATTAAACCGGCCTTGTGCCACATTTGACACACGTGGGCGTGTTAATGAATATCGTCGCAGTCCGAGCCAGTCCTTTTTGGACGACTCGGCTAGACGGTCGAACTCTCTGCCTCTGAGGCAGAGGGGAACTCTCTGCCTTTGGGCAGAGAGGAACTCGGACGAGGCTCCGCCGAAGGGCAGAGCCTCGTTCGAGGTGGTTGACCACCCCGATCCCGTTTATACGGGATCTACGGGCTATTTTTGGCCGAGCCTACGGGCTCGGGTACCCCACTTTAAACCCGGCCTTGTGCCACATCTGTCCCTCGTGGGGAGGACACTAAATACTGTCGCAGTCCGAGCCAGTCCTTTTTGGACGACTCGGCTGGACGGTCGAACTCTCTGCCTCTGAGGCAGAGGGGAACTCTCTGTCTTTGGGCAGAGAGGAACTCGGACGAGGCTCCGCCGAGGGGCAGAAACTCGTTCGGGGTGGTTGACCGCCCCGATCCCGTTTATACGGGTTCTACGGGCAATTTTTGCCCGAGCCTACGGGCTCGGAAAGCCCACATTAAACCGGCCTTGTGCCACATTCGACACCCGTGGGCGTGTTGTTAAACATCGTCACAGTTCGAGTCAGTCTCGGCTAGACGGTCGAACTCTCTGCCTCTGAGGCAGAGGGGAACTCTCTGCCTTTGGGCAGAGAGGAACTCGGACGAGGCTCCGCCGAAGGGCAGAGCCTCGTTCGAGGTGGTTGACCACCCCGATCCCGTTTATACGGGATCTACGGGCTATTTTTGGCCGAGCCTACGGGCTCGGGTACCCCACTTTAAACCCGGCCTTGTGCCACATCTGTCCCTCGTGGGGAGGACACTAAATACTGTCACAGTTCGAGTCAGTCCTTTTTGGACGACTCGGCTGGACGTTCGAGCCTCGTTCGAGGTGGTTGACCACCCCGATCCCGTTTATACGGGTTCTACGGGCAATTTTTGCCCGAGCCTACGGGCTCGGAAAGCCCACATTAAACCGGCCTTGTGCCACATTCGACACACGTGGGCGTGTTGTTAAACATCGTCACAGTTCGAGTCAGTCCTTTTTGGACGACTCGGCTAGACGGTCGAACTCTCTGCCTCTGAGGCAGAGGGGAACTCTCTGCCTTTGGGCAGAGAGGAACTCGGACTAGGCTCCGCCGAAGGGCAGAGCCTCGTTCGAGGTGGTTGACCACCCCGATCCCGTTTATACGGGTTCTACGGGCAATTTTTGCCCGAGATAACGGGCTCGGAAAGCCCACATTAAACCGGCCTTGTGCCACATTCGACACACGTGGGCGTGTTGTTAAACATCGTCACAGTTCGAGTCAGTCCTTTTTGGACGACTTGGCTAGACGGTCGAACTCGCTGCCTCTAGGCAGAGGGGAACTCTCTGCCTCTGGGCAGAGATGAAATCAGACGAGGCTCAGCCGAAGGGCAGAGCCTCGTTCGGGGAGGTTGACCAACCCGATCCCGTTTATACGGGTTCTACGGGCAATTTTTGCCCGAGCCTACGGGCTTGGAAAGTCCACATTAAACCGGCCTTGTGCCACATTTGACACACGTGGGCGTGTTAATAAACATCGTCACAGTTCGAGCCAGTCCTTTTTGGACGACTCGGCTAGACGATCGAACTCTCTGCCTCTGAGGCAGAGGGGAACTCTCTACCTCTGGGCAGAGTGGAACCCGGACGAGGTTCCGCCGATGGGTAGAGCCTCGTTCGGGGAGGTTGACCAACCCGATCCCGTTTATACGGGATCTACGAGCAATTTTTGCCCGAGCCTACGTGCTCGGAAAGCCCACATTAAACCGGCCTTGTGCCACATTTGACACACGTGGGCGTGTTAATGAACATCGTCACAGTGAGACCGAGGAACCAGGACGGGGCTCCACCGAAAGGGCAGAGTCTCGATAGGGGTGGTTGACCAACACGATTCCATTTATACGGGATCTACGGGCATTTTTTGGCCGAGCCTACGGGCTCAGAAATACCCCACTTTAAACCCGGTGTTGTGCCACGTTTATCACTCTTGGGGGTGGGCACAGTAAATACTGTCACAGTGAGACCGATAGAGTGTGTCGGGCAGTCGGCTAGACGATTACAGTAAGACATTTGAATAGTGATACTGGTCGAGACAACATAGTTCTCTCTAACCTAACCTGATTGTTATTGCTAACACTTCTACTTCTTTTGTACATATTCTATTTGTTATATATCTGTGCTATTCCATACGTGTGTTCGAGTTATTCTTCATTGGTTCTACCTTGGATCCTCACCGTGGCACAAGGAACCTGGACCATAACAGAAATGAAGATCAGCTTATCTCATTTTTGACCAAACATTGAAGAAATCACACACCAAAAAAACAACAAAAAAAAAACATCAGGCACAAATAGTTAAATAGAAAATTTAAATGAATTTATGTCATATTTTTGTGTGTATTTTTTTAAATCTATCGTTTTATTTCATAACATTTAAATGTATATCCTTTAAAAAAACTTTTCTAATTTTGCTTTGACATTTTCATTCGCTCCTAGTTTTGCCGTTGCTTAAAAAGGTTGAGCAACAATGTCTAAAACGGTCGAAGATAGAACCTTGAAAATTATATCTCTGTACTGCTGGTGAAAGAAAGAGAAGTCGACCGAAATTCAAAAAGACAAACAATATACGACAATGGTCAAAGACTGATATATGGTTGTACATAAATAAAATCACACTGAATTGGAAACTCTTGGAAAAAATAAGTCGGGTGTGCGCAAAATTTGTCATATGCAGAAATGACGTAACGTAACACCGTGTATTACGTCATATATTCTGTTCAACGTTTCTGGAAAATTAGCAAATACGACAGGTACCTGAAAAAAGATGCAGAATCAATCGGCTGAAGCAGTTTGGTAAGAATAAAAAAAGACAAAGAAACCGACAGAAAGTGAAACAGTTTTTAACGTTATCAGTTTTTTTTTAAACATACAAAGTGTATTAACACGTGCGATACCCTGTCTTCATCAGCCGCCGACCCGCGGTGATATCACGGTTTCGGTGGCTATGGCGGGACCGCCACCCGTAGTGCCACCAGCAGCGTTTGCCACCAGGCAGGGTATGAAGATAAGCTAATTAATCGTTCCTATTTGTAAATTCTTGTAATGAAATAAATAAACGATTTTTCCTCGTTACAGTAATGAAAGTTCCTGAACGGGTTTGCCGTTATTGACGCGCTCGTAAAAATCGTTATAGACGACCAGGCTAATATTTCACTCGCGCATGTTAGGTCGTGATGTTGCGCGCGTTTTACTTGCTTGTTTTGATCTCGACCAAATCCCACCTGACGCATGCTGAACTGTTTTTTTGAATGCGATGCGAAGCGCTCTTCAACCAACGGCCAGCGATGCCTATTTTTGAAAAGAAGGAAATGACCGAATGTCCCAGAAACCCACGACACCCAATCTCAATAGGCATCACCTGAATCTCTATATTAAATCTCTTTTACGTTAGCATTGCCTTTTATTTATCTCTGGACTTTGTCAGTAAGTGGATTCTGTGTCTCGAGTCGATACCAGAGAAACATTGTCTTAATTAAAATAGGATTCTCAAAATTATGTGTCGGAGTGATATATTTTGGGCCAAAGAAAAAGCGGTCCATCGAAATCCAGATGGCAGGACCACACATAACAAACCGATCAAAGTACGAGAACTGGTCTCATGTATTAAAATCGTACAGGATCAAAAATAACTACGTAACGTTTTCTCGCAATCTGCTAGTGGCAGAAATGAATCTATATATATATATAGATCTAACAGAAATTATTAGGAGGATTTGAGGTAATCATAATTAAGTAATGCATCGAGTCTAGAAGAAATTTAAAAAGAATGCAGAAAGCACTGGACTGCCGTTTCTTCCTATATTTGGGACTCATCAGCAGTGCGCATCCACTACCGAGAATAGAAACCCGGACAGTTAGATATCAGACAAACGTCATACCAATTGTACCAACGGGCCTCGATGACGAAGAGGCAACGAATTAGAATAGATATAGCGCCGCTCGATCACATAATCCCTGGTGGAACTCATCCGAGTTTCCATTACCCATAGGACTGTTCCCCCACGAGCCACGACTACTATCCCCAAACCGCCCCATCCAGAACATTAGAAGCCGGTTCAAGCAATAATATACAAGTGATAGAAATTAGGAGCATTTGAGATAATATAATTAAGGAATTCATCGAGTCTAGATGAAACCTCAACAGAATGCAGAAAGCATTGGACGGCCGTTTCGTCCTATATGTGGGACTCATCAGCAGTGTGCTATATCGAGTCTAATTCTAAAAGAAAACTACAATACATATCAATTCTGTATTTAATCTCTTTGGAATTAGTCTCCTGAAGTCACAAAATTTTCGAGTGTCGTTTCCATTGATGGACGCATTTCTGGAACTCTCTTCATTGGATTGCGAGTAACCGCCTGCTCGCATTTTTTACATTTCCTTGACGTCTTGAAATATTTTTGCTTTCAAGAGAGATTTGACTTTTTAAAGATGAAAATGCAGCGAGAGGCAAATTCTGGGGAATATGTTGGTTGTCACACTTGGCGACTGTTGTCCTCGGCAAAAAAAAAAAATTCCTGCACAAGTTGTCATGGTAGTGTTGCCACTCGCCGAACTTATGCAATTCTGTCCTTTTCTGACGAGCAGCAACATGCAAACGCCGCAACACGTCATGGTAGTACTCCTTGTTTATTGCCTGATGAGGTTGTGCGTACTTAGGATTAACAACACCCTTGTAGTCGAAGAAATCTGTCAGCAATGTCTTTACATTGTTTCGACTCATTCGAGCTTTCTTCGATCTGGGAGAGTTTGGGGGTCTTCCACTGTGATGACTGAGCCTTATTTTCGGAGTCATCGTCGCTTCCTATGACCCTAACAAACATTTTTCAGCTTCTTCGACACAATCAAGGAGACCCTGCAATGATTAAAAGAAAAGAAAGATTTTTAAAAAAAAGCAAATGTATCCATAATTTCCTCTCCTTTGTAGCTCTTAGCCGTTTTGGTCTTTTCCGAAACGAATTATTATTCTTCAACGTGAATTGTCGTCGTCTTTGTCGCCATATTTATTACAACATTTCACACAGTGGATAAATGCGTTGGTTAGATCCAATGACAGGACCCAAAGAGTGCGAGCTCAATACCCGGTTAAGGCAGTGGAGAAATTTGAGAGGGGAATTAACAGGAGATAACTGATAAATGAAATCCATTAAACATGGAAACGTGGTACAGGAACAGTCTAGCCCAGTGAGCGAAATAAAGGGCTCAGTTCGACATTCCAAACACCTGAAGAAGACCGGAGCGTACAACGGTCGAAACGTTGTAATAAATATGGCGACAAAGATGAGGACAGTAGTCCGAATAATTTAAATAGTGTACATAATACCTCATCTCAGAAATAGAGACAGATACTGAAAGGCCGAAACGTTGTAATAAATATGGCGACAAAGATGAGGACAGTAGTCCGAATAATTTAAATAGTGTACATAATACCTCATCTCAGAAATAGAGACAGATACTGAAAGGCCGAAACGTTGTAATAAATATGGCGACAAAGATGAGGACAGTAGTCCGAATAATTTAAATAGTGTACATAATACCTCATCTCAGGAATAGAGACAGATACTGAAAGGCCGAAACGTTGTAATAAATATGGCGACAAAGATGAGGACAGTAGTCCGAATAATTTAAATAGTGTACATAATACCTCATCTCAGAAATAGAGACAGATACTGAAAGGCCGAAACGTTGTAATAAATATGGTGACAAAGATGAGGACAGTAGTCCGAATAATTTAAATAGTGTACATAATAACTCATCTCAGAAATATAGACAGATACTGAATGGCCGAAATGTTGTAATAAATATGGCGACAAAGATGAGGACAATAGTCCGAATAATTTAAATAGTGTACATAATACCTCATCTCAGAAATAGAGACAGATACTGAAAGGCCGAAACGTTGTAATAAATATGGCGACAAAGATGAGGAAAGTAGTCCGAATAATTTAAATAGTGTACATAATACCTCATCTCAGAGATATAGACAGATACTGAAGAGCCGAAACGTTGTAATAAATATGGCGACAAAGATGAGGACAGTAGTCCGAATAATTTAAATAGTGTACATAATACCTCATCTCAGAAATAGAGACAGATACTGAAAGGCCGAAACGTTGTAATAAATATGGCGACAAAGATGAGGACAGTAGTCCGAATAATTTAAATAGTGTACATAATAACTCATCTCAGAAATAGAGACAGATACTGAAAGGCCGAAACGTTGTAATAAATATGGCGACAAAGATGAGGACAATAGTCCGAATAATTTAAATAGTGTACATAATAACTCATCTCAGAAATAGAGACAGATACTGAAAGGCCGAAACGTTGTAATAAATATGGCGACAAAGATGAGGACAGTAGTCCGAATAATTTAAATAGTGTACATAATACCTCATCTCAGAGATATAGACAGATATTGGGAGAATGTTTTCCATTAATGTTTTAACCACTATGTTTTAACTTGTGTGTCCTTTCGCATTTATTCCATAAATGTTTTCTTGGATAAAAATAATCCTCTTAGCTGCTCGACGCAATGTTGTCTCAAGAATGAGGTAAAAATAGATGCATATAAAGTTCCTGGTGGAGGCGCTATAATCTGGTAAAATGGTTAGCAACCCTGTCTCGCGAAATCAATTACGACTGAGTTGTGCGTTCGATCCTCACTGGATGCTCCATACTTTCGGCCTTGTGCCACATCTAAGCTACGCTTAGAAAATCATCTGGGAACTTCGACGTGGTTTAGCGGTTAGCAACCTTGTTTCGCTAGATCAATTGCGACTGAATACTGATTCCGATACACATCGTGTGCTCCACATTTTCGGCCTTGTGCCATATATAAGTTTGTCTTAGAAAATCATTTGGGCACTTCGACCTGGTGTAACGATTAACAAGCTTGTCTCGCTAGATCAATTACAGCTGAGCAGTAATTTTGATCCTCAGAAGATGTTCCATTCATTTGGCCTCGGGCCACATCATCTAAGATACGCTTAAAAATCATTTGGGTACCTCGAGGTGGTCTAATGGTTAGCAAGGTTGTCTCGCTAGACCATTTACTCCAGTCTCAGTAGTAAGCCCGGCAGCGGTGACAAAGTTAACCTGGCCGCTGCTCTCGAAAAGGATCTCCAATCAGTGCTTGACTGTGGCAGGAAATGCCTTGTAAATGTGAATGCTTTCAAAACTAAACTGCTCTCATTTAACCATCATGGAGAAACCTTCAACACTCATCTGAGAACATACCTCTGCGCCTTCTTGGCCTCATGATTTTAACTGACTTGAAGTGGAACAACTACTTTGAATCAATATCTGCCTCTACTGTAAGGAAAATTGGTTCACTGTGTCGTGACAGAAGTTATCTCTCGTCAAAGTTCATCTTACACATCTACAAATCTACTATTCGTCCTTGCATTCAATACTGTTGCCGTATCTAGTCTGGTGCCACTGCCGTTCGTCTCGAGGTTCTCGACAAAATCCAAAGTAGGATCTGTAATGTATTCGATCCTGAATTGGCTTCCCGACTTCAGAAACCTTCTCACAGACATGATGTGGCTTCCCTCTGTCTTTTCTACAAATATTTTCATGGCTACTGCTCAGATGAACTTTTTTTTCCTTGGTGCCCCGACTACATGAATTTAAGCGAGCTATCAGATTGCTCTAAGTCCCACCCTTTTACTGTTGAAATAGTTAAATGTAAGCGCCACTTCTACCGCAAGACGTTCATTTCTCGTACTTCCTACCTGTAGAACTCCCTTCCTCTCAATTGCTTCTCTGATAACTGCAATCTTCAAAAATTTAAATGCAACGTCAATTATCATCTTCAGTTACCTTGATCCCTGTTCATTTTTCCTTTCCTCAATCCCCCCTACATCCAATCTTTTCTCACACTTTCACTCTCCGTCCCCCTCACTGCTTGCTAGTGGCACTCTTGTCTTGCTTGGAGTGAAATGCTCAGAAGATGCTCCAATTTTTTGGCCTTGTGCCACATCTAAGTTACGCTTAGAAAATCATTTGGGTACTTTGATGTGATGTAATGGTTAGTAAGCTTGTTTCGCTAAATCAGTTACAACTTAGTAGTGAATATGACCATCACTGAGTGCTCCATACTTTTAGACTTGCGCCATATCTAAGTAACACTATGTAAATTGCTATAAAAGTTCTTGCAATCATAGGGAAATACAGACACAGTTGTTGACTGACGTTTGAACTCTTTCAAGAATTTACAGTAACGAATTTGAAACTCGGATTATGTTATGGTCCAGGTTAGGACCAAGGAAGAACAACACGAACACAGATATATTACACGGAATAATAATACAAGATGTGGAAGATGTTAGTATGACTGTCAGTCTGGTTTGGAGTGAACTACTATCGGCTCGACTCGATCCATCTCACGCTGTCTTGAGAGGCGTAGTATACATAGTGTAACGAAGAGTTCATTCTGCAGTAATAGATAAGGACAGATTGCCAACACACTTTTTGACAAACTCATATCTTCCTCGTTTTTTTATCTTATATCTTCTCCATCTGCTTCTGGGTTAAGACTGGACAAAATGTTGCATGGCACGACTTTGGTAGGCGTGTGTCTCTGAACAGTTCGTACGGTACTGATAAAGATAACAATGGACCTCATTCAAGGCATAGTGATTTTCCAAGCATAGCTTAGATGTGGCACAAGGCCGAAAGTATGGGACACCCAGTGAGGATCGAACTCACTACTCAGTCGTAATTGTTCAAGCGAGACAAGCCTCCTAACCATTACACCGCCCCGAGGTGCCCATCAAGGCATAGCGAAAACCAAAGACGCTTTCTTCTATACCAAATAAAAGTACCAGGTGAAACATTTCCACTCATGAAATTAGAGTATCGATTCAAATAAATCTTTCACCGAAAAATTTTAAAAATAACTTTCATAATCGTGCCGCAGGGGAAATTATTTAAAAAGCTATCAGCGTGCCGCTGGAAAAAAAAAGAGACTGAAGGAAATAATTTTATGATGTCCGAATTTCTGTTTATTAGCTCCTTCGGAATATAATTTCCGATTTTAAAATCAACGGATATTCATGTATTAATGTTATGGTTCAAGGTTAGAACCAAAGAAGAACAACACGAACACAAGAGTAGAAATAACGAAGATATATTACACGAAATAATAATACAAGATGTTGAAGGTGTTAGTATGACTGTCAGTCTGGTTTGGAGTGAACTACTATTGGCTCGACTCGATTCCGTCTCGATATTTAACAACCCTCCCACGTGGGTCGAATGTGGCACAAGGCCAGTTTAATGTGGGCTCCCCGACCCCGTAGGCTCGGCCAAAAATATGCCCATTTAGAACTCGTATAAACGGGTTCAGGGACTGTCATCCTCCCCAGACGAAACTTTGCCCTTCGGCAAAGCCTCGCCGGGTTCCTCTCTCCCAAAGCAGAGAGTTCGACCGAAGTCGCAAAGTCAGAGACTGTTCACGACTCGATTCCGTCTCGATATTTAACAACCCTCCCACGTGGGTCGCATGTGGTACGAGGCCGGCTTAATGTGGGTTCTCCGAGCTCGTAGGCTCGGCCAAAAATATGCCCCTTTAGAACCCGTATAAACGGGTTCAGGGACTGTCCACCTCCCCGGACGAAACCCTGCCCCTCGGCAAAGCCTCGTCCGGGTTCCTCTCCGCCAAACCAGAGAGTTCGACTGAAGTTGCAAACAGTCAGAGACGGCTCACGACTCGATTCCATCTCGTCCCTCTCTCTTGAGAGGCGCAGTATTTATAGTGTCAGGAAGAGTTCACCCTGTCGTTATAGGTCAGGTCCCATAACAATTTATATATTTAAACATTGTTGAAATCAGTCAAAATAGAAACCCTGAATATGTTTTTTGTTGAATATGTTTCTGTCATCGGGTTACAAGATTTCTTTATGCCTTTCCTATAAAACTCTAAAGGTTTGGAAGCCAAGAAAACTTCAGATGCAGATTCTGCAATTTTCTTTGCAACGGAATGATATTTGTATCAAAAAAGATGTCAAGAAAAGAGGTAGCCAAGTGGCCGAGGGGAATATGGTGGATGTGGCAAAGTTCCCCGTCCCAAGTCGGTGAGTTTCTGCTGCGTCACCCTGGAAGCACGTGGACGAGCATTGTCATGAAACGAAATTGAACTTCGTCGATTAACCAGCGCCGACTGCGTTTTGGTTAACTGAATGCGCATTTCATCCACTTGTTGGCAGTAAACTTCGGCAGTGATGCTCTGGTAAGATTCCAAAAAGCTGTAATGGCTAATGTCAGTAGCGGGCCATCGGGCAATCAGCTGCTCTTGGTGCAATTTCGGTTTTATAAAAGTTTTGGGGTTCTTTGTCGTTGAGCCGATGGTTTAGGATTATCATAAAGGATCCACTTTTGATCACGAGTCACTATTCGATCGAGAAGTGGATCATTTGAATTTCCCAGATGAAGCACTGAACACACTTCAAAACTTTTAAGGCTTTGACTTCCACTGAGTTCGTGTGGAAACTCTTTCTGCGCCCTGCTAATTCTTTTGAGATAATCCGATATTGTTGAAATGCTGTCATCCATTATCTGAAATATTTCTCTAACGCTTTGACGTGGGTTTTTTTTCCCACTAGGATTTTAGGAGGCACGGTGGAGTAATTGATAGCGGCACTGATTCAGAAATTTTGGTTCATGGATCCAGTGACTAGACCCAAAGAGTTGTGAGTTCAATACCAGGCCACAACGGTGGTGAACCAAAAAACTTGAAGAGTTGATTTAAAGGGCAATAACTGAAACATCCGGAAGAGGCATGGCACGTGGAACTAGAACAATCTACCCCGGTGGACGAAATAAAGGGCTCGGTTCGAAATACCGAATAATGTAAATAATAGAAGTAATTATAATACCGCATCTCAGAGATATAGAGGCTGAAACGTTGTGAATATGGCATTGAAGATGAGGATAACAGTCCGAATAATGTAAATAATGGAAGTAATCATAATACCTCAGATATAGACAACTTTCACTATCCCAATGCAATTTTGGATTTCGATGTCACATTTTATGTCACTGCAAAATTTCATTAGGAACAAAGAAAAGAATGCTGTATTGCTATGACATATATGGCGATTCCAAGAGAACTAGATGTCCCAACAGGATTTAATATTCGTGGACACAACCTTAACAACATAGCATAGTACTGAGGGCGGAAACAAAACGAAAAGCTTCGGAAATGACGAGAAAATATAGTTACGGTAAGCAGGAAGTATAGACTACCTGTCAATGTCAATGATGGTATGATATGTGCTTGCCAGCAAAGAAAACAGCCCAGCATGCGAACTATGGAATACAGATTTAAAAATCAAGAAAGTTCGAAAATTAACATATCTGAGAAGTGCTATAACAGGGACCGGAAAATGTGACTCGGAAATCAGAAGACGCCTTTGCCGAGCGAAAGATGCCTACTGAAAAATACGCAAAGTGTTACAAAAAACAGGAGAATTACATTAGAAACAAAGAAAGATATGTTATATTTAAGATTAGGATTTAATAGACAAAGATGTCTGACAAGAACTAAACAAAGTATTAAAAAACAGGAAAATTTAATTAGAAACAAAGAAAAGAGTACTTAACTTCTGTGCGACATCAAGCCTCCAACATTGCACTGTAAGCTGGTCAATTTCCTCACAGGTGGAGCAGAAAGTTGAGGCAACAGAAATGTGGTTCTACAGAAGGATAATGAGAATTACATTGACGGTATATGAGTTACTATGAAGTATTAAAGAAAATGCAATTCGGAAAACGAATTAACTTATAAATACATAGATAACTTATTTTATTGAGGACAAGAGATAATCGGCGAAACATGTCAAAGTAACATATATTTTTTACCATTTGTGTATACATATATATATATATATATATATATATATATATATATATATATATATATATATATATATATATTACAAAATTACCATCACAACGATCACGGATATATTAAGTTTTCCTTCGCATTTCACACTTGAGGAAGATCAGGAAGGTGATCGAAAGTACTTCGGATAAAAAAAAACAAAAAAACTACACCTCCTCCCTTCATGAATTTCAACTTAACATCAAGAATCTAATTAGAGAACGAGAAAGAATTATTGTAAAAATAGACATAATATATCTATATTATTCAATGAAACATGGTTGAATATATAAATGCTATCTGTATATATATATATATATATATATATATATATATATATATATAATTTAGACATATCATGTCGATTAGTTCGCTTTGTGAACCATTTCAAGTTAGCGGATTAATGTTTTGGTAGATTTAGAAAACTGAGTAAGAAAAATACCAAAATTATCTTTCGAAATCTACCAAAAAATTTAATCCGTGATTTTGAAATGATCACAACGAAAAGTAATCGACATCATATGCCTAAATTATTTAACCATACCTGTTTGAATGAAAATATGCTGCCTATATATATATATATATATATATATATATGAATGTATATATATATATATATATATATATATATATATATATATATATATATATATATATATATATATATATATATATGAGTATATATATGTATATATATATATGAGTATATATATATATGAGTATATATATGTATATATATGAGTATATATATATATATATATATATATATATATATATATATATATATATATATATATTTATGTATGAATAAAGACAAAGGAAAACATTTTCTTAACCGATTGCGTTTCAATTCTCTGTGCAACTTTTTCCTGGATAAAATCCCTCAGAATGCGAAACGTGTAAGCTATGTTTTCCTTTTGTCTGATTGTCGTTTTATCGGTATACCCTATCTGAAGTTTTACACACGTACCCATAAGCACATACATTATCTATCTATCTATCTATCTATCTATCTATCTATCTATCTATATATATATATATATATATATATATAAATGAAGAAATATAGTTTTGCAGTGTGCCATATTTATGGGATAAAGTGTGCTCAATATCAGAGAGTCTATGTAAATATAAATCTAAAAGTGAACACTGAAGTCAACACAGAGAGGTGACAGGCTGTTTCATGCAGCGCGTAATCGTCGGCCTGACTCCAGAATGAAAGTCATTATTAGATAGGTAATAGACTAGGTAACAGGACATAAATGTGGTGTTCCCCTGCTGGATGCGGATCTGCGACTGAACAACTTGCTTAGAAAAAGCTGATGTGTCGATTTACTGAGAAACTGAAACGTTCTCTAAAACATCTGCATATCGCAATTATATTTTCTATTTTGTAAAATGTTTTCATATAAAAAGCACATTGTTCATTTGGAAGCCGGAGCTTGTCATATTCATCGAACTTCGCCGACGGGTTATGGCAAATAAAATATCCAATTAAATGCTCCTGAAAGATGTTTTCAACTGGGTTTTATTACTTACTGTCATAAACACACACACACACACACACACACACACACACACACACACACACACAAGTAGACAGACACACACACATACATATATGTGCATGTGTGTGTGTATATATATATATACATATATGTATTTGTGACTGCATATGTGTGCGTGAATGTGTTTTGTGTGTATGCTTATCTATTTATCGATCTCTTTCTATATATATATATATATATATAGATAGATATGATAAAGTTTTTAGTACACAAAAATTTGAAAACGGTCTGCCGTTTTTTATGCAGCGAGAGTACATATTAATATATATATGTATAGATAGATAGATAGATAGATAGATAGATACACGCTGCATAATGAACGGTAGATTACTTTCAAATTTGATTTATGGTAAAAAATCTTTATCATATATATATATATATATAGAGAGAGAGAGAGAGAGAGAGAGAGGAAGATTGAGAAAGAGAGAGATAGACAGACAGACAGAAAGGCAGAGACAGAGAGATACAGACAGATATATAGATATACATACACAAGCAAAAACATACACATAGACAAATAGATAGAAAGACATATATATTTTAGAATTGGACATAGTCCGACAATTTATTTAAAGATATTTATATTATGTTTAATGTTCTTTTTATAGATACAAGTATTTAAGCAAATGCTCTATTTTATAATAAGCAGTATTAAATAACATTTACCGGCCTGAATTTCGCGTGATGTGCCTTAACCGTTCGGACAC
>OZ038503.1:28812153-28832153 GCA_964036315.1 Acanthosepion esculentum | reverse complement strand
GCGTTTGGGGTTTCATATAACAAGCGAGCGTGTTTAAAAAGCTGCAGATGAAGAAACATCTGGAAAGAGGAAACAGTGCCAAAAACATACACCGGACTCTTCAGCAGCTCGACTGTTCAATCGATTTATTTTCTCATTGTTGACGTCTGTAATAAACAGTTTCCACTTGGCTGCTCTGCTCAGAAATATCTAAACTGCCAGCTGTCTACAATCGTTCGATGGTTAAAAATGGCTTTGAGCGAGTGAAGTCTGTGAATCTTGACGAAAACCAGCCTTTTTCGAACAGTGTGGAAAGGCGCTACATAATCACAAAAAAAGAATTGTAGCAAATTAAAGAAACTGTATCATTCGTGGAGTTACAATAACAGGCACTTGACTGAAGAAAATTATTTTCTTGAAAAATTGTTTGAAGGCAAAGATTTTACAGATTTCAGCAAACACCATTGTAACTTTCATATGATATTGTTTCTTCAAGTCCCAGACCATGCCCTGTTATTTTCTTATATATTTGGGTTTCTGTTATAGTGGTAAACCGACGTCTGCGATCTGGCAGCATTTTTAGTTGTTTACAATAAGGAAACATATCAAATAAAACAAAGACCAGCAGCAAATAACAGCAATGGCATCATTCGTATTTGATTGAAGAAAGTTATTTTCCTGAAAAATTGTTATAAATAAAGATTTTATAGATTACAACGACTAGCAGTACTGGCTGGTTGGTCAATAAATGCCGCATGTTTCCTTATTAAGAAACGGTTTATAATAGCCTTACCATTCTCTATACTCTTAGATCGAGGACTATCGTGATTATAAAAGGTATAATAGTTGATTGAATCTTCCGTTCTTCAGTTTTGGTGCTTGTGGGATGCGTCAAAGTGCAAAGATTATTAAAGGCAGGGACCGAAACTGAAGGAAATAAAGGATGCGTCATCATTCATGGACTTTCAGCAACAGCAACAACTAAAATGGATAGCACATTGTAGTTTAAATAAGTCTGTATTGCTACGACGTCACTTGTACAAATCAAGATACTGCTGGTTCAATTCGCCGTCCTTCCTTTCTGAACACGTCACAACGTCTATCCGTCTTTTCCTTCTGCCCTTTTCACTGCTTCAGCCATCTTTTATCAAGCCAACACTGCGGTCGACCAACCAATCAGCGTTCTTCGCTTTTATACTCCGTCGCCCAGGCAAATAGCCTCCTCCAGTTCGACCAATCAGCGCACGACTTGCTATTGGTGGAAGCATGCCAAACTGTACAAAACCCCTCGTTACTGCACATACTGCTAGACGGGAGAGTAAGGCCATTTTCACGGGGCAAACTTGCCGCTGTCACGTGTCGCCCGTTAAGGTAAGACCCTTTTTTTCCTATGCACCAGATGCAAGCCACTGTGGCTCGCCTGCTTCTATGGGGATGTTCACCACACATATATATCTCGAAGAGGAAACAATGACATAATCAAGATATTGACGTTGCAAATTACTTCGAACAAAAGGTAAGGAAGGAATTCTCTTTCAGTACTGGAAACAGCGATAACGGTTTTTTTATGTCATCAAAATTACCCTTTGTTGCCACAGTTATGATGTCAGCGTTTACTCGCTTGATACTTGGTCAATGCCAATGAAGTAGAGACTTTGTAATCACAGATCCCAATTATAATACGCCATTGAACAATACTGGTGTCAGACGTCTTCGAATGATACTCGTACTAATGTGAGACTACCCACCTCCGCAACTCGTTGCACAAAGATACAGACCCCACGTCGTAGAATTTCTGTGCGGCGGATCGAGCGAGACGCAGGCTCACAGGCAAAAGAAAAACACAACTACAAACTTGGGTACGACGAAAAGAGGAGGGAGGGCGTGTGACCTTTTTGTGGATGATTAACTCTGGGCTGATTCTCGGCTGGCAAAAAATATATATATCTTAGCTAACAATGTCCGGCTGCTAATGGGTCGCTCTTCGTCGTTACTTGCTCCGGCCTAAATCAACCTTCCTCGAACCTAAACTAAGTCTAACTGCTGTGACCCAAAGCGCTCCCGTATATATGCAGAATCCTATTTCATCATTTCTGGACAATGGACACTCACGAATAAACCCATAACTTTTTCATGACCATTTCTCCCTTTGAAGAAAGTGGACATAAAAATATTTCTTAGCCTAGCTGACTCCGATTCAGGGACATTAAATTCAGACCCTTTTAAGTTTTGACCAGAGCCGGTCTTTTTCACTATCTTCGTATTTTGCCACGTACTTAACACTCATCTACCCTTTTGGCCATATGTCCAAAACATGTTTTTATCTAGATTCCTAATCTAGTCATTGGGTCTTGAAGTTTGATAGCCAGGTCAAATCTAACTAATCTTCTCGCACATATGTGTGCGCGCGCACGCACACAGAGATGTGAGGGGTGTATATATACACACACACAGATGTGCGGGCGCACACACACACGCATGCGCATATATCCAACTCATAGTGTCACACTAATAGTACTTCGTATAATGAATAGAGTAGAGAATAGTAAAGAGAAGAAATGGAAATCCGTATAGTATAGAGGATAGAATAGAGATAGCGAACAATATAGTATAGAGTACAGACTAGGAATAACTAATATTGCTAATACGATTGCTGTAAATTCTGCAGGGGCTGAAAAAGTGTTTTCTGGGCTGAACATAATTTATTGTGACAAAAGAAATCGTGTTGAATTTAAAAATGTGTCAAATCTTCGAGCTATAAATTTGATATGTCTTCCATTGGATCTTTGGGACTGCAGCAATCCAGTTCTAATGTGGCTAAGAAACCATATCACAGTAAATGACACTAGAGTCAAAATGCATTACTTCTGAACAGAAATATGATGGGAATAGAATTTCAGTCTGTAAATATCTTATTAAATAAATGTTTTCTATTAAATTATCGAAACGGTTTAATTCTTTTTGATATTATAAAGTGATTTGTTTCCATTCTCAGATTGAAAAGTGTTATGTCATCAAAACGACCACTTGTTGCCACTGTTATGATGCCAACGTTTACTTGCTTGATACTTCGTCAATTCCAATGTAGTAGAGATTTGTAATCGCAGATGCCAATTATAATACGTCGTTGAACAATACTGGTGTCAGACCACTTCGAATAATACTCGTACTAATAGTACTTCGTATAATGAATAGAGTAGAGAATAGTAAAGAGAAAAAATGAAAATTCGTATAGTATAGGGGATAGAATAAGAATAGTTAATACGTCACGTGACTTCCTCTATATATGCGTTTCCGCTATGGTCACGTAATCGAATTAGTTCAGTAATGTGATTACCTGTGATTGTTCACTGGCGATCTATTTTCAAACACAAGTGTCGGTAGCGACGCTTTATACTTATATAACAGTTTTTCAATAGGTGGACTTTAAACAGGTGATCTTGTTTCACACGTGACTGAAATTGATCCGTAGACAGGTTATTGTAGAGAATAATTGCCACTTTAAATAATGGTATCTCTTGTGTTTGTTCACTGGCGATCCATGTTCAAACTCAAGTGTCGGCAGCGACACTTTATTCCTATATATCACAGTAATTGCACGTAAGAAACATTCTTTTGAAAAGTCTTTTTTAAATAGATTTCGACACAAGGGGTCACTGGGTGTGAAAGACTTAGAAAAACAAACATTGATAAGGAGTAAGCATAAAAGAAGAGTAATCAAGAGGACAGTAAATAGCGATTGACATTGCACTTATTTTTTTGCAGATTAAACATGGCTGGAGCTTCGGAGGAAGTTTCACAGGCGAGAAGTGTGAGAAAAGAAACGATTAGCATAGAACTTACGGTTACAACTAGACAACTCAACTGGAATTTGGTGAGACATCGTCACCAGTCTAGTACTGTGCTTAAAATCAAAGAGTCTAGGGACCATAGTGAACAATTACCATGAAAGTATTTATAGAAAAGGCAGAGGGAAACAAACTTACGGCGCTACAGAGTCACAAAGAACTGTGCCAAATAACAGAAATCACATCACTTGAGTATTATAAATACCAGGAAACAACTAAAATGCATATCACATGTAACTCTAAGACACAAGGATGACAATCCACACTACTTGGAACAAAAGGTTAGAAAGGAAACCCCCATTAATACAGGGATTTCCATAACAGCTACTGGACTTGAGAAACCTATTATTCCTAAAATTTGACTTATGAGAAAGAAAAAAAGAATTATACATGTAACTCGAAGAGGAAATAATGACATAATCAAAATGTTGACTTTCCCCACTACATCAAACAAAAGTTGAGGAAGGAAACTGCCATCCAATTTGGAAAGAGCTATGCAACTAATGAACTTGAGAAACATGTTCAGAATGGAAAATTGTCTCAAGGGAAAGGGTTAAAATAGATTTTACATGTAACGCGAAGAGAAAATGATGACATAAATCAAAATGTTGATATTCCACACTGCATCAAACAAAAGGTGGGGAAGGAAACTCCCATCGAATCTGGAAAGAGCTATAACAACTACTGAACTTGAGAAACATGTTTACCATGGAAAATTGTCTGAAGATAAAGGGTTAAAATAGATTTTACATGTAACGCGAAGAAAAAATAATGACATAATCAAAATGTTGACATTCCACACTACTCTAAACAAAAGGTGAGGAAGGTTTTGGTTTGGTTTGTTTTGTTTTACGGCATATCAACCTGAATGGGTTATTTAATGCCGAAAAAAATTTTTGCCCGTAAATTTTCTTTTGCCAAAAATCTATTTCTGGGAATATTTTTCCTTCAAAATTGTTTTGCTGGTAATATTTTTTTCAAAAATGTATTGTTGGTAATATTTTTCAAAAAGTTATTGCTGGTAATATTTTTTTTCCTCAAAAATGTATAGCTGGTAATATTTTTTTCAAAATAGTATTTTTTCTTCAAAAATTTATTGCTGGTAATAAATTTTTGACAAAGTATTTCTGGTATTAAAACCTATTTTTACACTTTCATAGTGTTTTTACCCCAGTTTCGGGGTTAACTATTTGCCCATAGCTCGGACTTTGACAGGTTCTACCAACCTGGATCAAGGTGGACCTGGGAACACCAGCAATATAGAGGTGGTTCCACGCTCCTCAAAACCTTCTGATCAGAGGCCTTTCTGTTGGACGTGTTGGACCCAGGACGCGGACGTAGTTTATCGTCATAGCAACGACGGGTTCGGAAGGAAAACCTTATCAACATTGGAAAGAGTGATAACAGCTACTTATTTTCTTAAAAAGATTTGTTTCAAGAGAAAGGTTTTTATAAATATTATCAGGCAGAAACTTGGTCAAAGAATGCCCAATGTTTCCATATAGGGAAACATTTAATTTTACCATTTTCTGAAGATGTATATCGCCGTTTTCGCTTAATCTTGCCGGCAGTAAAAATTGGCTTTCATCTTGCTGTTCTTTATTCATCTGCTGAAGTTGATTTCGACATTTTTTGTCATTTCTACTCCTCCCAACAGTTAGACAGGGGCCCAGTTCCTGTATCATTGCTTGGAAAATGGCTCCTTGCAGTCCAGGCTAACATGATATTACTTAGAAATTTTTTTCTATTCCTTTCTTTTAAGCGTTAACTTGTTTGCAGTGTCTTACAGCTTGTAAAAGATGAATGTGGTAGAGAACAGGTAGGGATAGCCAAAGCGAACACTTGGGCCAGTTGAAAGCTTATAGCACGGTCGACGGGCTGTCTCAAACCTGTTGATTCATACCCCACGAGTCTTCTCTACGTTTATTACAAAGGAATCTCCGGTTCCCGTGGCCAATGATGTCACTACATCACGCATCTCCCCGTTAAGACAAAAGAAAAGAATAGGTAGCTTACTTTATTTTTTGAGACGGGTTGGGTTTTTATAATCTCTCAGTTGAGTCTCTGTCTTCGTACAGAGTGCGACTCAGTTGCGGCTCCATCGGAGGACAGAGGCGCAACTGAGAAAAATCACACTGTGAGGTACCCCGCCATGTGGAACAGATGCCCGACGCTGTACCATCTCTTGACACAAGAGAAAGAGATCGGTGCTCACACCGAGGTCGGTGCAGCCGACAGTTGCGAGGGTTCTGAGAATTATTGTTCTTGGCCCGAGTGTACGTGCTCGGGTTCCCCACGTTAAACCCGACCTTGGGTCACGTCCCGTCTCAGTTGGGAAGCCAGTTTAAATATCTTACTTTATAAAAAAAAATCTACACAATGATAAATTACATATCACTACATGAGATTATATAATACTTTTAGATAGTAGAATTGTTTATTTCGGGACAACTTCTGCATATTAGCCATAACCCACCCCCAAGGGAGAGGTATTGACTGGGCGGAGGGTTACAAATTATGGTTCGAGATTATATTAATCATTATACAATCTGTAAAATGCGTGTGATAAAATATGAATTTCTTAATTATACCTACTCTACCTATAGGCGAGTGATGTTTACTTATTGGCGAAAACTGATTTGGATATTAGTTTGGTTTGGTTTGGTTTACGGCATATCAACCTCAGTAGGTTATTTAATGCCGACAAAATTTTTATTGATGGTAATATTTTTTTCCAAAAAGTATTACTGGTAATAATGTATTGTTGGTAATAATTTTTTTCGTCAAAAACTTATTGCTGGTAATAATTTTTACAAAGTATTTCTGGTATTAAAACATATTTTTACACTTTCATAGTGTTTTGATTTCAGTTTGAGGGCTAACTATTTACCCATAGCTGGGACCGTAAAAGGTGCTATCAGTCCGGGTCAAGATGGACCTGGGGTGGGCTCTAGAGACTAAATTTATCAACAAAAAAAAATTGAGGAAGTGTTTTATTTTACTCGTTTGTGTCCAAATAGAAGAAAATGGACCAAATGTTTGAATATTGGGATGGAGCCAGACCGAAACGTGCCCAGATCTGCCCGGAGCCCAAAAATCACTAAAACTGACAACGTATTCCAAATAACACTAATATTCGCCAACAAATCTTCACCAAAATGATTCAAATGATGAAATCCATGGTTCTTCATACACAATATTGAGTCTACAATAATAACCCCTAATATTAAAGACACTATTTAATTTCAAGTCAAGATACAGGAGGCGACAGCGCTCTCTTGCGTTTAACGTCTGCTTCAGTGAAAAGGATAGCCTTATCAATTTGAAATCGTTTCATTTCTACCCTCTTTCTTCTTTAAATAATGATCTGTATTCATACATATAATTGTTAATTCAATATTTTGTGGGATTTCTAAGGTTGTTTTGCCGTAGAACTCGAGGTGAGCTTATTTATTCACTAAATACAGGGTGCAGCAAAAAAAACTCCCCCTTTTTTATTTATTAACTTTTATTGAGCAAAAATAAATTCCAGTAGTTTAAGGAATTTTATAAGTATTGTTGTATCAAAATAACATGATTTGTTATGATAAAAAGCTATTTAACATATTCAAAATGCTCAGTTTCATTTTAAACACAACACTGAACCCTACCTACCCTATTTCTACAAACCATTTAATATATTTCTACATAAATTTTAGAAAATTTATAAGAAATTGCTTTTGGTTTCGGCTTGTAAACAGACCTTTCAGTACACCCACAAGTAAATGACTCGTGGTGTTAGGTTTAGCGATTGTGAGGGCCATGCAATTACTCCATGCTGTCCTGTCTGCATCAGCTAAAAAAAAAGTTACTTTTATTAGGGAAAAAAAAGAAGAAAGAAAACAGGTGTTACTTGTTGTATGACACGTGAGAACGTTTTAAGGCAGATTTGAATTACAAAGTAACTTTTGCTAACAGTCAGAAATAGCTGGAATTTTTTGCAGGGTAGAATCCTAAGACCATGCCTGCAAACAATGCATGGTCTTTGCATTTCCTTTCGCTGGTTCCCAAAGTTCGTGAATTTAAGCGTTCTACTAGGCTGGCATCTCGCTCACACCCTTTCACTGTCGAAACTGTTAAATGTAACCGTCGCTTCTACTCCAATAGCTTCATGTCTCGCACATCTCGCCTGTGGAACTCCGTCCCCTCTTCCTGTTTCCCCGATAGCTATAATCTCCAACTATTCAAATGTAATGTAAATCGACGTCTCCAGATGCCCTGATCTATCCCCTATCCTTCTCTTCATCCTTTCCTCTATCACTCCTATTTGCTCTAGCCCCAACTCTCTGTATTCCCTTGCGTGGCTTAGAGGGTGAAACGCTTAAAAAATATTTATCATATTTAATAAGGCTAGAGTGACTGAAATATAGCAATATAAAAGCAACAAAAACGAGGAAATTAGTGTGATTGAACCAACACCCAAAGGTGAATTGGTAGAGTGAAAGACGCAGAGTACCTGATTCAAGTCAAAATGGTGCCGCTTCTGAGAGATTAGGCATATATTTCCAGGACAAGTCTTTATTTTTCTCAAAATGGGTTATAATAGAATGTCAACAATGCTATATCAAGAGAAGGAAATATTCAATATCTAAGGAAAAAAATTTCTAATATCAACAGAGATACCTTGATGCCCTACAACACTTGAAAATTGGAAATGAATGATTTATATATTTTTAAACTATGTTATGAATACCAGGGACATAGAATAGGGTGTGGCTTATATTGAACAAAAATAAATTATAGTAGTTTCAGAAAATATGTAAGTATTGTCACATCAAAACAAACATGATTTGTTATGATTAACAGACTATTTAACATGTTCAAAATGGTCCCCTTCATGTCCAATACAATGCTGAACCCTATGAGCAACACTTCTACAAATCATTTGACACGTTACTACATTAATTTTAACATGTTCAAAATGATCGCCTTCATGTCCAATACAACGCTGAACCCTATGAGCAACACTTCTACAAATCATTTGACACGTTCCTACATTAATTTTAACATGTTCAAAATGATCCCCTTCATGTCCAATACAACGCTGAACCCTATGAGCAACACTTCTACAAATCATTTGACACGTTACTACATTAATTTTAACATGTTCAAAATGGTCCCCTTCATGTCCAATACAACGCTGAACCCTATGAGCAACACTTCTACAAATCATTTGACACGTTACTACATTAATTATAACATGTTCAAAATGGTCGCCTTCATGTCCAATACAACGCTGAACCCTATGAGCAACACTTCTACAAATCATTTAACACGTTACTACATTAATTTTAACATATTCAAAATGGTCCCCTTCATGTCCAATACAACGCTGAACCCTAAGAGCAACACTTCTACAAATCATTTGACACGTTACTACATTAATTTTAACATGTTCAAAATGGTCCCCTTCATGTCCAATACAACGCTGAACCCTATGAGCAACACTTCTACAAATCATTTGACACGTTACTACATTAATTTTAACATGTTCAAAATGATCCCCTTCATGTCCAATACAACGCTGAACCCTATGAGCAACACTTCTACAAATCATTTGACACGTTACTACATTAATTATAACATGTTCAAAATGGTCCCCTTCATGTCCAATACAACGCTGAACCCTATGAGCAACACTTCTACAAATAATTTAACACGTTACTACATTAATTTTAACATGTTCAAAATGGTCCCCTTCATGTCCAATACAACGCTGAACCTATGAGCAACACTTCTACAAATCATTTGACACGTTCCTATATTAATTTTAACATGTTCAAAATGATCCCCTTCATGTCCAATACAACGCTGAACCCTATGAGCAACACTTCTACAAATCATTTGACACGTTACTACATTAATTATAACATGTTCAAAATGATCCCCTTCATGTCCAATACAACGCTGAACCCTATGAGCAACACTTCTACAAATCATTTGACACGTTACTACATTAATTTTAACATGTTCAAAATGGTCCCCTTCATGTCCAATACAACGCTGAACCTATGAGCAACACTTCTACAAATCATTTGACACGTTACTACATTAATTTTAACATGTTCAAAATGGTACCCTTCATGTCCAATACAACGCTGAACCTATGAGCAACACTTCTACAAATCATTTGACACGTTCCTACATTAATTATAACATGTTCAAAATGATCCCCTTCATGTCCAATACAACGCTGAACCCTATGAGCAACACTTCTACAAATCATTTGACACGTTACTACATTAATTGTAACATGTTCAAAATGATCCCCTTCATGTCCAATACAACGCTGAACCCTATGAGCAACACTTCTACAAATCATTTGACACGTTACTACATTAATTTTAACATGTTCAAAATGGTCCCCTTCATGTCCAATACAACGCTGAACCTATGAGCAACACTTCTACAAATCATTTGACACGTTACTACATTAATTTTAACATGTTCAAAATGATCCCCTTCATGTCCAATACAACGCTGAACCCTATGAGCAACACTTCTACAAATCATTTGACACGTTACTACATTAATTATAACATGTTCAAAATGGTCCCCTTCATGTCCAATACAACGCTGAACCCTATGAGCAACACTTCTACAAATAATTTAACACGTTACTACATTAATTTTAACATGTTCAAAATGGTCCCCTTCATGTCCAATACAACGCTGAACCTATGAGCAACACTTCTACAAATCATTTGACACGTTCCTATATTAATTTTAACATGTTCAAAATGATCCCCTTCATGTCCAATACAACGCTGAACCCTATGAGCAACACATCTACAAATCATTTGACACGTTACTACATTAATTATAACATGTTCAAAATGATCCCCTTCATGTCCAATACAACGCTGAACCCTATGAGCAACACTTCTACAAATCATTTGACACGTTACTACATTAATTTTAACATGTTCAAAATGGTCCCCTTCATGTCCAATACAACGCTGAACCTATGAGCAACACTTCTACAAATCATTTGACACGTTACTACATTAATTTTAACATGTTCAAAATGGTACCCTTCATGTCCAATACAACGCTGAACCTATGAGCAACACTTCTACAAATCATTTGACACGTTCCTACATTAATTATAACATGTTCAAAATGATCCCCTTCATGTCCAATACAACGCTGAACCCTATGAGCAACACTTCTACAAATCATTTGACACGTTACTACATTAATTGTAACATGTTCAAAATGATCCCCTTCATGTCCAATACAACGCTGAACCCTATGAGCAACACTTCTACAAATCATTTGACACGTTACTACATTAATTTTAACATGTTCAAAATGGTCCCCTTCATGTCCAATACAACGCTGAACCCTATGAGCAAAACTTCTACAAATCATTTGACACGTTACTACATTAATTTTAACATGTTCAAAATGATCCCCTTCATGTCCAATACAACGCTGAACCCTATGAGCAACACTTCTACAAATCATTTGACACGTTCCTACATTAATTTTAACATGTTCAAAATGATCCCCTTCATGTCCAATACAACGCTGAACCCTATGAGCAACACTTCTACAAATCATTTGACACGTTACTACATTAATTTTAACATGTTCAAAATGGTCCCCTTCATGTCCAATACAACGCTGAACCCTATGAGCAACACTTCTACAAATCATTTGACACGTTACTACATTAATTTTAACATGTTCAAAATGATCCCCTTCATGTCCAATACAACGCTGAACCTATGAGCAACACTTCTACAAATCATTTGACACGTTACTACATTAATTTTAACATGTTCAAAATGGTCCCCTTCATGTCCAATACAACGCTGAACCCTATGAGCAACACTTCTACAAATCATTTGACACGTTACTACATTAATTTTAACATGTTCAAAATGATCCCCTTCATGTCCAATACAACGCTGAACCCTATGAGCAACACTTCTACAAATCATTTGACACGTTCCTACATTAATTTTAACATGTTCAAAATGATCCCCTTCATGTCCAATACAACGCTGAACCCTATGAGCAACACTTCTACAAATCATTTGACACGTTCCTACATTAATTTTAACATGTTCAAAATGATCCCCTTCATGTCCAATACAACGCTGAACCCTATGAACAAACACTTCTACAAATCATTTTACACGTTACTACATTAATTTTAACATGTTGAAAATGGTCCCCTTCATGTCCAATACAACGCTGAACCCTATGAGCAACACTTCTACAAATCATTTGACACGTTCCTACATTAATTTTAACATGTTCAAAATGATCCCCTTCATGTCCAATACAACGCTGAACCCTATGAGCAACACTTCTACAAATCATTTGACACGTTACTACATTAATTTTAACATGTTCAAAATGGTCCCCTTCATGTCCAATAAAACGCTGAACCCTATGAGCAACACTTCTACAAATCATTTGACACGTTCCTACATTAATTTTAACATGTTCAAAATGATCCCCTTCATGTCCAATACAACGCTGAACCCTATGAGCAACACTTCTACAAATCATTTGACACGTTACTACATTAATTTTAACATGTTCAAAATGGTCCCTTTCATGTCCAATACAACGCTGAACCTATGAGCAACACTTCTACAAATCATTTGACACGTTCTTACATTAATTTTAACATGTTCAAAATGATCCCCTTCATGTCCAATACAACGCTGAACCCTATGAGCAACACTTCTACAAATCATTTGACACGTTCCTACATTAATTTTAACATGTTCAAAATGGTCCCCTTCATGTCCAATACAACGCTGAACCCTATGAGCAACACTTCTACAAATCATTTGACACGTTCCTACATTAATATTAACATGTTCAAAATGATCCCCTTCATGTCCAATACAACGCTGAACCCTATGAGCAACACTTCTACAAATCATTTGACACGTTACTACATTAATTTTAACATGTTCAAAATGATCCCCTTCATGTCCAATACAACGCTGAACCCTATGAGCAACACTTCTACAAATCATTTGACACGTTACTACATTAATTTTAACATGTTCAAAATGGTCCCCTTCATGTCCAATACAACGCTGTACCTATGAGCAACACTTCTACAAATCATTTGACACTTTCTTACATTAATTTTAACATGTTCAAAATGATCCCCTTCATGTCCAATACAACGCTGAACCCTATGAGCAACACTTCTACAAATCATTTGACACGTTACTACATTAATTTTAACATGTTCAAAATGATCCCCTTCATGTCCAATACAACGCTGAACCCTATGAGCAACACTTCTACAAATCATTTGACACGTTACTACATTAATTTTAACATGTTCAAAATGATCCCCTTCATGTCCAATACAACGCTGAACCCTATGAGCAACACTTCTACAAATCATTTGACACGTTCCTACATTAATTTTAACATGTTCAAAATGATCCCCTTCATGTCCAATACAACGCTGAACCCTATGAGCAACACTTCTACAAATCATTTGACACGTGACTACATTAATTTTAACATGTTCAAAATTATCCCCTTCATGTCCAATACAACGCTGAACCCTATGAGCAACACATCTACAAATCATTTGACACGTTCCTACATTAATTTTAACATGTTCAAAATGATCCCCTTCATGTCCAATACAACGCTGGACCCTATGAGCAACACTTCTACAAATCATTTGACACGTTACTACATTAATTTTAACATGTTCAAAATGATCCCCTTCATGTCCAATACAACGCTGAACCCTATGAGCAACACTTCTACAAATCATTTGACACGTTCCTACATTAATTTTAACATGTTCAAAATGATCCCCTTCATGTCCAATACAACGCTGAACCCTATGAGCAACACTTCTACAAATCATTTGACACGTTCCTACATTAATTTTAACAAGTTCAAAATGATCCCCTTCATGTCCAATACAACGCTGAACCCTATGAGCAACACTTCTACAAATCATTTGACACGTTCCTACATTAATTTTAACATGTTCAAAATGATCCCCTTCATGTCCAATACAACGCTGAACCCTATGAGCAACACTTCTACAAATCATTTGACACGTTACTACATTAATTTTAACATGTTCAAAATGATCCCCTTCATGTCCAATACAACGCTGAACCCTATGAGCAACACTTCTACAAATCATTTGACACGTTACTACATTAATTTTAACATGTTCAAAATGATCCCCTTCATGTCCAATACAAGGCTGAACCCTATGAGCAACACTTCTACAAATCATTTGACACGTTCCTACATTAATTTTAACATGTTCAAAATGATCCCCTTCATGTCCAATACAATGCTGAACCCTATGAGCAACACTTCTACAAATCATTTGACACGTTACTACATTAATTTTAACATGTTCAAAATGATCCCCTTCATGTCCAATACAACGCTGAACCCTATGAGCAACACTTCTACAAATCATTTGACACGTTACTACATTAATTTTAACATGTTCAAAATGATCCCCTTCGTGTCCAATACAACGCTGAACCCTATGAGCAACACTTCTACAAATCAATTGACACGTTACTACATTAATTTTAACATGTTCAACATGATCCCCTTCATGTCCAATACAACGCTGAACCCTATGAGCAACACTTCTACAAATCATTTGACACGTTACTACATTAATTTTAACATGTTCAAAATGATCCCCTTCATGTCCAATACAACGCTGAACCCTATGAGCAACACTTCTACAAATCATTTGACACGTTCCTACATTAATTTTAACATGTTCAAAATGATCCCCTTCATGTCCAATACAATGCTGAACCCTATGAGCAACACTTCTACAAATCATTTGACACGTTACTACATTAATTTTAACATGTTCAAAATGGTCCCCTTCATGTCCAATACAACGCTGAACCCTATGAGCAACACTTCTACAAATCATTTGACACGTTCCTACATTAATTTTAACATGTTCAAAATGATCCCCTTGATGTCCAATACAATGCTGAACCCTATGAGCAACACTTCTACAAATCATTTGACACGTTACTACATTAATTTTAACATGTTCAAAATGGTCCCCTTCATGTCCAATACAACGCTGAACCCTATGAGCAACACTTCTACAAATCATTTGACACGTTCCTACATTAATTTTAACATGTTCAAAATGATCCCCTTCATGTCCAATACAACGCTGAACCCTATGAGCAACACTTCTACAAATCATTTGACACGTTAATACATTAATTTTAACATGTTCAAAATGATCCCCTTCATGTCCAATACAACACTGAACCCTATGAGCAACACTTCTACAAATCATTTGACACGTTCCTACATTAATTTTAACATGTTCAAAATGATCCCCTTCATGTCCAATACAATGCTGAACCCTATGAGCAACACTTCTACAAATCATTTGACACGTTACTACATTAATTTTAACATGTTCAAAATGGTCCCCTTCATGTCCAATACAACGCTGAACCCTATGAGCAACACTTCTACAAATCATTTGACACGTTCCTACATTAATTTTAACATGTTCAAAATGATCCCCTTCATGTCCAATACAACGCTGAACGCTATGAGCAACACTTCTACAAATCATTTGACACGTTACTACATTAATTTTAACATGTTCAAAATCGTCCCCTTCATGTCCAATACAACGCTGAACCCTATGAGCAACACTTCTACAAATCATTTGACACGTTCCTACATTAATTTTAACATGTTCAAAATGATCCCCTTCATGTCCAATACAATGCTGAACCCTATGAGCAACACTTCTACAAATCATTTGACACGTTACTACATTAATTTTAACATGTTCAAAATGGTCCCCTTCATGTCCAATACAACGCTGAACCCTATGAGCAACACTTCTACAAATCATTTGACACGTTCCTACATTAATTTTAACATGTTCAAAATGATCCCCTTGATGTCCAATACAATGCTGAACCCTATGAGCAACACTTCTACAAATCATTTGACACGTTACTACATTAATTTTAACATGTTCAAAATGGTCCCCTTCATGTCCAATACAACGCTGAACCCTATGAGCAACACTTCTACAAATCATTTGACACGTTCCTACATTAATTTTAACATGTTCAAAATGATCCCCTTCATGTCCAATACAACGCTGAACCCTATGAGCAACACATCTACAAATCATTTGACACGTTAATACATTAATTTTAACATGTTCAAAATGATCCCCTTCATGTCCAATACAACACTGAACCCTATGAGCAACACTTCTACAAATCATTTGACACGTTCCTACATTAATTTTAACATGTTCAAAATGATCCCCTTCATGTCCAATACAATGCTGAACCCTATGAGCAACACTTCTACAAATCATTTGACACGTTACTACATTAATTTTAACATGTTCAAAATGGTCCCCTTCATGTCCAATACAACGCTGAACCCTATGAGCAACACTTCTACAAATCATTTGACACGTTCCTACATTAATTTTAACATGTTCAAAATGATCCCCTTCATGTCCAATACAACGCTGAACGCTATGAGCAACACTTCTACAAATCATTTGACACGTTACTACATTAATTTTAACATGTTCAAAATCGTCCCCTTCATGTCCAATACAACGCTGAACCCTATGAGCAACACTTCTACAAATCATTTGACACGTTCCTACATTAATTTTAACATGTTCAAAATGATCCCCTTCATGTCCAATACAACGCTGAACCCTATGAGCAACACTTCTACAAATCATTTGACACGTTACTACATTAATTTTAACATGTTCAAAATGGTCCACTTCATGTCCAATACAACGCTGAACCTATGAGCAACACTTCTACAAATCATTTGACACGTTCTTACATTAATTTTAACATGTTCAAAATGATCCCCTTCATGTCCAATACAACGCTGAACCCTATGAGCAACACTTCTACAAATCATTTGACACGTTCCTACATTAATATTAACATGTTCAAAATGATCCCCTTCATGTCCAATACAACGCTGAACCCTATGAGCAACACTTCTACAAATCATTTGACACGTTACTACATTAATTTTAACATGTTCAAAATAATCCCCTTCATGTCCAATACAACGCTGAACCCTATGAGCAACACTTCTACAAATCATTTGACACGTTACTACATTAATTTTAACATGTTCAAAATGGTCCCCTTCATGTCCAATACAACGCTGAACCTATGAGCAACACTTCTACAAATCATTTGACACTTTCTTACATTAATTTTAACATGTTCAAAATGATCCCCTTCATGTCCAATACAACGCTGAACCCTATGAGCAACACTTCTACAAATCATTTGACACGTTACTACATTAATTTTAACATGTTCAAAATGATCCCCTGCATGTCCAATACAACGCTGAACCCTATGAGCAACACTTCTACAAATCATTTGACACGTTACTACATTAATTTTAACATGTTCAAAATGATCCCCTTCATGTCCAATACAACGCTGAACCCTATGAGCAACACTTCTACAAATCATTTGACACGTTCCTACATTAATTTTAACATGTTCAAAATGATCCCCTTCATGTCCAATACAACGCTGAACCCTATGAGCAACACTTCTACAAATCATTTGACACGTTACTACATTAATTTTAACATGTTCAAAATGGTCCCCTTCATGTCCAATACAACGCTGAACCCTATGAGCAACACTTCTACAAATCATTTGACACGTTCCTACATTAATTTAAACATGTTCAAAATGATCCCCTTCATGTCCAATACAACGCTGAACCCTATGAGCAACACTTCTACAAATCATTTGACACGTTACTACATTAATTTTAACATGTTAAAAATGATCCCCTTCATGTCCAATACAACGCTGAACCCTATGAGCAACACTTCTACAAATCATTTGACACGTTACTACATTAATTTTAACATGTTCAAAATGGTCCCCTTCATGTCCAATACAACGCTGAACCCTATGAGCAACACTTCTACAAATCATTTGACACGTTACTACATTAATTTTAACATGTTCAAAATGGTCCCCTTCATGTCCAATACAACGCTGAACCCTATGAGCAACACTTCTACAAATCATTTGACACGTTCCTACATTAATTTTAACATGTTCAAAATGGTCCCCTTCATGTCCAATACAACGCTGAACCCTATGAGCAACACTTCTACAAATCATTTGACACGTTCCTACATTAATTTTAACATGTTCAAAATGATCCCCTTCATGTCCAATACAACGCTGAACCCTATGAGCAACACTTCTACAAATCATTTGACACGTTACTACATTAATTTTAACATGTTCAAAATGGTCCCCTTCATGTCCAATACAACGCTGAACCCTATGAGCAACACTTCTACAAATCATTTGACACGTTCCTACATTAATTTTAACATGTTCAAAATGATCCCCTTCATGTTCAATACAACGCTGAACCCTATGAGCAACACTTCTACAAATCATTTGACACGTTACTACATTAATTTTAACATGTTCAAAATGATCCCCTTAAGGTCCAATACAACGCTGAACCCTATGAGCAACACTTCTACAAATCATTTGACACGTTACTACATTAATTTTAACATGTTCAAAATGATCCCCTTCATGTCCAATACAACGCTGAACCCTATGAGCAACACTTCTACAAATCATTTGACACGTTCCTACATTAATTTTAACATGTTCAAAATGGTCCACTTCATGTCCAATACAACACTGAACCCTATGAGCAACACTTCTACAAATCATTTGACACGTTCCTACATTAATTTTAACATGTTCAAAATGGTCCCCTTCATGTCCAATACAACGCTGAACCCTATGAGCAACACTTCTACAAATCATTTGACACGTTCCTACATTAATTTTAACATGTTCAAAATGATCCCTTCATGTCCAATACAACGCTGACCCCTATGAGCAACACTTCTACAAATCATTTGACACGTTCCTACATTAATTTTAACATGTTCAAAATGGTCCCCTTCATGTCCAATACAACGCTGAACCCTATGAGCAACACTTCTACAAATCATTTGACACGTTCCTACATTAATTTTAACATGTTCAAAATGGTCCCCTTCATGTCCAATACAACGCTGAACCCTATGAGCAACACTTCTACAAATCATTTGACACGTTACTACATTAATTTTAACATGTTCAAAATGATCCCCTTCATGTCCAATACAACGCTGAACCCTATGAGCAACACTTCTACAAATCATTTGACACGTTCCTACATTAATTTTAACATGTTCAAAATGGTCCCCTTCATGTCCAATACAACGCTGAACCCTATGAGCAACACTTCTACAAATCATTTGACACGTTCCTACATTAATTTTAACATGTTCAAAATGGTCCCCTTCATGTCCAATACAACGCTGAACCCTATGAGCAACACTTCTACAAATCATTTGACACGTTCCTACATTAATTTTAACATGTTCAAAATGGTCCCCTTCATGTCCAATACAACGCTGAACCCTATGAGCAACACTTCTACAAATCATTTGACACGTTCCTACATTAATTTTAACATGTTCAAAATGGTCCCCTTCATGTCCAATACAACGCTGAACCCTATGAGCAACACTTCTACAAATCATTTGACACGTTACTACATTAATTTTAACATGTTCAAAATGATCCCCTTCATGTCCAATACAACGCTGAACCCTATGAGCAACACTTCTACAAATCATTTGACACGTTCCTACATTAATTTTAACATGTTCAAAATGATCCCTTCATGTCCAATACAACGCTGACCCCTATGAGCAACACTTCTACAAATCATTTGACACGTTCCTACATTAATTTTAACATGTTCAAAATGGTCCCCTTCATGTCCAATACAACGCTGAACCCTATGAGCAACACTTCTACAAATCATTTGACACGTTCCTACATTAATTTTAACATGTTCAAAATGGTCCCCTTCATGTCCAATACAACGCTGAACCCTATGAGCAACACTTCTACAAATCATTTGACACGTTACTACATTAATTTTAACATGTTCAAAATGATCCCCTTCATGTCCAATACAACGCTGAACCCTATGAGCAACACTTCTACAAATCATTTGACACGTTCCTACATTAATTTTAACATG
>OZ038503.1:28804653-28807153 GCA_964036315.1 Acanthosepion esculentum | reverse complement strand
TAATAAAACGGAAAGAAAAATTAAAAAACAGTCAAAAATGCATATAATGGCTGATAATGCTTTATTTAATAAAATTGTAAATGAATGTAAATATTCAACAAAAATGCTTATAATGGTTGATAATGCTTATTCAATAAAACGGAAAATAAAAACAAAAACTCGTCAAAAATTCTTATAATGTTTGATAAGTTTTCATTTAATAAAAATAAAAATAAAAGTAATTACTAGTCAGAAATGATTATAATGATTAACATAGTTTCATTTAATACAAAGGAAAGTAAATACTCGTCAGAAATGATTACAATGGCTGCTAATGTTTCTTTTAATAAAAATGAAGATTAAAGTAAATAATAACGAATAAATAATAATGGTTGCGAATGCTTCATTTAAGAAATGAAGATGACATTAAATACTAAGCAAAATATATAATAGTGATTTATAAAATTTCTTTTAATAATTATGGTTTATAATGTGATAATATAAAATAATAATATAATATAATATATAAGAATATAATATAATAATATATATATATAATATAATAAGCAAAATAAATAATAGTGGTTTATAAACTTTCATTTAATAATAATGATTTATAATATGATAATATAATATAATAATATAATATATAATAATATAATACAATATAATACTATATATATATATAATATAATAATATAATATAATCAGCAAAATAAATAATAGTGGTTTACAAACATTCATTTAATGATAATGGTTTACAATATGATAATATATATAATAATATAACATAATACAATGTAATAATACATATATATATATATAATATAATAATATAATATAATATTTAATAATAATGCTTTATAAACATTCTTGAAAGTAAATACAAATTAAACGTTTTTCGTAAGTGCTGTAGGACAAAGTAAATTCTAGACAAATTGTAATAAATTTGCTGATAATACTACATTCAATAAGAAATAAAAAGGAAAATTTATACTAGTCAAATTTAACTATAATGTTTGATAATGCGAGATCTATTACGTGTTAAATACAAAACCAATACGTGTTAAAAATGACTGAAAATACTTGATAATTTTTTATTTCACAAAAATGAATAAGTCAATATGTCAAAATTCAATGTAAATTTTGCTAATGCATTATCTAACAAAAATGAAAAACCTAAAGACGAATGAAAAACTAATAGTAACAGCTGATAATGCTTCATGTTATAATAATAAAGAAATAATAAATATTGGGTTGGTGCATAATTATCAGGCGTTTTTCTAGGCAATTTATTTGTTAATAAAAATTGCTGTTTTGTTTACTTTTTTTTAAATAAAAATTTTATTTTATTTTCAGGTTATAAAAATACGTGTCCATAATCATACGGTCAGGAATAATCATTTGAAAATGTTATTGTTGAATTGTTATGTTTCTTTTTTCATAATTAATATTATTTAAAACGCCTGATAATTATGCACCAACCCAATAAAATAAACAATTATGATATCATATATGTGGGTCATCGAGGCAAGCAAATAATTCATGAATGAGATACAGAAAATTCTCGATTAAATTAAACTTTTTATAAATTACGAACCACTCAAGGTAGAGGGTTATTAAAGTGAAGTTTATAAGAAAGAAAGAAAGAAAAAATGAAAGAAAGAAAAATGAAAGAAAGAAAAATGAAAGAAAGAAAGAATGAATGAATACAGCCGGAAATAAAAAAAACTAGAATTAAACTAAACGGAAAAAAACGGAAAGAAAGAATAGAAGAATGAAAGAAGGAAAAACGAATAAATGAATGAATGAATAGAGAAAGAAATAAAAAAAGAAAGAAATGAGAAAGAAAATAGATGGAAAAAGTTAAAAACGGAAACAATGAAACAATGAAAGAAAGATAGGCGAATAAAAATATAAAGAATGAAAAGAAAAAAGGAAAAATGGATGAATGAATGAATACAGCCCTAAATTAAAGAAAGAAAGAAAGAAATGAGAATGAAAATAGATGGAAAAAAGTTAAAAACGGAAAGAATGAAAGAAAGAAAGATAGATAGACAAATATAAATGGAAAATATTGTCTGAAGAAAAGAAAGAAAGAAAATATTGAAAGAAATAACTTTTTCACAAAAGAACAAGAATGAACGATGGAAATAACTGTTTCGAAATAATACCAAATTAAAGAATGAAAGAAATAATTATTCCTGATTAGTAAAAGAAATAAAGAAAGAAATAATCATACCAGACTAAAAGAAGAGAGGTAAAAGTACTTTATAACAAATGAAAAGAAAAAAGATGCTGAAAGAAAAAGAAAATAAAACAAATCAAAACGAATGATATAAACAAACAGAAAAAAGTGCTGTCAAGAAAATAAAAGAGAATATAAAATTAAACAAAAAGAAGTAAAAGGGAAATATGAAAGAGAACAAATGGATAAATGACAGAATTTTACGGCAAAATGGACGATGATCACTTCCGGTTTTTGTACTACCAACCTGCAAACATCACATTGTCTTCTTAC
>OZ038503.1:28792153-28799653 GCA_964036315.1 Acanthosepion esculentum | reverse complement strand
TCCTTCCAGAGTTTTCCGCCTTTTTGTTACTCACGCTGCTCACCTTCAAATACATCTCTCACCTGTCAAGTCATTTTCTCTCTACTTTGTGAAAAACAGAGAATACAAATGCTATTACTGCAACTTCTATAAACGTTACTGCTTCTCTACATATATCTTCAGTTATTTCGAATAATATTACGTCCAAGAATGCGTGCAATGCTTTTAATGGCGTGGAAAGATTATATTGAATCACTTGCTAGGTCAGCGGCTAAGAAGGTTGGTTCACTGTGTCGTGCTAGAAATTATTGTCTGCAGAATCTAACTTATATATATATATATATCTATAAGTATACCATTCGGCCATGCTTTGACTATTGCTTCCACATACGGTCAGGTGCTGCTGCTATTAATTTAGGGAGACTTGTTAAGAACTAAAGAAGAATCTGCAATGTTATTGGTCCTGACATGGCATCCCAACTTCAGTCAGTTTCTAACTTCGTAAACTAGCTATCCTCTGCCTTTTTCCATAAATACTTTCATGGTAATTGTTCAGATGAGCTTTGCTCTATGGTACTTAGGCATTATGAATTTAAGCGCAGTAGTAGATTGGCTAAAAGGTTTCATAGCCTTACAGTTGAATTGGCTCGATGTAACCGTAAATTATATGCTAATAGGTTCTTTGCTCGCACTTCTCGCTCGTAGGACTCTTTTTTCCGGATTATTACGTTCCAGTCAACTTTGACCTACAAAAATGTAAATGCAATGTCAATCATTATCTACTGTCTTCTCGATTCCTCTTTGTTTATTGTTCTCGCTCATTAATAATGTTTTCCCTTATTCTTTCACCTTCAGTAACTCCTTGTGCCTTAGTGGCTTTATTACCTTACTTGAGGTGTGTTGTAGCATACCTACGGCCGATAATGAATATGTCCCCATTCATATAAATACAGTAGTAAATAATGTATGTTGGTGTGCAGTCGAAGATTCGTCTCCAGCTGTGCTGGTCAAACTTTCTGCTTCCGGGCAGAGAGCATCCCAAGACGAGGCTATGTCGAAGGGCAGAGTCTCGTCTCGGGAAACAGCTACCCGCCCCCGTTTTATACCTGGTCTACTGGGAATTTTTGGCCAAGCTTACGAGCTCGGTTATCCCACATTAAATTTGGCCTTGTGCCACACCTGACCCCGTGGGGAGGTTGGTAGTTATACTGCAGTTGGGGATTCATTGTGGAATTCACTAGACTCACCTCTAGCAGTTGACTGGTGAATCTTATATGTGTTGTTCTTGTCCTAAGTATTAGCGTTCATTACCAACGTTCGTGTGATTATTCTATCTAATAACCTTCCCGAGGTTAAAACAGGGTGAACTGATTTAAAGATAATAATGGTATTTCTATTAAATATCTGCATATATCACAATTACGAGTATCATTATCAGGCGGTTGAGTTAAAAATTCATTTAATTAGAAATAACGAGAAAGAGACAAAATGGAGTAGATCGGATTAAACACAAGAAGTTTAGATTGTAAAGGACGGCAAACAATTATTGAAAGAAACGAAAGCTTTAAAAACGAACAGCTTCACATATGAATGTTGATGAACGACTTGCTGATTGGAGAGCTATATTTCTCTGTTTTATGATTGGTTAAAAGGATTTATCTATTTATTTCCGAGTTATGCAGGAAATGTAACTAAAACACATACCTGGTGTAACAGTGAAATAGTCCAATTGTTAGATTAAGATTTGAACCGTTGTATCTTAGAAATGATTAAAGATATCTTACTGGAATTCTCCAAGGTTTTCATAACACTATTCGACTCTACTTTCAGCAATAAGAATGTATAATTACTCTCAAAGCTTAGTAATCGTGATAAAACCGATCATTAAAGAAAATCACATTTTCATCATTAATTAATCATAGCTAAGGATCGAAAGCTCATGAAGGATTGAAATAGTATTCAAACATATATACATATATATATATATATATATATATATATATATATATATATATATATATATATATATAATATTCCAGTATCATTTTCTAAATTATTCAAGATATCTTCGCCCCCTAACCTAACTTTGTCCTGGGGATAACAAGGTGTCTCACACATTTCACTTACGATTTCATGTTCAAGTCTTTTTTCACTGCTCTTTGAAATGTCATAGCTGAAACTCCTCTCTCACGTGCCAAACGTCTAATGAATTGAGTTGGATCTTTTCTAATTGATCTCTTTAGCTCTAAGTGGAAATGATGATCCGTCTTCCTGTTGTGACCTCCTGATCTAGTTTCCTCTCCACTATTCCCTTTTTTTAAACATATTCATCTTATGGTATTTCTTGAATGGACTTTGAAGATGGAAGCCAGAATATGAATGTTGGTACAATTACTGAAGGTCTTTTTCTTCTCACCATTGGTCAGTTGGGCTGACACAAAACAACTTTAACCTGTTCTCTTTCTAACTGAATAATCCAAAGGGTTTTCCAGTTATTCATATGGAAAATGTTATCAAGATGGCGATACGTTTTATCTGCAAAATATGGAAGATTTAGTGGTTTATTAGATAGCAAACACTTTGTGGGGTGGACAATTATGGTGTTACACGATTTCCACAATTTTGCTGTCACACGAGGCACACACACACACACACACACACACACACACACACACACACACACACACACACACATATATATATATATATATATATATATATATATATATATATATATATGTATATATAAATAAAAAGGAAAGAACAGTAAGATATAAAGTCCGGTGTTCTTATAGATATTTTTATTTTTACACAATAGTGCTCTATGTAAATTTAAATTTACAGAGCATTAATATTATAAATTAATAGATTTAAAATATGGTTTTACCGCTACACAGTGATGACCATGTTTCAGAAATGGAAGCTAAAGCCCCTGAATTTAATTTTGTTATTAAACCAAAGACATTAGTTCCATTTCCTCATCAAGCGAATTTTGGAGTAACTTACTTTTTAAAATTTACGGTTGTTAACGGCACAGGAAAGATTCATAGTTTGAGGGTTTCCAAGGTTACCGATAAATCCATTCATCTAGACAAGGGGTGGTAGAGGGTTCAATTTTTAATTTTTAATTTTCGTTGTCTCAGTTATATATATATATATATATATATATATATATATATATATATATATATATATATATATATATAAATGTAAAGAGAGAGACCTCGTCAGATTGACAGTGGTAACTGTAGAATTTAAATTTGAACGTTAACGAATACGTATATGTTTATAATGCAATTATTGTTATTAAGAGTCCCGATGGGTGCTTGAAAAATTACGAAATTCTGAGGTCACTTTCCATAATATTGAACGTATTTACTTCTTATTCAATGATTATATATATATATATATATATATATAATATATTATAATATATAATATTAATGGTCAGATTTGAATGAGATCAGGAAAAGTATTATCAAAATGTGCTCAGTACACGTGTGAAAATACAAAAGTATAAATAACATGAAGAGATTTTAAATTTAAAAATCAGATAAGTCAGTCGAATCCGCTACCTTGGTTTCAAACTTACGGTATCATCAGGCGATTTTTTATCAAATGAACACATAACGCTTTTTTTCTATTCAGCTTACCCTGAAGATCCATTTAGATGAAACCTAGGTTGGTAGATCTAGGCTCACTAGAAAATATATATATATATATATATATATATATATATATATATATATATATATATATGTATATATATATATATATATATTATAAAATAGATTCAGTCTGACAATTATTTTTTATATATTTTCTGTGTATACGTTACTTTAATTGTATCCATTAAAACAACGTATAAACAATATATATATATATATATATATATATATATATATATATATATCAGAAATACATATCTCAGAAATATATATATATATATATATATATATATATATATATATATATATATATATATATATATATATATTTCCGAGATGAAGTGTTGTGACTAATTACACTATTTATAGATTTCGGTCTGTTGTTCTCATCTTTATACGTTCTGGACTTCTTCAGTGGATGCTTTTTAATTTAGAACTGAAACTTTTATTTAGTCTATGGGGTTAGATTCTTCTCGTTACACGTTTCATGCCTTTACTGGATATCTCAGTCTTAATTTAATTCCCTTTAGTAAGTCAACTTTCAAGTCTTCTGTTCACCTCTGCTGTATAGTCTATATATATATATATATATATATATATATATATATATATATATATATATATATATATATATACTCATCAAATTAGAAGTTAATTGAAAAGTTAACGTGTAAAAATTGTTTTATAATGCAATCGTTTTTGTCGAAATTCCTGAATCAGTGCTTTAAAGAAAATTACAAAATTTACGAAATTTAGTCTACCACAATTTTTAAGCATTCGCTGCGTCTCTCGACAGGAATGATTACATTATAATACATTATATTTACACGCTAACGTTCAAATTTCAATTCTACAGTTAGTTACACCTGTCAATCATTTGAAAAACCAGATAATCATGTTCGTAACTTCAAATTACAAAAGTCAATTTTGCGGCCTCTCAAAAATAAATAATTAATTTTTTTAACACACACACACACACATATATATATATATATTTAAGTAATTCATCGAGTCTGAAACCTCAACAGAATGCAGAAAGCACTGGACGGCCGTTTTGTCCTATATTTGGGACTTATCAGTAGTGCGCATCCACTACCGAGAATTGAAACTCTGACAGTTAGGTTGTCAAGCAACAATCATACCAACTGTTCCAACGGGCCTCAGTGACGAAGAGATATCACATCAGACACAATATAGCGCCGCTCGCTCACATATTCCGTGGTGGGACTCTACTGAGATTCTCTCTAACCATAGGACTGTGCCGCCAGGAGCCACGACTACTATCACCAAGCCACTCACTCTAGAGCATTAGAAGCCGGTTCAAGCAATGATATACACCTGATAGAAATTATTAGGAATATGTGAATGAGCGGCGCTATGTCGAGTTTAATTCGTTACATCTTCGTCACCGGGGCTCATCGTACAGTTGGTATGACGTTTGCTTAATAACGTATATGACCGCGTTTCAATTCCTGGTACTGGATGCGCACTGCTGATGAGTCCCAAATATAGGACGAAACGGCCGTCCAGTGCTTTCTGCATTCTGTTGAGGTTTCTTCTAAAACTCGATGAATTACTTAATTATGGTATATATATATATACATACATATATATATATATATATGTGTGTGTGTGTGTGTGTGTGTGTGTGTGTGTGTGTGTGTGTGTAATTTGCATAACATATACTTAAATTTATCTTACTGAATTACATCGAAGAAAATAGCAGCATCAAAAATTCCATTCTCTTATTGTTTGTTTTTTAACGAACGTAGACAAGTTCATTATCTGTATTATTCGCAGCGGCCATTGACATCTAGTGAAGATACGAATCTGCACCTTGTGCCAATGTGACCATCTTCCAGGTCAATGCACTGATGCACCTGTCTTCTCTGATGCTCTGGTGGAACAACTGATTTCAAAGTCTTTTTTGGCATCATCTGCGGTTAATTCTGCATATATTTGGATCGTCGAAAATAAATTCCTTTTACAAGAAAGGCTTGTAATTGAAATTGCATTCGATTCGGGCCTTAATAGTATTTCCTTGTATGATGCACATACTGAACATATGCTAGAGAAGACTTACCATCACATGTTTATAATTAATATACATATTAATATATGGCATAAACTGATATTGTCTTATGTAACTGATAAGAGACAGGTTTAGTACAAAGAGATAAGTATGGTTATACAAATATGGAATATTTTTCGTAATATCTTTCGTAGTAACTCTATATTTATCAACAATCCGATCTGCTGATGGATTTGCCTATGTAACAATTGGATGATGAGAAGGCCATTTTCAATATAACCTTTATCTACAATGCAGATTACTGCGTAGGTACGTTAAAGTGGCATTATTATTATTATTATTATTATTATTATTATTTTATTATTATTATTATTATTATTATTATTATTATTATTATTATTTCCTTTGATTTCTGGTGTGTACACATTTCTTTCCGGGCCCCGCCCAGAGACCTAAGGTAAGAAATGGCTTCATGACAGTTTCCACTGACCAATTAAAAAAAAAATTTACATAGATAAACCCTTCGTAGGATGTGGACTGTACTCGTGAGAAAATTATTTTGTGTTTCTTTGAGGCATGGGCTTCCAGGAATCCCTTCAATTAGTCTATTGGAACATTTTACAACCAATCTGGAGGCTCCAAATACAACGGGGATTGTTGATGTTCCCATGTACCACACTTTTTAGATTTCGATTTCAAGGTCTTTGTATTTTGACAGCTTTTTGAAGATCTTCAAAGATACATTGCAGTCTGCAAGGACTGCCATATCAATAAGGAGGCACTTTTTTGTTTTCTGTCTCTAATAACAATGTCTGGGCGGTTTGCTTTGATTGTTCTCTCTGTATGCATTGTATAGTCCAATAAAATTGTATTATTATTATTATTGTTATTAAAAACAAAATGTTTGACGTAACTCTTCCAATATTTAGAAATTTATTTTTTTAAATATAACTTGAAGAAAGCAAACATACTGTCAAAATATTGTTTAACATTGTCAAACACTGTGTTTTCTCTTATGTGAAATCACGCTATTCTCTTAAATATTATTATTGACATGAAAGACGTGTTGCTGGCATCATAGAAATACCAAGGAATGTTATTTGCATTCATCGATCTGGAAATACGAATTGAAAGGGTGAAAAAGGGTTACCTTGAAAGATTCATAAATTACGTCCATCAATATGGCGAATCTGACTTTGGTAAACAGAAAAAAAAGAAAAGATTTTTATAATAAAAAAACAAAAACGTGTGATACAAAAAATTTCAGAAACAGAGAGAAAAAAAATAATGGCCAGAAACAAATAATTGAATGAGAAATACTTTTCTCATAAAATGATGACCACGAAAAAATATAATAATAATAATAATAATAATAATAATAATAATAATAATAATAATAATAATAATAATAATAATAATAAGGGTTTCCTTATAAGGAAACATTCGACATTCACAACCAATACTGCTTTCGTTAGAAATTTATAAAAACTTTCTCTTAATTTTTTCCAGGAAATTACATTTCTTAAGTCCAGTAACTGTCCTCGCTCTTTCAAGTATTGACAGAGGTTTCCTTCCTAACCTTTCGTTTGAAGTAGTGTGGAATCTTAACATCTTGCTCATGTCATTATTTTCTCTTTATCTTACAATGTCATCCATTTTAGTTGTTACTGCTGTTGAAAGTCCTTAAATGATGTGATTTGGTACAGTTCCTTCTTAGCTATTATGTACCGCTAGTCCAAAAGATTCGCATGGGAATGGCTCTGAGAAAGACTTTCTACAAAGCGGGCTGTTTAGGTATTTATAAACACTTTTGGTGTTATG
>OZ038503.1:28697153-28787153 GCA_964036315.1 Acanthosepion esculentum | reverse complement strand
ATTTATATTGAATACTGATTATCTTACAAAGTTTCCAGATTCTGTTCATTCGTTCGTCTTTACCAGATACGTACTGAACAATGCTTGCTTAATACGACACAAGGATAAATGGAGTGGACGTAGGAACATATTCTATTCAGTCAATCTTTCAGATAAATATGTCAGGCTGGTTCGAAGAATCAGCATTCCAAATCCTTATTTATACAACATTTTGAACACGAGAATCAGACACAGGAAATCTTTAACTGAGACACTTGGCCGACTCTTTGTTTGCTTCTTTTCTAAATCCACTTCCATTCCTTTATTTCGTTCTTTTGCACATCTGATTCCTCCTTTAATTTCTTTCTTTCTTTTGCACATCTACAGCTCACCTTTCTTTTTTCCTCCTTTTTGCACAAATGCCTTATTTTTATACCGTCTTTCTTTCTTTCTTTCCTTCTTTCTTTCTTTCTTTCTTTCTTTATTTATTTATCTATCTATTTTTCACATCGGATTCCTCCTTTAATTTCTTTCTTTCTTTTTCACATCTACAACTTTCCTTCCTATTTTCTTCATTTTTGCACAAATGCCTTATTTTAATACCTTCTTTCTCTTTCTTTCTTTCTTTCTTTCTTTTTTCTTTTGCACACCTGACGCCCCCTTTAATTTCGTACTTTCTTTTACACATCTACAGCCTTCCTTCCTTCCTTTTTTCTTCCTTTTTGCACAAATGCCTTATTTTTATAAATTCTTTCTTTCATTCCTTCTTTCTTTCTTTTGCACATCTGATTCATTCATTGATTTCATTCTTTCTTTTGCACATCAACAGCCTTCCTTTCTTTTTTCTTCCTTTATGCACAAATGTTTTATTTTTTATTGATTCTTTCTCTTTTTCCTTCTTTCTTTCTTTCTTTCTTTCTTTCTTTCGTTCTTTTGCACACCTGATTCCTCCTATAATTTCTTAATTTCTTTTACACATCAACAGCCTTCCTTCCATTTTTTCTTCCTTTTTGCACGAATGCCTTATTTTTATAACTTCTCTCTTTCTTTCTTCCTTTCTTTCTTTCATTCTTACTTTCTTTTGCAAATCTGATTCCTCCTTTAATTTTTTTCTTTCTTTTGCACATATACAGCCTTCCTTCCTTTTATTCTTTCCTTTTGCACAAATGTCTTATTTTTATACCTTCTTTCTTTCTTTCTTTCTTTCTTCCTTTCTTTGTTTCTTTCTTTGTTTCTTTCTTATTTTCTTTTGCAAATCTGGTTCCTCCTTTACTTTCTTCCTTTCTTTTGCACATCTACAGGCTTCCTTTTTCTCTTCCTTTTTGCACAAATGCCTTATTTTCATACCTTCTTTCTTTCTTTCTTTTGCACATATGATTCCTTCTTGAATTTCTTTATTTCTTTTTCACATCTACGGCGTTCTTTCCTTTTTTCTTCCTTTTTGCACAAATGCCTTATTTTTATACCTTCTTTCTTTGTCTCTTTCTGTCTTTCTTCCTTTCTTTCTTTCTTTCTTTCTTTCTTACTTTCTTTTGCAAATCTGATTTCTCCTTTAATTTTTCTTTCTTTTGCACATCTACAGCCTTCCTTCCTTTTTTCTTCCTTTTTGCACAAATGCCTTATTTTTGTACTTTCTTTCTTTTTTTCTTTCTTTCTTTTGTGAACCTGGTTCCTCCTTTAATTTCTTCCTTTCTTTTGCACATCTACAGCATTCCTTCCTTTTTTCTTCCTTTTTGCAATTATACATTATTTTGATACCTTCTTTCTTTGTCTCTTTCTTTCTTCCTTTCTTTCTTTCTTACTTTCTTTTGCAAATCTGTTTCCTCGTTTAATATTTCTTTCTTTTGCACATCTACAGCCCTCCTTCCTTTTTTCTTCCTTTTTGCAAAAAGGTCCTATTTTTATACCTTCTTTCTTTCTCTCTTTCTTTCTTTCTTTCTTTCTTACTTTCTTTTGCAAATCTGATTCCTCCTTTCATTTTTTCTTTCTTTTGCACATATACAGTCTTGCTTCCTTTTATTCTTCCTTTTTGCACAAATGCCTTATTTTTATACCTTCTTTCTTTCTTTCTTATTTTCTTTTGCAAATCTGGTTCCTCATTTAATTTCTTCCTTTTTTGATGTATAATATGTATCCATTTTGTCTATGTTATTTTAATAATATTATCTTTTCTCTTATAATGTATAACCCTTCTTTCTATTTGATTTTAATAATGTTATCTTTTCTCTTACTATTTCTAAATATTTTTTCTACCTGATTTTAATAAGGTTATTTTTTTACATATAATTAGTAACTATTTCCCTTCATAATTTTAGTAATGTTAACGTAATATTGAAACAATTCTATGTAGAAGCGTATGAAGCTTTGTTCGACTAATTCAGCTTCAGTGTTGAAAACGATTCTTTTAGATGAGTTGGGTTGTTTTTATTTTATTATCTTTAATAATTTTTGACAATTTTTCGACTTGAATAATAATTTTAAGACATTTTTATATTTATACATTATGCATTCATACTGTTATGACCTCCCTATCCAGTTTCCTGTCGCTGGTTCTTGAAGGGACTTTAAAGATGGAAGCCAGATTTTGAATGCTGGCACCATTACAGAAGGCTATTTTAAACTTCTCTTATTCTAGACGAATAACTCAAAGGGTTTTTCACTGATTCAATGAGTTAAGTGGTTCGTTAGATATTAAACATATTGTGGTATGTATAATTATGCTGTTATAGAATTTGGACAATTTTGCTGTTATATCCGATATATATATATATATATATATATATATATATATATATATATATATATATATATGAGGAAATATAGTCTTAAAGTTTGCTATATTTATGGGATAAAGTGCTCAATATCAGAGATAGAGCGTGTGTAAATATATAAAATTAAATTAAAAAAACAAGCAACATAATTTGACATAAATAAATAAATAAATAAATAAGCGATTTCCGGTAAAAGTAACCGCCAAAATAGACTACCCACAATGCACCACTGACCCTTATATATAAATAGCCGAGAAAAATAACAGCACTGACGATTGCACTAGCATGAAACAGACTGTCGCCTCTAAATGTTGACTTCTATGTTTACTTTTATATATATATATAAATATATATATATATATATATATATATATATATATGTATATGAATAAATATGTCTGCGTGTTTGTGTATTATAATATGATTGTTTGTGTATGTATTGTCTTTTGCAATATTTCGTCCGCACTTTCCCATTTTCTGCTTCACATGTATCCAAGTTGTCGCGGAGTTCAGAGCAGTATTAGATGTTAACGTTTCTTCCAACTGAATTTCAATAAAAACAAAATAGATAGAAAAAACATATGTATTTTTTCCTCAGTCTTTTCTTGAAATAATTTATAATTTTAAAATTAATATAGATTAAATTTAAAATTTTAAATTGGTAATTTTTAATTTTTAATTTTTAATTTTACAGTATAATTTAATATTTGTTAGTTAGAGTGAATTCCATTTTAGTCTAACCCTAACATTAAATCATTAAATAATTATTATAACCTAAGTCCGTTGTCTAGTTTTTTGAATTCTCATATACTTGTATTTTGATTGGTCATTCCAGCTTATGTAACAGCGTTTCCCCTAGCGAGGGGCGTTTGATTGATTTGAATCTTTTAAAACCCTTTATTCTACATTCAACACCATCCCTTGATAAGACACTAGAAGTGTTGAAACAAAATGGCTATTTTTGTAGTGATTTTATAACATATTTGTGTTATAATTTTCGAATAAATAATTGTATATATATATATATCTATATATATATATGTATGTATGTATGTAAAATAATATTAGTTTAAGACTTTTGAAATCGAATAAAAACTATTTCTGATTCTTTTTCCATAATGTATGTTGTAATATGGACATAGTAAATGATCTAACATACGGTTAAAAATAGAAAATAATAATACGAATGTTCATATTGGAAATATCAAAGGAGATTTGCAGAGATCATAGACAGATAAAGATGGCGGTTGAAAATATAACTAAGTCGAGAATAAGACGCAAGGGAAAAGGCTTTAAGAACTTGTCTGCTCGAGAAGAACGTACGTCATATCGAAACAACCACTTTTGGCTAGTATACCGGTCTTTGAATATGCTGCAATTGAGGTAGACAAGAAGGACAAAACGTGTTGAATATTTTAAAAATTTGGATCTGCTACGAAATTATCTAGGCAAATTCCTCTCAGTAAAGCAAATATTTGAAAGCATTTTAAAGATTTTATTAGATTTCAGAGCCTTTAAGTCTGCATAATTCTTTCATATTGAAGTTTTTATAATAAATCCGATAAATTTTGCAACCTGAAAATTTGACTAAAGCCTTGTTGTGACGCCTAAAGTAATCGTTTAACCTTCAACATAAATTGATAAAAACATATTCGAGTTATTGAGATTTACGTGATTTACATAATAAGCTCAGACGGACTTTACATGCATGCATGTACTGACACCATCTTAAAATAAATATACATAATACGTCTAAATTATTTAACCAAACACACTATAATGAAAATATGCTGCCTATACATACATACATACATACATACACATATATATATATATATATATATATATATATATATATATATATATATATATATATATATATATATATATATATATATATAGGGAGAGAGAGAGATCGACTATGTATAGGAATCATGGAAAATGATAGGATAAAGAACAAGTAAGAAACAAATCTTAATCTAATATGTTTCAGTTTATCAAAACTTCGGCAGAGATCAAGATAGAAATGTTATCTTTCGAAGCTTTAATAATGTGAAACATGTTAGATCAAGCTCTGTTTCCTACTTGTTCGTCATCCCATCAGACACACACACACACACACACACACAAATATACATATATATATATAAATATATATATATATATATATGTAACTGTGTGTGCGCGCGTGTGTGTGTGTGAGAGAGAGAGGTGCATAGGTTGTTCAGTCTGTGTTACATTTAAAGTTATTGGAAACGATTTATGTCATGTCCGGGCAGCCCTCCCTCTGTAAATAGACGGAATGTCTGTTATGGCTTGACATTATTTCCATCTAATCTTTCCACCTTTATTTCATCACATGCTTCTCATGTTTTAGGTTTTATATTGTAATATTTAGTCTTCCCTCGATTTCACCTCTGTTGAGTGAGTGCGAAACCGGTCGGCTGGTCAATTTTTTTTCTCTTTAATCATGAATGGTAAAGCTCGTCTTGCCGTTTTTATTTTCACAATATATATATATATATATATATATATATATATATATATATATATATATATATATATATATATATATATATATCAGTTCAAGAAAGACATTTGGGTCACTAACGCACAAAAAAGACAATGTCTCATATCGAGAATATTTAACATCAAAAATCATAAAGAAAAAAATTAATTATTTTTAATAATATGTAGAAATCTCCAAATTTTGTCTGAAGACGGTCGCGAGACCGGATATACGTGTAGCAAAATTATGGAAAATAAAGCATAATATTTTTTTTTAAAATCCACATTACAACCAAAAACGTTTGCGGTTTCTCTCTTCTTTTTAATATACACACTTTTCTCTCGTTGGAACTACTATAACCTCTTCCATTTATATATATATATATATATATATATATATATATATATATATATATATATATATATATATATATATATATATATATTGGTGGACCGTCAATAGCTGTGCTATCACGAAGTCACAAGTCATCGTGACCCAGTGTTTGAGTGAACTGGCCTTGTTCAAATTCTTGATCACGGTAGATAACACGCTCTCACCCCGAAACTGTAACTAAGGTCCGCTCAGCATAGCTGGTGTATAAACCATAGATGGACTCCATAGGTGTTGAACAAACACAAATGTGCCTGATCAAGCCTCTGCAAGCCGCCCTAGTAGACAGGTATCCTCGAATACGCGTGGTCAGCTATTATATATATATAAGTGTGTGTTTGTGTGTGTGTGTGTTTGTGTGTGTATATATATAAATATATATATATATATATATATATATATATATATATGAAAAACTTTAAATGTGATTAAACGTAATAAATAAATATTGTCGGTAAATCCTTCATAGAAAAATAAGGAAATGATTTATAAAATCTTTTCATTTCACTGATAAAGCAGGGGCCATTTTGATTTCTTGTAATATGCAACGGAGCATCTCATATTTCTAAATATGTCTGCTTCGGAATGCCATAAACCAAAATTAGACGACAATAGTTTCTTAAGAATTCTAAGAGCAAAATCGAGACTGTTCTTTTTTTAGCGTAGTTATGACCATTTCTATCCTGTTTCTGAATTCCGCCATTTCATATATTCTAAGTTACTCAGATGGGTTTTGCTGCAACTGCCTGAAAAGACTTTGATCAATCTGTTAGGTTAAGCCGACATTTTGGGGACATCGTTTATATTTAGATGTTCAATGAATCTTTAGGTTGAGAAAAACCAATGCCCTTTAACCGAAAAATTAGTTTCAGCGAGAAATGTTTAATTATTAGAAGAATAGCAAGATATATAACATCAACCGTGACCAACATATCTATTTTATTTTTTAAATAAAATGAAAAATAAAACAAAAATCAGTTAATCTGAGGTAATACATATTGAATATTGCATGCGCATAAAGCCCGATGCTTCTGCTATATATTTAGAGATTATTAATAAAATTTAAAGAAGAACTTGTAATGTTATCTATCCTGAACTGGCATCTTCGATTCAGTTATTTTCCTACCTCATAAAAATAGCTTCTGTTTGTTTATGTTAATAAATATTTCCATAACAATCTTTCTGATCATCTTTCATCTTTGATACCACAACTATATAAATCTAAGTACAGTACCAAATTGGCAGTTAGGTCTCGTTATTTTCCAGGTGAAATGGCTAAATGTAACCGTAAGTTCTATGCTAGCTGCTTCTTCTCTCGCACTTCTCGCTTGTTGAACTTTCTTCCGGTTTCTTGCTTTTCAGTCACCTTTGATCTTCAGAAATGTTAATGCAGTGTCAATCGTTATTTTCCGTCTACTCACTTCCTGTACTTTTATTGTTCTCTCTCTTTAATAATGTTTCTCTCACACTCAGTAATCCCTTGCGCTTTAGCGGCTGTATTGGCTTTCTTGGGGTGAAATGATAAAAAATGTTCGATCAGTTACATATAGAATACGTCGTCTTCATTCCCTGTAGATGGGTAAGACGACATACATAAAAATGGGCCACCTTTCAGGTATATACCTGCAGACTTAAGATTAATTTAGTTACCTGTCTCTCTTTTGGTACAAGAATAAACACGATGTATGCCTTCTTAGGGATTCAGGCATGAAACGGAACGTGTATATCACTTACTTCAAATGAAAAATGAATCTCTATCCACCTTCAAGTGTAAACTGGACCTATGTCTTCTGATGTCTAAACTGGACCGTATGTATCTTTAAATTCAATGAGAAATGAAGCTCTATCCACCTTTAAGTGTAAACCGGAAATGCATATTCTGAACTGTAAACTGGACGGTGTATACCTTTTAATTCAACTAAAAACGAACCTCTATCAACATTTAAGTGTAAACCGGACCTATGTCTTCTGATTTGTAAACTGCAACGTATGTATCTTTTAATTCAAATGAAAAATGAACCTCTATCAACCTTTAAGTGTAAACCGGACCTATGTCTTCTGATTTGTAAACTGCAACGTATGTATCTTTTAATTCAAATGAAAAATGAACCTCTATCAACCTTTAAGTGTAAACCGGACCTATGTCTTCTGATTTGTAAACTGCAACGTATGTATCTTTTAATTCAAATGAAAAATGAACCTCTATCAACCTTTAAGTGTAAACTGGACCTATGTCTTCTGATTTGTAAACTGCAACGTATGTATATTTTAATTCAAATGAAAAATGAACCTCTATCAACCTTTAAGTGTAAACCGGACCTATGTCTTCTGATTTGTAAACTGCAACGTATGTATCTTTGAATTCAAATGAAAAATGAACCTCTATCAACCTTTAAGTGTAAACCGGACCTATGTCTTCTGATTTGTAAACTGCAACGTATGTATATTTTAATTCAAATGAAAAATGAACCTCTATCAACCTTTAAGTGTAAACCAGACCTATATCTTCTGATGTGTAAACTGCAACGTATGTATCTTTTAATTCAAATGAAAAATGAACCTCTATCAACCTTTAAGTGTAAACCGGACCTATGTCTTCTGATTTGTAAACTGCAACGTATGTATCTTTTAATTCAAATGAAAAATGAACCTCTATCAACCTTTAAGTGTAAACCGGACCTATGTCTTCTGATTTGTAAACTGCAACGTATGTATATTTTAATTCAAATGAAAAATGAACCTCTATCAACCTTTAAGTGTAAACCGGACCTATGTCTTCTGATTTGTAAACTGCAACGTATGTATCTTTTAATTCAAATGAAAAATGAACCTCTATCAACCTTTAAGTGTAAACCGGACCTATGTCTTCTGATTTGTAAACTGCAACGTATGTATCTTTTAATTCAAATGAAAAATGAACCTCTATCAACCTTTAAGTGTAAACCGGACCTATGTCTTCTGATTTGTAAACTGCAACGTATGTATCTTTGAATTCAAATGAAAAATGAACCTCTATCAACCTTTAAGTGTAAACCGGACCTATGTCTTCTGATTTGTAAACTGCAACGTATGTATCTTTTAATTCAAATGAAAAATGAACCTCTATCAACCTTTAAGTGTAAACCGGACCTATGTCTTCGGATGTGTAAACTGCACTGTGTATACCTTTTAATTCGACTAAAAATGCACCTCTATCAACATTTGATTCAAGTGTAAATCCGATGAACCCAACCAACCGTGACCGTTAAAATTATTGGCACGTTTCCATGAAAATTTGATTTTGTGGATACAATCAATTTTAACATGCTAAATTAAAATAAAATAAAAAGCCTGTATTTTGAAAATTTTACTCCGAATGGAGTATATAAAACACCTGATGCTCCAGTCGAATTCTTTTAATTCACGTGTCCTCTCACGAGCATCCTGACCGCTGTATAGACTAGCTCACTAGATATCGGTGTATTGTCTTGCTTTGGGTGAAATGATTTTTTAAAAATTCTTTATCGAAGACATTAAATAAATAATATAGTGATTTAAATACCTTGATAGTATTCCAAATATGAACGGGACTAAAGTTATATATCACCGCAAAGAAAATCCGATGAAGAACAGCGCATAGAACATCCCCTGCAGCAATGACACAGCATAGAAAATCAATGGCAGGAGCTCCTCTAGGTATTAAAGTTTGAGACAGGTTTCTCCGTAGAAAGACATGAGAAAGGGTTATAATAGATAAAGTATGATTGGTAATCACTATATAGTTATTTGATTTTAACATATTTCCCATGCGTAAATCTCACTGCGTTTTAATGTTTTTAGCGGTTGTTCGGTCTAATTTTGACAGTTTAATGTGTTTATTTTTTCAGATTGGTTTGGAATGTCTGTAAACAGTGAACGTTATTGCGAAACCTTGTCACTACAGTTTTAGAGATTTCAAAGTTAACTGACAAGGACGAGTCAGCTGAATATTGGAAAAGGGTAACCTGCATCATGATGATTCGTTCCGGGCATCAAAATACCAGAATCATGACAGCTGCTGAATGCACTTTGAACACCTGGAAAACAATAGAGAGAGATCTGCAACGAAGACTACGAAGCCGTGGCTACTTAGGAAAGAAAACGGAAGACCTTCTGGCTGCCTCCATACACCGCAAGTCATCCAACAACTGCAGGAAAAAAGTGATGGAAAACCCAAGTAAGGGAATGCGAACTTTGACCCAGCTGATAGACAGGATTAAGGAGGCGTTTGAAGCTCTTCGTAAGGACGCCGTAAAGTTTACATGAGCTAGACTCTGGAGTTTAATCGAGTCTGTGGTAGACACCGAATGCCACTTCATTGAGGCTTTTTATTTTATTTTAATTTAGCATGCTAAAATTGATTGTATCCACAAAATCAAATTTTCATGGAAACGTGTCAATAATTTTAACGGTCACAGTTGGTTGGGTTCATCGTATTTACACTTGAATCAAATGTTGATAGAGGTGTATTTTTAGTTGAATTAAAAGGTATACACAGTGTAGAAGACATAGGTCCGGTTTACACTTAAAGGTTGATAGCGGTTCATTTTTCATTTGAATTGAAAGATATATACAGCCCAGTTAACACTACAGAAGATATATTTCCGGTTTAGATTTAAGTGTTGATAAAGGTTAACTTTTAATTTGAATTAAAAGATATACACGGCCCAGTTAACACTACAGAATATATATTTTCGGCTTAGACTTAAGTGTAGATAAAGGTTAATTTTTCATTTGAATTAAAAAATACATACGATGCAGTTTACAAATCAGAAGACATAGGTCCGGTTTACAATTGTCTTCTTATTATTACAACTTATTGGCTTAGATATTCACTTTGTTTTCGTTAAAAAAAAACCTGTCAAATTTAGCACAAACTCGTATTTATTTTAAATATTTTATTGTTAAAATGCTACTTATAATTTTCTGTTTTGTTTTGTCTTTACTACGGTTGTGTTGAAATATGTGCTAATTGTTTTTTTTGTTGTGTCTCCAGTGAGGGTGATATCATGCCACTACTCATCTTTGAACAGGATCTCAGGCTCAATTTGGATGGCTATGTGGATTTGCTGAATACCGTGGTCAAGTCTTGTTTAGTGAGGGTGACTGCTGGATTACGATATGTGCATCAGCAATATTCAATTACCCGCCACACCTCTAGGAAGAGTCAAAAGTAATTGTTAAATAATTTTTATGACTTCACCAGCCACAACGTATGGACCACTAACTCCCTTGATTATAATCTCTTGCATTATTATGTGTGGAGCGCAGAATAACACCAATCGCACTGCCTGTAACGCAAAGGACCAGATCATCAACGGGATTAAGGAGGCGTTTGAGGCTCTCCTTGAAGACACCGTGAAGCTCGCATGTGCCAAATTCCGATGTCTGATCGAGGCTTTTGTTGATGCCAAGAGTGGCTACATTGAGGGAATTGTCTTTTGATTATTACAACCTGTTCGCTTAGATATTCACTTTGTTTTCAAAACATTGTTTTTCAGTGTTGTATTGTTATAATGCTAATTATAAAAAAACAAACAAACTGTTTTTACTACGGTTTCGTTGGAATATGTACTAATTGGGTTTGGGGTGTGTCTCCAGAGAGAATGTTGTCATGCCACATCACATATTTTAACAAGGTCTCAGGCTCAATTCTGAGGGAGTTGTTGAACATCGTGATCAAGCCATGTTTGGAGAGGGTGGCTTCTGAAAGATCATGTATGTGGCAGCGACAATCAGCTCCCTGGCACAACTTCAGGAAGAGTCAGAAGAGGGCTGTCAGATAATTTATACAACTTCACCAGCCCCAGCGTCTGGCCTCCTACCTCCCCTGATTTTAATCCCACGTATAACTGTGGGGCACAGTTGAGAAATACACCAACCGCACTGCCTGTAACGCGAAGGAAAAGCTGAACGACAAATTTAAGGGGGCATTTGAGGCTTTCCCTAAAGACAAGGTAAAGATCCTGGAATGTGATCGAGGCTGTGATAGATGCTCAGAGAGGCTTTTTGAGTTAATTGTATTTTGATTATTATCACTTTTAAGAAAATTTATTATTATTTTCCAATAAATTGTTTTTTGATTTAACCCGAATACCCTATAGTGGTTTACATCTTCCAAGCTGACCAGTATCCAGAAACCATTGATCATCTTATATCAGGTTGCTCGATATTGGCACCCACTGAATATAAATCCCGGCATGACAGAGTGGGCCAATATCTGCACTGGAAAATTTGCAACTCCTACGGGAAGGAAACTGAAAGAAGCTGGTACGCACACCACCCTGACCCGGTTACGGAGATAGGACCTGTTACAATTCTATGGTACTACACAATACACACTGACAGAACAATCAAAGCCAACCGCCCAGACATTGTTATTAAAGACCACAAACAAAATAAGTGCCTCCTTATTGATATGGCAGTCCCTGCAGACTGCAATATATCTTTGAAGATATTCGAAAAACTGTCAAAATACAAGGACCTTGAAATAGAAATCTCAAAAATGTGGCACATGGGAACATCAACAATTCCTGTTGTAGTTGGAGCCCTTGGACTGGTTGGAAAAGATTCCAGTAGGCTGATTGAAGGGATCCCTGGAAGTCCATGCCTCAAAGAGATACAAAAAATTGTTCTGACAAGTACAGCCCACACTTTACGAAGGGCTTTATCTATGTAATTATTATTTTTTTTTTTTTCAGTGGAAAGTGTCATGATGCCATTTCTAACCTTAGGTCCCTGGGCGGGACCCGGAAAGAAATGTGTAAACGCCAGATATCAAAGGAAATAATAATAATAATAATAATAAGAAGAAGAAGAAGAAGAAGAAGAAGAAGAAGAAGAAGAAGAAGAAGAAGAAGAAGAAGAAGAAGAAGAAGAAGAAAGGGAAAATAGAAGAGATAATAACGCTCTTAAATGAAACGGAGAACTTTTTCCCTTTTAAATATTTTCATTTCTACCCTCTTACTTCTCTGACTGCAGAGAGGAGAAAGAAAAAAAACGAAAAAAGAGAAAACTATATATCGGATATTGTTTGATTTTACTGCGTAAAAACATACATAAAATAAATTATAAGAAAGAAAAAAAGAAAAAAAGAAAGAATCGTAGGAAGAAAGTGAAAATATAGGAGGTGATAAAGCTCTCGTGGGTCAATATTGAATCGTTTCATTTGTACCCTCTTACTTCTTTCAATAATGACCGGCACTCACTTTTTGGATTGTTATTTCAATATTTTGTTAAGGTTGTTAAGTTCAAATATTTAACGATGCAATAAGAATTTATTTTTTTATAGTTCTGGAACTCGGAAGGAGCATCTTTAATCATTAACGAAAGAATAAATTTTCATCAGAGAATACAAACCGTGACATTTTCACGAGTACTGATGGTCGTCTTAAATATATATTTATCGGTAATTTCGAAAATAATAATAAAACATTTATTTATAAAGATGTCTTTATATTTGTTCATCGTCATTTATGTCTATGAATATTTGATTCCAGGAATTCCCGTCACTGAAATGTTTTCACCGGCCAACGTGTTCATGCCTTAAATAATACCATGAGAGCTTGTTAATTACTTTTTGGTTTCTAGAAAGATTTTTACCATATTTTTAGTTTTTAGAAAGTGCGTTTTCGCCTCTTGCTATTCTGCATAATGATGAGCGGGTACATTTCGATCGAGAAAACCGACTTTGATTTAAAAAAAAAATTCTAATTGCAAATTACTAATTAATAAAAATGCTATCTTCAAATTATAACTCATGCTGAGGGTTTATGTAATATCATCTTTAAAAATTCAAATTCAAATTCAAAAATTCCGAAAAGAAACCTAAGGGTAAACCAGGAGCAGAAAATAAAAGGAACAGAAAGGAAAAAAATCGTTATAAATTAGAAAAAAAAGGAGGCATTCTGAAAAAGGAAAATTAAGAAAATGGCGGACATAGGAAGCACAATTCATGAAGGAGATATTAAGAAACTTTCTGGAAAAATGGAGGAAGGAAAATAAAAAAAATGAGATAAAATAAAATTCGAAGACAAAAAAATATCAACACAAGAGAGTGGGTGAAATAAAAACAATGCGAAATAAAAACATAGAAATAAAGAAAAAAGGCAAAAAAAAAAATAATAGTAAAAGGGAAGTTAAAGGGAAAACAATTTCAAATAAAAATAAAAAATAAAACTAAAGTTAAAGAAAGAAGTCATCAGAAAATTTTGATGAAGGGAATACAAAAATAAAATTTTAAAAAAAACAAAGGAAAAAGAAAAAGAAACAAAGAAAAAGAAAGAAAGTAAAAAGAAAGCCAGAAGTTATTAGAAAAATTTGATGAAGGGAATACAAAAAAAAAACAAGAAAAAAGAAACAAAGAAAAATAAAGAAAGTAAAAAGAAAGAAAGAAGTTACCAGAAAAATTTGATGAAGGGAATACAAAAAAAAAAAGAAACAAAGAAAAATAAAGAAAGTAAAAAGAAAGCCAGACGTTCTTAGAAAAATCTGGTGAAGGGAATACAACCCCCCACCAAAAAAAAACAAAAAAAGAAAGAAAGAAAAAGAAAGAAAGTAAAAAGAAAGAAAGAAGTTACCAGAAAAATTTGATGAAGGGAATACAAAAAAAAAGAAACAAAGAAAAAGAAAGAAAGTAAAAAGAAAGCCAGACGTTATTAGAAAAATCTGGTGAAGGGAATACACCCCCCCCAAAAAAACAAAAAAAAGAAACAAAGAAAAAGAAACAAAGTAAAAAGAAAGAAAGAAGTTAACAGATAAATTTGATGAAGGGAATACAAAAATTTGATGAAGGGAATACAAAAATTTGATGAAGGGAATACAAAAATAAAAATAAAAAACAGAAAAATAGAAACAAAGAAAAAGAAAGAAATTAAAAAGAAAGAAAGAAAGAAGTTACCAGAAAAATTTGATTACAAAAAAAAAAAAGAAACAAAGAAAAAGAAAGAAAGTAAAAAGAAAGCCAGAAGTTATTAGAAAAAACACCCCCCCCAAAAAAAAACCAAAAAAAGAAACAAAGAAAAAGAAAGAAAGTAAAAAGAAAGAAAGAAGTTACCAGATAAATTTGATGAAGGGAATACAAAAAGAAAAAGAAAAAAAACAAAGAAAAAGAAACAAAGGAAAAGAAAGAAAGGAAAAAGAAAGACAGAAGTTATTAGAAAAATTTGATGAAGGGAATACAAAAATTTGATGAAGGGAATACAAAAATAAAAATAAAAAAACAAAAAAAGAAACAAAGAAAAAGAAAGAAAGTAAAAAGAAAGAAAGAGGTGACCAGAAAAATTTGATGAAGGGAATACAAAATGAAAAAAAAAAACAGAGAAAAAGAAACAAAGGAAAAAAAAGAAAGAAAGTAAAAAGAAAGACAGAAAGCGGGTAGTTCTAAACTAGTTCACTTCTTGCGATAGATATTGAAATAGTGGTTTCAGTGAGTTATGGCTGCAGCGCATTTAGGTGTGAGTTGACTGCTTGGATTTTGCTCGAATGTTTTTGAGTATAAAACTCTCCATTTCAAAAATGATCCAATCAGAGATAAGAAGAGCAGTTTTTGAGGCAGCATGCTTGAAGGAGTTTGGGAAGGGAGCTTCCATCATGTACGATTGAAAGCTGCCCCAGTCTGATTTGCATAGCGAAAAAATCGTACTATAAAATCAGGAGATGCCTTAGGTTTGGCATCAATCGATTAGGGAATCATGTGTCGTGTCTAGTGGAGGTAAATCTTTTGATACGCATTCATGTGATTAAGAAAATGTCGAGGAGGTTCGCCTGATGTCCTGTCGTGTCCGGGACCTGGTTAGGTTTTCCAATAGTCCGTTAGTTCATAGGCGATGGAGAAGTCGCTGCAATGTTTGCCTTCAACATCGGTTTTGTTGACGTGGGCCAGCCACTCTTTATGGTGGATTGCTGAAGCCACTGCTGGTATGAAAGCTGACCGAAGGGAGTCATATATATATATATATATATATATATATATATATATATATATATATATATATATATATATATATATATATATATATAAGTGAACATTGAAGGCAACACTCAGAGGCGACACTCTATTTCATGCTAGGCCCAATTCTCAGAGTTGACGATTGCGCCTAGCAAGTAACAGCCTGTAGCCTTCAATGTTTAATTATTATATTTATATCTACGTACGTTCTATATCTGCTATTGAGCAATTTTCCCCATAAATATACACCTTAAAACTATATATATATAAAAGTGAACATAGAAGTCAACACTTAGAGGTGACAGTCTGTTTCATGCTAGATGCAATCGTCATATATATATATATATATATATATATTGTTGTGGTAGGATCCACCTAATCTGCATAGCGGAGTACCGACACTATAAATATGGTTGGTACCGGAAGACAGGGGAGCGAATACAGAGATCCAGCTAGAGACTCTGCCCGACTGCGACTTAGTCAACACATTCTCCAGGAACGTCTTCCCAGAAATATACAGAAATACTATATGTAAATATTGTGTACACTTTCTTGTTATAATACATTCTTGTTCTAAGTACATTTTGTGTTGCATTATTATTCCATGCATTAGTCGAGATTCAACAATGAGTCAAGACTCAACATATATATATATATATATATATATATATATATATATATATATATATATATATATATATATATATATATATGCGCATTACATTGAATATGACAGACAAGGTGCTTTGATTTAGTTTTTTTATAAAATTTCTCATGTGATCTAATTTTTTTTTTTTTGTTAAATTATATAAAAGTGTTCAATTATTCTTTTTATCTAAGTGCTTTCGGATATACATTTAGCCATTTTCAAGGTTGAAATATATTTACTGTTAACTGGAAATAGATTGTTGTATGTATGTATTTATATGCTGTTTTCATTTTTAGAATACTGTCTAGTTATTGTGTCCATGTTCATAGTGGATATTATTGAGGGTTGTCTTTTTTTATTAATAAGTCTTCCATTATTTTTAGCATTTTTTTGTATGTAGATGATGCTATTATATTTGTGTTGTCAACAAGTATGTTACGAATAGGTTTCGGTAGGTCGCCAGGAGTATTTAATGAGACCTAATTGAGTTATCAGAAAGATGTAGTGTGTGTCTTCGTGTCAAACGTTGCAGTGTGGCCTATATAATTATTTACGAATTTTGATTGAAAATAAATAAAAATTAATTTAATGTCTGTCTTATTCAATGCAATGTGCATGAAAGAAGGATTGCTGCCTAAATACACAAACATATATATATATACGCTCAACAGAACGCAGAAAGCAATAGACGGCCGTTACTTCGTATATTATCAGCAGTGCGCATCCTCTACCGAGAATTGAAAACCGGATAGTTACGTTATCAGGCAAACGTCATACCAACTGTTCCAACGGGCCTCAGTGACGAAGAGGTAGCGAATCAGACTCGATATAGCGCAGATCGATCACGTCCGAGGTTCTCTTTTACACATAGGACTGTGCCCCCACGAGTCAGGACTATTTCTATTTTTTACTTTAGAATAGGTTATTTGCAGTGGTGTGCAGTAATATGAATCTATTTTCGGGGTGTATGATGAAATTTGTTTGGCCTTGAGAAATTTTGCGTCATCCTTGCGTCATCAGATTTTCATCACGTACAGACACTATTGTTTCAATTGTCGATTAGTTGTCCTATAGCCATTGTCTGTAAAGGACGTTATTCTAAAGAAGCGTACGAAAATTGTAATGCTGCACAAACACACTGGCAAACATTACCAGTGAGCAAATCGAAGTACTATCGACTGGCTCGAAAATTCTCCTCAATTGAATCCAGTCGAGAATCTGTGGTCAATTTGCAAGAAAGGACTTCGTGGAATTGACATACAAAGTACTAATATGTTCACCGGCTCATGTTTCATTGGGGAAATAAGAAAAATTAAATAATAACGGAATTATTCGTTTTGATTCAATTAATTTGCCCAAGGGTGCAACTGTTGTAAAAATGAAATAATAAACAAAATTCTTTAAAAAAAGTTTACGCTCGAAAATTGCATTAAACTTTAAAATTTTCGATTTTCTTCGAGCGTCTATTAGTCACCATTAAATTGCTGGTATCACCTCTTTGTTTGTGATGTGTATAGACAATTTATATTAAATATTTATGGACTCCGGGATTATTTAGCTCACTGTCAATATTGGCGATCTCATGGGAGTTTGGGTAAAAATAAGATCATGCATATAATACAAACGACTATACATGTTATTAACAGAAGGAATTAGATGTGTACACAATTCAAATGAAAGGAAATGACATTGAAACTAGCTATGAGAATGTCCTGTATGTGCGTGTGTGAGAGAGTCCATAAAGGAACAAGGAAGCGAACGTGTCCCGTCGGCAGTGTTCTTATTCAGCGTCGACTACGTCTCGATGTAAGAGTTAAAAAGAGAAAGACAGAGAATATAATTATCTTTTTATAGACCTCAAGAGCGCCCTCTAACGCGCTTGTAGCAATGCCAAGTTGGGTAAATTACTGATTTTTTAAACACGTCTGTATTTAATAAATAACATCTCTTGTGAACAGAAGGCAAATGAATTTAAGAAACTCACTGAAAAATTGCAAGGAAATTTAAAAATAAATATTCAATGTAATTTTTTTCCTGTTATATCTGAAACAAAATAATGTTTTATTAAATTATGCAAGCACCAATAATAAAAAAAATATATTTTGAGTTTTATTGAATTACTAATGTACCCTGGCTGTCAAAATTGACGACAAGAAGGAATGTATTATAAGTAATATATGTATTATATAGTAAGCAATTTTCGTTTAATCCAAGTACAATTTTTTAATTTCAAATAGTTCGTTGTTAACATTACTAACTGAACAGTGGACAATTTATAAACACGTAAAGAAAGATATCCGTATATTATCCTTATAACTGATACATATTTAAAACCAAAATTATTTTTACTGTAAACTTTGGAAAGGTTGAGTAATGCTTGATCGTCTGTAGATTCAATATGTAATTTCAGAGACTGCTTATTTTTCGTCCTGCTTAGAGCGACGAAACATCAGATATTTATTCATTTATTTATTTCTCTCAAGCTATTACTAAATTCTGCAAGATATGCTCCTAATCGTAAAATAAAAACTGTATTAAAACTAATTATTTAATTGCATAAGCTTTTAATTGCTATCATATATAATACAAATGAAGGATGTTGTGTGAATAAAAATGAAAAAAAAAAAAAACTTTCGATGACTAGTGAATTATTACAAGAACTGTTCTCCACCACGTGTTTTATTACAAAGTTTAAATTGAATTTCTAAAAATAAACAAAGGATTCTTGAAGATATATGTGGTGTATTATATATTCGATAGCGATATCAGTACGTGTCAAAGGGACCAATTTAGCCTGGACCGAGTGGGTCGTCGTTATTTTGTTGCCCCCCTATTGCTACACACAAAAACGTGTATATATATATATATATATATATATATATATATATATATATATATATATATATATATATATATATATATATATATAAGTGAACATTGAAGTCAACACTCAGAGGCGACACTCTATTTCATGCTAGGCCCAATCCTCAGACCTGACGATTGGGCCTAGCAAGAAACAGCCTGTAGCCTTCAATGTTCATTTTTATATTTATATCTACATACGTTCTATCTCTGCTATTGAGCAATTTTTCCCATAAATATACACCTTAAAACTATATTTATTCATATATATATATATACATACTTATATACATACATACATACATACATACACATATATATATGTGTGTGTGTGTATTTTATATAGAGATTTTTGGTAAAGTTTGAAATAAGTGTTGATGATGTTCACACAATGTTATTGTATTTTTTATTGAATTAACATCAACAATAATACGAACAAACAGGGCCATAGGAAAATGTATTTTAATACTGAAATAACCTACATGCTAGAGATTGAATGTTACTACAACTCCTTATCACACCCTCAAAAAGTACTATTGTCTACGAGAACCCAGATTGAGGCATCGACCAACAAAGGCTTCAACAACGATAAATGCCTACTTAACGCACCAAACAAACACTTCCACGGGCACAAGACCAAAGAAATGGTGTAAGGGAGGGGGATACATATGTTCCAAGGCACTGACGGTAAAACGCACGGAATCGTTGTCGACTATGTAAAATTATTTATCAAACAACCACCGTGCCAAATTTAAGTTTTCATGATATATCGAAAGTGGGGTTGAAATTGAGCAACGTTTCCCAAAATAATGAGTTCGCCATAAAGTTCATTCCTTTCTAAATAAGTACAGAAGATCTCATTCAAGTCGGATAACTCTCTGATTTTTGGTAATTTTTTAAAAGCTGGGGTTTAGAGTTGTTTGCTTTCATTAAAGAAAGTGCGAACGTCTTTTGTTGATACCTACCATTAAGAAATAAATTCATTGGTCGGATTTTATGCTTGTGGCCATTAATTGTCAAATGTCCGTTCTTCTTTTCTACCTGACCTTGTTCTACAAATAGAATTTATGAACATTTGCTGTTATTTCTGTGTGTGTATAAATTGTAATATTATCTGATTAAACATTTTTAAAAAAATTTTATTACGCTTTTAATGCAGCTGGAAGAACATATATTTTTGAAAGATGACGATTCATTAAAAGTTTGCCGTCTCGAACTTTTAAGAAAAGCTAATCGGATTGCAAATGTCAGTGTTTAAATCAAGGGACATTTTTTTTTTATGAATAGAAATGTTTCTTTTTACATTATTTTTTTCTTTTAGGTTACAGCTTAAAATGCTCATAAACTTTATGAGTGTCATTTTGCTTTAAGGCAAATGTATTCTTGTGGATATTTGTTCAGATTACAAGTCTGGTGTCTGGTTCTAGCGCGAGAAGTAATTTAGCCGCTCTTAAGATAATAGCTAAATACACATTTACTCTCCTCTTAAGACCGGCTTTTCCCATCCACTCTTAAAACACTGCCCAGATATACAGAGGATGTAAAATGCGACAGCCAAATCCGAACACGTATTGGATTAGCGAAAGTTGTATTCCAGAGCTAAACAAAATATTACGAAACGAAATAAAATCGCAAGGAAACGAGTACTGGATTGCTATGTGATATGGTAGTGAATAGTGGACAATCTCCTCAGAGATGCAGAGAAAACTATATGTTTTTACAGATGGGGACTGAAAATTCCATGAACGAAGCGAGTAAGCAAACTAGCATATAAAATAGTATAAAATACTAGCATATATAAAATCGCATAAAGAAACAAATTCTCAGAATCACGAAGAGATATCTGAAATTCTTTGGATAAATAATGAGGAAATAGGGCTTGGAAAAATTAACCCTCACAGGGCGTACTGCAGGTCGGAGATATAGGGGAAGGCAGCGAACCAACTTCCGGAAGAGGTCTGAATAGATAACGGAATTCGAGTGGAAGTCTTAGCAAAGGGAGAAACACTAAGAGCCACAAAGAATAGACCATTATGGAGAGACACGACTGTCTAGGTACTGAAGGGACGGCGTACATGGAATAAGGCGACCGGATTCGTGTATAAATTGCCAGTGAAAAATCTATGAAACAAGATTTGGAAGATATATTTTATATTTACCCTATTCATATCCGGACTATTTTCCTCATCTTCGTTGTTGTTATCACTACGTTTCGGCCTTTGTGTCCTCTGCCCTTTATCAGGGTTTATCAATAGGAGGAAACTAAAGGGAATTCAGAATTTAACACTTTATTTAATCTAAAAGGCAAGATTGTTTTCGTTCCGCTGACCATATCACTGCATATCGTGTAATTCTTATTTATTTTAAGACTGCTCGGTTATATGATAATTTGTCATCACAGAAATTCAGGCAGAAATATAATTTATATTATTCCTATTTTCCGTTTGCAAAATCAAGTTAATGATTGAGGAAAAATGCCGACATTATTAAATTCTTTAATCTAGGGTTATTATCAATGTTTTAGGACTGCGCGGTTATATGAGAATTTGTCATCCCAGAAATTCAGACAGAAATATGTTTTATGTCATTCCTATTTTCCGTTTATTTCATTTATTTTATAGACGTGTCTGGGCATGTCGCCAAGCCAATTTCCTTATGCTTCTTGGATTATTATCTATGTTTTATCTAGGATTATTATCTATGTTTTAGGACTGCTCGGTTATATGAGAATTTGTCATCCCAGAAATTCAGACAGAAATATGTTTTATGTCATTCCTATTTTCCGTTTATTTCATTTATTTTATAGACGTGTCTGGGCATGTCGCCAAGCCAATTTCCTTATGCTTCTTGGATTATTATCTATGTTTTATCTAGGATTATTATCTATGTTTTAGGACTGCTCGGTTATATGAGAATTTGTCATCCCAGAAATTCAGACAGAAATATGTTTTATGTCATTCCTATTTTCCGTTTATTTCATTTATTTTATAGACGTGTCTGGGCATGTCGCCAAGCCAATTTCCTTATGCTTCTTGGATTATTATCTATGTTTTATCTAGGATTATTATCTATGTTTTAGGACTGCTCGGTTATATGAGAATTTGTCATCCCAGAAATTCAGACAGAAATATGTTTTATGTTATTCCTATGTTTCCTTATTTGATAGGAATCACTGATATTTTTTAATTTATTTTTTTAGACGTGTCTGGGCATGTCGCCAAGCCAATTTCCTTATGCTTCTTGGATTATTATCTATGTTTTATCTAGGATTATTATCTATGTTTTAGGACTGCTCGGTTATATGAGAATTTGTCATCCCAGAAATTCAGACAGAAATATGTTTTATGTCATTCCTATTTTCCGTTTATTTCATTTATTTTATAGACGTGTCTGGGCATGTCGCCAAGCCAATTTCCTTATGCTTCTTGGATTATTATCTATGTTTTATCTAGGATTATTATCTATGTTTTAGGACTGCTCGGTTATATGAGAATTTGTCATCCCAGAAATTCAGACAGAAATATGTTTTATGTTATTCCCATGTTTCCTTATTTGATAGGAATCACTGATATTTTTTAATTTATTTTTTTAGACGTGCCTGGTCATGTCGTCTAGCCAATTTCCTTATGCTTCTCTTTTTATCCCTTTTATTATTATCTGCCTCACATTCTTATAATAGAAGACCTGTCAAGGAAGGTGAAATGCTTAAAGAAACTGAACTCACATTTACCGTGGATGATCTGTCTATCAGAGTCCTTTCTATACGCTTTCGTCATAGTAAACTACTTTCCCTTTTAATTAAAGTAACATTATTTAATCGGATTTATGGGCAGATTCATTACGATAAACAACTAAAGCATTATATCTCATATTCTTTGATTTTATTCAATATTAAACAATATGTCTTGCTGCTTATAAGGCATCTCTTCAATACGTTTTGAGTAAAATTCCTTTGCTTTAGATGTGAACAACTTTTTCAAAGAAATCATGAATTTGGTTTGCATTTATTAAAGTTTTCTCCATGAAAATGTTTTGCAGCGATCAAAAATGTTATAACCGGTTGGTGTAAGGTCAGATGAATATGCTCATGTAAATAGAAGAGACCAACCGAGTTCCAAATCTTTTTCTTTTGTTGTTCTTACTGTACTCGGCCTTGCATTATCATGAATAATAACCTTTTCCTATTTACACTGGACGTATATGCATGTAATCTTCCATAATTCAAAAACCCCACGCACAATATTACCTTTCTTCCATGCTTTTGAGATCGCTTGTGGAGACTTATCCCTGTCAATAAACGGCCTTTTGCGTTGAACAATTTTGTATTTTAGCGCATACAAAATTTTTTTTTATGTGCCACAAAAACGGAAATTACTTAGTACTCAACCTAACAGATTAGAAATAGATTTGTGGGAAATTTTTAATCTTCGTGCCTACATAAACAAAAAAGCGATGTTTTCCCTTGACACCACTATTATTTTAACTACCTTAACTCCTTGGCAATGTTATTTTCAAAAGTGATGATTAGAATTGTAATAAAACTTAAATATGAGTAAAGTAAATTCATACATTTTTTATTTACAAGAATGATTTCATATTTACAACGTTCTAAAAACTAATACAATTAAAACTAATGCAATTTATCATTTACCAATTTATAAAGAAATGAATATGAAAATAATTTTTATTTTTAAATTTATAAACATTTACTAAATTATTAAAGTATGTGAACCAACTATAAGGAATGTCTTGTTATTTACCATTTTATATGTTATGGTCCAAGGTTAGGACCAAGGAAGAACAACACGAACACAAGAGTAGAAATAACGAAGATATATTACACAGAATAATAATACAAGATGTGGAAAGTGTTAGTATGACTGTCAGTCTGGTTTGGAGTGAACTACTATTGGCTCAACTCGATTCCGTCTCGATATTGACAACCCTCCCACGTGGGTCGCATGTGGCACAAGGCCGGTTTAAAAGACGCGGTTGCGACTCGATATTTAGCAACCCCCCCACACGGGTCGATGTGGCACAAAGCCGGTTTAATGTGGGCTTACCGAGCCCGTAGGCTCGGGCAAAAATATGCCCATTTAGAACCCGTATAAACGGGTTTAGGGACTGTCTACCTCCCCAGACGGCACTTTGCCCTGCGGCAAAGCCCCGTCCGAGTCCCTCCCCGCCGAGACGGAGAGTTCGGCAGATGTCACAACCAGTCAAAGACGCGGTTGCTACTCGTCCTTCCCTCTTGAGAGTCTCAGTATTCATAGTGTCAGGAAGAGTTCACTCTGTCTTTATAGGTAAGGTCCCATAACATTATAAAATTCGAAACGATAAGTAATTCGCCGATGTTTGTCAACCATTCCGATAATAAGTATAATAAATAGTGTAAGTAAACAATCTAATAATTAAATAATGTTTATTATTTTTGTTGTCAGTTCTCAAGAATAAAGAAAATGTATAAATCACTTTACTATCTTTAGCTTTTATTAAAATTCTAACAATCGTTTTTTGTTTTTTTTAACAATAAACATTGCCGAAGAGTGAAAGTAGATAAAGCAAGAGCGATGTCAAGAGAGAGAGAGAGAGAGAGAGAGAGAGAGAGAGAGAAAGAGAGAGAGACCATTTTGACACACTGATTTTTTTTTGTTTTTCTGTTTTGTTTTTCTGTTTTGTTTTGCGAGCACGATGTTTAAAGATACATTGCCGATGAGAAAATATTTGGCATACTGCTACATCCAAAGGTCAGTTCACATTAGTTATTGTTCATCTGTGGATGTATATACGGATGTAGATTGTATACAAAGCATTTATCCATAGTACTACTTGTCGGTTATTAAACACTGGTTTACGTACACCGTAAAACGATGCCAACATTATTTAATTCGACAGTTGCATTGGTTTGATTTTCCGCATCTCTATTCGAGGATTTTTATTTCTACGAGGGTTGTTCAAAAGGTTCCAAGTCTCACGCAGAAGGAGTTGGAGAAAGAATACAGTTTTTCCTTATTTTTCAATATAGTCCTCCTTAACATCAATGCACTTGGCCTAACGATAATTAAGCATTGAGATCCTATCATGGAAGAAGGTGGCGTACTGGTCCTCCCAAAAAATCCTCCATAGCATATATTATCTCATCATAGTTTCCAAACAGGCCACCATGCAGATGGGATCTGAGTTTAAGAAACATGAAGAAATTAGATGGAACTAAGTCTGGTCAGTAAGGGGATGGCTAGTTCAGCTTCTGCAACCTGGGCATCACCTTGCCAACAGACGCTGATTGCTTGAATTTCTTCTTGGGTGGACAACCAGATTGTTTCCACTGTTTACTTTGAATCTTTGATTCAGCTTCGGAGTGGTGAATTTTTATAACTCGCTCCTAGCGGTTTTAATATGACGTCTGGCTTAGGCTACTCGCCGTGACGTCCTTAAAAATTCTCTTTGACTGACTCCAAACTTCCCACAATGCAGGATGTGACACAAGGCCCATCTTTATGTGGGACGAATCCGAGACCGTAGGCTCGGGCAAACATTCCCTGTAGACCCCGCATCCACGAGGTCATGTTTGTCTACTACCCCAAACGAGACTCTACCCGTAGGTATAGTCTCGTCTGGGTTACTCTCTGCATAATAGAGTTCGACAAGTCAGTCGCGAGCCTGGCAGCGAACTGGTATTTAACAACCTCCCCACTAGGCGGATGTGGTACAAGGCAAATTTTTCTGTGGTGCAATTCTGACCCCCTGGACCCAGTGCCAAAATTCCCCGTAGACCCCGCATACACATATACATTGAGTGTGTCTACCGCCCCAAACGAGACTCTGTCCGTAGACATAGCGTCGTCTGGGTTCCTCTCCTCTTTCTGCCTAGCTCGCCACAGTCGGAATTTTGGATTTCTTTCGTTTTGGGTCAACCTCTAGTTTTTCCGCACATTTCATTTTTCTGGTAATCATACTTGTATATTCAAGAAATCTTGGGGTGTTGGTACGTCAAAAATATCATACAGTACTTGAATAGGTTCTTTTCTTGTGGGTCTTTCTTCAGTAAACCTTTTCTTTAATTGATTCAAATGCCTTTTGTGTTACCATTTTTCCTTTCACCATGTATATCATTTTCCAATTCGTGATCTCATTACACTATCTTCCCACATATTCTTTTCCTTTTTTTTTATATCTTCTGAAAAACAATTTTTCGACAATTTTGTCCTTTTCCGTTCTGATCCTTTTTTTGACCCGGTAACAACTTGTCGAACACCGATTTAATTTTTCTTGCGAACATCAATTCTGCCGGTGACATGACTGCCGGTGTATTCAGATTCGGCGTTATCCAGTATATTCTGAAGAATTTTTGTTGTGCTTCTTCGCTCACTTTTAATTATTTGCTTTTTTTAAAAGCTCTCATAAAAGTCCCCACAAATTGTTTAGCTTGTCCATTTAACCTTGGGTGGTATGTCGTGGTTGTAATATTTTCAATTGACGACATTTTACAAAATTTCTTTAAACTCGTAAGCAATGAATGGTGTAGCGTTATCCGAAACTATGGCATCAGGAATGCCATATCATGCAAAGAATTCGTGTAAAAATGCACCGTAACAGTTGAGTTTTTCACTTACAAATTTCAGTCCATTTAGCAATGTTACCCACTGCCACAAGTTAATGTTATCCAATTATTAGACCCACGAAATCTGTGTGCGGTCTTAACCAAGCAGTATCTGTCTTTAGCCAAGGTTGAAATTTCGTGGTAGGTCATTTTGATGCCAGAGCGCAACTTCTGCAGGCTTTGACTATTTTTTCTAATTCTTAATCCATTTTGGTCCAGTCTATATAGCTTCTCATGAGAGATTTATCCTTGAAATCTCCGGATATCCACAATAAAATTCCTTTAGAATCCACTTTTGTTATATGATACACTTTGTGTAAACATCAGTACTCCGTCACATAGCGAGTAAGCGTTCAAAGTCTGAATTGCGTTCTAAAAATCTTTCTTTTTGGCCTTTTTTTTTAATTTACGATATAAACATGTCTCCTTTTACTTTTACATTTATTTCTTCCCGGGTAACGAATACTTCGCCTACTACATTGTATAATAAATTTTGAATTTCTATTTCACTTTTTAATGGTGCAAACTGTTCAGTAATTTTTTTTATATCAATCATGATAAACCGTATCAAAATGTCCTAATTTTTGGTACCGTCGGTATTCCATCTTGAAATTGTAATTTAATAGGATGGTTCTCCAGCGTTGTAAACTATTCACTGTATGCGGAGTAATTTCTTTTTTTATTTTTCAAACCAGAAATTGATAATAGATAACCGTGCTCTATCTGTAAACGAAAACACTTTTCCTCTATAATTTTTTCTCTGCAAATAAATCTAACGCCTATTTTTCAATCTGGCTGTAGGTTTTTCCTTGTCGGTAGTAGCGAACCCGAAGCATTTACAACGGTTTTCATGTTACCATCATTTGTAAAACCGACTTCCAAGAGGATGCTTTCCTGATCACTACAATCTTAATCGTTAGCCGTTATGTTCTCCTCTCATCAGTATAAAATGCCTCTTACACTAACTCTCAACCCCGATTGCCCCCACCCCGTGCTTTCGCCAGGGCGAACTTCACTGTAAAAAGAATAATTTTGATGCCTATATCTACACTTGATGGTGCTAAATAGAGGCTAGAAAAAAGTCTCTATAATGACTTGCAAAATCATTTGTTACTGAGATCTTTTGTCAGACGTTACAGGAACCACTCATGTCATCTTTGTTCACTGTAAATTCAGTGGCATCCATTGTACAACTGGCTGCCAATGGCCCATTTGGTAAAAAAGAATGTGGAAAAATTGCCGCTCCTTATCAGTTGGACTGGATATTTGCCTTCAAGATGGCCATTATTTGATTTAAGAACGTTTCTTTCTACTAAACATCTTATGGTGTGCTTTACAACTTTCTTTTAGAATTAAAAGAACTGTTTTGCGAAAATGTATTTATAAATTGATTTCGCAGGAAGGTGGGGTCCTACACTCTATCCAAGATTCTGAGATTAAAATTGAAGGCAGGAAAAATCTCTTGTTTCTAAGCAGGAGTCAAAGACATTAAAATGTCAAGGACTGCTGTTTCTTTCTTTCATTTTTCTGCAAAGAATTAATTCTTTTCACTTTCATAATCATCATTTTTCTCTCAGTACTTTTTCCTTCTCTCCTTCCTTTAATGTTTTTCGTTTCTTTTATATTTCGTCTCAAATGACTATCTGCTTTGAGTAACAATTACAAAGCGAGTCCTGTGCATTATTGGTAATGCGTCCAATCCTCACCGGGTGTAATATGGTATTGGAATTTTGCAATAAACAAATATAATACAGAGTTCGTCAAAAGAAAACTGTTGTTGTAGCGTACCTACGGACGCTAATGGGTATGTACCGATTCACACAAATAAAGTAGTCAATACTGTATGTTGGTCTGCAGTTGGAGATTCGTCTACAGTTGTGCTGGTCAAACTCTCTGCCTCCGTGCAAAGAGGATCTCCAGACGAGGAGAAACTGCTACCCGACCCCGTTTTATACGAGGTCTACGGAGAAATGTTTGCCGAGCCTACGGGCTCGGATAAACCACATTAAATTCGGCCTTGTGCCGCATCTGACCATGTGGGGTGGTTGGTAGTTATTCTGCAGTTGAAGATTCATTGTGAAATTCACTTGTCTCACTTCTATCAGCTGACTACTTCTACGTGTCGCTGGCGAATCTTATATGTGTTGTTCATGTCTTAAGTATTATCGTTCATTACCAACCTTCGGGTGGTTATTCTCTTCAGCCACCTTCCCTAGGTTACAACAATTTTATTAAAGAAAAATGTGTTACAGTAGTGTAAGTAAATTGATAAGTAGCGTCACATAAATCTACATGGTTTGTTATCATTAAGAAACTATTTAACATAGTTAAAAATCTTCCACTTTATATGCAATACAACACTAAACTCTATTAGTAGCAATTCTACAGACCATTTAAAATATTTCTAGATTAATTTCAGAAAATCTACCAGAAATTTCTTGTTTTAATTCAGGAATTGTTTTCCGTTTTAGCCTGTAAATAAGATTTCTTCAGTGCAACCCTCAAGAAAAAACTGGTGGTGTTAGATCTGGTGATTATAATAGCAACTCAATTGATCCACGTGATTTTATTGAGATTTCACGAGCGCGTAACTCATAAGCCATTCACAAACTTAATCTTAACTTATCTTAAACTAAAATGATTTATTATTTGTTCAATAATAGTTAATAAATAAAAAAGGCGTAACTTTTGCCGTACCCTGTATAATTTACTAAAATAGACATTAGAATTTGAAGAAAAAAGAATATACACGAAATCTGAAATGATTTATCAATGAACCCAGTCATATGCATAATAAGATAGCTTAAGGTTAACTATGGCATAGACGTTCGGGAATGCTTGAATCTTAATTTCGAGCTGAAGTGGATAGAACAACTTGGAGCAATTAAAAGGCCATCAGAATCATCAGATGAAGAATGGTAAATAAATATATAAGATAGATTCCGGCGAGAAAGTTTTCTAGCACGACACAAGGAACCAAATGTCTTAGCAGCTGAAGTAGCAATTGATCGATATAATCTTTTCACTTCATGTCAACCGAGAACATTAGTCCGAAAAGACGCAAATAATCACTCTTCTGGAGGTTAGCATCAGCCGTGCTGTTGGATGGCAATTCCTTTACTCTTATATTCCCCTATTAGAAGGATCAAGAAATATTCAAGTGTTACTGAATGATTTATGATAGTAAGAAAAGGAGGTTATCGAGGAGAAATAACGGTTAACTCTGAGCTTGAAGCAGTTCACATTTTAGTGATCGAAAAAACATCGTATTATGATGTATTAATCCTAGTCGCCAAAATATTGTAACCTAGGGAATGTTACTGAATACAAAAATCAAACGAAAGTTGATAAAGAACGATAATACTTAGGACAAGAACAACACATATAAGATTCGACAGCGGCGCGTAGAATAATAGTCAACTGCTAGGAATCAAGTGTATTCCACAATGAATCTCTAATTCCAGGATATCTACCAACTGCCTCAAGCGGTCAGATGTCGAACAAGTCCGAATTTAATATGAGATATCCGATCTCGTACGTTCTGCCAAAAATTCCCCCTAAACCACGCATAAAACGGAGTTGGGTAGCTGTTTCCCGAGACGAGACTGTCCTTCAACATACACTCCTCTGCGGATCCTCTCTGCTCGGTGGCAGAGAGTTTTACCAGTACAGCAGGAGACGAATCTCCAACTGCAGGATATCTACCAACCGCCCCACGGGGTCAGATGTAGCACAAGGCCGAATTTATTATGGGATATCCGAGCCCGTAGGTTCGGCAAAAATTCCCTATAGACATCGTATAAAACAGGGTCGGGTAGCTGTTTCCCGAGACCAAACTCTGCCCTTCGACATGCCCCGTCTGGAGATCCTCTTTGCTTGGACGGAAAGACTTTAACTAGCACAGCTGGAGATGTATCTTCGACTTCAGACCAACATACAGTATTTACAACTGTATTTATGTTAATGAGGACATACCCATTATCGTCCGTACATATGCTACAACATCTATATATCAGTGCTAGTTTCAGGGAAGAAGTGGTCCGAGTAGGAATTCCTTTTTGGAATACGAAGGGAATGAGTATGATTCGTGCCTGTGCACGTGATATGGTGTGTCCTCGCTGTAAAAGTCAGGACTGATCGAACTAAGGAATGTAGCTATATAGAATATATATAATATATATGTAGAATATGTGTGGAATATATAGAATATATATGTAGAATATTTGTGAAATATATAGAATAAATATATAAAATATTTGTGAAACATATAGAATATATATGTAAATATTTGTCATGGTCGTTTTGACTAAGTGGATGTTGTTGTAGGGTGGAAACTAATCACTCCTGCGATCGTGTAGACGCTTCTTTTTGGTGGTCGGATTGTTGCGTACTGGACATTTCTGTCCATAGAAAAATGTTTCCTTGTATAATTGCTTAGCTGTGATAATATTTTGATGGTACAATTTTTTAAAAGTGTTGTTTAATATATAAATTTGGACACCAATTCGTTAAATTACTCTAAACAAGCTGAAATATAGTTACCATATATAAAAGACATACTTTTTTTTAAAGCAAACGAAAATTAGGCTAGCGGTTTCAGTTCATCCCAGAAGAACATCTAATAGATTGTGGATTTTATAGATTATATTTTTATTTGGAACCCATGGCTAAGGTCAGAAAATCAAACACTGGCGGAAAAATATTTGTAGATGAGGAAAATTACAGCTATCACTATGATAAGAAAAACGCCGATGAAACAAAAACATACTGGCGATGTGTAGAGCGCTCTTGCAACAATGTTAATATGTCATTGCATTTTAAACAAAATTTTTTTTTTTATTCTGTTATTTTATTCCGTTTTTTAAAGTATGTTATTATTACCTATTCATTTTCACAAAATTTATAGTAATTGCCTTTAAAAGCATTTTTAAAATTATCAGAGGGACGCAATCATCTACGGAGGCATTTGAATAGTGTTGCAAATGTCTAGGGAAGCAATTGTCCGTCCACCAAAAAAAAGGGTGTACACTGTCGCAGGTGTGATTATTTTCCAACCGACAACTTTCCCACAGACGAAACGACCATGACAGATATTCTACATATATATTCTATATATTCCACAGATATTCTACATATATATTCTATATATTCCAAAAATATTCTACATACATATTCTATATATTCCACAGATATTCTACATATATATTCTATATATTCCACAATTATTCTACATATATATTCTATATATTCCACAAATATTATACATACATTATTCTATATATTCCACAAATATTTTACATATATATTCTATATATTCCACAGATATTCTACATATATATTCTATATATTCCACAATTATTCTACATATATATTCTATATATTCCACAGATATTCTACATATATATTCTATATATTCCAAAAATATTATACATACATATTCTATATATTCCAAAAATATTCTACATATATATTCTATATATTCCACAGATATTCTACATATATATTCTATATATTCCACAGATATTCTACATATATATTCTATATATTCCACAAATATTTTACATATATATTCTATATATTCCACAGATATTCTACATATATATTCTATATATTCCACAATTATTCTACATATATATTCTATATATTTCACAAATATTATACATACATATTCTATATATTCCACAAATATTTTAAATATATATTATATATATTCCACAGATATTCTACATATATATTCTATATATTCCACAAATATTTTACATATATATTCTATATATTCCACAGATATTATACATATATATTCTATATATTTCACAAATATTCCACATATATATTCTATATATTCCACAAATATTCTACATACATATTCTATATATTACACAAATATTTTAAATATATATTCTATATATTCCACAAATATTCTACATATATATTCTATATATTCCACACATATTCTACATATATATTCTATATATTCCACAAATATTCTACATATATATTCTATAGCTACATTCCTTAATTCGACGCTCAGTCCTGACTTTTACAGCTAGGACACACCATGTCACGTGCACAAGGAAGAATCATTCTCATACCCTTAATATTCCAACGAGGAAGTCCAAATCGGATAAAATCTTCCCTGAAACGAGCACTTTGTATAACAATGACCTAATAGGATTTTTTTCCCGATCACTAACTCTCCTAGAACCCATTTTCAAAACTCTATCCGCGCAGGCAAGTGAGACCTGGGTAGCTCCAACCAATATATGCTAGCAGTATTTCATTTTCAGCCTGATCTAGTTCTTCTAGAGATAAAGCATAGCAAACAGTCTAGAGTGGTACAAGTTACAAGGTACCGAACATTTTTTCGGTATCTTAACGGTGGACCGTATATCAATTCCACTTTAAGTCAGTTGATTTTTTGATAAATGTATTTGTTTAACGGCCTGTTATTACCTTATGGGTTATGTAATGACGAAATTTAATTTTGGAGGAAATTTGAAGTAATAAAATATGTTAAATGTCATTCTGCTTTCACAATTAAATACATGGTAAAGGATGCACAGATTTTATGCATATACATATTTGTGTGGACGTAATTACTAGAGCCGGTAATATGTGCGTTTTATGTTGTAGTTATGTTGAAGTTATATTTTGGAATACAGTTTGGTTCAAGAAACTCTAGGATATTATATGGAATAATATCACGAAAGATTTCATGTTGATTGTTTGGTTGATTTTGTTTAGCATCATATCAACATCTATGAGTTATTTAATGCCGAAATCTAAATATTTTGAAGACAAGTTTATGGCTTCAACTAAATATATTTCGAACGTAACTGTACGTCTCCAACTACAAATAAAAAATATATTGTTGCTATAAAATATTTCCCTCTGTCTTTTTTACAAATATTTTCATGGTAACTGCTCTAATGAGCTGCTTTTGCTTGTTCCCAGACTTCATGACTTTCAGCGTTCAACTAGGCTGGAATCTCGCTCTCACCCTTTCACTGTCAAAACAGTTAAATGTAGCCGTCTCTTCTACTCCAGTAGCTTCATCTCTCGCACTTCTCGCCTGTGGAACTCCCTCCTCACTTCCTGTTTTCCTGATAGCTATAATCTCCAACTATTCAAATGTAATGTCAATCGACGTCTCCAAATGCCCTGATCTATCCCCTAACCTTCTCTTCATCCTTTCCTCTATCACTCCTATTTGCAATCGATCCAACTCTCTGTAATCCCTTGCGTGCTAGTGGCTTCCCGCCTTGCTTGGTGGGAAACACTTATATATATATATATATATATATATATATATATATATATATATATATATATAATGTTGGTAATTCTATAAATATGTAGCGTTGGTAACATATTTTGTTCATTTAAAAATGTATTGGCGGTATTTTTACTATCAAAATGTATTTTATATTTTCATGATGTTTTGCTTTTGTTTGTGTGTTCACTATTTACCAATTGCTGGGAACCTAACTAGTGCTACTACCATGGGTCAAGGTGGCTCTGGGAACAACAGCAATTAAAAGGCGCTTCCACACTCCTCAAAACCTCAAATCTCCAAATCAGAGACCTTGTGCGGGATCATTTGATGTCTGGTGTGATCTTGAGTTCCAATAGGCTTTCGACCCATCCATCATGATACGTATAATTCCAAGGTCCTGTCGGAGGTAGTGGTGGAACGTCACAACTTTTGTCTTGGAGTTATTGAAAGTTACAAGCTATAACGTGCCCTATTGCGTCACCAGAGCTACGTTAGAAGGGCGATAATTTGCCAGATCCTGGTCATCCTACATCCGTACAACAAAAAATATAGAGCGAGAGGGAGAATAGGAAAGGAGCCCGAAAACTGCATTTCAACGTACTAAAGTTATACTTAGCTTTATTCACCGACTTTTTCTGGCACCCGTAGCAACTTAACATTACCAGTGATATATATATAGACGGCTGTATCGCCCGAAGAGTTATTCAGTAGACGTCTGAATATGTTCTTAGACAGACCATTAATAAAATGCAGAAAAAGGATAGGACCGAGTAGGGATCCTTGGAGAACGGCGACATGAATCTCATGGACTTCCGATTACTGGCCGTCAACAACGACCTTCATGGTTCTACCAGTTAAGGGCTCGATAATTTAGAAAACCCTTCCAGAAATTCCATAGCTGGAGAGATCGTAAAGCGACCAGTAATGTCACATCTTTGTCCAAGGCCTCTGATATATCTTAGGCTCTCGTCCAAGTGATGAATTTGTTGCCTCGTGCCTCGATTGATTCTGTGAGTAATGACATCATCAGTAGACCTGGAAGAGCGAAATCCATACTGGTTATCGCTTAGGTTGTTGTTCCTGTTGAGGGGTTCAACAAACTTCTTGGTTAGAGCATCGAAGTGTTTCCATGATTGTAATAATTAGGCTAATAGATCGACATTGCGATATGGGGTGAACACCCACCCGCATTCTTAAAAACAGGGTAGATATTTGACACCTTCCACACACTTGGGCAGCATCGCTTCATCGTGCAGCCCTTAATCCGTACAACAAAAAGATAGGGCGAGAGGGAGAATAGGAAAGGAGCCCAAATACTGCATTTCAACGTACTGAAGTTCTACTTAGCTTTCTTCACCGACTTTTTCTGGCACACGTAGCAACTTAACATTAGTGTTGCTTCATAGTTGTCGGTATATATATATATATATATATATATATGAAAAATTTCTCAGAGTTAACCTGTAGAAAACATAGCAATAAAAACAATATCTCCACACGTGTCAGTAATTGACGTAATTTTCAGTTAACACCATGAAAATAGCATTCTCTAAATACTTTCAGTTGCTAAGATGCTTCCAGTTTTGTTATTATTAGTTACTTTGTTTAACAAATTAATTTCGTTACTGACTTGGAAAATTCCACACACGCGTTGGCTACCATTACAGTTTTCCTATTGTCTTTCACACACACACACACACACACACACACACACACACAGATATATATATATATATATATATATATATATATATGTATATATATATAGTTTACGAAAAACTAGGTAATCCGTATGGGTAGGCCCAAGGAGGATAAAATCCAGAGAGCTCAATGTAAATCAGAGCTAATAATTTAAATAAAAATAAAAACAGACCACTTTAAGGTTCCATGCAATAAATTATTTCACCACAGCCCTTTAAAAGGACCGCGGATCATCAGACTTTACTTCCAAAGGTTGAAACGAAAAATGAAAAGAAATTTACACATTTTGACGGGCAGTACTAAGCCTATGTAAATTAACGAAGTGAGGAAGTGAGGCGGTAGAGAGACATGATTGAGTTAGATGTAACATTTCTATTCTCTCAAATTTAATATTGTTTGAGGAAGTCCAGACATTGACACATTAAATCGGTTAACTTAACGGAAGTTATATATCGATATGGAAGAGGGAGAGGAGAAAAAGGCATAAAGAGAAAAAGAGAGAGAGAAGTTATGAGAGAAAGTGTCATTAACTTTCTTTGGAATGAAATAGACGCTGTTGTTTTGCTTTACTTTGAGATTTCATAAATATTATAATGTTTGATATAAATTTGAATGTTTAAACAATCTATAAGGAAATTAATTATGTGTTTGTTTAAGTTTTTTTTAAACTTTATTACAAACATTTTGGGGATTTAATATGAAATAGTCGATTAGAAAAATATTCATAGAATTTACATTAAAACACTAAAAATTTTATTTTAAAATATAAGTTTACTTCTAGTTGTAATTGATTATTAAGGTGATATCTCTGTCAGTTTGAATTTTTGTTCCTGAATTTAATTTGCGACTATTTTTAGATTGGTAATTTGTCTTAATTAAAGTTTAGTTTTTAAGTTAATATGGAGTGATATTAGAAGGTAATATTAGAGACCTTGCTCTATCATATATTGTATACACATCCATGCAAGTTTCACATATACATACGTTCTTTTACATGTGCAGTCACTCATACAGGTACATGCATACATATATCTATCTATCTATCTATCTATCTATCTATCTATCTATCTATATATATATATATATATATATATATATATATATATTAATACATGTTTCATTAAATAATATAGATAAGTGTTGTCTATATATTTTATGTAAGTTTTTTTCATATAGTCTGATAATCTTAATAACATTATCATTAAATAATGAAAGAAAATCACAATATTGATACATACTTTTTTTTTTTTATTTAATCCAATCTGAGCTTTCGGCTTACATATGCCATTATCAAAGATGACAATTACACAATATATTTATGCAATACACGAACAAGAAATTGATGATAGTATTATTTGTTTACATGGATGATTTCCAAGCAACGATAAACACGTGCATATAAAACGCTGAAAGCGAAAATCGCACAACAGCTCATGACGTCACACATGACCACGCGAGAGTGAATCCGATGAGTATTGAGTATGGAAAGCCGTTGGTATGAACCAATGACTTCTGTTACTAATTATAGGCATTTAATATATATATATATATGGGTCTAAAATTGTCCAAATCGTGTAACAGCATGGGATAATTGTCCAGCCCACAATATGTTTAATATCTGAAAGAATTAAACTAATTGAGTTTCATTTTTTACATGTTTTCAGATAAGACTGTTAGCCATCTTAATACAATTTATCGTAAGAATCATTGAAAACCCCTTTGAGTTATTCAGCTAAAAGAGAACAGTCTAAAATCGTTTTGTGTCAGTCCCACTGTCTTCTCAACTGAGCAATGGTGAGAGGAAAATGATCATTCAGGACTTCAGTTGTGGTAGTGGGGTTCATATTCTGACTTACATCTTCAAAGTACGTTCAAGATCCATCAAGAGAACGGTAAATAAGTTTTAAAAAAGAGGGAAAAGTAGAGAGAAAACTGAATCAAGAAGTCACAACAGCAAGATGGATCATCATTTCAAATTAGAGCTAAATACATTCTTATTGTGAAAAGTAGAGTTCAAGTGTGATATAAAAATCTTGGAGACTTCCAGTAAGATATCTTTAATCATTTCTAAGATACAACAGTTCAAACTTAACCTAACAATTGGACAATTTTGCTGTTACACTCGATATATATATATATATATATATAGCGAGAGTAAGGAAGATAAAAATACATCAGCTAGAAAAAAAAAGAAGATAACAGTTAGAAATTTAGAAATATGAAGTCAATACAGCGGTGAAGAGAATCAGGTAGAACAGAAAGATAGAGAAAGAGAGAGGTAGAGAAAAAGAGAGGTAGAGAAAAAGAGAGGTAGAGAAAAAGACATATACTCGAGAGATAGAAAGAGAGAGAAAAAGCGAGATATAGAGAAAAAGAAAGAAATAGAGTACGAGAGAGATAGAGAAAAAGAGAGGTAGAGAAAAAGAGATATACTCGAGAGATAGAAAGAGAGAGAAAAAGCGAGATATAGAGAAAAAGAAAGAAATAGAGTACGAGAGAGACAGAGAAAGAGAGAGAGAGAGAGAGAGAAAGAAAGAGAGTTTAGTCTTGATATTGCTAGGTAATGAGTGACAAAAAGAGAAGCGACCCTGAGAGGTAGATAGATTGTGAAAAGCCAAGCAGAAATTAATACTCTCTTGTTGAAATCATTATCGATTTTTCGTTGCATTCGATTCCAAAGAAGGATTGGCATGGAAATGCCTCAAAACGAAGGTTTTTGTTCGATTTATCTCTATTCGTTGCTATTACTTGCCCTCACATTTTGCAATTCAATTTTCTTTCATAAAGCGTTGGCTTCGAAAAGCATTATCCTAAAGACACAGGATTGGTTTCGAAAACTCTTCATTTCCAAATCTCGTCCTATCACGTATCCCTACAATGTGACCTACTTTTTGGCTTATATATTTACGCATTCATTCCCAATGTTTAGTCGAGCATCGTTGAAAATAATAAAAAGCTTATTTTCAAAGCAAGTGGGCATGTCCCATGGAAATTCAATATCTCAGCGAGAACGAGTATTTTGTTTCGTCAGTATTAAACATTTACAACACCTTTTAAAAAATAGTCGGTCTACACAACTCGAGAAAAGTAAGACACGCTCCGAAAAAAGCAGTCTCCATCGTGTGGATACATGTAGAATCGGCTGTAAACGATATCTATGTCTACCTATTTGACTCTAGTGTGAACGGTGCCTATATACAGTGTCCGGTGGGTAAATTATCGCCATCTTATTTTTTTTTAAAATTTCGCGCACGCTTGTTGTTTGTTTTTGATTTTGTCGAATGCACAGTATAGCAGGTTCAGTTGGGCACCATCTTCGAGAAAAATTCTTAATTCACTCTGCCAGAAATTTGGAAACGACTTAATGTACTTCTTGGCATTCGCGCCGGAAGGTCCAATACGAACGTTTCAGAGTATTTGGGTGTCACTTTGAGGTCACTGCAGAGGATTCGGAAAATGTTGGATGAGTCTAATAGTGATTACGAAGGTGTTTGGCGTGATTATTTATGATGTCGACGTTATGCCTCCATTCATCTTCCTACAGTGCCTCAGAATCTACATTGAGTCTTACATCACGTGTCTTTAGGAGGTAGTCCTGCCCTGAGTCAAGAGGATGGCTGCTGGAAGATCCTATGTCTAGCAACTGAACTCTACACTCTGCCACACGAGCAGGAGAACTTAATCATTTTTGTCAGACCATTTCTCCGACAGCATCACCTTACATCTGCCCACCTAAGTCCCCAGACTGCAACCCTCTTGATTATTATGTGTGAGGCGCAGTTGAGATGAACTGAAGGCAAGGATTATGGTAGTATTCATTAATTAACCAAGGAAACAGTTCAGAAGTGTTGCAGGAGATTCAGGAGCCGTCTGTAGGCCGTGGTCGAAGCAAATGACGATTTTATTGAATACATTTACTCTTTAGTATTTCAAGATATTTTTGTGTAATTTTTTGTAAATACGTCTGTTAAAATTAGATGTCAGTGTTATTTTCCATTTTGCGTAATTTAGACAGTTTATCAGTCGTACCCTGTATATATAACTTTTTGCACCAAACAAAAATCTATCAGTTTCAAGAAGACCAACATTTAGGTTTTTGCAACTATTCTGAACTATCTATATCTACTTTCTTTTAACAGGACCGACAAGTTGTTTTTTTGTTTTTAGTCTGAATACTATCTATATCTAACTTTTTGAACAGAACCAATAACTACCCTTGTGACTCTCATTTTAAAAGGGTCGTTATTTTTATCTTTCAGTCTCAAATGTAAAGAACTACGTGTATATAATTTAATGCAAACCCGACTAATATCCACCTTTCTTAATCTTTAATCTAGTTTAGACCGGAAGCATTTAAAGCAAACCGGTCCAACTTCCGGTGTAAAACTTCAGTATAAACCTAGCTAATGTCGAATGTTGTCGATTTTAGTATAAAGCAGTTCTATTTTTACATTTTACCCAAAGTTTAAACACTTACGATATTTACCTTTTGATTCTTCAGCAAGGGATAAGTGTAGTGATTTTCCAAGCATAGCTTAGATGTGGCACAAGGCCGAAAGTAGGGGCTACCCAGTGAGAATCGAACTCACTACACAATCGTGATTGTTCTAGCTAGACAAGCTTGCATAACTATTACACCACCTCGAGGCGCCCAAGAACTGATAAGTATATATGAGGTTTGGAGTGAATCTGAGACCGAACTTAAGCTCAAAACATGAGCGTGTGAATCTCTCTCTTGAGGGGTATACACATTCGGATACTTCCTTGCCCCGGGGCTCCGTCCCTGTGCTGGTGGTATCACGGCTACGACTAGCTTGGACCGGCTCTGATCAGCTTGGATCAGCCAAGACCAGCTATGACTAGCTTAGACAAGCTTAGACCAGCGGCTCGAATGAAAACACTCGGGTCCTCACGTTAAAAACTGACCTTGTGTCACAACCTGATTCATGGGGGGGGGGTCAAGTAAATATCCTTAAGTTCAAAACATCGAGCGCCATGGAGAGTTGAACTCTTAATCCTGTCTAGAGAATATCTCGGATGCATCCTGGTCGGTTATGGTGAAAGAGCCATTTCATCAGCCTCTTTTAGCAATGGCAGGAGAAAAATGTTACGCTGTGCTTTCGAATGACGACGAACTGCTTGAGGGAAAAAAAAACCAAAAACTCCGGAATCATGTTGGGCTCGATCATGGATCTCCTACGCCGGGAGGAAATATGTAAATAGTTCAACTACTTTGTACATCATAAAATATGCGCCACTTCGTCCTATTTCAGGAGATAAAATTATTATGCAGCTGCGAGTGGTTTAAACTGAATTAACGACGGCATTTGAATTAAAATATAATTTCGAAGTCAGATTTAAAATCTCCAGGCTTTTCCTTAATAAGATAGCCGCAGCGAAGAATTCGAATTAAAAGTAAATACGCCGACAACAAATTAATAAGTTCATTAATTTTTGTTAAAACTGCTTTAAGCTGAATCGTTTAATGTAATCAGAAGCCAACGAAAATACATTGACTGTCGAAGAAATTTATCGGATTCAGGAAAAATTAAATGTGTCACTCGCTATATGCAACTGTTTCAAGACCATAAACAATAACACCTACTCAGTTGTAAACGGACTATTCCTTTAGAAAAATTAAGTAAAATCAATTTTTTAAAATTAAAATTAAGTATTAAGGTAGACAGAGGTGTAATTATCATAATGTGTTTATTTTTTATAATAATTTACCTATATATTTGTCACACAGGAAGAAAATGAGTAACTACCGACACTGAGGTTCGAACGTGACACTCTGGACATATGAATATATGTTTTCCGCCAGGTGTATAAATAGCGGTGTCATGCTACTAAGAGTATTCCATAGAAAAGAAAAAAACAGCGACAAAATAATACCGATTTTACAACCATTAGGTGCCTCAAGTTATAGAAAAAACTCCAAGACTAAAACAATAAGAAGTAAACCATATGGTCCAGTAAAGATTTTTTCTTGATATATTACAGTGTAACCGGGATATAAGAGATTTGTCGGGACCGGAGAAGAAGTCTCTTATATCCGGGTTTGGTCTATTTTGTTTAGGTAAGTATGGCTCTAATTTGGGACCAGAGAAAACCTCTCTTATATCCGGGTTGCTCTTATATCCGGGTCTCTTATATCCGGGTTACACTGTATTACTTAAATTCCGTCGCCGTTTCTATCTGGAAGGAATACAATTTTCATATTTTTTTAAAAAGTTTTGATACTGATTGGCCATCCGAAACACTGATCATCTTTTAATTGACCGGCCTCGATAAGCTGTTTTGGAATTTCACGAGAAATTCGATACAAACATGTTTCCGAATGTTGTTCATCATCATCATCCCTATGACTTTTGTAATCGTAGGTGTGGGGGATCCGAATGTAGAAGCCATATTGAATCACCTTCACAACGGTCTATCAACGGCATTCATCAGCAATTCTTGTATAGTCATTCTTGTCCATTGTATGACGTTGTCCAACCAGTTTTTGCCTTGGTGTCTTCTCCTACGTTCACCTTAAACGGTGTCTTGCATGCTGGTCTTGTACAAGCTGTCGTGTCTTGTAATGTGTCCAAACTACGCCATTTTTCTTCCTTTGGCAGTGGCGAGGAGAGGCTCCTGGTGGTCTAAAAAACATTTCAACCATCTTAATGTTCAAGGAATCTTAAATGTCGGAGACTTGTCTAAATTTAGCATAATAAATGAGCGAAAGTACATTTGAGATTCGATGAAATGCCGATGCATGAAGTGAATGGGTGATAGCTGGAATGTTTAGAAATTAAAAAAAAATCAGTTATGAAACATTTTCATCTATAAGGTTTACCGCTTAGATTAAGGGAATTAAAATTTCTGGATATTTAACGGTATGAATGGAATTAAGATATGCGGTGTGAAGTTTTTATCAAACAGAAAAAGAGTCTCATCTCGTCTATTTCAACGATAAAGGGCGATAATACGAAGCCTATTGGCAGACTGTCTACAGAGTTGTAGCTTCTGTCTGTTTATTATCGAAAACCTCTTAAGGTTTTGGAGATAGATCCCCATAACTATATATATATTCAGAAACTACATTACCCAGGGTACTTGGATAAGTCTATTTCATTTTGTTCAAAGAGGTTCCCCCCATTTAACACTTTTTACCTTTGATATAGATTAAATTTAAATTTGAACAAGGGAATGACTCCTAGGGTACTTGGATAAGTATATTTCATTTTGATTAAAGCGAGTCCTCGCAAAACCCCACTGAAAATATTTTCTCTTTGATTAAAATTAGATTTAAATTTGGCGAAAGGAAAGTCTGTAATTGTATGCAAGAATAATTGTCTATTTGATATATTTGCATAATTTTGGATTTACTTTCTTTACATTTGTAGATGTGTTGTGATACGAAGAGTTTACTGTTGTCTGGTAATATAATGTTGCTTTTGTGAAGGGAAACACTAATCAAGAGAGTTTACGTAAATTATTCTTACCTCCAAATACAAGAAATACACTTCATAGACAAATTTAAAAGTGCACTAAACAAATCATAAGCTCACACACATAAACATACACCATACAGACATAACGTCCGAACACACATGTCGGACTACACACGAACGTACACACACACACACACACATGCGCACACCATGCAAATATCTATGGAGAACGTATATATACAAACATACTGGCTAAAACAAACAGACTAGACGGACCACGCACACACACACACATACACACGAACCCTACAAACCATACGATGTGTGTGTATATATGTACATATAAACTATTTCCTTATATTAAAACAATATATATGTATGGAGAAGGAATATGTATACACATACCAGCACACACACACACACACACGCACACACACACACACACACACACACACACACACACACACAAATGGATATAGGTTTAAAAAGATACAGGACTTATAAAAGATAAGGACAAAGACCTCCTTCCTTCCCTTTTTCTCTGACCAATCCTAATTGTTTTATTACCCTTTAAGCAGAAGAATATTTTGTCTACAATTCCAAAAAAAATTGTATTACTACTACAAACAAAAGGCAATGTTTAAACATGGAAAACCATAAAGAAAAAAAAATTGGAAATAGTCACACTACGCCTGATGAAGGTCACAAGACCCAAAACACATGTAGCAAGAAATATGGAAAATAAAGTATAATATATATTTAAAAAAATATAAGCAAAAACGTTCATGGCTTCTCTCTTCTTTATTGTCATATTCGCGAGGTTACGGCCATAGTACGCGCTGGCCTTCTTCATTTCTCAGTTTCAATTAATTACCTTTTGTAACTCAACGCTTCAAGTTTTTGTTCGATCTTCTGTGGCCAACTCTTTAGGTCAAGTCACTTATTGGATTGCTTCAACCAACGTTTTGTTTAGAATTATGCATTTAATACCTGGCCACATGTATTGATCTCACATATCTTTGAGCTCACATGAAACATGGCTGATGCTACCCTCCAATGAACAGGAAAGGTTATATTGAAATGAACCTGACATGAACAGCAAAGGTTATATTGAATTAACTGCTAGGTCTGCAGCTAAGAAAGTTGGTTCCCCGTGTCGTGTTTTTCTCACCAGGATCTATCTGACATATTGATAAGTCTACCATTCGTCTTTGCTTTGAATATTGCTGCCACTCCACATCTGATGCTTCTGTTATATATTTAGACAATCTTGATAAAATCCAAAGATCAATTTACATCTTATTGGTCTTGAACTGGCATTCCGCCTTCAGTCACTTACAGTTTCCTTCATATAAACGTTGCAGAGATTCCAATGCAGATATTGACGTTTTTATTTGGTAGATATACCGTGCAACCTAATAAAAGATGCTCAACTTTTCTTGATTTTCGTCACAGAATCTGCATTTAGGATCAACAATTTTTTCAGTGTGCTTGCTTGATAATTTTAGTTAGCAAGCATTTTTACTTTGCAGCAAGATTAATACTTCGTTTCTGCATTTAATCCGCATGGCGGTCATGGCGCATGGAGTTTGTCTACATTAGCTTCTTTTGCAGAGCAAACTATTGGCCAGGACGAGCATTATCTTGCCATCGGTTCTGCATTTGGTGCATTGCATTTTTTATCTTCTATTTTACATTCTTTTCCGCCCTATTAGATTCAATATGAGTTACTTGTCCTCTTAATTTATTTGAAATTCCATTTTGAATTTGTTGGCTTCCCTTATTACTGAATAAAGTTGCTTATTTCTTTTATGTTTTTTGACACGAATCGTTATCCAATCTTCTCTTGTTTCTAGGTATCTTTGAAGACTGATTGGTGTAGCTTTGTAAGACAGTTCTAGTTGAACTAAATCTCTGCCTCTTTCGGATCTGGACAAATCCAAACGATAAATATCTGCCTTAGGATGATGCATGCTTTGGCACGTGAAGAGCTCTTTTTCACATACATTCGCTTAATTACAGCTCAGGTTCAGTTAAGAATAGTGAAACTGTATTGCGCCACTGTGGCAACCAAAGAGTTTATGGCTGATAATCTATTTTGTGAAGTCAATTTATTATTATTACTATTTTCTTTGATTTCTCTATTATTCACATTTCCTCCTGGGTCCCAATCAGAGATCTAAGGTCAAAAATGCCTTCATAACATTTTCCACTGAGCAATTTTGTAAAACAACAAAACATAATAAACATTTTCCATAAAGATCGTCGTAATGTGAGAGCTGTACTTGTGAGTACAATTACGTTGTATTTCTTTAAGGCATGGGATAACAAGAATCCCGTCAGTCAGTCTATCGGATCCTTTTCCAATCAATCTGAGGGCTGAATCCCCAACTGGAATTATTGATGTCCTCATGTGCCAGACGTTCAAGATTTCCACTTCAAAATCCTTGTATTTTGATAGTGTTTTGAAGGCCATCAAAGATACATTACAGTCTGCAGGGGCTGCCATATCAATAAGAAGGCATATTTCATCTTTTCTCTAATCATGATGTCTGGAAGATTACCTTTGATTGTTCTGTCTCTGCGTATTGTAAAGTCCCATAAAACTGTTGCAGATCCTAAATCTGCAACCGAGGCTGTGTGGTGTTCAATACAGTTTCTTGCAGTTTCCTTTCCTTAACAGTTGCAGATGAAGATATTAGCTCAGTCTCTCAAGTCGTGTTTTATATTCATTGGGTGCAAACACTCTGCAACCCGATACAAGTTGGCCGGTTGTTTCTGGATATTTAAAACAGAATCTGCTTTCCGATTAACACAATCTTTCAGTATGTGTGCTAGGTAATTTTTAGTTTGCAAGCATTGGTTCTGTGCAGCAAGAATAAAACCTTCGCTTTCATTATTTACTCTTGTACTACGTAATCACAAATGGGTACGAGGTTTGTTTGTGTCAGAGTTTTGGGTACAGGCAGACTACTGATTATAAGAGGCTTATCTTTTCATCGTTTTTTTTTTTTGCATTTTATTCATTGCATTTGCTTTCTTTTTTAGGTGCCTTCATGGTTTATTTTCACTTGTTCACCCAACTGAAATTCTCGTTTGAATTGTTTTCCTTCATTATTGGTGAATATGTTATTATTATTTTATTTCCTTCGATTTCTGGTGCGTACTCATTTCTTTTCGGGTTCCTTCCAGAGACCTAAATTCAGAAATGACATCATGGCATTTGCCACCGAGTAATGATAAAAAACATACTTTACATTTATAAAGTCCTTCGTAAGGTGTGAGCTCTACTCTTGAGAATATTTTTTTGTATTTCTCTAAAGTATGGACTTCCAGGAATCCATTCAATCAGTCTATTGGACTCTTTTTCAGCTAATCTGAGTGCTTCAACTACGACAGGATTGTTGATGTTCCTATGTTCCACATTTTTGACATTTCGATTTCAAGGTACTTTTATTTTTATAGATTTTTGAAGATATTCAAAGATACATTGCAGTCTGCTGGGACTGATATATCAATAAGGAGGCACATTTGCTGTCTCTAATAATAATGTCAGGGCGATTAGCTTTGATTGTTCTGTGTGTGTAGTTCCATAAAATTGTAACAGGTCCTATCTCCGTAACCGGGTCTGGGTGGTGTTTATACCAATTTCTTTCAGTTTCCTTTCTGTAGAAGTTGCAGATTTTCCAGTGCAGATATTGGTACATTATTATTATTATTATTATTATTATTATTATTATTATTATTATTATTATTATTTCCTTTGATATCTGGCGTTTACACATTTCTTTCCAGATCCCGCCTAGGGACCTAAGGTTAGAAATGGCATCATGACACTTTCCACTGCAAAAAAAAATAAAAATTAAAATTAAAAAAAAAATTAAAAAAATAATTACATAGATAAATCCCTTCGTAAAGTGTGGGCTGTACTTGTCAGAACAATGTTTTGTATCTCTGTGAGGCATGGACTTCCAGTGATCCCTTCAATCAGCTTACTGGAATCTTTTCCAACCAGTCCAAGGGCTCCAACTACAACAGGGATTGTTGATGTTGCCCCCATGTGTCACATTTTTGAGATTTCTATTTCAAGGTCCTTGTATTTTGACAGTTTTTCGAATATCTTCAAAGATACATTGCAGTCTGCAGGAACTGCCATATCAATAAGGAGGCACTTATTTTGTTTGTATTTATTTTGTTTATTATTATTATTAGTGAGCATATTACATTGAGAATTTTTTCCGACTATGTGGACGGTTCTCATGAGCATACTATTTTAGTATTTCAATCAGAATATGGATGCCTGAGAGTTTCTTAATTCATGTTATATCTTATTTGCAGTCCTTCCTAGTGCTCCTATCATTACAGGAACGGTAGTTGCGTTTCTAATAAGTACAAATCATAGGGTGGGTGCACAGTTGCGAAATGGACAACGTTTCGACCTTTCAACATCTATATTTCTGAGATGAGGTATTGTGTACACTATTTACATTATTCGGACTATTGTCCTCATTTTTGTTGCCATATTTATTACAACGTTTCGGCCTTTCAGTATCTGTCTATATTTCTGAGATGAGGTATTGTGTACACTATTTACATTATTCGAACTATTGTCCTCATTTTTGTCGCCATATTTATTACAACGTTTCGGCTTTTCAGTATCTGTCTATATTTCTGAGATGAGGTATTATGTACACTATTTACATTATTCGGACTATTGTCCTGACCTTTGTCGCCATATTTATTACAACGTTTCGGCCGTTCCAAGCTCCGGCCTTTTTCAGGACCCAAAGAGTGTGAGTTCAATACCCGGTTAAGGCAGTGGAGAAATTGGAGAGTGGAATTAACACGAGATAACTGATAACTGATATCCATTAAACATGGCACGTGGACTTGAATAGTCTACCCCAGTGAGGGAAAGGAAGGGTTCAGTTCGACATTCCAACCATCTGAAGAAGGCCGGAGCGTACAACGGCAGAAACGTTGTAATAAATATGGTGACAAAGATCAGGACAATAGTCCGAATAATGTAAATAGTGTACTCTAAATAAGCAGAAATAAATTTAAAAAAGAGAGAAACATTTCTTTTTTTAAAGTAAGAGAAAATTATGCTAGCAGTTTCAGTTCACTCCAGCAGTGCGTACCACAAACATCGTACCACCAATTCAGGATTTTATAGAGTATATTTTGATTTGGAACCCATGGATAAGTTCCGAAAATCAAACACTGGTGGAAAAATATATGTGGACGAGGAAAATTACAGCTAGCACTATCATAAGAAAAACGCCGATGAAATAAAAATGTACTGGCGATGTGTAGAGTGATCTTGCAACGCTGTTAAATTCTCTTAAAAGCGCAGTTGAAATTTGTCTTGCTCGGCAAGGCTGCTCCACTGCCGAGTCAGATAAGGCATGTCGTATCTAACGATGATTTCCCCTTGCTCAGGTTCGACGAAACCTGCCGGACAGTGCATGTTTTTATGTTTTTTTAAATAAGATTTCTCTGATATTTAATATCAATCTGTCATTACATTTTAAACAAAAAATAAACTTTTAATTTTTTCATTTTATTCCTTTTAATTGTTTTTTTCTTTTAATTTTAGGATTATTAGCTATGTTTTATCAAAATTTATGGTAATTTCTTTTAAAAGCTTCGTAAAATTATCAAAGGCATTATTCGAGCCAGCATTTTTCTAGGGACGCGAATGTCTAGGGACGCAATTGTCTGGTATGCAATTGTACGGGTCGCAAATGTCCAGTATGCAAATGTCCTAGAAACAAATTATATAGGATGCTGAGAGCCATAGTTGTTCATGTTCTGAAAAAACAGAGTACATCTTGTGATGTCAATGAAGACTCGTTTGACACTTTGTCGATAAAGTAACTTTGCAAGCGTAGCTTAGATGTGGCACAAGGCCGAAATTAAGGGGCACCCAGTGAGGATCGAAGTCACTACTTAATCGTAAATGTTCTAGCGAGACGAGATTGGTAACCATTACACCACCTCGAGGTGCCCTAGTCCTTTGGATTTACTTGACCTCCCACAGGGTCAGGTTGTGACACAAGGTCGGGGTTTAACGTGGGAAGGGATGGGGAATGGACCCGAGTTTTCACCCGGGCCACAGTGCTTTGGCTTTAGCTGGTCTTAGCTTGTCCAAGCTGTTCATAGCTAGTCTTAGCTGGTCTTAGCTTGTCCAAGCTGGTCATAGCTAGACGTCGCCGCGATACTACCAGCGCAGGGACGAATCCCTGCGACCGGCCTGTATCAGAGATCGAATCTCAGCCAAAAGGCTTGTCCAGCGAGTAATCTGAGAACAGATACTACACCGTGATCTTAGCCTTGAAGCCGAGAAACGACCGGTCGCTACCGACCACGAGCGGCCAGCAGCGACCTGTGATTTTCTAAGTCCGGCTTAGATGTGGCACAAGGCCGAAAGTATGGGGCACCCAGTGAGGATTGAAATCACTACTCAGTCGTAATTGATCTAGCAAGACGAACTTTCTAACCATTACACCACGTCGAGGTGCCCTAGTCCTTGCTCGATAATACTCGCTCGACAAGTAACCATCGAATATATACATTTCTTTTACCATCACGTGATCTACTTATTCAAAATTGTATCACCTGCATTTGCTCTCTGGAGATCTGTGTTCAAACTCCAGTGTCAGCAGCGACACTTTATTTCTATATAACAGTACATAGAAGGTTAAGTATTTATTATTATTATTATTATTATTATTATTATTATTATTATTGAATATTGACTCCAGTAAACGACGTTACTCGTACTCCGGTTACTACTGGAACTGTAGTTGTTTTGTCATTATGAATATTGGATATTGATTCTAATCTTTCGTTTGTGGGGGTTACTCGTGTCCGAGCAGACACTGTCTGCTTGAGTGGCTAGCTAACCCTCGTTGCAGACGTCTGCTCAGAAATTTTTGCGTTTGCTGATCACCTACAGATCTCAACTGTGCTATAAGCTCTCTTAATAAATTCCTCGAAATTTTCATATCTGCTCAGTTTCGGATCTAGACATAAAGAAATTAATGATTTTTTATTTATCAATCCGACAGATCACCTTTGGATACGAAACTGAGCAAATTTGAAAATTCTCAAGAATTTATGACGAGAGGTTGTAGCACAACTCTGACGAGAAGAAATTCTCTTAAAAGCGCAGTTGGAATTTGTCTTGCTCGGCAAGGTTGCTCCGCGTCCGAGTCCGATAAGGCATTTCGTATCTAAAGATGATTTCCCTTTGCTCAGGTTCGCAACCTGTCGGGGTGTGCATGTTTTTTTCTTTAATAAGATTTCTCAAATATTCAGGCCGGTAGACGAATATAAATAAATATACTGTTTAATAGTAATATGATATAAAGTTTAAAATTTAGATGGAAAGAGCATTTATTAGGTTGGTGCAAAAATAATGTCGTTTTTTGACGTTCAACTTCATGCGAGAAAACGACATTATTTTTGCACCAACCTAATACTTGTGGGTTTTTTGTTGTCCGTCAACTTTACTTATGATCTTAGCCAACAAAATAAACTCCCATTCTTGGATATTCTTGTTGAATCTAGTAATAATACATTCACCATTTCGTTATATAAAAGAAACACAATTAAAAATTCTTGCTATCTTAATTTTAAACATCATAAAGAAATACATAACTCCAGTCGAAATTAATTATTTATTACAAAACAACCGCTAAAATAATAATTCACGTGCAAGATGCAAATTACAGAAAACCAATATTATTTACGAATATACATGTTCCTTAAGGTGCTGTGTTTCTGACCAATCTAGATTTGTAAATAAGTATATGGGATGTACTACAACATCTTTAACAAGAAGAGTAATGTTACGTATCTCTGAACATAGTTCAATTAGGTCTTATTTAAATACAAATGAGACCTAACAAAATCTACCCGTAACATATTTGTTAATACAAATATAATAGTATCATCCACATCTACAAAAAGGGTAAAATAATGGAAGCAATACTACTAACAAGAAAAAGCCATTACTCAATAACATCAACTATGAACACGGCTACAATTGCTGACCGTGTTCGTAAAAATAAACCATACATATAACTCTAGATACATACGTAAAACAAGCCATATATTCAGTTAAAAGTAAAATAAAATTCATCCTTCACATTGGCTAAAAGTATTGTCCATGTTTTGGTGTGAGGAATCCACCCCCAAAGGTTGTAAAATGATTTTGATACACCCTGCATATATATATATATATATATATATATATATATATATATATATATATATATAGTGTATATTTAGGCAGCAATTTTTCATTTATGCATGTTTCATTAAATAATATAGACAAGTTTTGTCTATTTATTTTAAGTAAGTTCCTTTCATATTGTCTGATAAGCTTATAACATTAACATTGAAAGACGAAAGGAAATCACCATATTGATAAATGTTTAAATCCATTCTAAGCTTTCGGCTTACATAAGCCATTATCAAAAATGACAATTACTTTTCAATATATCAACCAATACACGGACGAAACAATAATGATAGTCTGTATTTGTTGCATGAAAAATTTCAAAGCAACGACAAACTCATGACGTCACACATGACGTCACACATGACCACGCGAGAGTGAAAACGAGAAGTATTATGTATGAGAAGCCGTTGGTATAAACCAATGGATTCTGTTATCAATTATAGACATTTAAGTATATTTGTGGAGATTTCATAGTTTATTTTGTATTATCTATCTATCTATATATATATATATATATATATATATATATATATATATATATATATAATATTTTTAATTAAGTTTTGGATCATTAATCTAATCTATATATATATATATATATATATATAATATTTTTAATTAAGTTTTGGATCATTAATCTAACTATTCTTTCCTATTACATCAACACACACACACACACACATATATATATATATATAAAGAGAGAAAGAGAGAGACATGCCTCTTTAAATAATTTAGACAAGTTTTGTCTACTGTTACAGACAAGTTTCTTAGTATCCTTATTAAATTAAGGGAGAAAGTTACCATGTTGATGCATATTGATTTTATTGCGAGTACTTTCGACATTAGTACAATGTCATCATCAGAGTTTTGTTTTATCTAAACACAAGAACTCTAAGCTTATGTACTGTACGATTTTAAAGTTTTATGCGGTAAGCATGCACGGGCACTAACGTCAAGGGTTGTAAGTAATATATTAAGATTTATTTGTAGGTCTTGAAGATTGAGAGCTGCTGATTTTTAGAGCTCTCATGAAAAAAAAATTACCTATGGGATTTCAAGTATTTGATATTCTTTAATTAATAATATTTTTGCTCTGTCTTTTTTTGATATAGAGATCTCCTTGGATCTATATCCTCCTGGAAATTCCATACGGATTACAATATTGTATCATATATATTGTATCATTACTATATATATATATATATATATATATATATATATATATATATATATATATATATTCAGAAGGTGCCGCACGCTGGGATCGACCCAATAATATCAGGAAATCTTCTTACTGACAAATCGGCCATGGTGAGATGCGAACGTTCTAAACACTCGGCCATTTGCCCGCAGCACTGTGTGTGTGTGTGTGTGTGTGTGTGTGTGTGTGTGTGTGTGTGTGTGTGTGTGTGTGTGTGTGTGTGTGTGTGTGTGTGTATGTATGTATGTATGTATCTATCTATCTATCTATCTATATATATATATGTATATATTGTGTGTGTGTGTGTGTGTGTGTATTGATGTAATAGGAAACAACAATTAGATTAATGATCCAAAGTTCGTTAGCATTTATGTATTTATTTTTAAAAAGCAGTGTCGATACAGAAGTATAATGGTACAAAGGTTGCTCTGGAAGATGTACCCAGAGGAAAACATCTGTTGGGGGTGGGTACAGGTCAAGCGAATGAGGTTCCACCCAATCCACTTCAGTTTTGCGGCTGATCAGACGCTTCCCAAACTTTTCACAAGAGACATGCCATGATAACATTATCAGTGTGAGGAAGAGCATCATCCTGCTGGAAGCACTCTTCCTCCTCATCAAATCCTCACGCTCTTCGATATATATATATATATATATATATATATATATATATATATATATATATATATATATATATATGTGTGTGTGTGTGTGTGTGCGTATGAATGATAATGATCATTATATCCATCATGTTTCCATTCATGATGGATGTTGCTTGTATTTTTCTTAGAGCGTAGATGTTACAAATATTACAGACGATATGCAGTCATAGAGAAATTTATTGGTAATTTGTAAGTTTAACATTGTATATTACTTATACATTTTTTATTACTGGTTTGGATGAATCTTTGGGGTAAGATCTGACTGTACCTCTTTCTCGAAATGTCTTCATTTTTTTTATTTTTTGTCATTTGCTTGGACATTTCAGATGATAACGAAAGAAGACAGACAAGCGGGCGCCATTTTCATGCAAGCGTCTTTCTGGATTTTGTAGGCTCAATCACATATTCTGCAAATTGGTGTAGTTTTGAAGAAATTTCAGTGTGTTAAAAGGCTTATATTATAAATATAAAATAAATATGATCTATGATACATTCTATATATTACATATATATATATATATATATATATATATATATATATATATATATATATATATATATATATATATATATATATATATAGAGAGAGAGAGAGAGAGAGAGAGAGAGAAAGAAAGAGAGAGAGAGGGAGATAGATAATGTATAAACTATGCACGTATTATATACCTTGATATCTCAACATTAAAAAAGGCGTGCAAAATGAAGGTATGTATCTATTAAAATAATGACAAATAATCTCCAATATTTATCAAAATGTAGAAATATATATGAGCCCAGTCGGAATTTTTGGGAAAAACGTAAGAAAGGCGGGAAAAATTTTAGAAGACTAAACAGGATATGAGAAAATATGTAAAAATATCGAAGAAAAAAAATAGTTGGAAAGTAAATCAAAATGGCGGAAGCAAATACGCTAAATGTGATATGAAGATATAGGAATGGAATGAATTATAGAAAAAAGAGTGTAAAGAAAAAGAACTGGGAAGAAAGATGGTGAAGCTCAAACAGTGAGAAGAGGAGCAGGTTCGGAGAGATTGAAAGAGACAATGTAATAAGTAACGGAAGAGGAGGAGAAAAAGAAGACGAAAAAGAGAAAATTAGAAGGTGATCAGAAAGAAGACGATGAGATATTGTGGTCAAAAGGAGGAAAAAATATTGTTGAGTGAAATGAAGAAAAGAGAACAGCCAAGAGAGAAAAATGAATTAAAAACTCGAAGTAGAGGAAAGAGATGAGGGAGAAAGAAGAGGATGATGAAGACAATGAAGGAAAATTGCGGAGAAAGAAAAAATGATAGAAAGATAAAAAGAAAGAAAGAAGACGGGGAATATTAAGAAAGATAATATTATTGAGCTCAAGAAAGATCTCTTTCATATTAAATTGAAATAAGTAAACGAAGAAAGAAAGAAAGAAAGAAAGAAAGAGACGAAGAAGATAGAAAAATACTAATGGAGTAAAATGTTTTTTTTTCGTATGAAATTGAAAGAAAAAAGAATGAAAGAAAAAAGAAAGATACTAGTAAAAAGAAAGAGAATAAGAGAAGAAAATTAATGTGTTAAGCAATGAACTGAGTATAAATGAAAGAAAGAAAGAAAGAAGGAAAGAAAGAAAAAGATCGAAAGACAGTAGGGAAGAAGAAGAAGAAGAAGAAGAAGAAGAAGAAGAAGAAGAAGAAGAAGAAGAAGAATATAGACGGGTCAAGAAAGTTTATTTCTATCTTGAAAGAAAGAAACGACAGAACGAAACGACAGAAAGGAAGGAAGGAAGGAAGGAAGGAAAGAAAGAAAGAAGAAAGGAAAGAAAGACAGATAGAAATAATGAAAGAAGAAAGGAAAGAAAGACAGATAGAAATAATGAAACTGTAGGAAGTCAACGAAGAACTAAGAAGAAAAGAAAACAAAAAAAGTTGCTGATGGTGTCAGGCTGTTTTTATTTTGCAATCCCAATGAAAAATCGCAAAGAAAATCGTAACAAAAAATAAATGAAAGAAATAAACAAGTCTGATTGGCTGCGAAAGGCAAATTATTTTCAGCAAGACTCGTCGCTTTTTTCGTTTTCTTTTATTTTCTATTTTTGATGCGAGAGAAATGAACCACATGCGTACAAATTGTAAAATTGACAGCTGGGCAAGATAAAAAAAATATTACGCAAGAACATTTACGCACGCACGCTCACATATTTGTGTACAAACACATATATTATGATCAGTTTTGATAACATAGTTCTCGAGTAGACATAAAAAACGATAAATGGTATTTCACTATGAATAAAAGTAAAACAAACTCCAAAAGTCAGGATGTATTTACATAAATACATTTTTCTTATGATTTATTTTGCCCCTAACAAAACACTCTTAACATCTGCTTGGACGTAAATAACCGTTCAATTCCTAGGTTCACAAATATATTTATAGTAATCATACATTCAAAATACGTTCAAAATTATCTGTACATTTATATAATTAGGCAACAAGCAATATATATATATATATATATATATATATATATATATATATATATATATATATTAGGAAATGGACAAAGTCCGACAATTACTTTAAGACATTTTTATCTTTATACATTATTTTTATAGATACAAATATTTAAGTAAATGCTCTCAGTGTTAAACAACTTTTACCGGCCTGAATGTCCGAGAAATCTTCACAGAAAATATTCGTCCGCCGACAGGATTCGAACCTGTATCCTCTACGGAACCGTCATTTAGCTTGACGTGCCTTAACCGATTTGGCTACAGAGGAGCGTTCATAATGTGTGACGTCAGTTGTTTACATTTGGATGCGCTTTGAACAGATATGAATGTACGTGAGAGATTCATGGAAGATTGAAGTTTAAAGACAGTAAATTCGACCTTGCTAGCTGAACGTTCCTCTGTAGCCAAATCGGTTAAGTCACGTCAAGCTCAATGACGGTTCCGTATAAGATACAGGTTCAAATCCTGTCGGAGGAGGAATATGTTCTTCATTCAGACCGGTAAATGTTGTTTAATACTGTTTATTATAAACAGAGCTTTTACTTAAATATTTGTATCTATAAAAAGAATGTATAAACATAAAAATGTTTTAATATATATATATATATATATATATATATATATATATATATATATATATATATATATATATATATATATATATATATATATATAGAGAGAGAGAGAGAGAGAGAGAGAGAGAGAGAGAGAGATAATACACGATAAGATTCAGACTATCTCATATGGGTAATAGGTTATTTCAACCGACGGAAAATTCGCCAGTCTTATTCAACCCCGGTACAGAATCTCTATCAGGTTTGAATAAGACTGATCATTTTTTCCTTGGTTGAAGTAACCTATTTCCCATATAAGGTAATCTTGTAATTTATTGTGTAGTACTAATTTGCACTGTAATAATAAATGTATTTATCCCTTTTTGTAGATCAGTTGTAATATTTTATATTGCTAGGATTTACTTGGATTATATACCAACGGATTTATTACCGATATACATATATATATATATATATATATATATATATATATATATATATATATATATATATATATATATATATATATATATATATATTGTTTTAAGTGATATTATAGTGGATACATCATACTTGAAATAGACGCTTCATTTTTATTTATTAAACCGTGTGTATTGCGTCTATTCGAATAAGGATTTGGCGTCTATTTTAAAAACGGGGTATCCACGATAATAAAGTTTGTAGCCATAAAAATAATCATAAAAATGAAGATGGGAGAGTAGTTCGTCTTTCAAACAACTGCAGGAAGAACTACTCTCCTGACTTCATTTCTGCCGTACACAGGGCTACTCGATTTAGATATCTTGAAGTCTATTATTATTAATATGCAACGTCCTGCCCTGTGTAGACAACGGGCGATTAAATTTAGATTGGCCCTATTCGGGGAAACTACTGACTAACTAAGAACATATTTAGTAACAATTTTTCCCCACCTTATATGACAATTAGGTAAATGATTTCTTAATACCAGATTCCGTTTCTGACGAAGTATCTACCGAAAGGCGCCTAAAATCCTGTTCTTATACGAGATACTTTTGTATTTATTTTAATAATAAAAAATATGTAACTCGTCCTCAAATGTAGTAATAATAAGGTTAAAATTAACTTTACAATTACATAATTACGCAACAGGCAAGAAATATATGTGCGTGTGTGAAAGATATGATATATATATATAATTAAGTAATTCATTGAGTCTGAAATAAAACTCAACAGAATACAGAAAGCATTGGACGGACGTTTGGCCCTACATTTGGGACTCATCAGCAGTGCGCATCCACTACCGAGGATTGAAACCCTGCCAGTTAGGTTGTCAAGCAAACACCATACCAACTGTTCTAACGGGCCTCGGTGACAAAGTGCAGCAATAGAAGCCAGATCAAGCAATGATATACATATGATAAAAATTGTAAGGAGGATTTGATAATTATAATTAATGCATTGAGTCTGAAAGAAACCTCAACAGAATGCAGAAAGCACTGGACGGCCGTTTCGTCCTATAATTTCTATCATATGTATATCATTGCTTGATCCGGCTTCTAATGCTTCACTTTGAGCGGCTTGGTGATAGTAGTCATGGCTCCGGGGGGCACAGTCCTATGGTTACAGAGAACTTCAGTTGAGTTCCATCATGGAACATGTGAGCGAGCGGCGCTATATTGAGTCTGATTTGCTACCTGTTCGTCACCGAGGCCCGTTGAAACATTTGGTATGGTGTTTGCTTGACAACCTAACTGTCAGGGTTTCAATTCTCGCTAGTGAATGCGCACTGCTGATGAGTCCCAAATATAGGACGAAACGGCCGTCAAATGCTTTCTGCATTCTGTTGAAGTTTCTTTCAGACTCGATGAATTACTTAATTATAATTATCAAATCCTCTTTACAATTTCTATCATTTGTATATCCTTGCTTGAACCGGCTTCTAATGCTCACATTTGAGCGGTTTGGTGATAGTCGTGGCTCCGAGGGCACTGTTCTATGGTTAGAGAGTGTCCGTTGGAACAGTTGGTATGACGGTTGGTTGATAACCTAACTGTCAGGGTTTCAATTCTCGCTAGTGAATGCGCACTACTGATGAGTCCCAAATATAGGACGAAACGGCCGTCCAATGCTTTCTGCATTCTGTTGAGGTTTCTTTCAGACTCAATGCATTACTTAATTATAATTATCAAATCCTCCTAACAATTTCTATCATATATATATATATATATATATATCAAGTATGTGGTGCAGTTCAATTTACATTACATGAATCATTCATACAAAAAGCAGATAGAGAAGTTAATGATATAAATGGCAACTTATACAACTGGAATTTATAAACAGGGATCATAACATTCTTCAACGGGTTCGAGGTTAATGTATTTTATTAAAAATTGTTCGCGAGAGAGATTCTTGCCATTTATATCATTAACTTGACTATCTGCTTTTTGTATGAATGATTCATGTAATATATATATATATATATATATATATATATATATATATATATATATATGAATAGTACTTCAATTGTTATTATAGTGTATACTTCGTATTTGAAATAGACGCTCCATTTTTACTTATTAAACAGTGTGTTTTGCATCTTCGCCTCGAGTAATCGAAGAAGGGTTGTGTGTCTATTTTCGATACAAAGTACCCAATATAATAATGTTTATATTAATAGAAATCTCGGCTAGAATATAAATCCATTAATATATATATATATATATATATATATATATATACATAAATTATGAGATCAGGCAATCACGCTACCTTTGTTTCGAACTTTCGGTATCCTTAGGCGATAAGTGCCAAGCGATTTACTTACGCTTTATTTTTAATATATAAATGCACAACCTGAAGTGTAATAAAAGGGCGAAAAAAGCAAGAATATTGAAATTTGCCATGGAGGTAGAATAAATAATATGTACGTACTTTCATCCTAGTTGGTACGAACTCGAATTGTACTTTTTAGTGTGCCTGCATCGATTCATTATTTCTGAGCTTTCATTCAGCAGATTTTTTTAGTCTCGAAATATTATTATAAAAGTTTCCTCCTGGCACGGTAATTGTAAAATTTAATCTTAAAATATAATACGTTTCTGCTTTAATTTCTCTTGAATTGTTTTATTACTGCAATAATATATGATATTTTTATTTATTCTTATTTCCAGTTTCATGGTCTACTGTATTTGTTTTTTTACGGAGGTTTACCGTGTCGTGCTAGACAATTCCTCTCTCCTGAATCTATCTTACACATTTAAAAGTCTAACATTCGTTCATGTTTGGAATATCACTGTCACATATGGTCTGGTGTTCCTACTATATACTTATTTATTCTTGATACAACCCAAAGAAGAATCTGCAATGTTATTGGTCCTGACCTGACATCTCGGCCTCAGTCACATCTCCACCGGCGTAATATAGCTTCACTGTTACTTTTCTATAAATATTTCCATGGTAAATATTCTGATGAAGTTTCCTCTATGGGGTTTCATTTTTAAAGTTGTTATGTCTAATCCTCACGCCCAGAGACAAATTATATATATGGAAACTGGTTAGGACTACATAGATACTTGAGGTATTATGGTAACTGAAGTAAAATTCGTAAGTAAGAATTTTTTGTTTTGGTGTATGGAATACTGTGGTATATTTGGGTCAGTAATTGTTGTCGTCTTCATTTAAAATAAGAAAACCAGCATAAACCCCATCTCCGAATTTGGCCTTGTGCCACATACTTGTATTTTTCAAAATAAATATTACTTTCCTCTATGGAATCTATACTTTATGAATTTAAGTGCAGTACTACATTGGCAACAGGGTCTGATTAATTTACATTTAAAATAGCTAGATGCAACAGTAAGTTTTATGCTAACGGTTTTATTAGGTTGGTGCAAAAATAATGTCCTTTTCTCACATGAAGTTGAACGTCAAAAAACGACATTATTTTTGCACCAACCTAATATCTCTTGTACATCTCGCGTTTAGGACTATTTTCTTGATCTTCAGCAATTTAAATGCAATGTCAAACGATATCTACTGTCTTCTTGCATCCTCTTCATTTATTTTTTCTCACTCCTTAATAATGTTTCTCTTTTCTCTCGTTTTTTCACACTCAGTAACCGCTTTTGCCTCAGTGGCTTTACTGTCTTGCTTTTGCTGAAAGGATTTAAAAAAAAAGTATTTTTTCTGTTAGCGCTAAATGTAATGTTTTGTAATAAACTAATAGCTTCCTTTACAGAAATGATGCTTAAATGTACCAATATTTTTCCTGAAGTCGTCATGATAAAATGGATATGCGTCTAATATGTCCGTGCGTCTTTTATGCCGTCAAATATTTTGGGAATTGCTTGAAAAGGAACATAACATCCATTGACCAAGAAGAGAAAATATCCTTAATTGCTAACTGACGTATGTTTCTTCCGTTAATTCGTGACGAAACCATTTTTTTTTACCTACGGATTAGTTGACTAAAAGTCGTCAACAATTTACTACACATGATCGTCTGCACAAGACTAGAGCTAAGGTAACGCCAAGGAAACTCGTGAGATTTCCGGGATAAATTGCAAAATATGGCGCTGGGAATAGTTGAATGAACCGAGAAAAAAAATCTTGTACAATTCTTAATACAATATTGTCTTTCTACACACGCGGAAATTAAAATCCGAAGGGGAAAAATTTGATCTTGAAAATTACAAAATTCTTTTGAATCCCATTTTTATTGATGTTTTCTTTATATGAAGCTGTTATTTTAACACTCTCTTTACGCACGCCGATTTCGAATCCTTATTAAAATTTGATAAAAAAAAACAAAACAAATAAATACATAAGATCATTATTAATATTGGAAAGCCAAGATGTTTTAAAATACAAAAACCAACAAAAAACAAAAATAAAACAATGATTATATCAAATACTATGTGTGTCTTGTATTTTTGTTGTATTTTCTTTTTGTTTACTGCGTGGAAAATATTCTATGTTTGGTCGCCAGCATATGAAATGGAAAAAAATCTTTTTTTTCTTTTTCACCATTGACATTATTATTATTATTATTATTATTATTATTATTATTATTATTATTATTATCATCATCATCATATTTCGATTTCTGCCACGGTCACACTACCTACCAAGTCTGCGAGAAGATCTAAGGCAGGTAATGGTGTGTCGTTATGGCTACATTACATCATTTGTTTTTCTAATGCCGATAATATCACTAACGTTACAGGTACGAGGTTCGTCTTAGTGTATGGGCTGTAATTATCATAACATTTTTTGTATTTCTCTTAAACTGGGATTTCCAGTTTTTTTCAATGTGTTGTTGTGTTCCTTTTATATCATTCCATGACTACTATGACTGTTTTCATTTGCCACTTTTTTCCATTTCGACTTTCATGTCTTTATTCTATACTAGTTTTACAAATTCTTTTGTTGCAATGTCACAGTCCGCTGGACAATCCGTATCAATTACTAGGCAAGTTTATTCATTTCGGTTTTTGACAGTTATGCCAGGCCTATTTGCTTCCTATCTGTAAAGATGGTGCAAGCCTATAGAATTGTGTTGTTTTCTGTTTCTATAATAGGTGCTGGGTGGTCTTCATACCAGTGTTTTTTTAACATCTTTTCCAAGGTGTTTGCACATTGTCCAGTGTAGGTATTGTACCATTCTATGGTGACGATTTTTATATTCATTTGGCGCAAGTACAGAACATCCTGAAATTAGATGATCTATGGCTTCCTTATATTTGTTACAGAACCTGCATTTTGGTTCCACATTATGCATGATATTTGCCTGAAATTTTCTAGCGATAAAACTCTGGCCTTGTGCTGCAAGAACAAAGCTTTCCATTTCAATCTTTAATCCACATACTCGTAACCATTGACGAGTGTTAACATTACCAACATCGGCTTTATTATGTCATTAACATATTGACCATGTAGACGTTTGTCTTGCCAGCCTTGTTTCACCTGTTCAAGAGTTTTATCCTTAGCTTTCTTTTTCATATTTTTGCGGCCATAGTTAGTTCTTTGGTTCTGTTTTAGTTTTCTATAGAATCTACTAAATGTAAATCCCGTTTTTATTTACAGCCTTGATTGAATATTTATTCTTTCTATTATCGTGTTGACTAATTGTATCATCCAGACCTTTGTCGTTTGTATGTTAGTAAAACAAAAGATGCTGTATTACAATTACTAGCTGAATAAGATCTCCCCCACCTTCTTAACGGGGTATGTATAGACAGGCTTTGAATCATGCATGTTATGCTTAGAAATAAACTTCCTCGTCTTAGAATCCATTCGTCTGATATCATTTAGAGTTCACTTGAAGGTGTTGAAACTATATTGATCCAATGGGATGGCAATGCTATTAATGGCCATGATTCTGTTCTGAGAATTCAGATCAGTTCTTAATATCAGTTGAACCCTTCTATACTATTCTTTTCGCTCTATTCCTTACATCTTACGGTGAATTATTTCACCCTCAGTTACAGTCTGCTTCTTGCTCTAACTCTTTGATTGTTACCCCTAGGGTCTAAGCTAATAGAGCAGGTTTGTTGAGATGATCTTCGTAAAATCCTGGCTTTAGCACATTTATCCAAACCGAATTCCATTCCAATGTCATCGCTGAAACATTTTACTATTTTCAGGAGGCCTTTCAGCTCACTGCCATTCCTAGCACAGAACTTTAAGTTATCCATGTAAAATAGATGACTTATTTTATTTTGAGACATCTTATAGCCATATTCCGTCTTGTTAAGTTCGCTGGTTAATGCTATTAGGTTTATACAAAATGGTAATGGAGAGAAAGAATCACCTTGAATTATTCCTCTGTTGATGTTTATTTCATCAGACTGATAGACTCAATGTACATTTGAAATAACTAGATGCAACCGTAAGTTTTATGCTAACGGTTTTGCTTCTTGTCCATCTTGCGTTTGGGACTCTTTTCTCGCTTCTTACTTTACAGACAACTTTGATCTTCGACAATTTAAATGCAATGTCAAACGTTATCTACTGTCTTCTTGCATCCTCTTCATTTATTGTTCTCACTCCTTCATAATGTGTCTCTTTTCTCTTATTCTTTCACCCTCAATAGCCACTTTTGCCTCAGTGGCTTAACTGCCTTGCTTGTGCTCAAATGATTTTTCCAAAGTATTTTTCTGTTAGCGCTAAATGGTCTATGTAATATTTTGTAATAAACGGATAGCTTCCTTTACAGATTAATTTAATGCTTAAATGTACCAATATTTTTCCTGGGATGAAGATGTATTATCCATATGGATAATACTTCGTTTGATGAAACTGACGATGACGAGTGCTATTTGTTATATTTTTAAAGACTTTAAGATCCAGAAATGGGGTACGCTATCAAATGCCTTACGATAATCAACCCGAGAAGAACTGATTTTTTTGTTTGTATTGAAGCAGTTTTCAAGATAATCCGATTAAGTAATTGCTTATTTACATCCGTAAGCCACGTTTGTATCATTTTTGTTCAAGAGGTAGCATGTCATTTTTTTTCTTAGAAGGAAAGAATCTGTTTTGTCAGAAGAGATGTCAACAGTTTGTAAGTAGTGGGAAGCCATGTAACTGTTCTGTAGTTGGGGGGACATTTGTGTCAACATTCTTGGGTAGAAAGAAGCTAATTCCTTCAGTTACTCATGCCGGAATTTTAGTAGGACCATTGACAATTTCTTGGGCTAGTTTTTGTGTATTGTATTTAGATAACAGAGCCAGGTGTTTGGAATTTTATCCATTCCTGGAGATATCCAGTTCTTTGCTTTTTTTCAGTGGACATTCAACACCCTCTTCCCTGATTCCCGTCCAAGTTTGTTCTGGTTTATTTTTCATCCGTTCTACTTCTTGTAATCAAATCTGCTTCTTTGTTATGTTTTTTTTATGTCATTAGTGGTTTCTCACTTCAATGTTTTGTTTTTACTATTTCTCTGTAAAATTTCTTCGCATGGGTTTTGAAAGATCTTGTTCCGTCTGCAGAATCTTGATCTTTTTATCTTTTTCATAGCGTCTGATGCTTTGATCTTTTCGTTCTATTGTTTGCTTTATTTTATTTTTCTTTAGCTGATAGGACTTCATTTTCATTCCTAATTTTGTATTTTATTTCCTTTAATTTTTGCCTTTTTTCGTCCTTACCTTTGTTCCTCTTGCCAGTTCAACGGATACTGATAATTCACTTCTAAGTTGTTCAACTTCTTTCTCTATTTTTCTTATCCAAGGTGGATCTTCATGCCTGTAAGACTGTCGTTCTTTACTTTGATGTTTAATTTTTTTAGTCGCTGCTATTGCTGATGCGTATATTGCTTCGTTGAGACTTATATGTGGGTTTACTTCATCCAGAATTAATATGAGTTCTGCACTGTAGAGTTTGATACTTTTGAGGTTATGCTTTATTGGTTGTAATATTACGAGTTGTTCTCGTTCCTCCATTTCAATATATTATGTCTGACTTTTATGCCTCATGATTTCTTCCTTGGCTTCTTGTATACTATTTTTGCTTTCCGTAAAATAATTCGATACTATTTGTTTTGGACTCTTTTTATTGCAGACTTGTGAGCAACTAAGATCACACCTTTTTAACTCTTCGAAACTTTCAGCATTATCTTCACAGTGATTGGTTTGTATCTCCGTTTCTTCATTATGATCTGTGGTTTGTGTGATGTTAATCCATTTTATGTTCATTTCTGGGTCTCTTTCATGTTCTGTTGATTCACCTATTCTGGTTGCAGTTCCTTTTTATTTCTTTAATTTCAGCATCTGTTTATCGGTTATTTTTCATGATGCACCTTATAACAATGGCTAGTTTATTTTCGTCAGTGTGCTTTTTAATTGTTTGTCCAACCATTTCTTGTCAGATGTCATATGTTTGGCGAGAGTTGCATTTCGGAAATGTCTGCAACGCATCATAGAATGCAGTCATAACGAGTTTGTACTGCTCACGTGACCATTTTACCTTTTCTTTCTTTAAATGAATGGTTGTGAATATAGTTGACCAATTCTCAGGACCATTATTGGGATTATCTCGATTGTGGGTATCTGAAGATTCATTATTTGTGTAGGAGTAGGTTCCTATGGCAGATTTTTTTACCTCAAGTAGGTTTCAAGTAGGTTTGAGGAAAGGACTTCCTGTTTATCTACTGGAAGAAATATACTGAACTTGTTCGTTTGATATATTGTACCTACAATCGACACACGGCTCCAAAGGTCCACCACATTGGGTAACGGTCTTTTACAGACAGGGTGCCAAAACCTGTAGGGGTGATCGTTCGCCAACTCATAAAGCAGCAGCCATTCATTCCTCGACACGATTAACACTTTCAGTTTCGTCCTGTTGTTCGGAGTTTTCCTACTCCTATATTGGTTGCCATGAGAAAGATACGCGATTGGAATTCTAAAAGAAAGACCTTGGAAAAAGAAGTTATTCAACAAAACAAAACATTATTATACAAGAGTATTTTATTTAAATATTATATTAAATATACACAATTATGAAAAAAAAAAGATTGTTATATATTATTATTAATATTATTATTTTAGATTTTAATAAATATTATAATTATTTTACATTTTGCTCCGAACATTTTTGTAAAAAAATTAAATGAAGAAAAATACCTAAGCTTACAGATATCATCAATAAAGCCCTTCGTAAAGTCTGAGCTGTACTTGTGAGAACAATTTATGTATTTTTTAAGGTATGATCTAAAAGGGATCCCTTCAATGAGCCTATTATAACCTTTTCGAATCAGACCGGGGACACCAATCACAGTAGGAATTGTTAATGTCTTCATGTTGTTGTTATTATTATTATTATTATTATTATTATTATTATTATTATTATTATTATTTATTTATTTATTTATGTTTCCTTCTTTGTATTCTGTAGAGCCGGTTCCATACTAAGGTCCTTCGGCCCTATGGGACAATTGCCATTTAATTAATAACACTTTTCTTAGTATATTGGATGTTCCTAGTAGGGCGATCTTCTGGGCAACTAGTATGTTGATATTACCTGGGACACTTTTAGAAAAATTGTCCATTCCTTTTCTCTCAAGGCCCAGCGCTCCGATTACTATTGGTACAGTCTCAGTCTTCATTCCCCACATCCTGTTAATCTCGATCTCCCGGTCCTTGTATTTGGACAATTTCTCGATAATTTTCCTGGGGGTGTTTCTCTCTGATGGTATTCCTGTGTCAATAAGCATACACTTCCTGAATTTCTTGTCTTTTATGATATCGGGTCTGTTGGCTTTTATTTCCCTGTCAGTCTGAATTGGCATATCCCAGAGGATAGTTACATCGTTATCATTATTATCATTATTATTATTATTATTAATTGTAGTAGTAGTATTACTTTCGTTAGCTGTAGTGATCATGGTGGTGTAAAATTTTGAGAAAACTAATCATATTTATTAGGAAAAGAGCTTTATTTGTACATCTGACTTTTTGGTCTATTCTTTTTTTAATAATATTTCTAGAGAGATGACTTAATACAGCCGAGTCTACTGTGGAGAAGTTTTTATCATGTTCGTTTGTAGTGTAAGGACGATCATGACGACGTTGTAACCTCCAAAAGCTCACGAAATTTGACTATAAAAATAACTTAACTTACCACCTACTTTTCACTGTTGCTTTCGAATGAGTCCCGCGTAGGAGAATGTAGAATCTAAGTGTTTGAGTGCTGCTCTGAAATGGTAACGCAAAACCCGTACGACATTCGGAATGTGCGCGTTGTTAAAATTCCCGAATATTTGTGTAGATAATAATTATGCTTTAAAAGTATACAGCCTATGTTCATATCACCTTGAAAAATCTTTTCCCATCCGATCACAGCAATGCCAATCCTGGTCAGTATCTAGATGAGTGATCGCTTGGTAATACAAGGTGCTCTAAGCTTAGATGTGCGGGTGGTGTAAAGGATAACGAGCCAATTTCGAATTAGTGTCGGTTTCATTATATACATCATCATCATCATAATCATCTTGACTTTTGTAATCGAAGGGGGTGGGGATCCAAATGCTGAACCCATATTGAATCTTTTCCACAACGGTCTATCAACGGAAGCCATAAACAATTCTGATATAGCCATACCTGTCCATTGTTTGACATTGTCCAACCAATTTTTGCGTTGATGTCCTCTCCTACGGTTAGCTTCAATGATGACTTGCATGATGGTCTTGCATAGCCAGTCGTGCCTTGTAACATGTCCAAACTACGCCATTTTTTTTTCGTTTGGCAGTGGCGAGAAGAGGCTTCTGGTGGTCCACAAAACTTTCAACCCTTTTCCGCACAAAGTCATTGGTTTTATGTTCCTAACAGAAGATACCAAGACGTTTTCTAATACATCTGTCCTCAAACGCTTGGATCCGTTCTGTTTTTGCCAACTGTGTCCACGTTTCACATCCATATCAGAGAATGAAGACTACCAGTGATTTGTACAGTCTGTACTTTGTTTGAAAGCTGATTTTACTCCTGCATATTCTTGCCAATTTGGACATCCCTGCCATAACCGCGGCAATCCGTGCGCCGATTTCCGAGTTGCAGCTACCATCTTTAGACAAGATTGCTCCCAAGTATTAAAAACTGGACACTCCCTCCAATGAATTCCCGTTTATGGTAATGTTGACACAGGTGTTACTGTTTGTGCTCTTCACCATTACTTCGGATTTCTCAGAGCTGACCTCCATTCCATATGCTCTTGCTCTTTCAACAGGTTTGTTGGTCAAATCCTGGAGCTCATTGTTATTACTTGTTATGAGGTCAAATGTCATCTGCAAAACGTAGTTTACAGACGGGTCTGCCACCGACAGAGATTGAAGAATCATGGTCGTTCAAGTTTTCATTCATGATTCTCACTAGAAATGGGTTGATCAGTGTGTGAGAAAGTACTCATCCCTGTCGCACGCCGACAGTTGTCTGGAAGAATCTTCCCATTTATTTTCCCAGAAGAACTTCGCTGGTGACTTCTTTATATAGGGCCTGGATGACTTAGATAATCCCGTTATTTACATTGAATTCCCTACAGATTTGCCAAAGACCATCATGCCATACACGATCAGATGATTTCTTGAATTGTCAAGGAGTTGTTTGCCACCATGGACATGGCATGACAGGTTCTAGTTGAGAAGGATTAAACCTGTGCATGGTAATATTAACACAGGTGTTACTGTTTGTGCTATTCACCATTGCTCTGGATTTCTCGGAGCTGAACTCCATTCCATATGCTCCTGGTCTTTCAACAAGTTTGTTGGTCAAGTCCTGGAGCTTATTATATTCACCTACGTGAAAATAAACTTGCGCGATCCTTAATCGAAAGAGGCGTGAACGATCAAGCGTGCCCCCAGGCGCACTCTACCAACACGCATCGGACCAGCGTGATAAGGTAATGGCCCATTTCTCTCCATGAAGGGCTAAATAGAACAAAACACCCTCACAGTCTGAAAAGAAGTACCAAAGATAGGTGTGTGTGTGTGTGTGTGTTTTCATGCGTACGTGATCGAGAGGTTAGAAGGTTAGCCATGCGATCAAGAAATCCGCGTTCGAATCTCAGCATAACTGATTTGTATGGAATATGACTTCTTGATGTTATTGGCTTGGGGAGGCGATCAAAGCGCACGTCACCCTTAGAAATTGTCTCAAAATCATATCACGAATTGACCGAATCGTTGTGAGTTAAATTGGTCAGACAGTACTATTCAGAAGCAGTTATGGTTCTACTAACAAGAAGTTACAAGTCATAGTGACCGAGAGTTTGAGCCTTGTTTAACCTTTTGATTAGGCCAGATGATGCGTTATCTCCCAGATAACTTAACCATTAACCGCTCAGAACGGTTTCAGGTGGGCTTTTTAAGTGTTGAACAAAAATAAATGCGCCCTGATCAGGCATTTGAAACAAGATCTCGCTGGCATCCCTAGCAGATGGATAGGCTCGGAAACGAATATTTGGCCATTATATGATTACCTACAAAACTTTACCCCACTTAAAAAAAGATTGAAACGCAGACATCGGGCACTGGCATGTATATACGATAAATATTCCGCAAATTGGTAGTTCTTGGGAAAAAGCCATCTTAGAGAAAAACTTTTATTACATTTTTAACAGGGAGGAACTGATGATTCGACTCCTTGAAAGTAGCACGATGTGTTCTGCCACTAAAGGTATGAACTGGTAGAGCAAGACAACGAAGTTCCTTTGAACATTTGCAATGGAAATAGCGAGGGATTAGCAACAGACTGACATCTGGTGTGCGGAATGGTTACAGCGTGGAAAATAACTCTTGTCCAAGAAGACCGCGTAACGAATTTTAAACTTGGATCATTTGAACGGGAATTCTTGGTCAAGCTGTTAGATTAAACATATCAATTTTATTGAAACACCCTGTAATTACAGTCTTTCAAATCTACGGTAATCTCGTGATATTAAGCAGTATGTCAGAAGTGGTTTTCTAAGCGGAGCTTAAATGTTGCACAAGGTAGAAAGCATGGGGCACCCAGTGAGAACAGAACTCATTACTTAGTAATTTATCTAGAGAGACAATCTTGCTCACTATTACACCACTTCCAAGTGCCCAAAATGATTTTCTAAGTGTAGCTTAGATGTAGCATAAGGCTTCAAGCGTAGAGTACCCAGTGAGGACTAAACTCATTACTTAGTCGTGACTGATCTAGTGAGACAAGCTTGCTATCCATTACACAACGTCGAAGTAGCAAACATCTTCCCCGGAGTGGAGCCGGGGCGTTGCTTACGGTAGCAGGTGATACAAGTGGTCCCCCATTTAAGCAATGGCTTCGCTCACAGGTGCATAACTTCGCCGATGGAACAAGAACCCATGTTTTATGTGTACTTGCACCGGAAGCATGTATGTAATTCATTTTTAATCATTTATGTTTTAATTAAAAATATAATGTGGAAATTATTTTCATTTCTTTTAAAATTAAAATATAATGGGGGAAGTATTTTTCTTTCCTTTTAAATTAAAATATAATGGGAGAAGTATTGTTTTCATTTATGATTTATTCAAAAATATAATGTGTATTGTATTTTTTTTTCATTTATGTTTTAAATTAAAATATAATATTGCTCCCTCACAAAGAATTGAACTGGAAGCAATGAGAATATCTCCAAACCAGCTTTCTTTTTTTGCTGCTATGTTTTTCGTAGATCTTGTACTTTTTACAGAAATCTTACCAAAATTTCCCAGGAATAAGCAACATAAAACTATAAGGGTCGTTTTCCTAGCACCAAAACCACCTTCTAACTTTATTGATATTTCGAAAGAAATCTTTAGATATATCAAGACTTAAAACGTATTTTGAATAGGATACGGATTTTTTTAATCGAATTTGCTTCAAGCAAGGTAATAAAGCTACTAAGATACATGAGGTTAATGAGTGTGAAAGACTTGTTAAACAGAAACATTATTATGGAGCGAGAACAATAGAAGTTTAATCAGGAAGATAGTAGATAACGATTTACATTGCATTTAAACGTTTGAAGATCAAAGTTGACTGAAAAGCATGGTGTCGGAGGAGAGTTCCACAAGCGAGAAGTGTGAGAAAAGAAAGTGTTAGCATAGAACTTACGGTTACATCTAGGCAACTCCAATGTAAATTGATGAGACCCTGTTGTCAATTTAGTACGGCGCTTAAATTCATAAAGTCTCGGTACCATAACGAAAAGTTGAACAGAACAATTACCATGGAAGTATTTATAGAAAAGGCAGGGGGAGTCAACTTTACCTTGGTGGAAAAATGACTGACACTGAGATGCCATGTAAGAACCAATAATATTGCTTATTCTTTGGATGTTATCAAGTGTCTGAAGATAAATAGCAGGAGCACCGGATCCTGTGGCAGCAATATTCTAGCTATGGGCGAAAGATAGACCTATAGATATGCAAGATAGATTCTAGAGAGAAAAAACTTGTCTTGCATGAGACAGTGAACCAACTATCTTAGTAACTGACCTAGCAATGGATTCAGTCTTGGCTCTGTATCTCAGCCGAGAATGTTAATTCAAATAGACGCAAAGCGTCACTCTTATGGAGGCTAGCATCAAACATGTTGATGGAAGGCAGAAAGGGGTCTTTCAGATGATTAATAGACAGCAGTTTGGTTTTAGAGTCGTTCGCTTCATTAAGAAATGACGAAATACTTTTCAATGTTTCTCATCAGATTTTTTTCTTTCGCCATCTTTCCCATAACATAATAAATGACATCATCAGAAGAGGTTTGGATGCAGCTGGGTTCCCTTCCCAAATCGAACCCGTAGACCTCGACCGTGGTGATGGAAATCGGCCGGATGGTATTACCATTTTCCCTTTGAAAATGGGGAAGTCGGCTTGTGCGGATACATTTTCGGACGGTAATTTGATCAGGTCCGCAGTTGAGCCGGGGTCCGTCTCCCGAGACGCAGAGATTTAAAAAAAATATAGTTAAATATTCTTCGCTTGCTGATAGATTTTTTTTTTACTCCTCTGGCAGTGGAGTCTTCTGGGGTCATTGGCCCTCTTTCGATGGCGTTCCTTCGGAGGATTGGCGCGATCGCGTCTCGATTAAGCCTCGCGAAACGGAGTGGCTCTTGCAGCGTGTCTCATTGGCGATGGTTCGAGGTAATGCTTTTATCCATCATTGTGGCTGGCAGAGGATAGCAAAATGAAATTGTTTATAGTTACTTTGTTCAAACTTGTTTTCAATAAATAAATATTCTCTTCTTCCTCTAACCAACATGATTTCCCATAACTTCAATTCTTCTTCCCATTCTAAATTAAAACGCTCGGAGATACCTTGTAAACAGATATTAAATTTCTGAATAAAAGAGATGTATAAATGTATAAAATATATAAATGTATAAAATTGATTTTGTGAAAAGAATTCCGACTTGCAATAATGTCATTCTCTCTTTCAACGGCAACAAAAGCGAACGATTTAAAATTTTGAAAGAATATCCTTCAGTAATAATATACAGCATTTCCTTTCATCGAGCGATTTCTCTGAAGATTGTATGGTTGGCCTCTTCGGCCAGGAGGAATTAACGCGACTGAAATCGCGATGCTGCGTAATTCTATACTGTCAAACATTAATTCGGTTCTTGCGATTTGCACACACAGACACACACGCACGCATACAGAGACGTACACATTCACATACACACATATGCATTCACAAAGACAAAAGCTGATGTATAATTTACGTCGCTTAATTTTCAATGTGTAGGCGTCATATAAAGAAGTGAATCAAATGTGTTGGATTAGGTGCATTAAAAAAGGAGATTATATCGAAAAAGAAATGGTGTGTTAAATGAATCATTCTCGTCATTAGACAGTCGACCGCTTACTCTCACGATATGTATATATGCTTCATCGAATCTATCTATCTGTCTATCTATCTATCTATCTTAGTTAATTCATTATCTATCTATCTATCTATCTTAGTTAATTCATTATCTATCTATCTATCTATCTTAGTTAATTCATTATCTATCTATCTATCTATCTATCTTAGTTAATTCATTATCTATCTATCTATCTATCTTAGTTAATTCATTATCTATCTATCTATCTATCTTAGTTAATTCATTATCTATCTATCTATCTATCTATCTTAGTTAATTCATTATCTATCTATCTATCTATCTATCTTAGTTAATTCATTATCTATCTATCTATCTATCTTAGTTAATTCATTATCTATCTATCTATCTATCTTAGTTAATTCATTATCTATCTATCTATCTATCTATCTATCTTAGTTAATTCATTATCTATCTATCTATCTATCTATCTTAGTTAATTCATTATCTATCTATCTATCTATCTATCTATCTATCTCAGTTCATTCATTATCTGTCTATCTCAGTTTATTCATTATATATCTCAGTTTATTCACTATCTATCTATCTATTTATCTATCTATCTCAGTTTATTTATTATCTATCTATCTATCTTAGTTTATTCAGTATCTATCTATCTCAGTTCATTCATTATCTGTCTATCTATCTCAGTTTATTCATTATCTATCTCAGTTTATTCACTATCTATCTATCTATCTATCTATCTATCTTAGTTTATTCATTATCTATCTGTCTATCTATCTATCTCAATTCATTCATTATCTGTCTATCTATCTCAGTTTATTCACTATATATCTATCTATCTATATATCTATCTATCTATCTCAGTTTATCTATCTATCTATCTTAGTTTATTCATTATCTATCTATCTATCTATCTATCTTAGTTTATTCATTATCTATCTATCTATCTATCTATCTTAGTTTATTCATTATCTATCTATCTATCTATCTATCTATCTCAGACCTTCATTATCTATCTATCTATGATATAACGATATATAATTTTGAATAATTTTATATATCAACAAACGGTATTTAGAGAAATATGACAAACTCGAAAAGTTTACATGTGATGCGTTTCACCTGTTAGGATTTCATCGGATTGGGCTTTGATGACGTTGATACGTCTACACATGCGCACAGAAGTAGCGACACTGAATTCTTTTCCTTCATATCACCTTTGTCATTAACTATCTCACACTGTTCTAATATAAAATCTAACAAGAACGGTGATATATTTTAAGAGCATAGACACAAAATTATTCTGTCTGAACTAGCGATCAAGGAACTTTCCAGACATTTTCGGTTCAGGAGATTATTTACTCTTTTAAATTAAAATAACTTTCCCTAAGTCAAAATTGTGTTCCATTTCGTTACGGTGAATAAGGGTCCGTTTTGTGCGTTCTTATTTAAAATGTCCATTTTGTAGTCATATAATCTCTTGTTTAAACTTAAAAAATGGGAAAAAAAGTGTTTTTTTTACGTTTCACCCCAAGCAAGGCGGGAAACCACTAGCACGCAAGAGGTTACAGAGAGTTGGAGCGAGAGCAAAGAGGAGTGATAGAGGAAAGGATGAGGCAAAGGATAGGGGTTAGATCAAGGCATTTGGTGATTATAGCTGTCAGGGAAACAGGAAAATGGGAGGGAGTTCCACAGGAGAGAGGTTCGAGACATGAAGCTATTGGAGTAGAAGAGACGGCTACATTTAACAGTTTCGACAGTGAAAGAGTTAGAACGAGATGCCAGCCTAGTAGAACGCTTAAATTCATGAAGTCTGGGAACCAGCGAAAGCAGCTCAATCGGAGCAGTTACTATGAAAGTATTAGTAAAAAAAATACAGAGGGAGGCGACAGCACGTCTGTGAGAGATCGACTGCAGACGAGGTGCCAGAACAGGGCCAATTACATTGCATATCCGTCTCTGGAGTTTATCAAGAACCTTGAGACAAACAGAAGGAGCTCCAGACCATATATGGCAGTAATACTCCATGCAAGAGCGAATGGTTGATTTGTAGATTTGAAGGATCGACTCCGGCGAGAAAAATTTCCTGGCGCGGCACAGGGAGCCAACTTTCCTTGCAGTGGACAAAGCTATCGACTCAATGTATTTGTTCCATCTCAGGTCAGCAGTCAATGTGAGGCCGAGTAGTTGCAAAGAGGAACGAGAAGTTGAGCGTCAGACATTCTAATGGGGCGCAGGGATGGTTCTCTGTGATGAGTAATAGAGAGCAGTTTTGTTTTTGAGGTGTTAAAGTTAAACCGCCAATTCCTGCCCCAGTTCACAACCGATTGGAGGTTGTTTTCGAGACAAATGGCCAGGTTAGTTTTGTCAACGACACTAGATTTGTTTTTGAGGCAGAAGTAAATTGTAGTGTTCATCACATATGTTATGGGAACTTACCTATAACGATAATGGACTCCTCCTGACTCTATAAATACTGCTCGACCATGTGGGGGTTTGTTAAATATTGGAACGAGTCGAGACGCAGTCTCAGACTGTGCGCGACTCCTGTCGAACTCTCTGCCAAAGCAGAGAGGAACCTAGACGAGGCTTTGCCGCAAGGAAAAGTGTCGTCCGGGGAGGTAGACAGTCCCTGAACCCGTTTATACGTGTTCTAATGGGCATATTTTTGGCCGAGACTACGGGCTCGGAGAGCCCACATTAAACCGGCCTTGTGCCACATTCGACCCACGTGGGAAGGTTGTTAAATATCGGAACGAGTCGAGACGCAGTCTCTGACTGTGCGCGACTCCTGTCGAACTCTCTGCTTTGGCAGAGCGGAACCCGCACAAGGCTTTGCCGAGGGGCAAAGTTTCGTCCAGGGTGGTAGAAAGCCCTGAGCCCGTTTATACGGGTTCGGAAGGGAGTATTTTTGGCCGAGCTTACGGGCTCGGAGAAACCCACGTTAAACTCGGCCTTGTGCCACATACTTTCCTCGTGGGGGGGACTGTTAAATATCGGAACGAGTCGAGACCTAACGAGTCAAGACATATTAGTTCACTCTAAACCAGACCGACAGTTAATACTAACACCTTCAACTTCTTGTATTATATTTCTGTTGTAATATATCTTTGTTATTTTCTACTCTTGCGTTCGTGTTGTTCTTCCATGGTCCTAACCTTGGACCATAACCGTGGTGCGAGGATATTGGACCATAACAACATATAAAAAAATCATACAACCGTTTTTAAAAACTAAGTAAAATAAATATGACTGACAAACTCATGGCCAGTCTAGATATAAAAAAAAACAATTTACACTAACATTCTATTAAAAAAGCATCTAACAATGTAATATAAACCTTTCACTACTAATAGCTAAAATAATAAAAAATTGTCGTCTCATCACCATTCTGTGTTATTTCACTTTCAATAACAAGTTAATTCTACACGAGTCTACTTTTTTTTCAAAACAGTTTACTTAATTCAAATCAATTCCGATATATTCATGATTCTTTATTAATATTTCCCCGTCATACTAACTTTCCGGATCCTGTTTGATAATGTAAACAAAACAGAACACACAATAGAATTCATATACGAAAGAGAGAAAAAAACAAACAAACAAAAACAATACTTTACCATTCTTAGACATCATGTCACACCAAATTGACTATAGTGGGTTATCAGTTATAGTGAAGTGTATGAGTGTTGAAACAGATTAGTTTGATTTAACCTTGTTAGTTAGATAGCCCACCATGAGAGGGGTATAAAACAAGAAAATCAAATTGTAAAGTGAAACGAACAAATTTATATACATGCAAACCACTTTGGGTCTTTACAAATAAAATTAATGTATTTTGGTTGATACAAGGTCGTTAAAGTGTTCGTAGTAGTCCTTGCAAGTGTTTATGTGTACGTATGCAGGAACATATATGTGGATGTATATATGTATATATGAGCGTTATCGAAGGGTAGAAATGTCTTTAAAGTATCACTCAGTCTTAAAATGTTCCATTCGTTTATCAAGTATAAAAGAAGTGAGGGAGAAAAGTAGAGATAATAATAACGGTCGCTTGACGTTTGTCAAGTGAGGTGTTAATACGCTCATCTCCCCTTTCTCTCTCTCTCTCTCTCTCTCTCTCTCTCTCTCTCTCTCTCTCTGATGACAGGCGAACTTGTCTGTCTTTTATTTTGTTTGTGTGGCTTGAAAAAGACATTTGGGAATTCACTCCCGGATATGATTCGGGCCATTCCACTGGACAATGAACAAATTTTCGCGTTGGATCGCGAAAAAGTCCGTAAATATTTTGTTTCTGAGAATTGAAGATTACTTGAATTTTGTTTTTAAATGTCTCCTAGTTTTCTATTGGCCGAAAAACATTTCGCATCAAGATGTGAAATTTTACGAGTTTTGTATTGGATTCGCTTTTGTGTGTGTCTTACGCAAAGTTTGTAAATTCGAGTCTTTTTGTTAACTACAGACAGCAGCCTAGAACCTCATGCCCACCGAATATCAACCAATAAAAATGACTTAACTTCTATTCCCATCATAACACCAAAATAAAATGATCACTGGATTCTACTAATGAGCACTCATAATTTGCAGCCATCAATATTTACACGAAGAGGAGAAATATATTGAAAATACATTAAAGATTCTTCCATAGCATGACTATTTCATTTTTAGAGCGAAGCAAAAGACACAAAAAATATTCCAAAATGGAAGAGCTGTCCTTCCTGACAAAACCAATGAATAAAAAATTATTATTCTACCCACTAACTCTATCACAATTACAATCAAAAAGAATTTATCTAAACTCAACAGAAATTTTTCACCAATCTAAAACAATCAAAGACTTAATCAATGAAAAAACAAACCAACCAAACAAAACTTGAAAGAGGAATTTACACTATTACAGGAATTGCAAGAATAATTACAATGGAGAAACCTCAAGAAGATTAAACAAGAGACTATATGAACACTAAAGGGACATTTTAAATAACAACACACAAAACACACAGGTTGTTCACCTTAAAAACCCGGAACACAAAATTTTGACATAGGAAATGCTATTTTGATTAAAAGAGAAAATAATGCACTACCACGAAAATGTCTGGAAAGTGACTTGATCGCTAGTTTAGACAGAATAAATTCGCGTCCAGGCTTTTACAATATATCACTATTCTTGGTAGATCTTATATTGTCACATGGTGGAATAGTCAGGGACAGAGGTGATGAAGAGAACAATTAAAAGAAAAAAAAATACACATAAATTATTATAGATTTTTAAAAATTTAATTCAAAAAATTTTGAAACTACCTACGTCTCTTGTTTCGACCACAATTAAACTTTTCCAGTTTTTCATATTTTTCTAAATACTATCAATCGCAATTTGTTTTATCTATCTATCTATCTATCTATCTCAATCTGTTTTATCTATCTATCTATCTATCTATATATATATATATATATATATATATTTATCTATTTATCTATCTATCTACCATCCAATGCGAATCTTGAAGACGAAGTACTTGCTTATTTAGATTTAGCATAAAAATTCACACACACAAGCGTGGGCGCGCGCGCTCACCCAACCACCCCTACACACATGTAGTGATTTTCCAAACGTAGCTTAGATGTGGCACAAGGCCGAAAGGAGCGGGAGCATCCAGTGAGGATCGAACTCTTTACTCAATCGTAATTGTTCTAGCGATAAAACCTCGCTAACTATTACACCGCCTCGAGGTGAGATGCTCCCCTATATATATATATATATATATATATATATATATATATATATATATATATATATATATATATATATATATATATATATATATATATATATATATATATATATATATATATATATATATATATATATATATATATATATATATATATATATATATATATATATATATATATATATATACAATATTAGTGGTGAATATACACATACATATGCAATTATATATACATATATGTATAAAAATAATTCCAAGAGGATATGATCCAGGTAGAACTCGATGTCCAGGACAGAGTAAGGATATAATAAAAAGACTTAAACACTAATATTCCATGGAATATTAGTGTTTAAGTCTTTTTATTATATATATATATATATATATATATATATGTATATATATATATAACTCATCCTAGTTTGCCGAACATTTTTCTAAGAATCTTTGAATAATAGTTGATTAAGTGTCACGCTTATGAAGTGGCAGGGCTTACATGGATAGACCATTTTCCAACTTTCGCATCATTAGCAAAATTACTGTATCTCCAAGAAAGTTTGTTTTGCCATTAAATATCATATTTAAAAAATAATGTTTGTATCGTTTTCAAAGACAAAATCTTTAAATATAAAAGTGAAAACTGTTTAATGTAATAATGACCCAATTTTAATGGCACCATTAATGTAAAATGCCTGTTCATTGCTCAGAAACGGGTTTTTGAAAGCACTGATTTTGCTTGCCTTTTTATTAATTCTTATGCGTCAAATTGCACAGCATCCAGGATAAAATGATAAAGTTAATCAATGATGGTAAATTATTGTCTGCCAATTTAAACCTTCCTCTCTAACATGCTCTCCGTTTTCAGCAGATTTAAAATTAGGAGAACAAGATAGTTACTTCATTCAATGTCTGTCTTTGGAAACCCTATTTATTCAAACCTTCACTAGGTTTATTCACTGGATACGAGAGAAATGTCGTGTATGAAAATAAATCTTCTGAAATTTTTATCTCTTTTTTGAAACATGACACATGGGTTTCTAAAATGAATTCTATATTCATTGACGGCTTATGAAAAACGATATTAATTATTGGTTTATGAAAATATTAGGTTCAACAGAAGGTTCTTACTCACTTAGGAAACGGAACAACCAAATAATTACGGAGCAACACCAACATTTGTTCTTCAAAATAAAGTCCATTATTTTCGATGATCTTCCGATAGAGATCTGCCAGAATCCGAATCTGTCCCAGTCGGCTGTCTTTTAATAAAAAAAAAACAAAAAAAACTGAAAACATGCTTCCTTCACTTCATCAAAAGTATTGACTCTCTGGTCGCGGAAGAAGTGTTTCATTGAGCGGAATATGCCATAGCCATTTTCAGTAGCATTGGAACAGAATGGTGAATGTGGAAGAATCTCAACACCTTCCATCTGTTAGAATTTCTCCTTAGTCAACCTGGCAGTGTGTGACCTCGCATTGTCTTGCTGAAACATAGCACGTCCGCGATTGATCGAATCATGATACTCCTTTAGTTTGTGGTACAAACGGATTCGTTGATTGTGCGACCGTGTGGAACAAACTCGAATTTGAGTACTCCTTTGAAATTCTGCCAGGCAGATGTCAAGATTGTTTGTTTTCTTTCCGCTTCCTAAGTGTGTCAAGACATTCTAGCCAAAACTTTAGGTTATTAATTAGGTATGTCCAGAGTCTCATTTTTAGTAACCCTGGGTATTAACTGGTTAAATTAGTCCTTTCTTAACTGAGGGTACACTGAGGCAAAGTCATCTAAGGGCATTGGATCCGTCTAGGATCTTGAAATAATTTATCCACATAATGCTGGTATCTCCTGATTCCTTTTATTCCCCTTTTTATTGCTTCCTTGTTTCACATTTCTTAAAAGTGTTAAGTTTGAATAACTTCAAAAACAGACACTGGAAAAGAATTCTAGTTGTTAACCATATCATTCTAAATAAGTCTAATTGCCGACGGCAACAGAAAATGTATTTACTACTTACATAAAATAATTCCAACCAAACATCTACATCATCTATATCTAAATAAATACACGGCAAATTCTGTTTATCCGTCTGAAACCCCTCGAACTCGGGCCATAATATCTCTACATAGACATTTTATATATTTTTGGAATCAAAATCCGGCCTTTCATCTGGGGCCTGAACATACAGATTTAGGTTTGTGTCTAGATGAGGAGGGAACTGTTAAAATTCAAATTTGAAAATAACTGAAAAAATTTAGGGATTTTAAAAGTTTTTAATTTATATTGATTTTTAAGTAACTTTGTTAATTTTTTTTTAATTCAGTTTAAGATATCTCCAAAACTCGGTGATTTGAGGAAATTAATTTTATTTCCTCAAAAAGTCAAGAAATCAGAGTTAAATTGTAAGTTTTCGTGACGTGAAGTTTTGAAGTTCCACACGGGTTTTTAAAGAACTCAACTTATATGAAGTTCCTTGAAGTCTGCCAAAGTATAGAACATGAAGAGACAAAAGGAAGTGAACGTAAAAAAGAAAGTAAAAAAAGAAAATTAATTTAAAACTAAAAGAAAAGCAATATTTTTCCGTGAGTGTCAAATTTTCTAACCCCTCTTTCATCATTTTGTATTCTATAAATTTCAACATGTTAAACATAAGTGTCTTTTTTGTTTCCATTTTCTCTAAAACTTCGTCGTTGCTCACATGTTCGGTCCATGGTATCCTCAGCATCCTTCTGTAGACATTTCAACTGTCTCTTCCTGATGTTAAGTATAAGTTTCCTTTTTGTTTGCATTTTCTCTAAAACTTCGTCGTCGCTCACGTGTTCGGTCCATGGTATCCTCAGCATCCTTCTGTAGACATTTCAACTGTCTCTTCCTGATGTTAAGTATAAGTTTCCTTTTTGTTTGCATTTTCTCTAAAACCTCGTCGTTGCTCACATGTTCGGTCCATGGTATCCTCAGCATCCTTCTGTAGAAATTTCAAATGTCTCTTCATGATGTTAAGTATAAGTTTCCTTTTTGTTTGCATTTTCTCTAAAACTTCGTCGTTGCTCATATGTCCAGTCCATGATATCTTCAGCATTCTTTTGTAGAACCACATTGCTGTTCAAGTCTCTTCTTCATCACTGAGGAGATTGTCCAGAAATCAGTAGAAGAACTGATATTATATAATAGTTCGGTATTCATATTTTCCTGATTCTTAATAATTTGCTCGCCTTTGGAAAGGCATCTATCGCTTTCATTTGTATTTTGGACTCTTCTTTTACTGACAATTATACGTTCTGTCTTGTTAAATTCAGAGTAAAAATTTCGATCTGAGTCACTGCGTGCACTTTGGTTTGTTGATATATAAAGAAATATATTCTTGTAAAACAAGGTAAGTAATATTTATTTTATCCTTACTCTTCCTGCCACTTTGATTAACTTATTTGTATATATTTTATATATGCACCTTATTACTATGTAGTTTTAAAATATCCATTTTTAAAGTCATATTGACATATGAATGAATGATAAGTTTCCCTTTAACCGTCACGTTAGCCTTACGACTCATTTTGAAACATAAAAATCGCAACGTGCCTCTTAATGTAAGAATATGGAATTCAGCATTTTTTATACAAATGCCTGGCTTTTTTACATCTGTGCAGAACGAAACATTTTTCCCTTTAATTGCGCAGACAGAAGTTGGCAACAAGAAAAAATAAACCTGTAGTTCCTAATTTCTAATGAGTACCTTATCAATCAATAAATTTGAATTCGCTAACATTGAGATTTAGAATATATACATATATATATATATATATATATATGAGGATGTGTGTTGGTCTGTGTTTAAAAATAAGTATATAAGTAAGAACATATCGGTAAAGACAATATTAAATAAAAAAAAAAGTATGACCTGAAGAAAAAGTACTTTTCCAATGCATTGCATTCTTTAAGAAAATTTGCCTTGAAATTCATCAAGGAACGAAACGCGTTGTAAATATAAATTTTAGCTCTTATAATTCCTTTTATTAATCAATATACATGCATACATATCCCCCAAATGTATGTTGTATGTGTGTATATTTATGAGGATCTCATCATTCGGAGGATTATCAGTAGTGGAATGCTTATGTTTATGTCTACTAGCGAAGTGATTTCGCCAATAATCGCATTCATATTGCTGATTGATTCAAGGTATGATTGACTCTTTGTAATGTAAATATATGCTGCCTACTTTATTATGTTCATAAAAAACAATTGATCCAGAAGTAAAGAATTCTTATGTTTATAAAAAACAATTGATCCAGCAGTAAAGAATTCCTGAGGAAAAAAAACTACAAAGACATATCACACTGTTACTTGAACTATCTACTTAGTTCATATCATATTAACTGAAAAACACTTATAAAAGCAAATACGTGGATTTACCAAATTATAAAATACATAAAAATTCTCACTTTAAATATTTAAAATTTAGCGTTGCGATTTGCACGCTCCAACACCATATAACCGTTAACAGATAGCTCATTCTTAAAAACATCTTTCGGTTGGATAAACACATATAAATCGTCTCCCAGTTTTGATTCTGATGGATAATAAAGCCTGATGATGGATTGCGCGATGCATTCGAAAGTACTAGCAGAAATAAAAAAGATACACCATATCCATTTTATTTATTTATGAGGATCTCATCATTCGGAGGATTATCAGTAGTGGAATGCTTATGTTTATGTCTACTAGCGAAGTGATTTCGCCAATAATCGCATTCATATTGCTGATTGATTCAAGGTATGATTGACTCTTCGTAATATATATATATATATATATATATATATATATATATATATATATATATATATATATATATATATATTCTTATATAATGTATGTATCGCCTTCAGACATTTTTCCAACTCCATATCCGTAATGTATTTTCCTTGTGCCTTGTCTATAAATATTTTCATGGTAACTGTTCTGATGAACTTTCCTCTGTGATACTTTGACTTTATGAAGGCAAATGCAGTACTAGATTGGCGGTAAGGTCTCATCATCTGATATTGACTAATTGTAACCGTAATTTCTACGCTAACAGTTTCTTCTAACTTATTTATGGAACTCTCTCCTGCTTCTTGCTACTCTGTCAACTTTGGTCATCCAAATATTAACTCAAATATCAATCGTTATCTTTTATCTTCTTCATTTCTCTTCTTTTGTTGTTTTTTTCTTTTTAATAATGCTTTTCGTTTTTTCATATTCTTTCACATTCAGTAACCCCTTGCGTCTAAGTGGCTCTATTGACTTTCTTGGGGCGAAATGATAAAAAATGCCCTATCAGTTAAGTATAGATTACGTCATATTCATTCCCTTCAGATGAATAAGACCACATCCATAAAAAACTTCCACCTTTCAAATTTAAGACTAAGCTAGTTAGCTGTTCCACTTTTGTTTTAAGAATAAATAGGACCGTGTTTCTCTTTTAAAAACTGGACCGTGTATATATTTTAACTCTTTTAAATGAAAAATGAGCCTTTTTTTAAACTTTAAGTGTAAACCGGACCTATGTCTTCTGATGTGTAAACTGGACTGCGTATATCTTTTAATTCAAAGGAAAAATGAACCACTATAAATCTCCAAGTGTAAACCGGACCTGTGCCTTCTCATATTTAAACGTCACAGTGAATATATATTACTTCAATTGAAAAATGAACCTCTATCAACATTTAAGTGTAAACCGGACCCTTGTCTTCTGATGTGTAAACTGGACAGCGTGTATATTTTAATTCAAAGGAAAAATGAACCACTATAAATCATCAAGTGTAAACCGGACCTGTGCCTTCTCATATGTAAACTGCACAGTGAATATATATTAATTCTATTGAAAAATGAAGCCCTATCAACATTTAAGTGTAAACCGGACCCTTGTCTTCTGATGTGTAAACTGGACAGCGTATATCTTTTAATTCAAAGGAAAAAATGAACCACTATAAATCTTCAAGTGTAAACCGGACCTGTGCCTTCTCATATGTAAACTTCACAGTGAATATATCTTCTCGCTTGTGGAACTTTCTTCCGGTTTCTTGCTTTTCAGTCACCTTTGATCTTCAGAAATGTAAATGCAGTGTCAATCGTTATTTTCCGTTTACTTACTTCCTGTTCTTTTATTGTTCTCTCTCTTTAATAATGTTTCTCTCCCACTCAGTAACCCCTTTCGGTTTAGCGGCTGTATTGGCTTTCTTGGGGTTAAATGATAACATTTTTTTCTATCAGTTACATATAGAATACGTCGTCTTCATTCCCTGTAGATGGGTAAGACGACATCCATAAAAATGGGCCACATTTCAGGTATATACCTGCAGACTTAAGATTAATCTAGTTACCTGTCTCTCTTTTGGTACAAGAATAAACAGGATGTATGCCTTCTTAGTGATTCAGGCATGAAACGGAACGTGTATATCACTTACTTCAAATGAAAATGAATCTCTATACACCTTCAAGTGTAAACTGGACCTATGTCTTCTGATGTCTAAACTGGACCGTATGTATCTTTAAATTCAAATGAAAAATGAAGCTCTATCCACCTTTAAGTGTAAACCGGAAATGCATATTCTGAACTGTAAACTGGACGGTGTATACCTTTTAATTCAACTAAAAAATGAACCTCTATCAACCTTTAAGTGTAAACCGGACCTATGTCTTATGATGTGTAAACTGCAACGTATGTATGTTTTAATTCAAATGAAAAATTAACCTTTATCTACACTTAAGTCTAAGCTGGAAATATGTCTTCTGTAGTGTTAACTGGACCGTTTATAGTTTTAGTTCAATTGAAAAATGAATCTCTATCAACCTTTGATCCAAATGTAAATCCGATAAACCGAACCAAGCGTGAACGTTAAAAATTATTGAGACGTTTCCATGAAAATTAGATTTTGTGGATACAATTAATTTTAACATGCAAAATTAAAATAAAATAGAAAAGCTGTAGTTTGATAATTTAACTTCGAATGGAGTACATTAAGACTTTATGCTGCAGTCAAATGTTGTTAATTTATGTGTCCGCTTACGAACATCCTAACGGGTGTGTAAACTAGGTCACGAGATGTCACGGTACAGTCGATAGAGTTATGGACATTTCCATCACGTCGTGGTGACGCCACATGCCGTTGTCTTTGCAAACTGTTTGTACTTATGTTTTGATATCTTTGCTTATATAGATTAAAATCTCGTCCTTGTATGACGATAAACTACGTCCAACAGCAAGGAGGTTTTGAGGAACGTGGAATTGATGGTGTTCTCAGGTCCACCCTGACCAGGGGTGGTAGCACCTTTTAGGGGGTCCAGCTATGGGTAAATAGTTAACCCGGAAACTGAGGTAAAAGACATTATGAAGTGTAAAATTAGGTTTTAATACCAGAAATACTTTGTAAAAAATTATTACCAGAAATAAAGTTTTCAAGGAAAAAAAAAAACTATTACCAACAATATATTTTTGAAAAAAAAATATTATCAGCAATACATGTTTTAAAATAATATTACTAGGTATACATTTTTGAGGAAAAAATATTACCAGAAAAAGATTTTTAACAAAATAAAATATTACCAGGAAAAAAAAGTAGTCCTCATTAAATGACACATTGGTGTTGATATGCCGTAAAAAACAAAAAAGCAAAAACAAAAAAAAAAACAATAGATTAAAATCCAACACCAGAATTTCGTAAAAATTAACTTTTGAATAAAGTAAAAAAAAAAAAAAAAATAGATGGTCTATCTGTCTCGTACCCACAATCAGACTCCGTTCGATCTCGGAGAATTCCTATAATCTTGATATGAGGAGCCTAGCAGGTGTTCACACTGACTTAACAGATCTCCGAGTACATCTGATCTCAGCCTGCGCATTGCCATGACAAGGTATAGTGGTGCCACCAAAAATTACCTTTACATATTACTTTACCATGACGTATTGTCACGTTAGCGTATAGAGATTATTACCGAAAATAATTCAAATACTTTAGGATTTACTTATATATCGAATATATACATATGAAATACGAATTCATTTCCCCACCATCCATTTGTTTTTGCTTCAGAGCGTTCTCCATCATGCCTGTTCAACTGAAGAGAATCATTGATCGGGTACATTTTACAGCTGTGAATTTCCTGTCGTTCTACCATATTGCTTGCTTAAAAAAAATGAAAGTCACGCACTTGAACATGTTTCCAAAATTATAGCATAGATGAATTCGATTGTGCTGAAAACGAGGCTTAATCATTTCGCTCGAAAAAAAAGTGTCATTCGTCTCATAATTATTTAGTTTCCGCTGAATGCCAGAGAAATAAAGCAAGAAAAAAAGAACCAAACAAAAAAAAACGAAACAAAAAACAAAAATAAACTGAACTATAGCGCGCAGATATCACGAGAGGTGAAGAAATTTCTTAATAGCTCCATAGTACGGAGTTTTAACATATATGATCTAATGGATGGCATGATTTCATGCTAGATGACACCACACACACACACACACACAAGATGTTCTGATGGTAATAAAAGAAGCTGAAATGAAGGGACTAAAGATGAATTGCAAGCAGACAGAATGTATGGTTCACAAAGGTGCAGCACAACATGAAAACTGTCCATTGGCGATACCAAAACCAAACAAGATCGACAAATCTGAATATCTGGAACAAAAGACGTCAAGTGGGACACCAAAATGCGAAAGCGTATTGGAATAGCGAAGGGCGTCTTCCAAAACCTAAACAAAATATTAAAAACCAGGAAAATTGCATTAGAAACAATAAAAAGAGTACTGTACTATTATGTAATTTCGGTTCTTTTATGTAACTGTGAATGTTGGACAATGTAGTCGCAGATGAAGCAAAGACTTGAGACTATAGAATTGTAGTCCTACAGAAGGATGCTGAGAATTTCATGAACTGAATATGTGAGCATGTTTTAGAGAAAATGGCAACAAAAATAATATTAGAATTAATATCAGAAAGAGATAGTTTAAATTTCTAGGACAAATAATGAAGAAATAAGTCTTGGAGAAATTGGCCCTCAGAGGGCAAATTAAAAACGGGGGGAGAGAGGAAAGCAGCGAATAGACAGTCTAACAAGATTGTGTAAATGGTTGATAGAACAGGTTTTCTGTGATATACCAAAAAGACAAATTTTACTTAGAGTGCCAAAGGACAGGAAGTTGTGGAGAACCATTATTGTTCACAACCTAGAGGGACACAACATGCAAAAAATGAGAACTGTGTAAATAAAGTTTTGGTACATTTTACAGTAATCTAATATCTATTTGTATGCAGATATTCCCCGTGCAACATTCTGAAAAGACAGGATTCGATACACAGGTGACAACTAGCTTTTCTCTGGCAACTTTGCAAACAATATATCTTTATATGTAGTTACATACTATCCACTGTGTCTCATATTATTAGAAACTTCATGTTTCATCGATACTGAAAATAAGTACTTATTTCAATCTAAAGCTTTGTTTACGGAGTGATGACAGCACACATCTGCGCAGTTAGAACAAAAACCGATTCACACTGCGCACATTACAAATAACTGCCATTTATATGAAATATCATGAATTTTGTAGTCTTACCCTCTCCAAGATATCCACTACCATAACCGGGTATTGAACTCACACTCTTTGAGTCCTGTCACTGGATCTATCTAACGCATTTATCCAATCTGCCATGAGTCCTTGAAGACACATGGCACAGTGGATAAAGGCTTTAGTTAGTGGAGAACTTGGAGAGGGGAATTAACAGAAGATAACTGACAATTGACATCCATTAAACATGGCACGTGGAACTGGAACAGTCTACTCCAGTGAGCGAAATAAAGGGTTCAGTTCGACATTCCAACCACCTGAAGAAAGCCGGAACGTACAACGACCGAAACGTTGCAATAAATATAGCGACAAAAATGAGGACAATAACCCGAATAATGTAAATAATACCTCATCTCAGAAACATAGACAGATACTCAAGACTTAAATATTAAGATAAAACAATATTTAATTACAACCGCAAATAATTGCTTAACAAGAACAATGAAGTAAAAGTTAACCAAAGATAATTAACCATTTCAGTGAATACCTTGTTATTAGAATGGTTCGGATTAATCATCGACACACAATAATTCACACTAATTCGACTGGATAGTTCCACTCATGAGTCACTCAATAATCACTCCAGTCAGTAGCCTGACACCGCTATTTATACACGTGGCAGAAAACATATATTCATATGTCCAGAGTGTCACGCTCGAACCTCGGTGCCGGTACTTACTCATTTTTTCCTATATGACATCAAGCATTAGGGTCGTTCTGTAATTATAATTCTTGATTACAACCTAAGGCTTTTTTTTGTTCAGTACCTACTGACAAACATTAGAAATTTGGAATAATCTCTAATATTGATAAAAGCATTGTCACTAAGTAAGAATAAGTATTTTTTTCCGAATCGGCCTCACCCCATACGAGGCAGTAAAGCCACTAAAAGTTACTGTGTGTGGAAGAAGTAGAACCAGGAACAGTAATAATAAGCGGGAAGAGAAAATAGTAATCCTGAGGACAGTACCTAGCGATTGACATTGCATTTAAATTTTTGAAGGCTAAAGTTGGCTGGAAAGCATGGACCCCGAAGGAATTTCCACAAGCGAGAAGTGCGGGAAAAGTAACTATTAGCATAGAACTTCCGGCTACAGCTAACCAGTTCGACTGTAAATTGATGAGATCTCTAAGCCAGTCTAGTACTGGACTTAAATTCAAAAGCCGTCTAGTGCTTTCTGCATTCTGTTGAGGTTTCTTTTAGACTCAATGAATTACTTAATTATATATATATATATATATATTATTTCTGATGGATGAGCATCTTTATTAAACAGTATATTTATTTCCATCTACTAGCCTAAATATTTGATAAATCCTATTGGAAAAAATATACGGGGCTGGAATGAAAGAAGAACACGGTAAATAACGATTAACATGGCAATAAGCCGGAAGTGAATTCCTCAGGCGGGAAGTACAAGAAAACTATCTGTCAACAGATGAGATGTCGACGCCAGTCTAGTACTGCGCTTAAATTCAAAAAGTCCATGTACCATAGTGACGAGAACATCCGAACTAATTACCACGAAAGTATTTATAGAAAAGGCACCGAGAACCAAACATTGCGGCGTTAGGAAAGCGACTGAAGCCGAGCCGTCAGATCAGGACCGATAATATTGCTGATTCTTCTTTGGATTTTTATCAAGGTAAATAGCAGGGGCACCGGACCATATGCGGCAGCAATATTCTAAGCATGGACGAATAGTAGACATATAGATATGTAAGATAGTTTCTGAAGAGAAAAATTGTCTCGTACGACACAGTGAACCAACTTAGCAGCTGATTCGACTGCTACTACTACCACTACTACTACTACCACTACTACTACTACTACTAAACATATATATATATATCCTTGGAAACCCTCAATTATGAATCTTTGCCGTGCCTTTAATAACCATAAATTTAAAAAAATAAGTTACTCCAAAATTCGCTTCACGAGGAAATGGAACTAATATCTTTGTTTTAATAACAAAATTAAATTCGTAGCTTTTAGCTTCCATTTTTGAAACATGGTTATCCCTGTGTAGCGAAAAACCCATATTTTAAATCAA
>OZ038503.1:28624653-28692153 GCA_964036315.1 Acanthosepion esculentum | reverse complement strand
AATAAAAGCAAAAATACTAAGGAACACCGGATTATTTACCTAACGGGTTCTTTCCTATTTTTCTACATACCTACATATATATATATACATATATACATACATACATATATATATATATATATATATATATATATATATATATATATATATATATATATATATATACACTACATATATGACGTCGCTTACGTCGCGGATGATGCTATTCGAAATAGACGCCTCATATGAGGCCTTTATTTTAATTAAAAGTATGCACTCTAATAACGTTTGAAGTAATTAAAATAACCTCTGATTAAAAATAAACCTAATTATTCTTTAGAAATATCTTTGCTTACATGGCGGCTACGAAACTATGCAGATATTGATCTTCGGAGTGGGTACTAGGTTTTTCGAAAAATCTAAGGCACATTTACAACTAGATGAGCTGATGTTCGTTGCACTTAATGCAAAACAGAGCTCATGTCACCAGGTTTAAGGAGAGTGCTTGATACGTTTCCTGCGGCATTGGCTTCAAACAAACATTGCAAAGAAACATTGAAAAATAAAAACATGATTAACTTCATAATTTTCATCCGATTTTCTTCAAACATGTCGCAAAAACATTGCCATCGTGCATGAAATAAAACTGCTGGGTTTTAGTCCTGCTCACTTCCCTGCGTGTAACAAAAAACACGAAAAACTGTTCAAAAAGCCCGTTTTCAGCCATAACTCCCTAGTTTATCATCCGATGCTTTCCAAATTTGCCATATAAATTACATGTGACACAAAAATTGTCTTTGGTAAGTGTTTGGTTGAGATTATTTCTGTTAAGCGGACGTAATCCGCGAAAAACTAAGTCCAAAATCGGCTTTTGCCGTTAAGCCAATAGTTTCTTAAAATGATTCCATCCTAAAAAAGCATTCGAACAACCTTTGATGCAAACATTTTTTGAGGATTATTGAAGCGTTAAAAGGGAAAAAAATCCCGTAGAACCTCTTATTAACCCCAGCTTTACAGTAAACGTGCGAAGAAGGAAGGGACGTTCATGCGTTTGCTCTTGCAGTTGAACCAAGCTCTGACGCTTCATCCCTGTTTTTGTTTCAGTATTAAAATTGTGAACAGTGCCATGCTATTGAAAATGTATTACGGCCATAGGAAATTTACTGAATATCTAAAACACTGAAACAATTTAAACACGAAAAACGACCTCACAAGAAATAATTTTTTCGATAGAATTTTTTATTAAGAATAATCAAACACTTTCTAAGGACATACCCTAAAAAAGATGACGGGTGGAGAGTAGCTTAGTATACCAACGGATTATGCATGCGGCCGAGGATGCAGGCAGATATTTCTAGTCAGAGTTGTACGGGTATTCAGGGAGTGCCGGTATACAGCTAGATGTAATGTAATGTGTTGCGACTAGTTTGAAATGTCAAACTAGTCACAAGACATTACATTGCAACTAGACATATGGTTCTGTTGCGAATATTTCTGTCTTTCACGAATTACAATAGGATCATAGAGTCATAGAATCGTATCATGAGCTTAATACCTGCGTCTGCCATTCCGCGACCGCTATCGTCACATAACAGAATATCACCTTTGATTGTTAAATATCTGTTTAAGTGTCCAGATAAACACACTGAAGATGGCTCATGTGAGCTGAAAGCTTAGATCAAGAAACAGGTTAATAAAAGAATATCCAAATGTTGAACAATTTAGTCGTTATTTTCACCCGACATTAAAATAAATAAACGAAGTTTAGAACGGCTCATAATCAAATATAATACACATTCATTGTCTGTTATAGTTAAAAATATATGTCTGTACATATATATATATATATATATATATATATATATATATATAGGCGACAGGACGCAAACTTCAGGCGCTCTGACGATTGCGTCCAGCATGGAACAGCCTGTCGCCTCTAAGTGTTGACTTCAATGTTCAATTTTATATTTATATTTACGCTCTATCCTGATATTGAGCATTTTATCCCATAAATATAGCACACCTTATAACTATAGGGCACTTCACGGCCGTTTCGTCCTATTTTGGGCTCTCATCAGCAGTGAGCATCTACTAACGAGAATTGAACCCGGAACGTTACCCTATGCTGCAAACCTCATACCCACCAGACCAACGTGTCTCGGTGATAATGCTGTAACAAACTACATTCGATATAGCGCTAGCTTTTCACACATTCCGTCATATGATCTCCCCAAGTCTACCGAGACCCGTTGGTACAATGGGTAGGACGCTTGCCTTGTATCGTAACGGTCCGGGTTCGATTCTCGGGAGTGCGATGCCAAAAATAGGACGAAACGGCCAACCAGTTGAAGATTCTTCTAAACTAGATTAATTTATTATTGATAATTCTCTCTCTCTCCACATATATATATATATATATATATATATATATATATATATATATATATATATATATATATATATATATATATATATAACCAAATTCATGTAAAATAAATCTCCTTCTCCCAAAGTCATGTAAAATCATCGCCTTTTCCTAAAAACAAATAAATATGAGCACAAAAAAAAACATTGGCCACCGGCGAGAATCACTATTAACGTGACTGTAGAGTGATAGAATCTTTGACGTTACAATGGAAAGTTTGATGATGGTTCTGCGAGCTTATAGATGTAGATTTGCTACATGAACTAAGGAAAATAATCGATAAAAATGATATAAGCTTCTATAGTGCCGAAGGTCTCATAGTCCTAATAAACTGTAACAGACAACTACAAACAAAACTAAGAATATAATCATAACATTTTAAATACATATATATAGGATTCGACAAAGACGTAAAAACAAACCAAAGATAAGTAGATTTCCTAGAAGAAAACTTATATATCAACCATATAGTAAAAACCAAACGACAAACCATTTTATGGATACACATCTTCCAACCACCCGCCAGTCATTAATCAGAGAGTCCCCACAATCAATTATCTGACAGTTGTTCTAATGAAGCAATCTGTGACTAAAGCCAAAAAATGTTTATGAAACAGTCCTAAAAGATAGTGAATTTTCGGTAACACTCGTATACTCACCACACAGTATAAAAAGCCAACAGAAAAGAAACATTAAGAAACATGTCTAAACTTTTCAGAGCCACATCAAACGTTGTGTCACGAATGCGAGATACTGTAATCGTGCAACACCCTCCCCGGCTGTCCAATATATCCAACACCACGGCTGTTCACTGAAGTGACCGCTTGAAACCAGAGCTAACCTTATCTTACATTATGATTTAAGTTTGATCATAAGGCAGGTACGATCGAATCGTCGCAGGTATCTTCGTGTTGGGACGGTACAAGCAGGACGATGACATACAAGATAAAATATCACTCGAATAAATTGGACAAAAGTAAATACTGTTTTTATATCAGTCCTCCGTACAATAATTGATTATATTAGAGTTCGCATGCAATTAATTATCAGCCCAGCCCGCATCTAAATTGGAATTGTATCTATCGTCGACATGAAAAGAAAATCTGCTTTATGTTGTTGGCAAAATTTGACACACGGCTGAAATCATAGGCTTTCTCTTCGGCAGATAATCACGTGGACCTTTCACTGTCTCTTCTGCTCCGATTCGACTCCTACTGCCGAATTCCCATTTCCTAATCTCTCATATTATTACCGCTCACTAAACCTCCTCAGTGAGCGTGGGCGGCTTATCAACCCGCCTCCTGTCCCGAATCTCTTTCGACCAGGAGAATCAAGTCCAAATTCGTTATTTACGAAAATGAAGTTTCCGCTTTACAGCTTGCATTTGCAGCTGTGTGTCAATCAACATCGCCCTTTGTTCAAAATTGCTCGACATACAATTCAAGTCGTTTATGTGTGACTTAAATCGTCAATTTTTCCCACGGGTTTTTGGTATTAACCCTTCTTATCCAATGTCTCTCTGCGCATAACACTTTCTTATGTTTTAATAAAACTTTCTTCCGTTTTTACCGCGGCAACGACAAGTAGTATCACACTACTATTATCTCTTAACAACCGCGAGTATTTAAGCAGGTAATGGTGATTTAGTGATGAGCAATTATTTGAGCGACTTTGGGAAAGAGGAAATTGTTATGACCTGGCGACAAGATCAGAGCTTTTCCGAAACAGCACGCTTTCTGGAGTTATCACGTTCAGTTCTGATGAGTGCCTTTCGGCAATGGTTTGAGGAGATCACGATTCACGAAAACGCCGAAAAGGCATTAGACACCCAAGATGTATACAGTGGAGCGCTGAAACAGTTCCCGACCCGAACATGAATCTTTATCTGTTGCAATAAAATGTACATGTTATTCAATATATTTATACTCCAGTTACAAATACTTTGCGCATCATTTTCCAGAATAAAATTCGAGCTGATATTTCTCAAACACCCAAAGAAAATATTTTTTTATTATTTAACATCGGGTCATTTACATTCTACAAACTGCATCATTAGTTAAACCATTGATTTTTCTTCAGATTTCTATTATTTCAAACTTAAAAATATTTGCAGATTTTCTTATTTGTTCTTGGAGATTTTCTTAAACGAAAAAAAAGAGATCTTGCATATTACGAGCGTCGGATGAAAGGTTCAAAGATTGACCAAGATATTCCTGTGATTAAATGAGGTTTATTTTTTAACATCGTCCCCCTTACAGGTTCTAGTAACATTCGTCGTAACATTTTTGCCGTAGGAACACTCATCTCTGGAATTTTCGCCGTAGAAAAGGTTACCGTATAGCATTTTTGCCGTAAGACAATTTCGCCACATTTTTTTTTTTTGCGAAGTACCTTGTTATCAAGTATATCTGGCTCACACTACTGTTATTTCGATTTAAACATTTTAATAGGCGAAGTTATAAGATCAAAACCCTCCATCATTCATCCTCGTCAGTGAGGAGCGCATAAAATTTCAACATGACGCCAGAACCTGCGTGCTTTTACCGACAGAGGAGCTTTTCGTTTTTTTACTGCTTGTCGGAATTCTCCATTTCATAATGTGTGACGTCATTTGTTTACATTTGGATACGAATCGAGCAGATATGAATATACGAAAGAAAATCATGGAGAATTGTGTTTAAAAACAGTAAATTCGACCTTGCTAACCGAACGCTCCTCTGTGGACCAATCGGTTAAGGCACGTCAGGTTATATGACGGTTCCGTATAGGATACAGGTTCGATTCCTGTCGGAGGACGCATATTTTCTATAAAAAATTCTCGGACATTCAGGCCGGTAAATGTTGTTAATACTGTTTATTATAAACAGAGCATTTAGTTAAATATTTGTATCGATAAAAAGAACGTACAAACATAAAAAAAATGTCTTTAAAAATTTGTCGGACTTTGTCCATTTCATGAAAATGTAATTAAAATATTTTAAAAATTCTATTAATAATATTCTGGCGTGTACATCGGTTAAGATGCTAACTAGAAGTTAGGAGTGTAGATCGCATACCAAATTATATTGATGACATGTAGATATAAGGCCAAAGTAGCACCGGATTTGTGTGCTTGGGCAATGTCCTGATGAAACAAGACCACAGACCTTGGTGTTTGGTCCTGAAAGCCTTTTGTAACTGCCTCAGCAACTAAGCTTAATACTCTCCGTTGATGTTGTGTTTCTTCTGAGCATGAATAATAAACAAGCTGCCTATTGCATCCCCAAAAACTTGAGGCTAACACTCTCCTGTAGATAAAACTACCTTGGTCTTCTTTGTAGGAGGTGATGAAGTGTCGGTGTCTCTTTGTCTTTGGCTCAAGGTGATGACCGGAACATTCATCTTGTATTAGGAAACATTCATAGAAACCCACTGGGTCCACCTTAAACAGTGTCGTATATCCAGTAGAAACATAACAATATTATTTTACCCTACTATAAAAAAAATCAAATTTTAATAATGTTGTAAATAGGAAAGATTGACAGACATGCACATATAGAAAGTAAGAAGTAGTTTCTTCCGCTGAATAATATGGCACACGCTTGAGAACACAGACTAATGTGATAAACAGTTAATCGGTAACTTCACGATATTTAACCGAGACGGTATGTGGCACAAGGCCGGTTTTTAACATGGAGTATTCCAAGCGCGTAGGATCGGGCAAAAATTGCCCGTAGACCCCTTATACGGCGAAGTTTCCTACGGGTCGGGTAGCTGTCAACCACCCCAGACGAGACTCTGGTCTTCGGCATAGACTCGTCTGAGTCCCACTCCGTCCGAAGGCAGAGAGTCTATTAGCAGAGTTAACTGTTAACGTTAACGGTTCGGTATTTACTGAACATCCTCACGAGGCAGGATGCGGCGCAAGGCCATTTTTAATGCGGGACGGATCCAAATCCCCCGTAGACCCCGTAATAACAGGGATCGGGTTTGTCTACCTCCGCAGACGAGACTCTGCCTTCTGACATACGCTCGTCTGTAGGTTCCTCTCCGCCCGAAGTCAGAGAGTTCGAGGAGCAGAGTTAACGCTAACTGCTCGCTATTTAACAACCTCTCCACAAGGCAGGATGCGGCACAAGGCCCATTATACGTGGGGCTTACCCTACTATAAAAAAATAAAATTTTAATAATGTGTCGAAATAGGAAAGATTGACACACATACACATATAGAAAGTAAGAAGTAGTTTATTCCGGTGAATAATGTGGCACACGCTTGAGAACACAGACTAATGTGATAAACAGTTAATGTTGTTAATACTGTTTATTATAAACAGAGCATTTACTTAAATATTTTTATCTATAAAAAGAACGTATAAATATAAAAAATATCTTAATATATATATATATTATTCAGTTGTATGGATATGAGTTTGTGACCCTGGGTTTCACGCTTTTGTGACCATCAGGCAAAAACATTTGTCTGTTGATTGCAAAAGCTGAAACTCATGGTCACAAGCTCATATCCATACAACTGAATATGTTAGCTCTATCACTGATATTGACAGCTTTTCCCTAAGTACTGCACATACAAAATAATATATATATATATATATATATATATATATATATGAAGAAATATAGTTGCAAGGTGAGCTATATTTATGGGATAAAGTGCTCAATATCAGAGGTAGAGCGTATGAAAATAAAATTATAAAAGTGAGCATTGAAATTAACACTCAGAAGCGACAAGCTGTTTTACACTAGACGCCATCGTCAGGCCTCCTGACGATAGCGTCTAGCATGAAACAAGATTTCGCCTCTGAGTGTTGAAGTCAACGTTCACTTTTATATATATATATATATATATATATATATATATATATATATATATATATATATATATATGAACTAAAGGAAATATATATATATATATATATATATATATATATATATATATATATATATATATATATTTCCTTTAGTTCAAAGGGTCCTTTAGTCAACGAGATTCTACGGTCTTTCGTAAGCTGCATTTTTTGTGCTTCGCCAGGGCTACATGCAGCCTTTGCATCCAGAGATCTCCTCGACTGGCTGCCAAACAAGGCTGAAGAGGGCTATTAATTCTAATATTTAGCCCATAGCTGGGGAGATAAAAGATGTATTCACACCTTCCACAATGGTTTTCCTACGTAAGTGAATGTAACGAGCTCGACTGGAATTCGAACTCGGCTCACAAATCTATCATTCTAAGTCGCTATCCATTATATCAAGTGCACATCTTGAGTGTTTGTGCGTAAAGGCTGTTTCACATTTTTTAAATTTGATGTGCAGTTATCTTTATCTATATCTCAGTTGTAAAGATACACGTTAAGAATGCTTTCGCTTCCCCTTGCGAATGTACAAAATTCTCGGGCAAAAATCAAGGACCGCAAATGATAGAGTAACAGAAATTGCATTTATTGTAAGCTAAAATGATAACATTTTAGCATCTACAACCATTTACTTTCAAACAAGAACCAAAAATGTCAAGTGGAGCTCAGGATACCCGCCGTTCAATTGCAGGCACTTTTGAATATAAAGTTGTTGATAACGCGTGCACATTCCTCCTGGATTATCGCTTGAATCTTCTCAGTGATGGCTGCCCTCGTTGCAGCACTGGTGCGAGTGTTGCCCTGGTAGATGTTGTCCTTGAGGAACTCCCCGAGGAAGAATTCTGGTGATGGGTCCCACTTCAGTTTTGTGGCTCATGAGACGCTTCCCAAACATTTCAACGAGCCATGCCGTGGTAGAGTGCGAGAAGGAGCAGCATCCTGTTGAAATTACTGTTCCTCCTCATCAAGGTCCTCACCCTCCTCAAGCTTTCTCCATCTGAGAGGCTGTTGCTTTGTTGCTACAATTGTGAATTACCCTGTATGTATGATATAGAATCCATGAATATGGCACCTTTGGAATGTGACTGAAAACCATTATTTGGATTCTCCCAATACTTGTGAATGACATTTGATAGACGGGACTCTTCCGAAGTCGTCGATGTCTTTGTTAACATGAAAACACAATGTGACCGAGGGTTTGCGCGTACGGGCGTTGCCCAAACTGTTGATCACGCCAGATAATGCGATCTCTCCCAGAAACTGTTACACAAACCCGCTCAGCATATTTGTAGTATAAACCAATTGTGGGCTGTGTGAATATTGAAAAAACAGAAATGGGCTTGATTATAGACGTCTACAGCAGGGATTGGCAAGTCGTCCGAGCAGACGGCTCTGTTCGGAAACGAGTACCTGGTATATATTTATATAAAATTTCTTTTAACTGCGACCAAATTAAAAATCTATTTCTGGGAATATTTTTCCTTGAAGAAGTCTATAGCTGGTAATATTTTTTTTCAAAGAATGTATAACTGTTTGTATCCCTGGTACTTTTTTTTAAAGTATTGCTGATAATAATTTTTCCTACAAAAATTATTGCAGGTAATATATTTCTTATTACAAAGTATTTCTGGCATTAAAACCTATTTTTACACAAGTCTGGGCGTCAACTATTTGCCCATAGCTGGGACCCTAAAAGGTGCTACCACCCCGGGTCAGGGGGTCCTGAGAACGCCAGCAATTAAGAGGTGGTTCCAAGATCCTCAAAACCTCCTGATCGGAGGCCTTGCTGAAGGGCGTAGTTTATCGTCTTACCCAGGACGCGGATGTAGTTTATCGTCATACCCAGGACGGATATATATATATATATATATATATATATATATATATATATATATATATATATATTTATATATATATATATATGTGTGTGTGTGTGTGTGTGTGTGTGTGTGTGTGTGTGTGTGTGTGTGTTTCTTGGTACACACAAATTTTGTTTTCTCAAAATCTATTTCTGGTAATATTTTTTCCTCAGAAAGATATAGCTAGTAATATTATTTAAAAAAATCTATTGCTGGTAATAGTTTTTTTCCTTGAAAACCAAATGTGGGCTCTGTGGTTATTGAACAAGCAGAAATGTGCTTGAACAGGCGTCTACAGCAGGGATTGGCAAGTCGTCCGAGCAGATGGGTGTGTTCGGAAACGTGTACCAGGTATATATGTATAAAGTTTCTTTTAACTGCGAGCAAATTACATTGAAATCGTGCAATTATTCTTACTTTATTGACAGGTATTTCACACATCCAGCGCCATTTAATATTTACTTGTAATTTCGGGTTGACTACATAGAAGTAAGTATTCGGTTTCATGTCTCTTGCTACTTTCACTAATTGGCCAATTTTCATAACTTTTTCGCGATCTAGTCTCTTGTTTACTGATTAAGGCGACATCAAATTGCATGGTTCAGTAGTTGGAAACTTTATAGATATTGTGACCAATTAACTAGACGATGTGGGAAAATGGATCTGCACATTGACAAGCTTGAAATTTGTTTGACAGCCTCTACATATCGAAGCGTCGGTTCCTGCTAGAATTGGCCAATTAAGGAACTCACTTTGATTGAATAAAACGTTTTTATTTGATATTTCAGTATGAAATACAGAAATACTGAGTTACGAAATTGGGTTTCTGCTTTTTTTCTCTGTCGCGTTTCCATCCAGGGCGTGGGAAATCATGGCTCTCCGCAACTTCTAATCAGCTGTGGTTCTTCGTAAGTAATGTCGTTTCGATATATCTCCCAATTCCTATTCTTCTATCCATTTACACAATAGATGACTCGCAGGTTTACCCTTGAACGTTTTACCTCCAGTATGGGCTGTGAGTGTTAGATTCGCGAAGCCCTCTTTCCTCATAAAATTTCATATAAATTTCACCTATTTCTTTTTGATACTATGTATAATTGCCCTTTTTATTTATATTTTCCTTCGTTATTCACATTTTCCAACTATTGTATTCTCAGCAACCTTGAGGAACATCTCTGCTGTCAAGTCTCCTCTTCATCTGTTAGATGGCCAATTGGGAATTTCAGGTGATATAAGCTTGACCTTGCGGATAATGGCTCACTATTTTAACTTGGAGTGCCGAGTTCAAATTCCAGTTGGGTTCTTTACATTCACTCACGCGCAAATACCCTTGGAAAATGTACGAATTCCCTCTTTTCCCCCAGCTATGAATTAATAAGACTAATAATATACTATAATTTCTTGAATCAAACTATATTCTAAAATATATCTTCAAAAAAACGCAACATTAAACACACATTTCACTGCCTGTAGTAATTATGTCTACACAAATAAGTATATGCACAAAAGCTGAGTATCATCTACCATGTATTCAATTGTGAAAGTAGAATAACACATATAGACGACAATTTATCCATCGCACCCTGTATGTGCACAAAAGCTGAGTGTCATCTACCATGTATTCAATTGTGAAAGTAGAATAACATATATAAACGACAATTTATCCATCGCACCCTGTATGTGCACAAAAGCTGAGTGTCATCTACCATGTATTCAATTGTGAAAGTAGAATAACATATATAGACGACAATTTATCCATCGCATCCTGTACATGAACAAAAGCTGAGTATCATCTACCATGTATTATATTGTGAAAGTAGAATAACATAAATAGACGACAATTTATCCATCGCTCTCTGTATGTGCACAAAGGCTGAGTATCATCTACCGTGTATTCAATAGTGAAAGTAGAATAACATATATAAGCGAAAATTTATCAATCGCTCTCTGTATGTGCACAAAAGCTAAGCATCATCTGTAAATGGTGGTTGATCTTCATTCTTCAGCAAGCATAATGAGTATGCGTGGTCTATGTCAGGGTTCAGCAATCTTTTGCTAACTATGTGACGACTTATAGTTTTAAAATTATTCGGTATGCCAACAGCACACTTATTTTTATACAAGTCAATGTCAATATACCTGTTCTACAATATATTTTATATAGTAATATATAGTATATATACTTTAGTATATATTAAAATAGAAGCAGCTAAATATCTTCTTTGTGTTGTAGTAGTTATTGGTTCAGACTTCTTGATGTCATTTACGGCTGCGTGTCATTGAAATTTCTTGGAGTGCCACGTGTGTCACGAGTGCCGTAGGTTTCCGGCCGTTGGTCTATGTAATCGAGGTAACGATATTTCGTCTTTTATTCCTTTTCTAAACGTTTGTTTCTATTCAACTAAGACTGGTTCTCCATGTCGGCAGGGGCTTCAGAATAGGCCGACTGCACCTCTGCAGAGGTGAAAGACAATAAACTCTATCCAACAGCATGGCCTCTGACCAAGAGATTTTGAGGAGCGTGGAACCACCTCTTAATTGCTGGTGTTCCCAGGTCCACCCTGACACGGGGTGTTGGCGCCTGTTAGGGTCCCAGCTTTGACCAAATAGTTAACGCCCAAACTGGGGTCAAAACAAGTGTTGAAATAATAGATTTTAATACAAGCAATACATCTTTTGGAAGAACATTACCAGCAATATATTTTTGAAGGAAAAATATTACCAGAAATACATTTTTTTTTAAATATTACCAACAATACATTTTTGGAAAAAAATTACTAGCAATAAAATTCTTTTTGGCATTAAATGAACCGTTGAGGTTGATATACCGTAAAACAAAACAAATCAAACCAAACCTAAGATTGGCTTGATAGTGTGAATTTTATTATTTGGGTTGGTTCAGCGCTGATGCCATTTCAGTCGAATGTAGGTGTTTATTTTAATTTTTAGGTGGGTAGAATAGATTTTGAAATTATTATCAGTCGTTTCGTTTTGGGATGTCTTTGCGGCTAAATCTGCTTTGTCATTTCCTCTAATTTCTATGTGGTTTGAGATCATTTCCTTTAATTTCTATGTGATTTGATATCATTTCCTCTAATTTCTATGTGATTTGAGATCATTTCCTCTAATTTCTATGTGATTTGAGATCATTTCCTCTAATTTCTAAGTGATTTGAGATCATTTCCTCTAATTTCTATGTGGTTTGAGATCATTTCCTCTAATTTCTATGTGATTTCAGATCATTTCCTCTAATTTCTATGTAGTTTGAGATCATTTCCTCTAATTTTTCTGTGCTTTGAGATCCTTTCCTCAAATTTTATGTGGTTTTAGACCATGTCCTCTAATTTCTATGTGGTTTGATGCAGGCGCTCACTCCGAACTGAAAATCGGTGAATTCAGTCAGTAAATGCTGTTTTAGAAACGTAGTTGAGTGTACTGAAGATGTCCACTGTTTTCTTTAAAAAGAAGAACAAGTTGTATCTATGGATGACGATCACATTGAAAACGACGAAGGTATAAAACCACTTTCCCCCAAAAATGACTGATAAGAGGCTAGTAAAATTACATTACTAACCTCTCACTTCTTCTTGATTCCTTGGTGAACATAGGGGCGTAACAACACCTCTCCCACGGACGTGGTAACAGACGATCCTCTTCAGCTTGGCCCATGTCGTGCCGGCTTGCCTTCACCTCTGCGTCAACACTTCTGTGCTATGTCTGTTTTGGTTGACCAACTTTTTGCTTCCCTTGTGGATTTCAGTCAAGGGCCTGCCTGGTGACATTAGAAACAGGCTTGCGGATTGTGTACGCCGGCCTATCCCCATTTCCGTTTCTTGATGTCAGTCTCGATTGGGGCGTGTCTGGTCCTGTTCCACAGTTGGTCGTTGGAAACGATTTCCGGCCACCTGATATTAAGGATGTTCCTGAGACATCAGCTCTATCGCTCATTCGATATGAAATGTTTAAATGAGACCCGTTACTTAGTTCCACCAGTTCAGACGTTCACAATTAGAACGCGATATGTCACAGAGTTTGAAAAAAAAGTGTCCACCGTGTATAAAAAATATTCGGGCGTATATATAAATCACGTTGACATTCCCAGTGAACTATTTCACCCATTGTCACGTAGACAGGGTCGAAACATCACCGTTTCCTTCGTATTCGATTGCAAAGATCGAAGCTAAAATCTCTCCAGAACTGTCATTTTGTTGACCAAACTCATGAGAGAATCCTTCCTCGACCACTACATTCTTAATCTCTTCATATCTGGAAGTCATACCATTATCTATCATACATATCCTCATAATATCCCCTTCTTGCCTCTTAAGCTTACAGCTTCATTCAGTAACTTTATTTAGCGTTTCAAGGACCTTGTACAAGTTGAGCATTTTTTATGAGCCATATCCCTTCCTAACGTAGGAGATCATGTCTCTCCACCTCCCTCTATCCCTTGCAGCTCTTAACAAGTTCCTTCCCTCTGCCACCTCCCCCAGACCATGTTCTGTCAGCCACCTGCTCAAGCTCGTCAGGTATGCCACGCGCTGCTATCCCTTCTCTCTTTCCCTCTATTTGACCTGTGAGTATCGGATTCTCAAGGCCCTCCTTCCTCATTATGTGGCCCAGAAACTTTAGCAACCTCTTTCTGATGTTAAGTATAAGGATCCTCCTTGTTTGCAACATATTTAAGACATCATTGTTGCTCATATGCTCGGCCCATGATATCCTCAGCATCCTTCTGTAAAACCACATCTCCATCGCCTCGAGTCACTTGAGGAAATCGTCCAATATTCGCTGGTATAAAAAAGGACATATGTCACTTAACAGCTCAGTATTGTTTTCTTTGTTACCAAAGAAATCCTCCTGTCTCGCAATACTCTGCCCAGCTTTTGGAATGCGTCCTTGGCCATCCCAATACATCTACGGATCTCAGTGTCGCACTTACCGTAAAGAAGGACATATGTCACGTAACAGCTCAGTATTCTTTTCTTTGTTACCAAAGAAATCCTCCTGTCTCGCAATACTCTGCCCAGCTTTTGGAATGCGTCCTTGGCCATCCCAATACATCTACGGATCTCAGTGTCGCACTTACCGTAAAGAAGGACAGATGTCACTTAACAGCTCAGTATTCTTTTCTTTGTTAGCAGAGAAATCCTCCTGTCTCGCAATACTCTGCCCAGCTTTTGGAATGCGTCCTTGGCCATCCCAATACATCTACGGATCTCAGTGTCGCACTTACCGTAAAGAAGGACAGATGTCACGTAACAGCTCAGTATTCTTTTCTTTGTTACCAAAGAAATCCTCCTGTCTCGCAATACTCTTCCCAGCTTTTGGAATGCGTCCTTGGCCAGCCCAATACATCTACAGATCTCAGTGTCGCACTTACCGCAAAGAAGGACATATGTCAAGTAACAGCTCAGTATTCTTTTCTTTGTTACCAAAGAAATCCTCCTGTCTCGCAATACTCTGCCCAGCTTTTGGAATGCGTCCTTGGCCATCCCAATACGTCTATGGATCTCAGTGTCGCACTTACCGTAAAGAAGGACAGATGTCACTTAACAGCTCAGTATTCTTTTCGTTGTTACCAAAGAAATCCTCCTGTCTCGCAATACTCTTCCCAGCTTTTGGAATGCGTCCTTGCCCATCCCAATACGTCTACGGATCTCAGTGTCGCACTTACCGTAAAGAAGGACAGATGTCACGTAACAGCTCAGTATTCTTTTCTTTGTTACCAAAGAAATCCTCCTATCTCGCAATACTCTGCCCAGCTTTTGGAATGTGTCCTTGCCCATCCCAATACATCTACAGATCTCAGTGTCGCACTTACCGCAAAGAAGGACATATGTCAAGTAACAGCTCAGTATTCTTTTCTTTGTTACCAAAGAAATCCTCCTGTCTCGCAATACTCTGCCCAGCTTTTGGAATGCGTCCTTGGCCATCCCAATACATCTACAGATCTCAGTGTCGCACTTACCGCAAAGAAGGACATATGTCAAGTAACAGCTCAGTATTCTTTTCTTTGTTACCAAAGAAATCCTCCTGTCTCGCAATACTCTGCCCAGCTTTTGGAATGCGTCCTTGGCCATCCCAATACATCTACAGATCTCAGTGTCGCACTTACCGCAAAGAAGGACATATGTCAAGTAACAGCTCAGTATTCTTTTCTTTGTTACCAAAGAAATCCTCCCGTCTCGCAATACTCTGCCCAGCTTTTGGAATGCGTCCTTGGCCATCCCAATACATCTACGGATCTCAGTGTCGCACTGACCGTAAAGAAGGACAGATGTCACTTAACAGCTCAGTATTCTTTTCTTTGTTACCAAAGAAATCCTCCTGTCTCGCAATACTCTGCCCAGCTTTTGGAATGCGTCCTTGGCCATCCCAATACATCTACAGATCTCAGTGTCGCACTTACCGCAAAGAAGGACATATGTCAAGTAACAGCTCAGTATTCTTTTCTTTGTTACCAAAGAAATCCTCCCGTCTCGCAATACTCTGCCCAGCTTTTGGAATGCGTCCTTGGCCATCCCAATACATCTACAGATCTCAGTGTCGCACTTACCGCAAAGAAGGACATATGTCACTTAACAGCTCAGTATGCTTTCCTTTGTTACCAAAGAAATCCTCCCGTCTCGCAATACTCTGCCCAGCTTTTGGAATGCGTCCTTGGCCATCCCAATACATCTACGGATCTCGGTGTCGCACTTACCGCAAAGAAGGACATATGTCACTTAACAGCTCAGTATTCTTTTCTTTGTTACCAAAGAAATCCTCCCGTCTCGCAATACTCTGCCCAGCTTTTGGAATGCGTCCTTGGCCATCCCAATACATCTACGGATCTCAGTGTCGCACTTACCGTAAAGAAGGACAGATGTCACTTAACAGCTCAGTATTCTTTTCTTTGTTAGCAAAGAAATCCTCCCGTCTCGCAATACTCTGCCCAGCTTTTGGAATGCGTCCTTGGCCATCCCAATACATCTACGGATCTCAGTGTCGCACTTACCGTAAAGAAGGACAGATGTCACGTAACAGCTCAGTATTCTTTTCTTTGTTACCAAAGAAATCCTCCTGTCTCGCAATACTCTGCCCAGCTTTTGGAATGCGTCCTTGGCCATCCCAATACATCTACGGATCTCAGTGTCGCACTTACCGTAAAGAAGGACAGATGTCACGTAACAGCTCAGTATTCTTTTCTTTGTTACCAAAGAAATCCTCCCGTCTCGCAATACTCTGCCCAGCTTTTGGAATGCGTCCTTGGCCGTCCCAATACGTCTACGGATCTCATTGTTAATAAATAGCAGTATTTAATGCCGTTTCCAACCTAACCGCTTTTTCCAAACGCCTTGTTTATTAAAAATGATTTTCCACCCTGTCATTTATTATTCCTTTATTTATGTCATTTATTATTCCTTTATTTATGTCATTTATTATTCCTTTATTTATGTCATTTATTATTCCTTTATTTATGTCATTTATTATTCCTTTATTTATGTCATTTATTATTCCTTTATTTATGTCATTTATTATTCCTTTATTTATGTCATTTATTATTCCTTTATTTATGTCATTTATTATTCCTTTATTTATGTCATTTATTATTCCTTTATTTATGTCATTTATTATTCCTTTATTTATGTCATTTATTATTCCTTTATTTATGTCATTTATTATTCCTTCGTTATTAACTTTCATGAATTCCTCAAACTCCATTATGACTCCAGCTTTTATTCCAAATTAACCTTTTATTCCAAACTCCATTTTTATTCGAAACCCTTTTATTGCCACCTGACTTTCTATTCCGAGCCCCTTTTATTACAACCACGACTTTTATTCTAAAAAACCCTTTTATTAAACCCATTCCTTTTATTCCAGACTCCCCTTTTATTACAACCACGTCGTCTATTAAAACTTCTCCCTATTATTCCAAATTCCTCTTTTATTACAACCCCCAATTTAATTCCAACGTCCGCTTCTATTCCAACCTTCCTTTTTATTGCAATTCCATTTTTTATTCTAATCTACACTTTCATCTTAATCTGCCTTTTTATTACAACTACACCTTTTATTCCAAGCCCCGTTTTTCCAACATCCCCTTTTATTTCAAACTCCTCTTTTACTGTAACCTATCTTATTCCAAATTCCCCTTTTATTCCATCGTACTCTTCTATTCGGTACTAAGCAAAGAATACTTGCAGGCGAGGTTGTGTTAACACTAAACAAATCTACAGAGAAAGTATTAAAAATCTCATGAGTTTGGTTTGGTTTGGTTTACGGCATATCAACCTCAATGGGTTATTTAATGCCGACAAAATTTTTATTGCTGGTAATGTTTTTCTTCAAAAATCTATTTATGGGAATCTTTTTCCTTGAAGAAATCTATAGTTGGTAACATTTTTTTCAAAGAATGTATAGCTGTTTGTATTGCTGGTGCTTTTTTTTTTTAAAGTATTGCTGATAATAATTTTTCCTTAAAAAATTATTGCTGTTAATATTTTTTTTTATTACAAAGTATTTCTGCTATTAAAAACTATTTTTACACATGTTTGGGTGTCAACTATTTGCACATAACTGGGACCCTAACAGGTGCTACCACCCCTGGTCAGGGTGGACCTGGGAACACCAGCAATTAAGAGGTGGTTCCACGATCCTCAAAACCTCCTGATCAGTGCCCTTGCTGTTGGATGTAGTTTATCGTTTTACCCAGGACGCGGATGTAGATTATCGTCATACCAAATCCTAATGTACATGGGAAGCATATTACCATGCCCCCGGGCTTTTCTCTCTTTGCCACTGTAATCAAGCACTCAAATCTGTCGCCTGAGGCGTTCCCAAAGGGTTAATGCTTGCTTTCCACGAATAAACACTACGGGGGCAGCTATTAAAGTAAAGTGATTAGCACTCCTCTCAATCAATCAGTCACTCAGCCGATATAAAGCCCACGTGCTCATTATCGAAAAGCCGCGCCCTACACGGCGTTTCGTGTGATGTGTGCGTGTGTTTACGGAGGATGGGGGGGTCTTCGGGAGAATGCAAGGGAAAGCGGCAACTTTGTTATTGAATATTTTGACAAGTCGGTACGCTATTAGCCTCCGGATACTTCAAATCAACAAAGTTGGAAGACCAAAGCAACGCAGCTGAGTTGTGTCTCAGTGCAATCTAGAAGGTTAATGAAGTCGAGATGATTTCCCACCCTTCAGTTTTAAAAGTTGATTAGCGAAAGCGCCAGGTCACCACGTACGGGCTTGTTTGACCTGAAAGGTTGTTGGTCAGTACCTTGTGAAATTAATAACGACCCAACACAAATTGGACACTAAAAAGTGCCACTGACAAAATTTAAATTGGAATTGACACAATGGAGCTAATTTCGTATGCTGTCTACCGCGATGTGTGTATCATAGATTCAGGTTTACCACATTGTTTAGAATGCAGTGAGCATTACATCTTTCGAAATGAATTTAAGGAATAACAGGTTGCTCAGAAAATAATTTTGGATTTTAGAAATAAACACCTGAACATCAATACATTTCCGAAATCCATCTACAAGGTTATTTATTCATTTACTATTAAAAGTTATGACGTCAAGAAATATTCGAATGCATTTTATGCATTTTCTTTGCAATGGAATGTCTTTTGGCTCAGAAAATTGTCAAGATGCTTGAAAAATGAATTTTGTTTTGGGTTGTTTTTTTGTTTTGTTTTATGGCATATCAATCACAATGGGATATTTAATGCCGATAAGGTTTTTAGTACTGGTGATATTTGTTTCAAAAAAGTATTGCTGGTCGTATTTTTTTCACAAAAGATATTACTGATAATATTTTTCTTTTTCAAAAGAAAAATATTATCAATACCAATATCAAATGTACTACTGGTAAGAATATATTACTGCTGACTTTTTTTTCAAACAAGGTATTAATGATAATATTTTTCTGTTTCAAAAATGTAATACTGGTAAGAATGTATTGCTGGTAATATTTTTTCAAAAATGTATTAATGATAATATTTTTTTTTCAAAAATGTAATACTGGTAAGAATGTATTGCTGGTAATATTTTTTCAAAAATGTATTACTGATAATATTATTCTTTTTCAAAAATATAATACTGGTAAGAATGTATTGCTTGTAATATTTTTTTTAAATGTATTACTGATAATATTATTCTTCTTCAAAAATGGACTACTGGTAAGAATGTATTGCTGGTAATGTTTTTTCAAAAATGCATTACTGATAATATTCTTCTTCTTCAAAAATGGACTACTGGTAAGAATGTATTGCTGGTAATGTTTTTTCAAAAATGCATTACTGATAATATTCTTCTTCTTCAAAAATGGACTACTGGTAAGAATGTATTGCTGGTAATGTTTTTTTCAAAAATGTATTACTGATAATATTCTTCTTCTTCAAAAATGGACTACTGGTAAGAATGTATTGCTGGTAATGTTTTTTCAAAAATGTATTACTGATAATATTCTTCTTCTGCAAAAATGAACTACTGGTAATAATGTATTGCTGGTAATATTTTTTCAAAAATGTATTACTGATAACATTTTTTTTGCAAAAATGTAATACTGGCAAGAATGTATTGCTGGTAATATTTTTTCAAAAATGTATTACTGATAATAGTTTTCTTTTTCAAAAATGTAATACTGGTAAGAATGTATTGGTGGTAATATATTTTTTTTAAATGTATTACTGATAATATTCTTCTTCTTCAAAAAGGTACTACTGGTAAGAATGTATTGCTGGTAATGTTTTTTCAAAAAAGTTATAACTGATAATATTTTGATTTTAAAAAATATACTACTAGCAAGAATGTATTGCTAATAATTTTTTTTTTCAAAAATGTACTACTGGTAAGAATATATTGCTGATAATATTTCTTTCAAAAGAGGGATTACTGATAGTGATTTTCTTTTTCCGAAATATAGTACTAGTAAAAATGTACTGCTAGAAATATTTTTTTTTACAAAAATGTATTACTGGTATTTTTTTCAAAAATGTATTGCTGGTAATAACTTATGAAAAATATATTGCTAATATGAAAACCTATTTTTACACTTTCATAATGTCTTGACTCCAGTTCGGGGGTTAACTATTTGCCGATAGCAGGGACCCTAACAGGTGTTAGCACTCCGGGTCAGGGTAGACTTGGGAAAACTACCACCCTCCTTAAAACCTCCTGATCATAGGCCTTGTTACCGGATGTGGTTTATCGTCGTACCCAGGACGCATGAAAAAAAAATAATCAGTGGGCAAGGGGAATATGACTGATAGGTCAAAGTTTGGTATTCTAAGTCGGTGAGCTTCTTGAGTGTCATCCTGGAAGCATGTCATAAAACAGAATTAGGCCTCGCCATTTAAGCAGTGCTGATCAACTTTTAGGGAAACGGACGTGCATTTGACCCAGTTACTGAGAGTAAGCCTCGGCCGTTATGCGCCGGTTAGATTCCAGAAAGCTGTAATGGATACCACCAATGGCAGGCAACCAGACAGTCACCATAATCTTCGAGTGGCGTAATTTCGGTTTTGGTAAGTACAGTGCTGTTTGATAAAAGGGACTCACCTGATGTTTTTTACTAAATGTTCTCTTCTCCGATGAAACGAAAGTTGAGCTAAACTCAAAGGATAAGCGATCTAAAATCCGAAGAAGAAGCTTTGAAAGCTCTTTGAATTTAGCAGTAAGTACTGTCAAGCATCCGTTCAGTATAATGTTCTGGGGATGCTTTTCTTTTCATGGAACTGGTTTCTTAAAACCTATTGAAAAGACCATCAGGAACAAGCAGTACAAGAGAATTTTAGAGTCTTGTCTGCTCCCTTCTGCTGAAAGGGTGCAAATCGACCCCACCAAGCTCATTTTTATGCAGGATAATGCTCCCTGTCACAAATCAAAATTGATGAAGGAATACTTTGATGAGAAGCTGGTGAGTGTTATGACATGGCCGCCCCACTCTCCTGACCTCAACCCCATAGAAAACTTATGGAGCATTATAAAGTACAGGCTCTCGAGAAAGCAGTTGAGCAACAAAGAGGATTTGATTGTGAATTTCATATCCGAATGGAATTCAATGCTTGGAGATGAGATTTGCCCGAACGTAATCAAGTCAATGCCAAAAGGGTTGAAAAGGTTATTCAAAATAAAGGAGGACCCATAGATTATTAAATATTTCGAACTATATTACCTATTATAAATAAATTATACCTCTATTATTCTTTATTTCAAGCCGTTCGGTTATGTTTCTATTGATTACTAGTGGCAGGAAATAAGTGAGTCAATTTTTTGGCACAGTGTTTTTCCCTAAATTTCATTTATATCCAAAATTATAATTATCAATAGAATACCTTAGGGTGAGTAAACTTTTTTACTAGGTGGTCGGGAAGGTGTCTTTATATTAGTAAGATTAATAATTAGGCGAATAATTTTTTAAGTAAAAAAATCAGGTGAGTCACTTTTATCGAACACCCCTGTATATGGGTCCTTCGTCATGATCCAGCAATTGAGATGACCTTTTACGATTAAAATAAAGGATCTGTTTCTCATCACCAGTAAATGTTTGATCAAGAAGTCGGTCATTTAAATTTCGCACATTCAGGATCGAACAGAATTCAAAACTTCGAATCCTTAGACTTGCAAAATTTCTTGAGATTATCCGATATTGTTGAAATCCTAACGCCAGTTCTCAGAGACATTTCTCTGACATTTTGAAGTTTTCAGAGGTTAATTGTCAATTGCATATGGACGCCATCTAAAACCTTGAACTTCAACACTCGTATCCTCTCTCTGTATGTAATTATATTTATGGCCGTTGTGTTCTACGGGCTTCCTGTTAACATCAGAAACCAGCTCACTAGAGTCTAATAAAAAATGGAACTTTAACGCCATGCTCTTTTGATATTGGTAGCGGTTCGAGATGCATTTGAGCAAGTTTGAACTCAGGCAATACAATCAACACATATCTTCTTTATTCTTGTTCAAGATGGAGGATATATGTTGTTTAACGTTAAATTCTGCAAGAGACTGAGACAAAAATGAAGAAATACAGCACTTTACTCAATAGGAATGAGTAATATATTTTTGCGTAAATATTGCAATAACATATTAAAACACAACTAAAAGGTTATTCTAAAATGGGAAATTATTTGCCGAATGACTATTACTGTTTTGCAAAGTATACACAGGGTGCGTCACATATTTAAGAACAGGATTCCGAAATAGAATGGTATTTTAAAATTAACAAAAGGACAGTTTAATCATCAGTAATCTCTATCTATAAAAGTCAGGACGTGTGTGTGTGTGTGTGTGTGTGTGTGTGTGTGTGTGTGTGTAACGAATGCACGGCCGCAATTTTCGACGGATTTGCACCAAAATTTACATGCACATGCTCCAAGTTAGCTAAAAAGACCAAGACCGACTTTGCATTTCCCAACTCCCATCGATAGTGGAAATAATCGATTTTTTTCATGCTTCTACGTCAGTTTTCATGTAGTTTGCGGCCATTTTCTACTGGTCAGAGTGAGAGCCAACAGCTGGCTGCCACGAATAGGCAGGAAGATTCTATTGGCCAGCGTGAGAACCAACAGCTGACTGACACAAAAGTTAACTAGCATGCTAGCATGCAAAAATATCGATAGCTGCATTCGTCACAAGTGGGGAAAATCTAAATCTGCATGGCACTTTATTCCAATTGGTCCATTCGCTTGCTTAAACTCAACGTTGATTCTGATTCCGCAGAACTGGGTTGGGTGTGAAAAAGTATTTGTTGCTAACATTCTTTTTTCATTCGTTTTTTCCAGTTACGAGTCCTTTTTTAAAGCTGATCATTTTGTGTTCATTTTGTTTAGTTCTTTTTTCGTAACAGATTTAATGTTTAGTATAGAGCTTAGAAAAAATTCGCAGTGTGAGATAGGCAAGAAGTAAGGCATGTACCAACATCAGCACGACAAAGGGCACTCCTTTAAAGACAAGGAAGGGCAAAAAATTTAAATCAAGTGATAGCGATTGCTGTATGAGTCGTACGATTTTTGAATCAAGAACGGGCAACGCCGGGTCATGCTGCTAGTGAGTAATATATATTTGTGCAGTTATTATAATAACATATTAGAACACAAAAGTTTTATCTTAAAATCCGACATTATTTTCCGTACAACCTAATACTATTTTCCGTTGTATAATTAGGATGTGTTTGGTTATGGTCGACTACGGTTCGCCGAGAATTTATTGGGAACTATAGATACGTATATATACCTAAATCTAAAGCAATATATATATTTTTAAAAAATAGTGTTTTTTTTTTCGATACTTTAATTTTTTATTTTTACGAAAGTTATTTATTGTTTGAGGAGACGACCCTTATAATAAACACTATATATTACGTCTGTCAGTGTGAAAATTTGAGAAAATATGTACTCTCCGGCAGGGTTAAAAAATACGTCCTCTTTTGTAGGAGAAACCATTGTCCGATCCGGTGTGCCTGACCGAGACATACACACATTCTCTCTTTATCTATCTCCGTACATATATATGACGCGTTTTTCGCTTCCTTGGCTCGTAAATAAGAGTTTGTCGTTAATTTGAGCTTATTTAAACAGCAACGGCGGGCCATTATTGTGGTTTCGTATACGTGTTGTTTGATTTATTAAAATTGCCATCGTTGATAATGGCTTATGTAAGCCGAAAGCTTAGATTGGATTCAAACATGTGTCAATATGGTGTTTTCCTTTCGTCTTTCAACGATAATGTGATTAAGCTTATCAGACAATACGAAAGGAACTTTTCTATATTATTTAATGAAACATGCGTTAATATATATAACTGGTTCACTGTTCTGGCTAGTTCGCACTCTCCTTTTCATTTACGGGCACTGGAGTCTATGTACATACGGTCCAGGGAACCGTCTCTTTGTAAGCAAAGAGACTGTCTCCTTGGACTTCACGTTATTATACTATCGAGTTCGTCAATCATACATTTCCCCTCCCCACTCCTTTTTCGTCCTCTTCTTCCTCTACTACCTTATTTTTTTTTCTTTCGTTGCGCGAATTTGCGTTATTTTTTGTTTTTTGTTTATATATATATATATATTTTTGTCTTCCCTCATACAAATTAATCATTTCATTTTTAATGTTTTAATTGTATGTAGCGTATTTGTGTGAGTAAAAGTCGACCCTGATGAGCTTGGGAACGAAACCGGTTGGTCTCTCTTGTTTGTGTTTTCATCTCTTATTTTTTATTTTTCATAATGCCTATAAGAAATAAAGTTTACGTTTTCCTTGCAATATTACGGTTTTGTACCTCCAACAATTTAATTAAAATATATATATATATATATATATATATATATATATATATATATTGAACGATAAAAATTATTAAAAAAATCAATTAAAATCTTCAGACATACTGGGTTGTAGATTAATATTCTTATGCATTTATTATTATTATTTCATTTATATTCCTCGACTAGTTTCGACCAACATGGCCATGATCGGGAGAGAGAAAAATGTTTCTGCTTGCTGTAGCAGTAAACTACAGAAAATATATATATATATATATATATATATTTGACAGATTTTTTAATTGATTTATTTAATCGTTATTTTTAAATGAAGACATATTTAAGTAGATGCTCTGATTTGATTTATTTATTAAATAGGATTTATTTATTAAATAGGATATTTATTTATTTATATCTACCGATCTGAATATTCTTGTTAGAAACATATGACACACATTTGTCTAACAAGATATAAATATACTGTTTAGTAATATTACGAAGTGGATTACTTCAGATCAGTTGAGGGATTCAACATCAGCAGCAGTTAAAATGGCTAAAAAATATAAAATAAGGCGGAAATAATGAAATAACGAAGAGGTTCACATTACACACTACTTCAGGCAAAAACTTAGAACGGTAACCCGTATCAATACAGAAAAAAGCGATAACAGCCACTGGACTTGTGAAACATATTCTCCTAATATATGTATATATAAAGACATTTTTTATGTTTGTACACTCTTTTTATAGACACAAATATTTAAGTAAATGCTCTGTTTATAACAAACAGTATTAACAACATTTACCGCCCTGAATGTCCGAGAAATTTTAATAGAAAAAAAGCGACCTACGATAATGAATCGAACCAGTATCCGATACGGAACTGTTATATAGCATGACGTGCCTTTTGCGACTGAGCCAAAGAGGAGCGCTTCTGTAAGCAAGGACTATTTTACTGTTTTTAAACTAAAATTTTCTCTCATACATTCATATCTGCTCGATGGGTATCCAAATGTAAACAAATGACGTCACACATAAAATGAAGAAAGTCCAATAAGTATTTTAAGAAATTTCTTGTTTATATATATATATATATATATATGTGTGTGTGTGTGTAAGTTCATATATATATATATATATATATATATATATATATATATATATATATATCACAATTGTGCAATATATATAAATATATATATGTATATATATACATATATATATATATATATATTTCACAATTGTCTAATAAGAATGTGTGTGTATATATATATCACAATTGTACAATATATATATATATATATATATATATATATATATATATATATATATATATATATCACAATTTGTCCAATATATATATATATATATATATATATATATATATATATATATATGCACGATGTCAGAATCTCTTTAAACATTTTTATGTCTTTGTTCCTGTCTCTCAATCCGTCCCTGTCTGTCTATGTAAATGTTAATTTAACTCATTTCACCCCACGTAAGGCGCTAATGCCCTCTGTATTACTTAGTGAGAAACAATAAGAGGGAGAGTAAAACTTTTTCTAGGAGAAATGGAAATAAAATAACAGCAATTAGAAAGACAAAATATAAAGTTTGAAACTGAACGTGGATTTTTGAAGATCAAACTTGAACAGAAAACAAGAGGTCGGAAGGGACGTTCACAAACCAGAAGCGCGAGAGATGAAACTGTTAGCGTAGAATTTACGGTTCCATCTAGCCAGTTCCAACGTAAAAGGATGAAACCTAGCTGCCAATTCAGATTCGAAAAACTCGATGTACCAAATAGGAAAGAGCATGAGAACAATTACCAGGAAAGTATTAGCAGAAAGAGCACATGGAAGCCAAGATATGGCGGTGGGAAAGTGATTGAAGCCGAGATACCTGGTCAGGGCTGATAACATCATAGATTTTTATTTGAAATTCATCGAGAATCTCTAAATACATATCGGAAGGACCAGACTGTAACGTTAATTGGCCCTGCGTTTTCAGCGGCTATCTCGATATATAATTCTAAAATATCGATGTTTACATTTCATTTCCTCCTCTTACATAAATAAAAATGTTATTTAGTCTGCAAAAAGTCCTTTTGGTATATATATATATATATATATATATATATATATATATATATATATATATATATATATATATGTATATATAACCTATTGGGGTCAGTAAGTTGGTGAAAGTTTTTAATGGAATACTTATGATTTAAAATCTGCAGACAAATTGGTTTTCTGATAATTCGATTGCTTGCCTACAGACAGCAAAGAGGAATCTCTTTTCTCAAATCTGATGAGTGGAAATGTTATTTTTAAATTTAGTAAACCGTAAATCTTCGGTTGCGCCTTGGGGAAAAAAAAACACGTATTCAAGACATAAAGAAGAAATGCCCAAATTCAACATAAACACTATCTTTCGACGAATTTAAAGAAATAAATAGATTAACGCACATACAATCAAAAATATAGATAGATAGATAGATAGATAAAAACAGAATATGCTAGATAAAAAGAGACTGATACACATCGGTATGAAAAACAGAAATATTACAGAGATATATAAATAGATAATATATTTGTATATTTACATAGATAAATAGATAGTAACAGAATAAAATAGATACGTATGTATATATATATATATATATATATATGTGTGTGTGTGTGTGTGTGCGTGTATGTGTGTGTGTGTGTGTTTGTGTGTTAAGGGTGATACACTCCACCAGCGATAATTGCGACAGAAGAAACTGTTAGCATAGAACTTACGGTTATATCTGGCAATTTCAACTCTATAACGATGATAGTTTGCCGGCAATCTAGTACTGCTCTTGAAGTCTAGGTACCAAAGCGGAAAGTTCATCAGTACTTATAGAAAAGACACATGGAAGCTACGTTACAGCGGTAGGAAAGTGAGTGAAGCCGAGATGCCAGGTTAGGACATATAACATTGCAACTTCTTCTTTGGATTCTATGAAGAATTTCTGAATACATAGCAGGGACACAAGACCATATATGGTAGCAATATTTAAACCAAGGGCGAATGGTAGACTTATAAATATGTAAAATACTAACAAGAAAAACTGTCTGGCACGGCAAAACAAACAAACTTTTTTAGCTGAAGACTTATCATTGCTTCAGTATACATTTTCCACTTCATCAGCTCAAAGCGAAGACGCAATGCGTTAGTCTCATGATGATGGGAGGTATAAGGGTTCTCTCAGATTATTAAAATGAAGCAGTTTCATTTTTGAGGCGTTAAAATTAACAAGCTACACCTTGCCCTATGTAACATCAGTTTGTCGATTCTCTTTGAGATCGGCTGCCGATTTAACCTTATCAAACTGATCATACTTAATATAGATAGAGAAATACATAAAAAAATAAAATCTAGATTCTTGCATATCACCCTAAAAAACAAACCTAGATTGTTGCATATCCTCGTCTTGTAGGTTACCCCTGTATACATGAGTGTCATGGACTCTAACAGCCGGACACCTAAGGTGGATCCAAGCTACAGAGATGAAATACTTCCGATGTCTGCTTGGTATTCCCATCAACGACCGCGTCACCAATGTTGAATTGCGCAGATGATCGAGTCATCAGTTAAATGGCTGTAAAGACGTGATGGCAATAATAAAGAAGAGGAAGATGAAATGGTATAGCCACGTAACCAGACCGTGAGACCCCTACAAGATCAACCCTCAAGGAAAGAGAAGGAGGAGAGTAAAAGTTAATAGACATACATATGGTTCACTTTAGAGTCAAAAAGGTAGATATAAGTCGAGTTTTGATTAGATTCCAAAAGTTAGGCACAGGTCTGGTTTTTACTACATTTTAAAAGGTAGACATTGGTTAGGTTTGGACTAGAGTCAAAAAGGTAGACATAGCTAAGGTGTGGACTAGAGTTAAAAAGGTAGACATAGCTTAGGTGTGGACTAGAGTTAAAAAGGTAGACATAAGTTGTGTTTTGGACTAGATTTAACAAGGTAGACAGCGGTTGGGTTTCGACTATAGTTAAAAACGTAGACATACGTTAGGTATGGACAGGAGTCAAAAAAGGTAGAAATAGGTTGGATTTGGGACTAAAGTTCAAAAGGTAGACATTGGCTGGGTTAGGATAAAAAGGTAGTTAAAGGCTGGGTTTGGAAGAGAGTTAAAACACGTAAACATGTTGGGTTTGGACTCGTGTTAAAAAGGTAGACATAAATTAGGTATGGACTAGAGACAAAAGGTAGACATGTTGGGTTTTCACTAGAATAAAAAAGGTAGACATGTCTGTAAAATACTCCATTTGTCCTAACACACAACAGGTTACTATGCCGGTTATTGCAAGCACCACCTCCCGATGTTATATAATATATGTTCAGGAAAAAACTGATCGTACTCGCTTGGAAAACCCCCGGATAGCTCAACTTGCAATAGAACAAATCGGTACCCGAGGAAGATTGGGGAATAAAAAAGAAAGAACCAAGAACATTAAACCAAGGCGAAAACAATCGTCTAGTATTCAAGCTCAAGTCCAAAGAAAAGAAAACCCTCTAAAACGAGTAAAAAGACAACTACGTAAAGTGCTGGATACACTAATTAGAGCAAAATCTAAGATAATCCTTAGGAGCCAGACAAACCTACCTAGGTTTCACCTAAACGGATCGTCAGGGTAATGCTGGCATTAACCTGACGATCCGTCTAGGTGAAACCTAGGTAGATTATCTTTTATATATATATATATATATATATATATATATATATATATATATATATATATATATATATATATATATATATGTTGTATTTGTTATTCTCTTTTCACTCTAATTTAAAGCGGACTAATTTCCAATTGATTCTCTGTTTTATTTGGCATTAAATAAAGAAAAATGTATTGAGATCACATTAAAGTACCCATAACATTTTCCTAGTTCCAGACTAAAATGTGGGCTATAAATATAATGAATTTAATGAAACAAGTTCACATTAACAAGAATGAAAAAAACTGAATGATGGAGAAGTCATTAACGAGAGAGAAAAGTGATTTAAATTACAATCAAATTCTGACGGGTCTTACCTTTTGGTAGTTGAGGTCAGTGTTTTTGCTTTTAGCCAGAAATCATTAATCAACGTCAAAAGAGTCGAGACTAAAATACGAAAACTACATTTGAATAATGAAGGTTAAAATATATGTTGAAATAAAATAAAGAAATAACGAGACCCAGTCTACGCATGCGTAGTTGAACAGACAGACAAATTAAAACTGAGAATGATAAAAACAAGCAGATCTGGTTCGTCAGATTTAAGCAGGTGCTGAAAATTAAGTACTTTGGTAATATAGCAAAAATTACAACCAATTACGCATCCACCACCGTTAATATTTATACAATGTATTCAAATATATCTGTCTAAATTTCTGAGATGAGGTATTATGTACACTATTTACATTATTCGGACTATTGTCCTCATCTGTGTCGCCATATTTATTACAACGTTTCGGCCTTTCAGTATGTGTCTATATTTCTGAGATGAGGTATTATGTACACTATTTACATTATTCGGACTATTGTCCTCATCTGTGTCGCCATATTTATTACAACGTTTCGGCCTTTCAGTATGTGTCTATATTTCTGAGATGAGGTATTATGTACACTATTTACATTATTCGGACTATTGTCCTCATCTTTATCGCCATATTTATTACAACGTTTCGGTCTTTCAGTATGTGTCTATATTTCTGAGATTAGGTATTATGTAAACTATTTACATTATTCGGGCTATTGTCCTCATCTTTGTCGCCATATTTATTACAACGTTACGGCCTTTCAGTATCTGTCTATATTTCTGAGATGATGTATTATGTACACTATTTATATTATTCGGACTATTGTCCTCATCTTTGTCGCTATGTTTATCACAACGTTTGTATACTTCGGCCTTCTTTAGGTGGTTAGAATGTCGAACTGAACCCTTTATTTCGCTCACTGGGAACACATGGCACAGTGGATAAAGGCGTTAGTTTGATCCAGTGACAGGACCCAAAAGTGAAAGTTCAATACCTGGTTGAGGCAGTGGAGAACAGGAAGAGTCGAATTAACAGGTGATAACTGACATCCATTAGACATGACACGTGGAACTAGAACAGTCTACCCCATTGAGCGAAATAAAGGGTTCAGTTCGACATTCCAACGACTTGAAGAAGGCCGGAACGTACAACGGCCGAAACGTGATAAACATGGTGACAAAGATGAGGAAAATAGTCCGATTAATGTAAATAGCGTAATCGATTATAACCTGACGCGTGTTACTTCAAAAGAAAAAATGGTGCCATCAAATTACTCCTTTTATCTTCATCATCATCGACTATACTTATTTGACGATGACACGATAAGGAGATTGATCTAGGTCGTCTAGTTTGAATCGCGTGACGGCCATGTCTCTGGGCTGGTGTACGCTGGTAATTGGCCAGCCTCGATGCTTCGATTGTTGCTAGTCTAGCATGAAGTGTTCGACGCCATGCAAGTGTGTTCCGCAGTCAGCAGTTTTCAGTTGTTTACATTGAGCTGCATCGCATTCAAGAACCCACCTCTTGATGTAGTCTTTATATAGGCGTCTTTGCCTTCCTCGCTATTTCTTCACGCACCTTAGCTTACCATACACAGCGATTGTCGGCAATCGTGAGTCGTCCAAGCGACAGACATGCCCACTCTAGGTAGGACATAACTATGACCCCCGTGATCGTAGAAAGAAAGAAAACAAGTCTATATAAAACTATATGTATGTAGTATTTTCGAATAGACCATTATAATTTTGTTTATATTCAAGATTGGTTGATTGTAACTGGTGTTGGATCAAAGTCCGGGATTTATTCTAAAAAATTTAAATAAATATTTAGTATTAATTATATTATCTTTTGGATAATGCTGTATTACTAATTTCAGTTGGTTTGGTTGTTTGGGGTTTTATGGCATATCAACCACTATGGGTTATTTAATGCCAAATCCAGTTTCCACATATTTATTAAATAATACTTTGTAAACGTAATTTAAGGATAACGTCCTTAAACCACAGCTTGTTTATTCTTATTCAAGTAAATGGTTTCAGATGTTTCTATCTGGCATGAGTTATTTCAGGTTTCTAAAAGTAAAAACGTTATTGATAATACCTTTCTTCCCATAATACATTAATTCTCAACGACTAAAAATGGGACAGTTGTAGGTAATGGGTTAATTTCGAAATCAGTATTTTTCTGATGATTATTACAGTTGAGCTAATAAAAAATTATTTACTTCGGATTATTTGAATCTATAATGATTTACACAGCTTGGGGAGAGGTAAATTTTGGTGGTTTCTGTTTGAGCCTCTAAACATTTACTTGATTTAGAAATATGATAATATTGGTCATTTACAGGATGCAATGGGTAAATTGTCGCCATTTTATAGTTTTAATTTTGCGCATGCGCGTTGTTTTGATTTTGTCGACTACACAGGTAAAGTTGGGTCAGTTGGGCACCGTATGTAAGTAAAAGAGCACCATTCACTTCGCCAGAAATTTGTAAACAGCATTCTTGGCATTCGCGCCGGAATTTTCAACACGAAAATTTCAGAATTTTGGGGTGTCAATCGCAGGACAGTGCAGAGGATTCGAAAAGAATTACATTATACATCCAATCAACAGCATGGTGTTTGGAGAGATCACTAGTGATGGCAATATTAGGTTTCCATTCATCTTCCTACACGGCCTCAGACTCAACACGGACAGAGGCCTACATCAAGTGCCTTGAGGAAGTAGCGTTGCCTTGGGTCAAGAAGGTGGCTGCTGGAAGACCCTGTATCTGGAAACAGGACTCTGCACCATGTCACACAAGCAGGGGAATCAAATCATGGCTGTTGAGATAATCTCTCTGACCACATCACCCCCTACATCTGGCTACAAAACTCCCCAGACTGCATTCCGCTTAATCATTATGTGCAGGGTACGGTTGACCGAGAAACCAACAAAAACTCCTTGTAACATCAAAGATGAACTGAAGGCAAGGATTATGGCAGCATTCACCACCATAAACAAGGAGACTGTCCAAATGACTTGTGGGACATGCCGAAGTCATCTGGAGACGTTCTTGAAGCCAATGGCGATTTTATTGAATAAATTTATTCTGTAGTATTTCAAGATATTTTTGTGTAATTTTGGCAAATATACCTGTTAAGATGAGAAGTTAGTGTTTTTTTTAATTTTTTGCGCAATTAAGACGATAATTCATCCTTCGCACCCTATATATATATATATATATATGTATATATATATATATATATATATATATATCTTATAAAGAGGTAATCATACATTGAATCAATTAGCAATATTAATGTAATTAATGGCGAAATCTCTTCGCTAATAGATTTCATATTTCATTCTAGATTTCATTCTAACAATCCACTGAATGATGCGATCCTTATGTATAAAAATGTTGTCATATGGATCTGGTGTATTTTTTAGAGCAGCAAGTACTTTCAAGAACTTCATGTCCTCATCATCAGGCTGTAATTTTTTCCTTTAAAATGAAAAATTGAAGACGAAATAAATGTGTTGAAGACCGAAGTTGTTTTTTTAAGAATGAGTTATCTGTTATATACGGTTATATAATATTGGAACGTGCAAGTCGCAACGCTAAAGTTCAAATATTTCAAGTGAGAATTTTTTTAATATGAATTTTGTAATTTGGTAAATCCACGAATTCTTTTGTTTTAAGTGTTTTGCAGTTAACGTGATATGAACTAAGTACATACTTCAATTAATAGAGTGATCTGTCTTAGTAGGTTTTTTTTCTCCTAACTTTCGTTCTGCGGATCAATTGTTTTCATAAACATATTATATAGGGTGACCCCCCAAAAAACGGGAACTTTTTAACAATCCAATAAAACCAAGAGTGATGGAATAAACATATTTAATTCATAGTAATTGAAACCTTAAAACATGTCATCTAAAAACAATGATGGAATTTCGTTTTTTTTAAATTAGGTCCTGTAGATGGCGTCCTCCTGTACGAATGCATTCTTGAAATCTGCTCTTGAGATTCCTCATTGACTGCTGCAACATCTCAGCTGGGATTTTGTGAATTTCATTCTCGCTACTAAAATGGCGAAATGTTTACTTGCTCAAGGTCACTCTCTCGCAATGTTGTCACTCATGTCTGGCAATACGCACTTCAAAAATTCCCATTTTTTGGGGTCACCCTATATTAGGCAGCATATATTTTATATTTTAAAGAGATAATCATACATTGATTCAATTAGCAATATATATATATATATATATATATATATATATATATATATATATATATATATTTGGCCCTTTAATGATTTAGATGGTTCGGCGATAGGTAAATGTTTATATGTTGGTCGTTTATGTGATTGATTGATTCATTTAGCTATGGCTATCGACACTTTTCAGATTATTTAAAGCCAGAAAATATTTAAGATTGTAAGATGTTTTAGATAATGATGATTTACTGATACAAGTCTTACTAATTAACCCATAGCTGGGGAGAGAAGCGGTACATTTCGAAACAGAATTTGATAAACAAACAAAATTTATAACGTGGATATAATGTGGGAGGACCAATTATATATTACGGTAGTCTCTCTCTCTCTCTCTCTCTTTCTATTTCTCTCTCTCTTTCTTTCTCTCACTCATTCTCTCTCTTTCTATCTCTCTTTCTCTCTCTCTTTCTCCTTCTCCTCTCTCAATATATATATATATATATATATATACATATATATATTAATTCATGTTTCATTAAATAATATAGAAAAAATTTGTCTATTTATTTTAAGTAAGTTTCTTTCATATTGTCTGATAAGCTTAATAACATTATCATTGAAAGACGAAACATGCATCAATATATATATATATATATATATATATAAATATAGCCACACTGATGAGCTGTGAAAGAGCGAAACACTCTGTCTGTGGATGACAAAATTATTGGCTCCTGAAAAATTAATTTCGGTTGAGCTCTCTGGTTTGAGGTGGGAATTTGTAAACAGTGACTATTTAAGCTAATATTGCACGACTCTTCGGCAGAATTGAGTCACTGTCAGTCACTGTGTGTTTATCTAAATCTAAAAATAAACACGCTAAAATTCACCTTCATCCCTGACCGTGCGCTGACGGCTTAGTGGGAGAAGTTCCGACTCTCGCAAATTCAGTCGGATTTCGATCCTAGCTAGAGGCATCTAGCCACACTGATGAGCTGTGAAACAGCAAAACAGTCTGTCTGTGGATGATAAAAATATATAAAAATATATATATTGAATTATTCTGTAAATAAATCTAAAGGTCATGCCTGTGTAGCTAATCTCTATTTGATTGATAGACTGATTCGATTTCTACGGCTTATCAACCCATTGCAGGTTTTTAGAGCTAGAATATATTTTTAGATTCTAAGAATTTTCTGGGAGGGTACATAATAATATTTTAGGGATACTAACTGACCTATAACTGTGGGAGAAGAGGTGAATAATTTTGCGTAAGTGAATATAATTCGATCTCGGTTCTCCGATTAACAATTTCGAACCATTATCAATTTACACCACCTGCACACCCAACCTTATACATTTTGTTATTCTCATTCGATTACCCATCTAGGCACTGAGCAGGCTTGACTTTGCTTAACTTCTGCGATCTTACGGAAATCAATATTTCAACGGTATATGGCCGTAAGCCAGTTCATATTTGAGGTTTTAAACATTTATTTTCAGAGATAGGTTGATATAGGTTGTTTATATTTAAGGATGTACTTATTAGGTATCACCTTTTGAGGGGTTTTACCCCTGTGAGAAGTTGTAATTCGCATATTCTATATCCCAAAGACAAATTAATTTTATGTATGGATAAACCCACATGTTCCATTCGAATACTCTTATTTAAATATATCTGAATATATTTGATTTCGTAATTAAAAAAATATCGAAGTATCCCATATAGTTTATAATGTTACAGAATGCGAAGGCCAGTGGAAGAATGGTCAGAGATTGATCGGAGTGCCTCGTGGGCGTGTTATTCTGACCGTGATGGATTTGTCTGAGTTTATCGTCGACGGTGGCGAGTGGTTCGCTTAAGCCGGCAATAGACTAACCATTAGGGCACCGGCCAATCGGTCAAACGCACGCGCAAACGGACCGTCGGGAAACGCGATGCTTCAGTTGCGGCGGCGGCGACACTGTCAAAGGCGACTGCTGCTAATGCTGATGATCATGCGAACACGTTCACGAATCAAATATCCGACTTTAGTGCCATCAACGGCGAACGGAAGACGAAGATGTGTTAAAAAATTATTCGGGAGGGAATGCGGTACACGAAGAAGAAACGACGAGCACTCTCCCCTCACATCTGCCTGCCGAAATACGGTGGCCCTTCACGACATACAGCGAGCGGTAAAGGGTTATATCTAAAGCAGACAGATGCGGCGAGGCAGCGAGCCAAGTGGCTTGTCCGGGAGGAGAGTATACGAACAACCGTCCCTAGAGGCCATCTTCGTGAGAGTGGGGAGTCGGCACCCTGGTAAGCTTGTGCGAATACGATTCCTCCTCCGAAGGGATGCCGGCTATTGCGAAACCGACGGTGGCGGCGACTGCGGCGCAAACGGCTTAGATGGCAGTACGAGACAAGGGAACTCGGTGGTAAGGGAAGGAAAAATGAACGATCAGCGAAAGTTGATGCAACGGCGAGAGAAAGCAAAATCAACACGAGCGAAAGCTCAAGGCCTAGGCCACCGTTACGCGTAAAATTACCGTACTCGCGACGCTAACCGAACAAGCTCGTACTTCCTGCGAACTTATTCTTTGAATCCACTTCCTGTAACAACTTTTGTTTTTTTTCTACAATTTCATACCAGTCAATACAAAAACTGCTGGAAAATGTTAGAAACGATATAAAAACAATAATCCATAGGGTTGTTGACCATGTTCACCATAGTCTATGAATATAGAATCCAACGCAGTACGTAATCTGTTCAATGAAACAACGCTAAAGATTAACACTCACGAGTCAGACACTCTACTGAATCTGACTATATCGTCAATACCACCAGCAGATCTTCCGTAATTCTTCAGTCTTCGATATCAAAGGCTGGCATTGAATATTCCTGAAAAACATGGCCGCCTTTATGCACGTCTAATTGAATATTTAGAGCCTTATAATTGGTAAATTATAAAATGAGTCGGCTCATTTTGGCTGTCTCACTAGTATACCAATGTACCCAAAAATTCCAACAAGGGTTAGTTTCATTTTCGGATTTTATTTTTTTAATTTTGGAATCCCAAAACAGCGCGAATAAACCAGAGTGTCTCAATTATTCTGAACCGTCGATACGCATCCCCCACCCCGGTTAATGACCGACTAAGACCACCCGCGGATGGGCACTGAGACAATGTGCAACATGCGTTACTGTGACCTCACTTCTCCTACTGTCTATTAGAATCCAAGCTGCCACGCTTAATTGAACGAATGATGAAAAGGAAATGGTCCTTTTCGTTGATGCCGTTTTATGTTGTAGCGTGGGTACCCAGAGACACCACAGAACGCAAAAATAGTATATTAATGTTAAAACAATTAATGCAATTCATTAATTTTTCAAGATTCTGTATTAAATTCATTCATTAATGTATAGTGGCGTGCGGCATTCGGAGTTAAATAAAACAGTCTTAATGGAGGATGGTAATGATGAGGTAATTTTAACAAAACAATAATTCAGGAATTTACACGATTGGAGTTAGTTCAGCAACTCGTTTCAGAAATAAATCAGACATTTTTAAAGTACGGAAAATTTTTAAAGCATTTCCCCCCAAGCAAGGCAGGAGTGCCACTAGTACGCAAGGGGTTACAGAGAGTGAGAGCAAGAGCAAAGAGGGGTGTTTGAGGAAATCTCATCAGAACAATTGCCATGAAGGTATTTTTAAGCATTTCCCCCCAAGCAAGGCAGGAGTGCCACTAATACGCAAGGGGTTACAGAGAGTGAGAGCAAGAGCAAAGAGGGGTGTCTGAGGAAAGCTCATCAGAACAATTGCCATGAAGGTATTTTTAAGCATTTCCCCCCAAGCAAGGCAGGAGTGCCACTAATACGCAAGGGGTTACAGAGAGTGAGAGCAAGAGCAAAGAGGGGTGTTTAAGGAAATCTCATCAGAACAATTGCCCTGAAGGTATTTTTAAGCATTTCCCCCCAAGCAAGGCAGGAGTGCCACTAGTACGCAAGGTGTTACAGAGAGTGAGAGCAAGAGCAAAGAGGGGTGTCTGAGGAAAGCTCATCAGAACAATTGCCATGAAGGTATTTTTAAGCATTTCCCCCCAAGCAAGGCAGGAGTGCCACTAATACGCAAGGGGTTACAGAGAGTGAGAGCAAGAGCAAAGAGGGGTGTTTAAGGAAATCTCATCAGAACAATTGCCCTGAAGGTATTTTTAAGCATTTCCCCCCAAGCAAGGCAGGAGTGCCACTAGTACGCAAGGGGTTACAGAGAGTGAGAGCAAGAGCAAAGAGGGGTGTCTGAGGAAAGCTCATCAGAACAATTGCCATGAAGGTATTTTTAAGCATTTCCCCCCAAGCAAGGCAGGAGTGCCACTAATACGCAAGGGGTTACAGAGAGTGAGAGCAAGAGCAAAGAGGGGTGTTTGAGGAAAGCTCATCAGAACAATTGCCATGAAGGTATTTTTAAGCATTTCCCCCCAAGCAAGGCAGGAGTGCCACTAGTACGCAAGGTGTTACAGAGAGTGAGAGCAAGAGCAAAGAGGGGTGTCTGAGGAAAGCTCATCAGAACAGTTGCCATGAAGGTATTTTTAAGCATTTCCCCCCAAGCAAGGCAGGAGTGCCACTAATACGCAAGGGGTTACAGAGAGTGAGAGCAAGAGCAAAGAGGGGTGTTTGAGGAAAGCTCATCAGAACAATTGCCATGAAGGTATTTTTAAGCATTTCCCTCCAAGCAAGGCAGGAGTGCCACTAGTACGCAAGGGGTTACAGAGAGTGAGAGCAAGAGCAAAGAGGGGTGTCTGAGGAAAGCTCATCAGAACAATTGCCATGAAGGTATTTTTAAGCATTTCACCCCAAGCAAGGCGGGCGTGCCAATAGTACGCAAGGGGTTACAGAGAGTGAGAGCAAGAGCAAAGAGGGGTGTCTGAGGAAAGCTCATCAGAACAATTGCCATGAAGGTATTTTTAAGCATTTCACCCCAAGCAAGGCGGGCGTGCCAATAGTACGCAATGGGTTACAGAGAGTGAGAGCAAGAACAAACAAGCGTGTTTGAGGAAAGGATAAAGAGAAGGATGGAGAACAAAATCAAGGCATCAGAAAATGTCGATTGATATTACACTTGAATATTGGAAGCTTATAGCTATCAAGGAAGCAAGTAAGAGGAAGGGAGTTCCACAGACGAGAAGTGCGAGAAGCTGTTGGAGTAGAAGAGACGGTTACATTTAACCGTTTTGACCGTGAAAGGGTCGGACCAAGATGCCAACTTAGCAGTACGCTTAAATTCCTGCAGTCTTGGAACCAGTGAAAGTATCTCGTCGGAGCAGTTGCCGTGAAGATACTTGTAGAAGAGACAGAAGGAAGCCACTGTACGTCTTTGAGAAAGTGGCAGATGCCACATCAGGTCACATCACATTGTATATCCATTTCTGGATTTTGCTGAGATCATCGAGGCGTACAGCAGGGACACCAGACCATATATGGCAGCAGTATTCCATGCAAGGACGTATGGTTGATTTATAGAATTGAAGGATGGACTCATGCGAGTTTTAATAAATTTTCATGAAGAGGAAATGTTCATACAACAGATTAAATGATCTGACAAAAAATATTATTAAAAAATGTTTAAAATAAACATAAGAGAGTTCGTTGTTCACCGAAGGAATATACCATTGCGTACCTTCAAAAGTAGACGAAGAGAGATAACTTGATATACTTCCCATTCTTGGATTGTTGAAAATAAATTCTTTGAAGTGCTATGTGCTTGGTTGATGGGCAATAATAACATTGGCGAGCAATTTGACACCGGCGAAAATTTCAAGCTAGACGCTGAAACCGAAACGAAAACTTCCACATGACACATTTCTCTCTTGTTAATTTATTTTTTCCTCTTTTTATATCAAAATGAATTCACATTGGCTCACTATTTACTTGGTAATTTATTTTTTTACTCTTTTTATATAAAAAAGGAATTCGCATAGGCTCACCATTTTCTTGTTAATTTCATTTTTTACTCTTTTTATATAAAAAAGGAATTCCCATAGGCTCACCATTTTCTTGTTAATTCATTTTTCTTCTTTTTATATAAAAGGATTTCGCATAGGCTCATTATATTCTTGTTAATTTATTTTTCGTCTTTTGATATCAAAAAGGATTTCGCATAGGCTAGCTATTATCTTTTTCTTTTATTGTCTCGGCCCAACGATTAATTTCTAGGAAGCCAACGTTTTCATTTATCCAAAGCAATTTCGCAAAGGCTCGCAAACATATTTCAGTCTTTTTTTCAGCTAACCGTCCAATCTCTGTGAAGGCAAGGTTTTCATTGGTCCAAATTTGACATAGCCACGCGAATTTCTTTCCGCCTTTTTTGCCTGAATTTGAAAGGATTGGGTAAAAGCACTTATTATTTCGTAATCAATATAAAGGGACTGTGTGCACATTAAAGGCATTTCGTCATTGGGTATAAGTCATCTGTGCCTGTAACAAGACTCTCCGTGTGGGGTGCATTCTCCTGAAAATAATAATATAAGTAAATTAATTGGTTATGATTAGCTACAAGTAATTAATATCAAATAAGACGTAATATTAGCCATAGTGAAAAATATTATTTGTACCAGGAGATGGAATAAAAAAAATAGTTTGGTAGTTAAGAATTTACAGTCGAAGGACAATAAAGCTGGCTTGTAATCTTGTCATTGCTGGAAGTTTGTTCATTTTGTAACAACGCTCTGCCTTAGAATGATTGATTCGTTTTTTTACGGCTAATCAACACTTGTATAGGTTATTTAAAGTCAAACATTACTTTTAGATTGTAATTTTTTTTTGTTTTGCGAGATAATAATGGTTTTGCAGCTTCAGGTGGACGGCCATCATTGAATCTCAAACATCTAAATCTGTCACGTGATGGATCCAAATTGTCATGCTAAGACAGCACCACTGGGCGAAGCGTCTCTTAGACGCTGGTCACCGGTCGCCAGGGTGGAAGGGTTTCCCAGATGAAGTACAAGGGTCACGTGTTCACGGCCAATGCGAGCAACCAAGTTGGAGGACATTGGCTCTGGTCTAACCTGGAGCGAGATGGGCTTCACCAGGTTAAAAGATACACGTCCTGATTAGCGCACCAAGAAACAATTCGCGGAAACGCAGGCCCTGCTACACAAGCGCGACAGGTGAAGGAGAATCGTGGACAGCGCAGCACATCGACGCCCAAACGACCCCGTATGAGAACAAGGGCAAAGGAAAAAGATGAAGATTAAGATGGTTTAGTGATACTAGTCTCACCAATTAACACATAGCTGAGGGGGTGGGGAGTTTCAAATTCACACCTTTCCCAAGGGTATTTGGGCGTAAGTGAATATAACGAACCTAACGGCAATTGGAACTCGGCTCTCGGATTAACAATAACTAGCCGTTATCCATTATGGCAACCACACATATAAGCTTACAGTACATGCTGTTCCCAAGTGGGTCACCTATCGAGGTACTGACCAGGCTCGACGTTGCTTAACTTATGTGATTATATGTTTTAACGTGATGTTGTCGCAAGCCCAGAATGAGTAGAATTACCTGCTATAGGGGAAATCTGTTAATCTCTGGGATCGGCGTGAAGAAACTTTCCTCTTTCTCCTGGTAGAATTTGTCGCCACCAACGATTATATCTACTGGTGAGTGATTGTACTGATAGGTGAAAGTAGTCACAGATCGGATCCAGACAGATATTTATTAAATAGACATCACTGTTGATTCTGAGCAGATGGAATACATCTATGATTTTCTGTAAAGTTTATTTCAGTATTGTTATCGTCCAAGTTCCTTGTACCACGGTGATGGTCCAAGGTAGAACCAATGAAGAATAACTCGAACACAGGTATGGAATAACACAGATATATTACAAACAGAAATATGTACAAAGAAGTAGAAGTGTTAGTAATGACTATCAGATTTGGTTAGAGAGAACTATGTTGTCTCGACAAGTATCACTATTCCAATGTCTTACAGTAATCGTCTGTCTCTGACTGACTCTGACTCTCTCTGACTGACTCCGTACTCTGCTCCGTCTTGAGGCGCAGTATTTATGATGTCCGGAATAGTCCATTATTATTATTATGGGTAAGTTCCCATAACAAGTATGTATCTATTAGAAAATCTGTGTCAATTCTATGTGTCTGTAAAAACTCGATTTTTGGTCTTCGACAGCATGAGCAGATTATTCTCGCTAACCAACATCTCCAGGTTAGCACGTTTATACGTTTAAGAGTGGAAATAACAAGTGATTTTAATCATTTCACTCCACCTTGCAAGGCGATAATGCCACTAAGACACAGAGCAGTACAAGGAGTGAAATAGAATGAGAAGACATCATTGAGGAAGAGTGAGGAAAGGACAATGAATGAACGGGATTTAGGATGATAGAAGATGGCGGTTGGCGTTGTAGCTAAAATTTTGAAGACTGTAGTTGGCAGTGAAGCAAGTGATCGAAAGGAAGTTCCACAGGCGAGAAGTTCGAGAAAAGTAACTATTAGAATAGAAGACACTGTTGCATCGGGCCAGTTCAAGAGTAAGACGGTGTGACCGAACTGCCAATCGAGTTGCACGCTTAAATTCAGGCAGGAGAAATAAATCTTTAATCGGAAACAGTTGCCACGAAAATGTTTGTAAAAATGAGAAGGGGAAATCATATCACGTCGGTGAGGAAGGTGACTGAAGTTTAAATATAAATGTTAAATCGTAATAAAATCAACGAATCCGTTATGAGTCTCAGTGAAAAAAAAAACAACGTCAGAAACGAAGAAAATAATGATGAAATGCAATGTAAAATCAATTTTCCTCTATGGTGACAAATCCTGGACAATTTCCTCACAGATGAAGACGAGGTCTGTGACAAAGGATATGTGGTTCTACAGAAGGATTCTGAGAATAACTTGAGCGCAACATGTGACGTTTTAAAGAACATAGGTACAAGAATGAGACTTGAAAAAGCGATAAATGTCATTTACAGGATACATAATGAGTTAAAAAGGCTTAGACTATAAAACTCTCAGGACATTTTTGAAAAGATTTGTGACAGAAGGTAACGTATAGTAACTTACCTAAGGAGATTTTGTAAATGGATGGCAACCCAGGAACTAGTAAGGATTGTAATAAATTTCATCAAAAAGAGGCAGGTGAGATTTCTAGAACACATAATGAAAAAAAGAATGCTTGGAAAATTTGACACTCACAAGACATTAAAGGCAAGCGGGAGAGAGGAAAACAGCGAATAACATAGGCGTTAGAGTAATTAATTTTCTCAGAATATAGTGAAGAAAGTTTGGACAGAAGCAAACATCTAGTCACATACATAACAAGGGTTTTTAAATGGATAGCAACTCAGGGGTTGTGATAGATTGTAATACTTTTCCTCAGTTAGAGGTAGCTGAGGTTTCCAGGGCGCATAATGAGGAAAGAGAGTTTGAAGATTTTGACAATCACAGGACACATTGAAGGCAGGGGAACACAAGAAAGCAGTGTATATCCTACCTAAACAGCTTGTGTAAATGGTTGATTGAACAGAGATGAGGAGAGATAGCGAAAAAACAAAATTTACTAAGTGCCACAAAAGACCGGAAATTATAGATAGCCATGATAGCCTTTGTTCTCAAAGAACAGCGGATGGAAGAAGATCTTTGTTAACGACCCTACACGCAAGACATCAATCTGCCACTGAGTGGTATGCCAGTAGCGTATGAAGATATGATCAACGACGAAGGTCTAGAGATAATGGGAGCAAAAATGGACAACATCAAATAGGCGTTAGAGAATTTACTACTCCCAGAAGATACTGAAGAAAGTGACGACACAAGGAAACATCTACTCACCTACCTAACAAGGGTTTTTAAATGGATGGCAACTCAGAGGTTGTGATGGATTGTAATAATTTTCATCAAAAAGAGGTAGCCGATATTTCTAGGGCACATAATGAGAAAAGAGGGTTCGAAGAATTTGACACTCACAGGACATACTGAAAGCAGGAGAACACAAGAAAGCAACTTATGACCTACCTAAGGAGATTTTTGTAAATGGCTGGCAGAACAAAGGATTAGGAGAGAGAGAAAAAAAAAGACAAACTTATATTAAAAGTTCCAAAGAACTGGAAGTGGTGGAGATCCATGATTGGCCAGATATTGCAGTGACAGCGCACATAGCAAAAGAAAAAGAAAATGATTATTCCTAAAGTTAGAGCAAATAAAGAATTCTTAAAGTGAAACTCTTAAAACTCCTGGATGTTATTATTTTTCATTTTTATGCATCTTTCTTCATCTCTCAGTGACGAAATTTTTCTAAGAAAAAAAAGCAGTTAAAAAATCAATTCTTTTTAAATTAAGTAGAAAACATGATAGAGAGGGGAACAGAAGTCTTTTTCTAAATGTGAAAGAGAATTGGTAGTTCATTGCATTATCCTGGAACTGTCAAAAGACATGAAGAATTTTTTTATAAAGAATGCAAACTTATCAAAAGAAAACGACATTTTTCGCATGCTTTTATAAAGTTTGCTTAGCATTTAACCTTTGCAATTAAAAAGTCTTTTGATTTAAGATTTTCGATCGCATTAGTTACTTTTCCACTTAAATAAATTAAATTCAAAATTTGAAGGGGAAATGGGAAAAAATGAAAAATCATTTCAGACAATGAGTGTTTTGTGAAATTTAAGGAGAGTCTTATATTGAGAGCTAAACGGAAAGTTCAAACGACACAGTTTTGTTGAAAGAACTCTGCAACGATGCAATAATGGTAAATAATAAAAAGGAATTACTCATTAACTATGAGAAGACAATTCTTGTGATGATGGAATAGTGTTACTTGCATTGTAGACAGAATTCATGGTCATCAGTAAAAAGATGAGGCCGAAATGAGATTTAAAGGTCGGGGACACTAAAATTAAGTATGTGCGGACACTTAAATATTTGGGAAGTGTTCTGACAGAGGACGGTAAGTGCCACGCTGAGATTCGAAGACGTATTGGGATGGCCAAAGACGCATTCCAAAAGCTAGGATTTCGTTGGATGAATGGTAACAAAAAAAGGGTACTGAGCTGCAACGTGATATCTGTCCTCCTTTACAGCAGCGAATTCAGGACGGTCTCCTCAAAGATGAAGGAGACTCGAGGCAACAGAGGTATGGTTCTACAGAAGGATGTTAAGGATACCATGGACCGATCACGTGAGCAACGGTGACGTTTTGGATAGGATGCAAACAAGGAGGAAGATCATACTTAATATGAAGAAGAGGCAGATGAAATTTCTGGGAGACGTAATGAGAATGGAGAGCTTGGAGAATCTGATACTCACAGAGCGGATAGTAAGAACGATTGACAAGGGAAGGCAACGCGTGACATACTTAACAGGCTTAAGCAAGTGCATGGCAGATCGGAGTCTGGGAGAAATAAAAACTCAAAGCTTATTGACAGCTAGAAGGGAAGACAATGCGTGACATACCTACCGGGCTTGAGCAAGTTGATCAACAAACAGGATTTGGGATTAGTAGAAAAAAGAAAAAAAAGGAGAGCTTGGAAAATCTGAATACTCACAGAGCGAATACAGGAAAACGAGGACAAAGGAAAGCAACGCGTGACATACTTAGCGGGATTCTAGAAGGCAGAACAGAGTCTGGGAGAAATAGCAAAAAGAAAAAAAATACTTCTTAAGAGGTACAAGGGATAGGAGGAAGTGGAGAACCATGATCGCCTATATTCTGAAGGAACACGACACATAAAAGAAGGATCGTGAATAAAAAACTGCGTTGATATTATTAAGGACGACCACTGGAACTTTGTCTGAGTCAGTGGCTTATTTAGGGGGTCGAGGCTTTTGATAAGAGAAACTTCTCTTACTGAAATTAGTATATTACAGAGATTTTGCTCAGATAGAAGTCAAAATAGGCAGGCATAATCATGAGTTTGAAGGACGCCCTGGGTGAGAGCTTGCTGATCATTCCATCTCAGGCGTGAAACGGATGGCCAAATGTTGTGTCTATGATGACATAGAAGTTGGCATGTGATTTCTCAATGAACATTAACGTTGAGGAGATTTTTTTTAAAGACAGGACCCCCACTTGAGCATGAAATGGAAATTCAAAGAGGCGATATCATAAAAGAAGAAGGATCGTGGATAAAAAAAAACTGCTTTATGGACGACCACTGGAATTTTGTTTGAGTCAGTGGCCTTTTGGGGGGGGGTCGAGGCTTTTGATAATAGAGTCTTCTCTTAATGATATGAGTATACAATTGAGATTATGCTCAAATAGAAATCAAAATACGTAGGCACCAATCATGGGTTTGAATGACGACCTGAGAGATGGTGAGAGCTTGAATATCATTTTATGTTAGGCGTCAAACGGACGAGTCTATAATGACAAGATGAAGACTACATAGAAGTTGGCATGTGGTTTCTGAAAGAACATTAACGTTGAAAATAAGGATAGACATAACGTTTTAAAGGGAAGTATAATAGTGGAAAAAAGGTTTTTCGTTTGAGTATTTCGTCCTTTAGGCCTTCATCGGACGAAGTTTATTTTTACTTTGATGCGACTACACATGCGCACAAAAGAAAAAGAGATTCTGAGAATGTGTGTTGGGTATATAACCTTGCCGATTACATTGAGATTCTTTGACTTTCTGTTTATATTTTCACAACTTTGCTTATAACATATCGGACATTGCGATAACAGAAAATCTACCAAGAAAGATGAAATTTTGAAAGAACGAGGACGCACATTTACTGTGATTGAACTCGAGATTAAAGCACTTTCTTAACATTTTCGTCTCAGTAAATTGTTTTCTTTTTTAATTAGAGTATCATTTTTTATATCAAAATTATAGTCAAACTCATTACAGTGAAAAACTAATGCATCTATCTATCTATCTATCTATCTATCTATCTATCTATCTATGTAAAAAAATATCACTATATTGAATCTTAGGTGGTATTTTTTCTAATCCTCATTTTAGGTGATATAATAGGTTTTTGTACAGGATTTTTCTACCAATTCTTGTCTCTCTCTCTCTCTCTCTCTCTCTCTATATATATATATATATATATATATATATATATATATATATATATATACATATATATATATATATATATTGTCATCCACATCTAGACTGTTTCTCTGTATCACAGCTTATCAATGTGGCTAGACGTCCGGTTAAGTGAACATTAAAGTCAACTCTCAAGGGTGACAGACTGTAAAATGCTAAACGCATGTGGCATGACAATTGCGTTTATCATGAAACAGTCTGTCGCCTCTGAGTGTTGACTTCAATGTTCGGTTTTATATTTACTGACGCTCTATCTCTGATATTGATCATTTTATCCCATAAATATAGCATACCTTAAAAGTATATTTCTTCATATAGATAAATTGTAACAGAATTTTCCAGTAATTTTACAGAATTTACAGAAATTTTACAGAATTTTAGAAATTTCGTAACAATTTTTCGGCTGCTAAGATATATTTTAAATTTCTAATTCCGACACGAACAGGCTGTACACCGGGGTTGAATAAGACTAACGTACTTCTCTTTGGTTAAAATAGATCTAAACCCCCCATATGTGATAGTTTTGGATTTTCTTGTGTAATACATACATACACACACACACACACACACACACACACACACACACACACACACACACACACACACACACATATATATATATATATATATATATATATATATATCTAAGTCAATCAATCTAAATAGCCAGACAAACCTACCAAGGTTTCACCTACGCGGATAGTCAGGGCACGCTGGCTAAAGAGGTAATGAACAGTAACTCAACAACGGGAGGGGTTAAACCTATTTATTTATCAAAAACATTTTTTTAAAAATGATAAATAAATAGGTTTAACCTCTCCCGTTGTTGAGTTGCTGTCTGTTTTTTTTTTCTCACATGGTCATGTTTTTGTGTTGTAGGCTATATATACTGTTCTTACATTACTTCTTTAGTCAGTGTGCCATGAAGATCCGAGTAGGTGAAACCTTGGTAGGTTTCTCTGGCTCATTAGTTTGACTTACTTAATTTGCTCTACTAAGCGTATTGAACACTTTGCTTAGTTATTTTACTTTACTCGTATCGGAGGGTTTTTTTCTTTGGAAAGTGAACTTAGATTCTAGACTATTATATTCGCCGGATATATATGTTCTTAGTTCTTTCTTTTTTTTATCTATTTCTTTCCCTTGGGTATTGGCTTGTTCATTTACAAGCCAAAGTACCTAAGGTTTTGCCGGGCTAGTATAGCTACTTATATTTATAAGATTATTAATATTATATATATATATATATATATATATATATATATATATATATATATATATATATATATATATATATATATATAATGAAGAGGTTATAATGGTTCCAACGAGAGAAAAGTGTGTATATTAAAAAGAAGAGAGGTACCGCAAACTTTTTGGTTATAATGTGGGTTTTTAAAAAAACATTATTCTTTATTTTTCATAGTTTTACAACACGTGTTTCTGGTCTCACGACCGTCTTCAGGTAAAGGATGTAGATTTCCAGATATTATTAAAAATAATATTTTTTTTCCTTTATGTTTTTCAATATTAAATATTCTCGATATGAGACATTCTCTGTTTTTGTGTTGGTCATTCGAATGTCTTTCTTTAAATGGCAGTGAAGAGTTCTGAGCGAAGGGTCATAAAACAATTAAGGTTGGTTTGAGAAGTGATGAATCGGTTGTCTTATCTTTTAATGTTTTAATAACCCCTATTCTTAGATCTATTTCCATTTTCGTGTGTTTCTGTCACCATGCGTGTATATATGTATGTGTACATTCCCCCTGAATACATACACTGTCTCACTACGAAGAATTAGTAAACACATTTGTACACATACACACACACACAAACATACACACACGCATATATATATATATATATATATATATATATATATATATATATATATATATATATATGATAATTTCTGTGTATTAAATTCAGTCATTGCTATTCAGAAGAGAGAAGAGTGGGCACATTTATACAAGCATACAGTTTGGACTGAAATATTGAAGATAAAATAAGAGATTTATAGATGAATAATCAATTCAGCAGGTGACACGTCTTAGCTGGATTACTTCCTTGTCAGAATTGTAATATCAATTTTGTATTTGAGATCGAAATTGATTCGCTCTTGTAAATCGCACAGCCACATATCTCTGACCTTTTTTCTCTTAAACACTCTGGATAATGTCAATTCACGTTTACCGTAATAATCCTGTGAAATATGGTCGGTCTTTGACATTTTTTACGTAGACCAGCACTGGGAATCTGCCAAAATGACCTCTCCTGTATGCTAGTAAGAACATGGAAAAAAATAGAAAAAAAAGAAATACTGAAATTCCAAAAATGATCATAATACTTTTAAGGTAAATGTTTTAAGAACAGCGGCTTTAATATGAGACATTCAATAAATGCAGCTGCTTAACCGAGAAAGTACATATCGGATTGATAAACAACTGAAGAAGGCCGGAAAGCACAAGAATTGAAACGTTGTAATGAAAACAAACTGATTCTTTGATTTGCTTGTTTAACGGCATATAAACCACTTATGGGTAATCTAAGGCCGAAATTTAATTTTGGGGGGAGATTTAAAGTAATAAAAATATGATATATGTTATTCTACTTTCACAATTGAATACATGGTAGATGATACTCAGCTTTTGTGCATATACAGGATGCGATGGATAAATGGTCGTCTATATATGTTATTCTACTTTCACAATTGAATACATGGTAGATGATACTCAGCTTTTGTGCATATACAGGATGCGATGGATAAATGGTCGTCTATATATGTTATTCTACTTTCACAATTTAATACATGGTAGATGATACTCAGCTTTTGTGCATATACAGGGTGCGATGGATAAATGGTCGTCTATATATGTTATTTTACTTTCACAATTTAATACATGGTAGATGATACTCAGCTTTTGTGCATATACAGGGTGCGATGGATAAATGGTCGTCTATATATGTTATTCTACTTTCACAATTGAATACATGGTAGATGATACTCAGCTTTTGTGCATATACAGGATGCGATGGATAAATGGTCGTCTATATATGTTATTCTACTTTCACAATTGATTACATGGTAGATGACACTCAGCTTTTGTGCACATACATGTTGGTGGGGATATGAATACTAGTGGCGGTGATGTGTGTGTTTTATACTGTAGTTTTGTTGAAGTTATAACTTGAAATACAGTTTGATTCCTTTAATAAATTGTAGGTTATTTTGTATAGACGAAGTTGAAGAGGAGTTTCTCCTCAGCCGTTGAGTCCTTTGATCATCATCTTCAGACTCGCGCGCAGATGCTTTCGGATGAAACCTGTAGAAACGCATAAGCCACATTCGAGCACACACACACACACATACATACACGCACGCATTTTGAGTATTACATAATATTATTGTAATAAATTAAACTATTTATTCTCATTAAGATAGTAAATAATAAAACGTTGCTGAGAGTTATATTAGACAGGAAGTAGTGGAGAGTCATTATCGCCAACATTTTGGACACAAAATCGACACTGAAGAATTATCTATCAAACAAAAAAAAATTATCGAAATCGGATGAAAACTGTGGAAAAGCATCAATAACAACCTATCACACACACACACATACATGATGATGGACTCTCGCGTCGAACTCGACGTATGAGGGTCAGACAGATCAGTTCCCAGAAACTGAAAGCCCGACACCCACACAGGATTTGATTATAGTGGTGAAGGCTTTGTGCAGGGCCATCCACACTTTTTGGAGGGACGAATGCAGGGACCTGGTGCAACGAATGCCACAAGGTCCCCAAACGACCCTCCTCAGGTTTTGAATTCAGAGTTGTCCTTCTCCTAGACTAGACTATTTATCCATAGTTGGAGAGAGAAGAAGAGGATTCACACCTTTCCCAAGGGTATTAGCACGTAAGTGAATGTAATGGATTCGACTGGAATTCGAACTCGGCTCACCGATTCCTCAATCCAAGCCGTTATCCATTACTCCACCGTGCCTTCTCATACATACATACATACATACATACATACATACATACATACATACATACATACATACATACATACATACATACATACATACATACATACATACATACATACATACATACATACATACATACATACATACATACACGCACGCACACTTTTTGAGAAATATAGATATAGATTTCATGAAAGTGTTCTTGCATGAGGGTTGTGTGGTTGGTTGATTTTGTTTAGCGGCATTTCAACATCCCTATGGGTTATTTAATACCAAAATCTAAATATTTTTTAAGTAATTTGATTTCTTCAACTACATACATATTGAGAACCTAATTTTATACTTTCAGAGTAAAGGGAAAATCTTTAGATATATATTTTGTAGATCATAATATGTATTGTTTCTAATTTTACTATAGAAATATATTTTTTATATTTTCTTATGTTGTATTGACTGTCATTTTGCTATAAAAATGTATTGTTGGTCATTTTATTATGAAAATGTATTGTTGGTCATTTTATTATGAAAATGTATTGTTGGTCATTTTATTATAAAAATGTACTGTTGCTATTTAACCATAGCTGGGACCTACCAGCCCAGGTCAGAGTGAACTTGGGAACAACGACAAGTAAGAGGTGGCTCGATGCTTTTCAAAACCTCCAATATCCCGATGAGAGGCCTTGTGGCTGAATGTAGTTTATCGTCATCACAAGAACGAAGTACGAATAAAGGTGGACAAAATAGTCAGATTGTAAATAAAGATAACTCCTCGTCCCGTAAATTCATACAGAAATTACTGAACTGCTATACCAAAGGCACAGTGGTTGCCAGACTGAGCGGCGGATAAGAGAAGTATAACTGCTTAATGTTGGTCCTGTGTCAAAACTGTTTCATCCGATCACACATTACCTCATTCCCTGCTGGCCCGAGCAAATATGGAGGCCTATAGTGGGTTTGATTTCCTACGGATAGAGATGGCTTTAAATAAAAAAAAAACATTGTTGAATTACGAATATACTGATTTCTGCCCAAAAGTATAAAATAAGGGTAGTTTCCAAATAAATTGGAACCAGGATAGAGTAATGGGTAGCGGCATGGATTGAGGAATCAGAGAGCCGATTTCAAATTCCAGTCGAGTTCGTTACATTCACTCACGCCCAGTTACAATTGGGAAAGTTTTTAATCCATCTTTCTTTCCTCCAGGTATGGATGAAAAAGAAGGGTAGAGTGGATCCTGCATCCTTGTTTCGGTCTAGGTCAACTCTAAATTCAAAATATCCAAATACGGCTAAATAGTGGGCAGTAGGGAGCCTTGGTGGACAACCTGTCTAGGAGAAGGACAACTTTGAATTCAAAACTGTATGTAGTCGCAGTGAAACATATAATATGCAATTAAGAGAGGATCGTAGAATTCGCATAGTCACGATGGTCCCGAATAAGATCGACCAACTTCTAAATAAAGTTTCTTCTTCTTCTTCTTCTTCTTCTTCTTCTTCTTCTTCTTCTTCTTCTTCTTCTTCTTCTTCTTCTTCTTCTTCGTATTCTTCTTCTTCGTATTCTTCTTCTTCTTCGTATTCTTCTTCTTCGTATTCTTCTTCTTCTTCTTCGTATTCTTCGTATTCTTCTTCGTATTCTTCTTCATATTCTTCTTCTTATTCTTCGTATTCTTCTTCTTCGTATTCTACTTCTTCGTATTCTTCTTCTTCGTATTCTTCTTCTTCTTCGTATTCTTCTTCTTCGTATTCTTCTTCTTCTTCTTCGTATTCTTCGTATTCTTCTTCGTATTCTTCTTCATATTCTTCTTCTTATTCTTCGTATTCTTCTTCTTCGTATTCTACTTCTTCGTATTCTTCTTCTTCTTCTTCTTCTTCGTATTCTTATTATTCGTATTCTCTTCTTCTTCGTATTCTTCTTCTTCTTCTTCTTCTTCTTCGTATTCTTCTTCTTCGTATTCTTCTTTTTCTTCTTCTTCGTATTCTTCTTCTTCTTCTTCTTCGTATTCTTCTTCTTCGTATTCTTCTTCTACTTCGCATTATTATTATTCATTTTTAGACGTTAGGCATGTTTAGACGTTAAAAGGTTTCCTTTAAAACACTTAACCCTGAATTTGTTGGGACACAGCTCTTACTACCAACATAGTAAGAATGGCTAGGTCGCAGCTCAGATTACCTGATGGTGTCCGCCTCTCTTCGGGCTGGTGACAATCATTTTGAAAAATGACCCAGTTAACGTAATCTGACATAAGGCGACACTATGTCATAACTCACTTCAGTATTAATGATCGTGGAGTTCACGTAGTAATAAATTACATAAAATACATAAATACTTATTACCCCCAAATGGGACGGTATGTGTGTGTGGGTTCTAGGTATGGATGAGACTAGCTTAATAAGCATTATTTCAAAGTAAGACCTAATTTACATAGTCACTTCTCAAGGTTTAATAAGTGATAAAACTGATTTCAGTATGAATTGTCCATGAGATTAGATTGCTAAAAATGTCCTCGAGACGATATCAGTCAAAATTCTCTAAGACAGAACTGCCGCCATCGTTAGCACACTACTGCATATGCTGAAGAATTCTTGACTGATTTCATATTTTTAGTTTTTAGATTCTGGTATTGTCCCTCTTCTTTTGGTTTCCTCTTTTCTTTTTTACTGCCAGAGGGTATCTAGCGTTGTTTGACAGCGACACTGTTCCGGTCTGATAAAAAAAATGTTTATTTACAATTATCCTTTTGTTTTTCCTTTCTGTTGCCATCTCCCAGTGGACATCGCGTCTTTGAATTTTCATTTCATGCTCAAGTGGGGGTACTGTCTTTAAAAAATCTCCTCAATGTTAATGTTCATTGAGAAATCACATGCCAACTTCTGTTATCATAGTCACAACATTTGGCCATCCGTTTCACGCCTGAGATGGAATGACCAGCAAGCTCTCACCAAGGGCGTCCTTTAAACTCATGACTATACCTGCCAATTTTGACTTCTATCTTAGCAAAATCTCTGTAATATACTCATTTCAGTAAGAGAAGTTTCTCTTATCAAAAGCCTCCACCCCCTAAATAAGCCAATGATTCAGACAAAATTCCAGTGGTCGTCCTTAACGCAGTTTTTTTTATCCGCGATCCTTCTTCTTCTTGTATGTGCCGTGTCCCTTCAGGACGTAGGCGATTATGACTCCCAACATCCTCCTATTCCTTGTAGTTCTCACCAAGTTTTATTTTTATTTTTGCTACTTCTCCCAAGCTGTTCTGTCACCCACTTGCTTAACCCCGCTGAGTAAGCCACGCCTTGCTTTCCCTTGTCCCCGTTCTCCTTTATCCACCCTGTGATTATCAGATTTTCCAAGCTGTCCTTTCTCATTACATTTCCCAGAAATTTCAGCTGCTTTTTTCTACCAAAATTATTTAACCGCTGCTCGAAGGAGAAAATCTTCCCACGCCCGTGCCAGGCATATGACCGGTCATCATGAACTCGATCATACCCCGAACTATCACTAGTCACGATGAACGGATATCGCTCTTTTTACCCAGTACCTGGACGGATTGTCGTGACACGCTACAGAGATTCTAAAACCGAGACAGATTTTACTTTTCATCTTTTGTAATGTGGTAAGAGTCTTCAAATCACTTGATATCTAGCTTGTCTCGTCTATCATGACAAGTTTAGCACTATATATGCTAAAACACTTCCTGGTCACGTCTTGATCACACTCTCATCAGTCAACGACTTTATAACACGTAGACTATGAAGACTCAATTCGAAAACTTCGATGTGGATGACCTACTATCCATCATAAAGGTAGTCGGTTTCTACTCGAAAATACGTGGCATTCGTTATTTGAAAATACTAGTCGTGTATGTAAAACATTAAATAATATGTGAATGTTCCTGTGGTAATGTGAGATTGTTTTTCCTTTTTGCTATGTCTGTTCAGAACGTGTGCGATCATGTCTCTCCACAATTTCCTGTCCTTTGTAGCCCTTAGTATGTCTTGGCATTTTGCTGTCTCTCCTAATCCCTGTTCTGAATCATAAAATTGTTAGGTAGATTAGGCGGTGCCACGTGCCTGCAAGGCTTACGGCCATATGACGTTCAAACACTGTTACTCGTATGATGAACGAAGTTAAACAACGTCGAGTCTAGTCAGTACCTAGATGGGTGACTACTCGAGAATATCAGATGATGTAAGCTTAGATATTTGGGTGGTGTATTGTGTAACGACTCGAAAGTGGAAATCCGTGTTGCAAATTCAATCAGATTCATTATATTCACTTACGAAGGTGGGAACACACAAACACACACACACAAACACACACACACACACACACACACACACACACACACACACATATATATATAATTATTTATTCGAAAATTATAACATAAATATGTTATAAAATCATTACATAAATAGCCATTTTGTTTCAACACTTCTGGTGTCTTATCAAATGATGCTGTTGAACACCATCACTTGATAAGATACCAGAAGCCTCGACTCCCTAAAAAAGCCACTGACTCAGACAAAATTTCAGATGATGTAAGCTTAGATATTCGGGTGGTGTATTGTGTAACGACTCAAAATTTCAATGGTCATCCTTAAGAATATCAACGCAGAATTATACACGATCCTTCTTTTATGTGTCTTATCAAGTGATGCTGTTGAACACCATCACTTGATGAGACACCAGAAGTGTTGAAACAAAATCGCTATTTTTGTAGTGATTCTATAATATATTTATGTTATAATTTTCGAATAAATAATTATATTTGCCCTATTCTGTATTGAGCACTCTTTTAAGAATAGTATTTTTTGGTTATTGGAATTTATTCCGTATACACCAATCCTATACTTGGATATATATATATATATATATATATATATATATATATATATATATATATATATATATATATATATATATATATATAACATAATGAGAAGCCACATATAAACTAGGGTTAAACAAAGACTTGGGTATTTTAAATCTGTATAAATATTTCAATAGTTAAAACATTTCTTTAGATATAGTTAAAAAAAACCTTTTTAAACAACATCTAAAATACTATCGTTAGATTTACGTTAAAAAATTCAAACATAGTTGCATTCCACATCACGTGACGTCCGCGTCTAACGACGATATATGCCGTGAAAAGATTTCGCGGCATACCTAAGTGGATCGCGCGGCACACTACCGTGTATCGGCAGAACGTTTGAGAATCACTGTTTCATATAGTTATATTTTCATTGTCATTGTAATGCAATTGTCTCTCATTGAACTGGAGAGACGGAGTGGTGCTCGCACCAAGGCCAGCGCAACCGACGGTTGCGGGAGCTCGGGCAAATTTTTCTTCCTAGCCCGTGTGTACGCGCTCGGGCTCCCCACATTAAACCGGCCGTGTGTCTCAACCTGACCTCTGTCGAGTAATTTATAACACATTATATATCATCTCTCAGTTGCGTCTCTGTCTTTGGGTAACGTACGCACAAAGGACAGAATCACAACTAAGGAAAATTATACTTAGAGGTGCCCAGGCCTGAGCAATAGCTGCTCGACGCCGTGCCCTCTCATTACATTAGAGAGACGGAATGGTGGCAGAAGACTTATCGTTGAACTTTTAAAAGGTAAACTTAAACATTAAGTCAATTCTTAAATGCAGCGATCAATTTCGAGTTCTTCTGTAGTCTATTAGTGCCTGTTGCATCAACTCCACCCGAGCTATTTTGATGACGGCCAAACCGAGAGTCCTCCACAGGAGCTATCTTAAATGCCGCCCGACAGGGCGGCTTTTAAGGTAGCTTAAAATTTTAAGCTAGCTTCCATTTTGGATACAAAAAGAAAATAAGAGTTAATCCCCTTGAACCATGAAAATAACGATAATAGCTAGTATAATATATTAATACAGATTTTTAACCTCGCATAATCTGACAACCCTGAACTGAGTTCAACAAAAATAGTTTTCTGGGCCTAGCTTTTCTAGGGCTTTTGAATCATGGAAATCGGACCGCTGGGAGCGGAGGCGTTGCTTGGACAAACACACGCACAAACACACATACACTGTTTTTATATATATATAAGATTGATATTACGTAATTTCCATGCTCATTTCTTTCTCTCTAAACTAAAAAATTAAAAAAAGTCAAGCATGTCAAATTTTAATTACCAAATTATAGAACCACATTGAAATTCCAATTGCATCTTCTGCACTTTTAGTATTGTAAATCTCTCTATAGCTGTTACCCATCAACATCAGAAACGTATAATTATCTCCAATTTTCGCGCCCTTTTTATAGTAATTACAACCGGCGCCATATTTTCTCTTTTTAAACTTGTCTTGGCTTATTTTACTGCATCTCAAGCCCTGTTGGATCATTTAATGTAGAAATATGTCTTGTCTTATATTTCAGCTTATAATCATTTAAGTACATTTTTGGGGGAATAGATAAGCAATATACGATTCTACTTTTTCTATAAACAATTACTTATTTCAGGAATAGTTAGCCTTTGTTCATATTTGTGTTTCTAAGTATTGCTCCGGATATAGGTAAATATTGTCACGTTATACCTGTGATTATAAATGTTATGGGTCCTTACCTATAACTACAGAATGAACTCTTCCTAACACTATGTATACTACGCCTCTCAAGAGAGAGAGAGAGAGAGAGAGACAAATCGAGTCGAGCCGATAGTAGTTCACTCCAAACCAGACTGACAGTCATACTAACACGTTCCACATCTTGTATTATTATTCCGTATAATATATCTTCGTTATTTCTACTCTTGTGTTCGTGGATGTTCTTCCTTGGTCCTAACCTGGATCATAACAAGAAACATCTAATTTCGTTCGGAGGTAGGTGAATATCTTTTTTTTTATTTCTGCTTATAAGCATTTTCTTGATTCAGCAATATGTATTTTTTCTATGTGGTGTGTCCTTTCAGCACGTTGGCGATCATAGCTCTCCACAACTTCCCCTTCTTTTGTAGCTCTTAGTGAGTTTTCTCTTTTTAATTTCTCTCCTACTTCCTATTCTTCCAACCAGTTACATAAAATCATTAGGAATATGTCTCACTGCTTTTCACTGCCTCGCGTCCATTTAATATGTTCTGTGCGTATCAAATTCTCCAAGCTTTCTTTTCTCATTATGTGCCTGAGAAATTTTAATTGTCTCTTTTTGATTGTAGGTATACCTTCTTTTTATTTCCATTTTCTCTAAATCTTCCTCTTTACTCCAATGTGATTGTCAGCATCCCATCTGTTGTCTCAAATCACATCATCCTATCTGTTGTCTCAAATCTCTTCTTCATCAATGAGGTGATGGTCTAGTATTACCTGCCATTAAGAGTAATGATATGACATGACTGTTATTTTGTGATGTCAACCTATACTCGTTTCTACTTTTGTGATGCCAACGAATATCCGTTGCCACTATTGTGATGTCAATATATACTCGTTGTCACTTTCGTAATGCTCGTTGTAGTAGAGACATTGTAATCGCAGATACAACTATAGTACACCGTTGAATAATACGTGTGTCAGATGCCTTAGAATAATCTCAAAATAATGGTACTTGCTCGATAATACTTGTTAGAATTGTAATCCGAAAAGAGAAATAATATAGTGAATAAAGTAGAGAATAGCGTTCCGTATAGTAATAGAGTATAGAGGAGGAATAGCGATCTGAATAGTAATAGAGGAGAGGCTAGAATGATGATCAATCTAGACGTCACGTTTATATATGTGTTTCCTCTATGGTAACATGGTCTACTTAATTCAATAATGGGATCGCCTGTGTTTGCACACTGGCGATCTATGTTCAAACTCAAGTGTCGGCAGCGACACTTTATTTCTGTATAACACTGTTCATTACTCGCCTCTTTGTTTCTAATGAAAATTTCTATATCTTAATACTTTGCTTAACTTTTGGAAGGCATGTTTTGACTTTTTCATTCGTTAAAACATTTCCTAAACATTTCCTTGCTTAAGTTTAGTTCTACAACTTGTAGGTCGCATCTTGCGCTGTTCCTCTTTTTGACATCCATACCTTCTGTCTTCTCTCAGTTAAGGTTAGTCCTTTTCTTCTTGCTTTCCTTTTGTAGGTATTCCTTAGTTTTCTTTCACTGTCAAGTATGAAGCATGTGCCGCCTATATATGTAATGATTATGGGCGCCATTGATGCGATCAAGGGAGAATTAAGTCTAATTCTCTTAGAGTTAGCTTCTCCTAGACCGGTTGCCACCCAAGGCTATAGTGTGTCCTGCTATTTATCCATAGCTAGGGGGAGAAGAAGAGGATACCTTTCCCAAGGATATTAGCACGTAGGTTAATGGAAGACTAGAATTCGAACTTGGCTCACCGATTCCTCCATCCGAGCCGCTATCCATTACTCCACCGTGGCCTTCTCAGGATCACCTCCTTGTAAAGTTTGAATAAGTCTGGTGAGAAAATATCTCTTTGTCTCATGTTTCTTTTCTATTTTTGTGAATTTACTGAATTCATTTTATATCCGCATGCAGGAGGCTTGCTCCAAGTATAATTTCTGAATCTCTTCCCCCAATTAAGCAAGTTTGCCTAACAGTTTGAAACGTACTTTATCAAATGATTTGCATAAGCTAAAAAAATATAGGTGTAGATTTTTCTGCATTTGTACTGCTAATTTCTCGCATCATTTTGATCCTAAATATCGCAATACTTGGTCCAATGTCCTTAAGGAAATCATTTTGTTCTTGAGTTATCTCCCCTCTAAATCTGCTACGCGCTCTAGATTACGTTATGTGGGGCATTTGGCTAATTGTCCGATGAAATTCGCGTTAGTTTGCACCTGCTAACTTAGGTAGCTCTGAGAAAATGGATCTCCTTGAGATTTATGATCTTCGCTATGACATATACCACGGTGGTGAATTAACAGATCACCACTATCGTATACCGTATTTTCCGTCTTACAAGACGCTGCGGCTTGGAAGACGCACCCTAATATTGAAAAAAAAAATTCTACGAAAGAAAAAAGTCATTCTCATACAACAATACATTCACGATGCATCCCCCACATACTGGCACCTCGTATTGTTTACATTCATCACTCGTCCGATTTTTTTTGTATGGCAATGAGATACTAGTTGGAGGTTAGTAAGTATACTATTCCTCTTTCATTGTTCAAGGCCGGTTTAAATCGTTTTGATGAACTCGCCATGCGTGATAATTTCCAGGACAAAAAAACTTGTGATACACGTGACAGGCTGGTGGTAACTGATATTTTCACGACAAGAGTTTCAGCAAACCTATAACTTCAAGATCAGGAGCAGAAACGTTCCCTCGGCTGTTAGTAAACAGAACATGTTTAAGATTGTGGCTCGGCGCCAGGAAGGGTTATAGTCTTGGAAATACTTGTAACAGCTAATTGCTAGGGTTACATCATATATAAGGCTGAATTAGATAGCTAACATTATAGTGTAATGACTCAACATACAGATCCATGTTCCTATCAGTTAAGTGACGGTCCAAGTGAACTTGAGCCTGGGCGTTGCCTTACATTCGTCTTGGAGACGTACACATAATTTTCATGGAAAAAATGTGCGTCTTGTATGCCGAAAAATACGATCCTTTATCATATGTGCAATCTTGTCAATACCGAAATCATCTGAGGCGTCTAACACCTCTCTTAAAATCTCCTCTGCCCCTGCGTCTTTTCGTTCCTGTTCAATTTGGCCAGGGCTGATTTAACTTGCGACTTTAATATTTCTGTTCCTTCCATATTTTTGTGTCATGTAATGATATTATTATATTTTCAGTTATATGCATAAACTTGGTATGTGGCAGTTTCTTGCATATTTTTGGAGATACAAATGATTTTTTGCAACGATTAAAAATGGCTTCAAGTGAATGAATTCACTAGGTCATAAGAAAAACAACTTGTCATCAGAACATAGAGATTGGCGCTACAGAATAACAAACAAAGAATTGTACCAAAGAACAAACCCACATCACTTGAAAGTTTCCACCGCCAACAACAACTCAAATGGATAGCATATGTAACTCGAGGAGAAAGTCATAAAGATGAAGATTCTACACTACTTTTTAAAACAAGATCAGGAAGGATACTTCCGTCATTACTAGAAAGGGCAATGACAGGGGACTGGAGATGTCTGTTTTCCTGACGAACTGTTTTAAAAGGTAAATTTAGCTGGTAATTATCTAACGTTTTGGTCAATGAATTCCTAATGTTTCTTGTATGGAGACGGTTGATCGCACAGTTAATATTACTATCACCATTTGGGCGCGTAACTGTAATGGATAGCGGCTCGGATTGAGAAATCTGAGAACCGTGTTCGAATTCCAGTCTGATCCGTTACATTCACTTAGGTGCAAATACTCTCGGGAAAGGTATGAATGCTCTTCTTCTTCTTCTCCCCCAGTTATGGGTAAAAAGCAGATTAGTCTGGGTTCTATATCATTGGGTCGCAACCAGTCTAGGAGAAAGTAAGACTAAATTTAACAAAAAAAAAAACTGTATGTAGCACATACTATAAATATTGTTCGCATTGGCTCGGTGAACCCGATTACGGTCGAATGATTATGATGATTACCTTTTTGAAGATAAAGGTGTCGGCGAATTCTAGGCCTTACCGAGAGGTTAAGTTATGTTTAAACCTAATAGTTTAGATCAGTGCTTTTACAATGTAACCATCCCTGTGATTTTCATTGTCCGAGGAAAAAACATGAGACATTAATCCACATAGTCAGACATAGGTTCTACCATCAACCATCCTCTTGACCCAGGGCAGCATTACCTCCTCAAGACCTTGGACGTAGAGCTTGAGTTGAGTCTGAGGTCATCCTCAAAAAATTAGGGAGTTATTTTTTTTAACCAGAACAATCAAAGTGAGTTTTCCGGGCCACCGTAGATTCGTAATCACCATTAGACTTATCTAACTCTTTCCGAATCCTCTGCATTGTCCTCAGTTCGATATCCAAACACTCAGAAATAGTCGTATTGGAGATTCCGGCGCGAATGGCAAGCAGTGCAACATGCCGTTTCAACTGACCAACTGACCATACTATACTGCACAGTCGACAAAATAAAGAACAAACAACATGCGTGAAATTAAAAATATAACATGACGACAATTTACCCATCGCATAATCTATCTATCTATCTATATATATATATATATATATATATTTACTAGACTCTCACGTCGAATTCGACGTATAAGGGTCAAGCAGATCAGTTCCTAGTAAACCGACAGCCCGACAACAGCGGTGAAGGGTTCGTGCAGGACCATCCGCACTTTTTGAAGAGCCGAATACAGAGACCTGATGGACTAAGTGCCACAACGTCCCCAAACGACCCTCGGCAGGTTTTGAATTCAGAGCTGTCCTTCTATCTCCTAGACCAGTTGCCATCCAAGGGTATAGGACCCAGTCATTCCTGCTATTTACCTATAGCTGGAGGGAGAAGAACAGGATTCACACCTTTCCCAAGGATATTAGCACGTAAATGGATGTAATGGATTCGACTGGAATTCGAACTCGGCACTCTGATTCCTCAATCTAAGCCGTTATCCATTACTCCACCGTGCCTCCTCGTCCATCTCTCTCTCTCTATCTCTTTCTATCTCTCTCTGGAGGTGGAGTATATATATATATATATATATATATATATATATATATATATATATATATATATATATATATATATATATATATATATATATATATATATATATATATATATATATATATATATATATATATATATATATATATATATATATATATATATGGATAAGACAGTGATGGAATATTTTTTATCTGTCGAAATAGCTTATTCCCCATATGAGGTAATTTTCGATTTTATTGTGTATTAATTTTTGCTCTGTTATAATAAATACATTCAGCTCTTTTTGTGGATCAATTATAGTATTTTATACTACTAGGATATATAGCGACGGATTTCTTAGCTTTGCGCCAACGGATTAGTGGTAGAATCTCCGACTGACGCCAATTCAGTCGGCTTTCGATCCTAGCTAGAGGAAACCGGACATCTTGCGACACTGATGAGCTGTGATATAGCGAAACCTTCTGTCTGCGGATGACAATATATATATATATATATATATATATATATATATATATATATATATATATATATACATGCGCGAAATGGAAACATATAAAATGGCGATAAGTTAAACATCGCTTGATGAATAACTGAATTAAATAGTAATATTAAGGTTCAAGAAGGGTGGTCCACGCGAAAACCTACAGGCTTCTCTCGCTTGAAGTCATTTTTAATCATTGATCTAAGAATGCAGTTGAAAATTTAGTTATTTCTGGGCGTGTTTGCTACAATGTACGTCTTCTCATATGGTTGTCTCTATCTGACGAAGAGGTGATTAAGAACCGGTTTCAAATAATAAAATGTAAGCGAGAAGAAAGGACTAACCATCAATTACAAGAAGACAGAGTGCATGGTTGTTTGCAACAGAATATATATATATATATATATATATATATATATATATATATATATATATATATATATATATCGATAGATAGATAGATAGATAAAGATAGAAATACATCTCTTAAAGTGTGCTATATTTATGGGATAAAGTGCTCAATTTCAGTGATAGAGCGTGTGTAAATATAAAAGTGAACATAGAAGTCAACACTTAGAGGCGACATGCTGTTTCATGCTAGACGCAATCGTTGGCAAAAGAAATATGGTTCTACAGAAGTATGCTGAGAATACCGTGGATCGAACACGTGAGCAATGGCGGAGTTTTAGAGAAAATACAAGCAACAGGGAGGCTTATACTTAATATCAGAAAGTGTCAGTTTAATTTTTTCTATTTTTTTTTTCTTTTCTTTCTTTCGCCTTTTCTTATTCATTTGGTTTTTCTTTTCTCGTTTTTCGTTTCTTTCTTTCTTCGTTTTTCTTTTTCATTTTTCCTTCTTTTCTCTTTTCTTATTCTTTTCTATTTTCTTTTCTCTTTTGCATTTTCTTTCTTTACAATTTTCTTATTCTTTCCTTTTTTCTTTTGTCTTTTGGCCTTTCTTTCTTTCTAATTTTCTTATTCTTTGCTTTATTTTTTCTCTTTTTCCTTTTCTTTCTTTCCTCTTTTCGTATTCTTTCTTTATCTTTTTTCTTTTTCCTTTCTTGCTTTCCAATTTTCCTATTCTTTACTTTTTCGTTTCTCTTTTGCCTTTTTCTTTCTTTCCTCTTTCCTTATTCTTTCCATTTTCTTTTCTCTTTTTCTTTCCTTCTTTTCCAATTTTCTTATTCTTAAGTTTTTTCTTTTCTCTATTTCTTTCTTTCCCCTTTCCTTATTCTTTTCTCTTTTTCTTTTTTTCTTTTCTAATTTTCTCATTCTTTCTTTTTTCTTCTCTCTTTTCTCTTTTTCTTTCTTTCCTCTTTCCTTATTCTTTCCTTTTTCTTTTCTCATTTGCCTTTTCTTTCTTTCCAATTTTCTATTCCTTTCTTTTTTATTTTCCAATTTTTCCTGTGTTGTTATTATTATTATTATTATTATTATTATTATTATTATTATTATTATATTATTTTTCCTCTTTTCTTTAATCGCCTTTCTTTCCTAGTATGTCTTTTTTCTTATTCATTATAACTTTCGTATCTTCAGATGAAGTCGAAACGGCAGATATAAGGCGAGCTGAAATTTCTATCTAATGTCTCTAATTTCATTTAATTTGGCCTCCCCATCATTTTTGACGGCTTCAACAAAAGAAACCAGGAAATATTTTTTTCTCTGTCATTTCGAAAAGAAACTAATTGAGCGGAAAGAAATTGCGAAAAAAAAAACACGTATTTTTTTTCTCTTATGAGTTTCAATCCCCACCCCCAACAAAAATAATAAAAAAAAGTAAAAAAAAAATAAAAATGGCGGCACCGATATTTCTAGATGTCATATCAGCGTCTCTCCTTTCGCTTCAATCAGTTCTTCTTTATCTCCCCCACGTCTCTCTTTTCTCTATATTCCTACAATTATATATCTCTCTCTTTTCTTCTTTTTTCCTATGCTTCTGTAGTTTTGTCTCCGTTTCAAATTTATTTTTGATTCATAAATCATATTTTTTATTGCGAGAGCACAAAAGTATATACATCCTGAGTTGCAATAATACAATTCCAGATGTTATTATTCAAGCTGCGTTAATCAACTGAGCGACCCCTTTCTGCCTTCCATCAGTATGGCTGATGTTAACCTCCAGGAGAGTGACAAGTTGCTCACGTTCTCTGTTGACATGAAGTGGAAAGATTATATTGAACAAATTTCTAGGTCTGCTGCTAGGTAGGTTGGTTCACTGCGTCGTGCTAGATAATTTTTCTCTCCAGAATCTATCATACATCTTCATAAGTCTCCCATTCGTCCATGTTTCGAATACTGCTACCACATATGGTTCGGTGCTCCTGCGATCTAGTAAGTGATTCTTGATATAATCCAAAGAATCAACTATGTTATTCATCCTGATCTGGCATCTCTGCTTCAGTCCCTTTTCCACTGCCGTAATGTAGATTCGCTTCGCTTTTTCATGGTAATTGTTCTGAAGACGGACGAGAGTTCCACCAGCGAGAAATGCGAGAGAAGAAACTGCTAGCATAGAACTTACGGTTTACATCTAGCCATTTCACCTGAAAATGGATGATACCTGGCCGCTAATCTAATACAGCGCTTAAATTCATACATTTTAGATACCAAAGAGGAAACCTAATCATTGAGATACCGGGTATCAAAGTTGTCCAAATCGAGTATCAGCAAAATTGTCCAATTGTCAAAATTTCAAAATTGTCCAATTGTAAAAAATTGAAATACCGGGTAGCAAAGTTGTCAAAATCGAGTATCAGCAAAATTGTCCAATTGTCAAAATTGTCAAAATTGTCAAAATTGTCCAATTGTAAAAAATTGAGATAACGGGTAGCAGATTTGTCCAAATCGAGTATCAGCAAAATTATCCAATTGTCAAAATTGTCCAATTGTAAAAAATTGAGATACCGGGTAGCAAAGTTGTCAAAATCGAGTATCAGCAAAATTGTCCAATTGTCAAAATTGTCAAAATTGTCAAAAATTGAGATACCGGGTAGCAAAGTTGTCCAAATCGAGTATCAGCAAAATTGTCCAATTGTCAGATTAAGCTTTGAATCGTTGTATCTTAGAAATGATTAAAGACATTTCTTCTCTACAGAATCTATCTTACATATTTTTAAGTCCACAATTCATCCTTGTTTTGAATATTGTTGTCATATATAGTCTGGTGCTCCTGATATATATTTAGAGATTATTGATAAAATCCAAAGGATCATCAGCAATATTATTGCACCTGGACTGGAATTTTTCCCACCACCATCAAGTTGCTTTCCTGTGCCCTTTCTATAAATACTTTCATGGTAATTGTTCGGATGTGCTGCTCGCTATTGTACTTTTCTTTTTTTTATATTTAAGCGAAGTACTAGATTGGCAAGAAGGTCCGATCTATTGACAATTGAATTGACTAAATGCAATCGTAAGTTCTAGGCTAAAAGGTTCTTTTCTTACGCTTCTCGCTTCGTTGATCTCTCTTCCGGTTCTTTGCTTTCCAGCCAAAATTGATCTTCAAAAATTTAAATGCAACGTTAATCTTTATCTACTATCTTTTTAATTCCTCGTCATTTATCCGACTGGCTCCAGAATACTGTTTTTCGTACACTTTCCCAGTAAGTAGCCGCTTGTATATTAGTGTCGTTTTTACCTTGTAGTGGAATGACTTTTTTTTAAAAGTCGATGATTTCCGAATAAACAAATCCAAGATCGTGTGAAATTTAGTTCATAATATCTAACGTCATGAAAAAAAAATGCATCATAAAATATTCAAGAAAATATAAGGTTATATAATGCAACCAATCGAAGTGCAGGTAATTTTTAATTCATGAATAAAGCTATAAACAAATCACATATAGAAAAATATTTAATTGACACAATGTCTTATGAATATTTATATAATAAGATATTATGAAATGGACAAAGACCGACAATTATTTTTAAGACATTTTTAAAAATAATTGTCGGACTTTGTCGATTTCATAATGTGTGACGTCCTTTGTTTACATTTGGATACGCCATGAGCAGATATGAATGTACATGAGAGATTCATGGAATATCTAAGTTTAAAGACAGTAAAATCGACCTTGCTAACCGAACGCTCCTCTGTGGCCGAAACGGTTAAGGCACGTCAGGCTATATGACGGTTCCGTATAGAATACAGCTTCGATTCCTGTCGTATGAACATTTCTCGGACATTCAGGCCGGTAAATGATATTTAATACTGTTTATTATAAAAACAGAGCATTTACTGAAATATTTGTATATATAAAAAGAATGCATAAACATAATAATAATATATATAATATAATATATAATCTATATATAATATTTATATAATAATTTATATATATGATAATATAAAACATATACATATATTATATATGTATATATTTATAATATATATATAATATATAATAATATTGTTTACTATTTTCCATATTATTATTGGGTCCTTGATATTCTATAGCCTTCATCAGTTCTTTAATAATGGATTTTAATTTTTTCTATTATTTCAAATTTAACATTATCAGGATCAGTTTTTATCGCACGCTTTTAATCTTCTTTATTGAAATACGGTTTTCCATTCTCATATCGAAAACTTTAATTATCTTAGCTGTGGATCTACAGAAGATGGAGCGAGGAAGCTTTAAGGAAAATGGAAACAAAAAGGACAACCATACATAGAATCAAAATATCTATATAT